>OY856412.1:147387106-148587106 GCA_963693085.1 Alisma plantago-aquatica | reverse complement strand
ATCAAGGAAGATTTTATCGGCCTCTAACTATCAATTTTCATTATATTTCACTTGGCATACTAAGGCAGCCGTCCATGACACAGATTCATGCCAATATATAGGAATATATTTTATTTGTGTTTGTGGCTATGAATTGGTTCATTTTCATGTAGTTAAAATTCTCCTTGTCATTAGCTTGCAACATTGCACAACCACCAAAGGGAAAAATACAAGTCTTCTCTAGAAAAATACATACGTGCAATCTAATTGTAGGATGATTAATTGTGAGGGTAGAAGATCTATTGGTCGAACACAAAAAGATGCAGTAGGCTACTGATTTATTCACATGCAGACAGAGAGATCAGTTGATCGGGATGGTCGCCTGCCAAGGTGAAAAATGAGCAGAAATCAGAGGATGCAGACAGAGAGATCAATTGACCGCCTGCCAAGGTAAAAAGGGGTAGAAATTAGAGGAATAGGCAAGGGGCACAAGATAAAAAATACAAGTAGGGAAGGAGGCACTAATACAGACACATACCGAGACCAAGCAGATATGGTGAGGCAATGAAGGGGCAACGGTGCAAGCATGTATGGCGGTGCTTAACGGTTGTAGGTTGCGGACGGTGTACGACAGGAATTGGAGGCCGGAGAGCACGACGTCAGGGACACTGCAGTTGTATGCGAGCAGGCGTGCGAACCGTGATGTGGCAAGAAAAGGGCAGGCGCAGCTATGTGCCGTAGTGGCTGGAGGCGCAAGGCGAGACTGTCCAGCATACACGATCGGTTAGAGAGGTGGGAGGAGGAGTGTCGTGATTCTCTGGTAGAGGAATATGAACGGAAACTAAGGAAATGAACCGGCCATGTTGTGAGTTGATAATTCTAACATTATTAAATATAAACACTTAATTCTTGGATATAGCAGAATCCTTCCGTTAAAAAACTAGGTTCTTTGGTGGGGCATCCAGATTTGGCACCATTGCACTTTGCTTATTAGCATTTTCATCTATATACACTTAATCACGACACATCTTGTCAAATATGCTGATATTTAATGCCGGATTAGGTGGAATTCGTTGTAGTGAAACTTAATCTCATTATTGAGGTTCATAGATATCTTGAAGGCCCAAAGATACTTTGGGTCATCGATATTATCAACAATTGTCAAAGATACACCAGGTTGGCTTTTAGGTACTAATTAAATGGTCAAATTCATATTGGGGCTTGGATGCAAGGTCTCATTGTGGCATTGAAACACACTAATGACATTACCCTCAACATCACAATCATTAATGTGAATTATATTAAGATATATTGTATAATTTTGATTAAATATTTGTGTCCCTTGCAACTAATTCCTTTTTTTAGGGAGAGTAAAGATGTGGCGAAGTATAAAGAAATTATGGGTTACCACATGCCTAGGGTGTGAAATACATAGCTAGGGATATGGTGATGTGTATGTGGCACCCACTTGGAGGAGGGGTAGTTTTTGTAGAGCCTACTCACCTACCTTTGCTTATAAGAGGACTATTGAGTTTAGATAGGAACGGTATAACTTACATAGATATGAAATGGATAGATACTTAGATGTTTTCTAGTATAGACATCATTTTTTAGAGTTGAGGTTTTCTGTTGGTTTTGTCTTACCTATGATCTATTAGTAGAGTTGTCATTCTTGATTAATTTTTCCTACACAAAAAGGGTAGCATGAACAAGATTGCAAAACAATCTAAGCAACCAAAACAAAATTGTGTTCAATACAAGCCTCCTTGTTTAAATAAAGTGGATTCTACAATGATAATAATAAGTGTTTCTAATATTGTGGGTATGAAAAAATGGCACCACATTTTTCTAAAAAATAGATAGATTGAAGATATGTTATTAATATTTTCCTCCCGCTTAGCGATAGAAAAGACAAATAAAAGGACAATAAAGACCCTTTGATAGAAAATAGACCCTATAAAAAATTTTCTATTGACAATCAACCACAAGAGTGCATGATTTGAAGGGCAATTTGTTTTTCAGAAGAGTTTTCCATAGTAAGAACTGTGACATGTGTGTATGAAGAATTTGTACGCCTTATTTATACCATACACTCTCAACCCAAGGCCAAAGGACATGTGTAACTATATGGTAGTCAAAGCTTATTGATGAATTAAATTTTAAGATTGCCAGGGCCTAATCTAGTTAGGGTTCTCTTATAGAATGTTATCTTTTGAGGAACATTGGAATTTAAAAGTTATAACAAGTGTAACGTTTCTCAAATAGTTTGATATATAAGGGTTTTCTGCATGTTGATGCACCACAAATAGGATAAATGGTCTAACCAAAAGCATTAATGTTCCATCTATCAGTAGAGCTAATAAAGATATTGTTGATAAGGTATTGATATTTTATTACACACTCCCAAAAGTTGATCGATTCTTAAAATTTCCTTTCTATTGAGGTGTTTTTTTCTTATATTTTGTAAGTACTTCATTCAAGTGCAATCTATAACTTTCAAAATAGTTGTAATGAAACATACATCTTGACTGTAAGGTAAGGTTTATAACATCCTATCAAGCTAATGATTTACGGCTACAAAAATTATTCGAATTGACTAGGTGTATATTCTACTTCTATTTTGTGCATCCCACATGAAGCATCATCGAGACTTACAACTTTTTATTTATCTTAAGCAGAGGAATACAACTAACATAGCACAAGGGGATGTTGGTGAATGGCATATTTATGAGAATAAGATAGCCTACTTTGTTCAAATAATTCATGTGCCAAGATGAAATTCTTTGAACCATCTTATTTAGAATGGGTTTCCTAATAGACTTTTGTTACGAACCCCTCCCCCTATTATCCCAAAAAAAGGAGGACCAAGAGGGTAAGGGCCATAATCATAATCCTGGGATCAGGATTAGGAAGTAACTGATAATAATCAACAAATTTCATTTTATGGAAAAGAGTTTGGTAAAATGATAATATCTACTCAAGGGAGTTACATGGAAAATAAACTAATGCTTGCAACAAAAATAAAATCTATCTATCTATATCCTCCACAAATACATTAAATCTTTCTTTTGGTGCCTTCTTTCTGAATGTCCATCTTTCGTCATTATTAGCAGTTTACTAGTAGTTTAACCTAAAATGTCATTAAACAAAACACAGTCAGTATAACAAGTTATACTGGTATGTAGGGGAAACAAAGTATGAGCATGTATGAGTAACAACATAATCATTCATATTTGCATTAACAAAATAATCAAAACACATTTTGATTTCTTTAACTTATCAACCCACAATCTCTATAGCATACCCATTCATTAGGGGTAACCAATCTTACCATACTCACCCTCTGGGAGTATTAGTTTGATTTACCCACACAATGGGGATGATTTACCTCTATACCCACTCACTGGGGGTATTCATGGTATCATATTCACTCTCTGGGGGTATTTATTAGACAATCCACTCTTTGGGGTGTTTACCATAGTCATCATGCATGAATTTAATTCAGAGATATTATTGCGGGCTTGAGCAACTTCTTTCTATATACAATGATACTCATATGGGCTTTGTAGATTGTTGGAAGTAAATAAACAAGCAACAATTAATTTTGCAATCTAGTCCGTAAATCCTCGAGAAAACTACAGACGTCGGTTAATTAAGATAGTCATAGACATAACCACATACCTTTCTCATAAAAACATGATGTCCAATAAAAAAGGAAACAAAGCATCTAATCAAGCAACTATCATGAAATTAAAACATACTACCCATGTGTCACTATTTTGTTCATAGACTCACATTATGACTGACTTGGGGTCCAGTTAGGGTTTTGGGGCCATCTTACGGTTACATTAGTGTTTTGGCTTCCCAAACCCTAATCATCACTTTTAATGCATTTTTGGTTTACAAACCCTGATTATATCATCATATGCGTTTTTAACTCAAGAAAATCCTAATTCATCGACTTGTGAATTATTAATCTCAAACTAAGTCAAAGATGTCCTTTTTATCCAAAAAGACTAAACTTTATCCATTTAAGCCAATTAAGCATGCTATGATCATTAAATTTGAGAACTAGGGTTTTGTATGTTTTTATAACATTGAAGCTAGTAACTTTAGGAACATTCATAATTCAAAGTATATCGATATCTTGAATCCATTTTTATTCAAAAGATCAATATTTGAGCATTAATATCAACCAAACACATTAGGATCATCGAAACCCACAAATTAGGGTTTCTATACATCAAACACATTAAAGTTAAAGTCTTTAGTACCTTTTTAAACTCAAGATAGATTTAGGTCTTGTTTATATTTGTATTGCATTCATTCTATTTTTTTGATCAAAAAACACTATTTGTTTGTATTTTTCGGACAATAGATGGATTTCTAGATATTTATACAAGATCCAATAATTTCTTTGATTTTTTTACTAGAGAGTGAGAATTTACCTTGATTAAGAAAAACTCCAGTCATTGTATTTTTGGTCATCTCTTACCGGTAAATTTTTCTCCTCACAACAATCCTTTTCTCTTTCTATCTTTTCCATATCCTTTATTTTGATGACTCTTTTTTTAGGAACCATATGAAAATTACAACTAACCTTCCACACCACTTTTATACACAATTCCAAATGATTCTAAAAGTACATTAATATTTGTCCATTATCTTTTGTATTTCCCCTATTAATGGATTTTCTTTCTTCCTTTTTCCCCATATTCATAACTGGTTTAATACAATATTAAGAGCCAAAAAATCCAAAGCAAAGGTGATTTTGCAAATCAAGTCTACACTTTTACAAACAAGGCATAAAAATCACTTATGGTTTCATTATTTAAAATCAAACAAATATATGAAAAACCAAGTTATAACATCCTCTCCCTCTTATAGGAAATTTGTCCTCAAAATTCAACTAATCATACAAAGAGTTTGGGATCTGACTTTTCCATGTCTGTCTTCATCTCCCATGTGGCTTCATCCTATTTATGGTGCTTCTAGAGAACCTTTACCATCTCAATATTTTTATTTATGAGTTCTTTCATCTTGATATACAATACCTCCTTAGCTGTCTCAGGGTATGTCAACCTCCCTTAGAGTTATATAGGTTCAATATTCAGCACGTGAGCAGGATCCTTCACATAGTGCTTCATATTGGACACATGGAATACATCATGTATCATTCTTTATTGTGGTGGTAAGTCTAAATGATAAACAACTTCGCCAATATGTTCTAGAATCTCAAACGGGACCACATATCAGGGACTCGGTTTTCCTCTGTTCTTAACTATAGCTCGGAGGGGTCAGATTTTCATAATCACATGTTCACCTATAGTGAAGTGCAAATCAGTCTGCTTCACATCAGCATATGACTTCCTTCGATCATGGGCTCTCTTAGCCTTAGCTTGATCAAAGTGACTTTATCAACATATAATTGCAATTCTTTTGACCTAAGCAAGGTCCTCTTGTCGACATCATCCCAGTGAAGCGGTGACTGATACAACCTCCCAAAAAGAGCTTCATATGGAGGCATCATGATATGAGCATGATAGCTATTATTATATGCAAACTCAGTTAAGGTCGGGTAATGCTATGATTCACCCTAATCGAGCACACACGCTCTCAACAGATCTTCTAACGACTTAATTGTCCTTTTTGACTCACCATCGGTTTGGGGGTGGTAAGTTGTACTGAACTATAGTCTCATACTGAGTTCCTATTGAACTTGTTTCCACCAATTTAAATTGAACTTGGGGTCACAATCAGAAATAATCAAAGTCAGAACACCATGTAAATGCACTATTTCTCTTGTATACAACTCAGCTAGGTCTGACACCTTGGTTGTAACCTTTAGGGCTAGGAAGTGTGATGACTTGGTTAGAAAGTCTACCACGACCCATATAGAATCATGTCATTTTATTATCTTAGGAAGACCTACTATGAAATCCATAGTGATCTGATCCCATTTCCACTTAGGAATCTCAATCGATTATAGTAATCCACAAGGTCGTTGGAGTTCAACGTTCACCATATGGCATGTAAGACAAATAGCCACATATGCTGTTATATCTCTCTTCATTCCAAGACACCAAAAGTATCATTGTAGGTCTTTAAACATCTTCGTGGTACCAGGGTGCACTATATACTTAGAACCATGAGCCTCTCACAAGATATGATTCTTTAAGGGTGAGTCCTTGGGAACCCAAATTTGACTTTTGTATCAGATTCCACCAACACCTAGTGAGAGATGCGTTTGAGGTTTCCCCATCAAACCCTTTATCTTTTCTAGATCTGGGTTTGCTACCTGGGAAGCTAACAACTCAGTCAACAAGACAGGTTTTATCTGAATGTTATCCAAATGGATTCAAATTTCCAATGACTATGGATTCCATTAGGCAAACTCCTCGAACTCTCTCCACTGGGTGGATAAGGTAGTTGCACATCTGAGAGGTTTCTGACTAAGGGCATCTTCCACTACATTAGCTTTTCCCGGTTGATAGACAATTGTGAAACCATACTCTTTCATGTACTCCATCCATTGTATTTGTCTTAAGTTCAAGTTTTTCTGAGTCAAGAGGTAATTTAGGCTTTTCTGGTCGGTGAGTATTTCAAAGGTAGCTCCATATAGATAGTGTAGCCAAATATTTAGGGCATGAATAATTGTCTCTAACTCTAGATCATGTGTTGAATAGTTCACTTCATTTGTCTTGAGCTGTCTTGAGGCATAAGTGACAACATGTTTATTTTTCTCTAGCACACATCCAAGTCCCATCTTTGATGTGTCGGTGAAGATTATGAATCCTTCATTGCCGTAAGGTAGATTCAACACGGGAACTATGGTCAGCTTCTCCATCAACTCTTGGAATTGTGCTTGGCACAGGTTGGACCACACAAACTTCTCGTCCTTTTGGGTGAGCTTGGTGAGGGGCAAAACAATCTTTGAGAAACCCTGGATCAATCGACAGTAATAACCGGTCAATCCCAGGAAGTTGCAAATCTCAAAAGGGTTCTTTGGTACTAGCCAATCACATATAGCTAAAATCTTGGTAGGATCCACTAAGATGGTCCTCTAGATACAATGTGTCTAAGAAACATGACACTGTCTATCTAAAACTCACACTTCGAGAATTTCCCATAGAACTTCTACTGATCAGGGTATCAAGGACTCTAGCAAGGTGGCCACAATGTTGTTGTAGGTCATCAGAGTAAACCGAGATGTCATCTATAAATACTATGACAAAGGAATAAAGGAAAGGTTGGAACACATTGTTCATAAACACACTCAGGGCATTAGAAAACCCAAAGGCATGATCAAGAACTCATAATGGCCATAGCGGGTCCAAAAAGAAGTTTTTGGTATATCATTTTTCTTAACTCACAACTGGTGGTATCCCAATCTTAAATCAATCTTTGAGAAAACACGAGCTGACTTAAGCTGGTCAAAAATGTCATCTATATAGAATAGAGGATACTTGTTCTTAAAGGTAGCCTAATTTATCGTTTTATAGTCTATGCACATATGGAGTGATCTGTCCTTCTTTTTCACAAAGAGGATTGTTGCTCCCCATGGAGAAGTGGCAGGTATGATGAAGCATTTATCTAGCAATTCCTGCATTTGCTTTTCCATCTCAAGCAACTCAGTGTGGGACATCCTTTAAGGCACACTGGAAATGGGGGTCCACATACAATATAATTCTATTGAGAAGTCAATTTCTCTCTCCTGAGGTATGCTAGGAAAATCATCCAGGAACACATATGCATAGTTTTAGACTACCTCTATTTCCTTTAAGGGCCACATCTTAGGCTTCGGCTCGGTAACTACTGCTAGGAATGCATGAAGACCTTTGGCTATCATATGTTCTGCCTTCATAGTAGATACATACATGCTAGTGGCAGTATCCTTTTCTACTTCTAATGGTAAAGGGTGGGTGACTGATCTCTCTACTCTTATGTTCTTTTCCCTATAGTCTATTTTTTAATTATAAGTGTAAAGTCAATCCATGATAATTATTACATCAAAGTCATTCATATCGAGAAGGATAAAATTTGTAGGGAGTTCATTATTCATGTATTAACTAGTATGACCAGTGTCCTCAATATAGACAATAATATTCAACCACTAGGAGTAGTGACTTCTAAAACATATTCAAAATCCTTGAAATTCAGACAAAGCATGGTTAGTATATTTCTCAAAATAAAAGTATTGCTAGAACTAGAGTCAAACAAAACTTTTACATTTTGTCCCGTGATATCAAGCATACCTACATCAGAATCATGACAGTCAACTACTACACACTACATATTAATGGATAGGAAAAGAATTATAGGGCGGGTTACCTTATATCATATGGTTGTCATTTTCCTATGCTTCTCAGTTATCAATAGCAAAGACTCGGTCTTGCTGACGCTCTCCTATAGCTAGAGCCATTCCTGGTGGAGCGACAGCTATCACTGGTTATGTTGCTACTGGTTGTGTTGCCATTGGTTCCTGACATAGTAAAGGTGGGAGGGAACAATTGTCCACAAAGTGTCCCTCTTGATGACAATGAAAGCACACTCGCTTTTCATAGCAACACTTTCCAGGGTGTCTCTTCTTGTAGGTGCAACACTCAGGATGATGGTTCTCTTGATGGGGATTTCCCTTGCCTCCATTCCTTCCCTTGCCATTGTTGCATCCTTGCCCTTTTCTATGATCATTCCTTGGGGAAAAGACACCTTTAATGAACCCTAGGTATCCTTTGGGTAGGTTATGTACAGGCATGAATATCTTTTCCATGTCTAGCTAGGGTGTTGTTAAAGGGCTTGGTGAAGCTTGCAACTTTACTTCCCATCACATGAGGCTTTATCAGAGGGTTCAGGAACTCCATGAAATGTTCTACTCGATGTTCTTCAGTCATCATGTATTTGAAATGCTCCAAGAGGTGGAACTTACGATCAAATATGTGAATGTCATGTTTTCTTAGTAAAGGAATGTGAATTGCTTTTCCTTTTCTTTCTTGGAGGAGGTAGGTATGAACCTTGAAGAGAAGATAGTATGAAAGTGTGTCCAAGACATTGGGTCCTCATTCAGATCTCAGCCCATGATATGATTCTCCCATCATATCTTTGCTGCTCTTCCGAGAATGTGAGTGGTGAAGAGAACCTTTTTGCTCGATTATACCTCCAGAACACTAAAACTATCTCCACTACCAGGTGTCCACTTTGACCACCTCAGTCTTATCTTCACCCTAAAACTTTTCTATATTCATCTTGATGAAATCTAGAATGGTAGCTCCTAGATGAGGGCATACAGGTAAAGGTTTGCCATTCTCGTCTCTGGAGATATCCTTGAGGGCCAAAGCACTAATGGCCTCAATGAGATTCTTTTGTTGCTCCATCCAGACTACATCAGGGGTGTCTACCACTACTTACGCAACTGTGGGTCTAGGGCCAACAATAGGGTTCTCCTTGGGCTTGGCCTCCTCTTATGACATAGGTTGACCTTTTTGGTAATTCTCTAGGTTCTAGATGTTGAACGGGATAGGCTTACGATCGGGGCCTTCCTCGGAGGGCTCTATGACCTCTTCCACTTCTTAGAGGACTCTTACTCCATAACCCTCCTTTTATTCTCTAAGGACCTCCTCTTCCTCTGGGAGGGCCTACCCTCTAAATGATGTTGGTGAGTGTCATAGGGAGTGGCGATGTTCTTGGTGTGGGCCATGATGGCTCACATAAACATATAATTAAACTATATTTAACCTTTAGAGTCATTAAAGCATTATAAAGTATGTCCATGACATCTTAATACATGCATTTTATGATTAGAAGAGGATGCCCTAACCCTAATAACCATAACCCTAATTTCTCAAAAAGGGAAAAAGAAACTACTTTCAGGTGCCTAGGGTTTTGTGAGTGAAGGAAGGGGGTAGAGAAGGGATGAAATTATATGAGAAGAAATCCTAAATGTCATTTATTTCAAGTAAAATCCTTTGACTTTGGCCAGGTAGGATGCACGGGTCTGGGAGTCCTCGTAAGCCGACTAGCGGTGCGGAGGAGAAAATTTCTAGCCCCCCGACCATGGTCCCTTCTAGACACCATCATCTTTAGAAAGCACTCTTAATAATCCCCTTAGACTCTATAGAGTTTTATGAAATTAGTTAATTATTAAAGGTTAAAGGGTAATCTGGAGCTTTGATACTAAATGTTTCGACCCCCTCCCCCTATTATCCCCAAAAAAAAGAGGATTGAGAGAGCAAGGGCCATAATCATAATTCTAGGATTAGGATTAGCAAGAAATCAATAATAATCAATAAATTTCATTATAAGAAAAAGTGTTTGGTGGCATGATAATCTCTCCTCAAGGGAGTTTACATGGAAAGTAAAAAAATGTTTGCAACATAAATAAAATCTATCTATATCATCCAGAGTTGCATTAAATCTTTTCTTTTGGTGCCTTATTTCCAAATGTTCGTCTTTCATCATTATTTGCAATTTACTAGCAATTTAAACTAAAATGTCATGGAACAAAATACATTCAGTATAAAAAGTTATACTAATATGTGAGGGAAATAAAATATGCACATATATGAGCATCAACATAATCAACAATATTTGGAATTAACAAACTAATCAAAACACATTTTGATTTCTTTAACTTCACTACCCTTAATCTCTATGGCATACCCACTCTCTGGGGGTACCCAATCTTACTATACTCATTGTCTAGGAGTATTTGTTTGATCTACCCACTCACTGGGGGTGATTTACATCTATACCCACTCACTAGGGGCATTCATGATATCATGCTCACTCTCTGGGAGTATTTATTACCCAATCCAATCTCTAGGGTTGTTTTCCATAGTCATCATGCATGCATTGGATTCATAGACATTATTTCTATCTTGAGCTAGTTATTTCTATATAATGCGAAACTCATATGGGATTTATAGATTGTATGAAGTAAACAACAAGCAAAAATCAAATTTGTAATCCAGTCTGTAAATCATCGAAAAAACTAAGGAAATCGGTTAAGTCAGGTAGTCATAGGGGTAACCACATACCTTTATCAGGAGTACTTGACAACCAAGCAAAAAGACATAAAGCAACCAATCAACCAACTACCCTGAAAGTAAAGCAAAATACCCATGTGTCACCATTTTGTTCATAAACTCACATTATGACTTATTTGGGGTCCAAGTTAGTGTTTTGGGGTCAGTATAGGGTTACATTAGGGTTTTGGCTTCCCAAACCCAAATCATCACTTTTACTTTCTTTTTGGTTTATAGACCCTAATTTTGTTATCATATGCATTTTTAAGACAAGAAAATCATAATTAAACAACTTGTGAATCATTAATCTCAAATTAAGTCAAAGATGTCCTTTTTATCCAAAAACACTGATCTTTATCCATTTAAGCCAATTAAGCATGCTACGATCATTAAATTCAAGAGCTAGGGTTTCGTATGCTTTTATTACATTGAGGCTAATAACTTTAGGCACTTTCATAATTTGAAGTATATCAATATCTTGAATCCACTTTTATTAAAAAGATCACTCTTTGAACATTAATATCAGTCAAACACATTAGGATCATCAGAATCTAGAAATTAGGGGTTTTATACAGTAAACACATTAAAGTTAACATCTTTAGTACTTATTTGAATTATAGATGGATCTAGGTATTCTTTTTTTATTGTATTCCTTATATTTTTCTGATCAAAAACACTATTTGTTTGTATTTTTCGGCCAACGAATGGATTTTTAGCGATTTATTCAAGATCCAACAATTTCTTTAATTTTTAGATCAAATAGTAAAACTTTACCTTGATTGAGAAAAACCTCACCATTGTATTGTTGTTCACCTCCTGATGGGTACATGAATCATGCAGTTTGGGTGCATCACACCCACTCATGCTATTTAGAATTGCAGAAAAGACCCAAGCCGTAAATTCCCTTTGCTAGCCTACGATTGACTCTGGTCATGCGGCTCTCCATCCTCCCAATTTCTTTGACTCCAAGGTTTTCACACAGCTCTTCCATAGATGATTTTTTGCCAGAGAAAAATGAATCTATAGGGTGAGAGGGGTTCTAGGGCAGAGTCTCACCGTTCACATTGTTGGGGTCTTGGCGAAGTCGAGGGGGTCCATTTATAGGTGTGGTGATGAGTTCAAAGGTTTTTGAATCCCTATTGAGAGATGACTAGCAGAGAGGTCTCTCATTTGTTCCATAGATCGCAACTCAGATGGAATCAATATGTTTCCAATTCAATTTCTCAAGACAAAGGTAGAGATTTGATTACTTGGCACTGAGATGGATCAGTGAGGGAGATATAATCTTCCAATCTTGTGTGCGTACATGGATTCTTTTCCATTGTGACTCGGGGTAGGAGACACTACATGGAGCATCCGATCTTGATCTGATAGTTCTCATCACACACAATAATCAAAAGGTCGGGCTTATGGTTTTGATTGTGACATTTAATTCATTAAACTCATAAAACCATTCACTTTAGGAATACTTTTTAAATTAATATCTCTCACTCCATTAATCCTTTTAACCCCAAATTATAAAGGAAAGTTCTTAATGATTTTCTCAAAGCATGGGCATGGTTTGATACCAAAATTCAAAAATAAAAGGCACTTTACTTAGTCTCCATGTTTTCTCCTTTATTTCATTATTTAAGGCCTCATAACAATCCTTTTCTCTTTCTATCTTTTCCATATCCTTTATTTTGATGACTTTTCTTTTTAGGAACCATGTGAAGATGACAAAAAACCTTTAGTGGCCTTTCTTGCCACTTTTCTATAAAATTCCACATGATTCTAAAAGTACATTAATATTTATCCATTATCTTTTGCATTTCTCCTACATTTTCTTTCTTCCTTTTCCCCATATTCATTATTGGTTTAATAAAATTATGAGATCCATGAAATTCAAATCAAAAGTGATTTTGCAAATCAAGTCGACACTTATAGAAACAAGATAAAAATCACTTATCATTTAATTATTTAAAATAAAAATAATAAATGAAAAATCAAGTTATAAAATGCTCTTCCTCTTATAGAAAATTTGTCCTCAAAATTCAACTCTATCAGATGGTTGGCATTTGCATGAGCTTCTTCATTATTAATAGCAAAGACTTGGGCTTCCTGATACTCTCATGTAGTTGTATCCATTCCTATTGAAGGGGCAACTATCAGTGGTGATATTGCTACTAGTTGTGCCACCACTGGTTGTATCACCATTGGTTCCTGACCTGGCAGAGGAGGGAGGGGACAGTTGGCCACAAAGTGTCCCTCCTAATGACAGCAAAAGCACACTCACTTTTCATATTAACACTTGTCAAGGTGTCTCTTCTTGCAGGTATGACACTCAGGATGACGGTTCTCTTGACGGGGATTTCCCTTGCCTACATTCCTTCCCTTACCATTGTTGCATCCTTTCCCTTTTCTGTGATCATTCCTTGGGCCAAAGACACCTCTAGTGAACCCTAGGTATCCTTTGGGCAGGTTTTGTGCATGCATGATTATCTTTTCCAAGTCTAGGGAGAAGTTAAAGGCCTTGGTGAAACTTGTAGGTTTACATGCCATCACATGAAACTTGACCAGAGGGTTCAAACACTCCATGAAATGTTCCAATCAATGTTCTTCAGCCCTCATGTATCTGAAATGCTCCAGGAGGCGGAACTTGCAAGTGAAATACTGACTATCATGTTTCCTTAGTACAGGAATGTGTACTATTTGTCCTTTTCTTGATTGGCAGAGGTTGGTATTAACTTTGCAGAGAAGAGAGTATGGAAGCATGTTCAGATCATTAGTTCCTCATTTAGATCTCGGCCCATGATATGATTCTCCCACCATATGTTTGTTTCTCCTTCACGAGGGAGCGGTGAAGAGAATCTTTCTGCCGGGATGTACCTCCAAAATACAGAAGCCATTCTCCACTGCTAGGAGCCATGGTCCACTTTTTCAACCACCTCGGTCTTATCTTCACCCTAAAACTTTTCTATACTCTTCTTAATGAAATGCAGAATGGTGGTTCCTAGACAAGGTCGGACAAGTAGACGTTCACCATTCTTGTCTCTAGAAATATCCTTGAGGTCCAAAGAACTAATGGTCTCAGTGATCTTCTTTTGTTGCTCCATCCAGACTGCATCAGGGGTGTGCACTACTACTTGTCCAATTGTGGGTCTAGGGCCAGCAGTAGGGTTCTCCTTGGATTTGGCCTCATCTTCTGACATAGGTTCACCTTTCTGGTCATACTCCAAATTTGGGATGTCGAAGGGGATAGGCTTAGGATTGGGGCCTTCCTTGGAGGCCTCTTCTACTTCTTGGAGGAATCTTCCTCCACAGCCCTCCTTTTATTTTCTAAAGACCTCCTCATCCTGCTGGAGGGCCTACCCTCTGAATGATCTGGGGGAGTGTCATAGGGAATGGGGGTGTTCTTGGTGTGGGCCATGCTAGTTCACATAAATAGATAATTAACCTCAATCTAACTTTTGGGGTATCAAAGCATTATAAATTATATCCATGACATCTTGATTAAATGCATTTTATGATTTGGCACAATATGCCCTAACCCTAATAACCATAACCCTAATTTATCAGAAGAGGAAAAAGAAATAGCTTTTAGGTCCCTAGGGTTTAGTGAGTGAAGTAAGGGGTTAGAGAAGGGATGTAATTATATGAGAAGAAATATCCTAGAGGTATTTTATTTCAAGTAAAATGCTCTGAATTTGACCAAGTAGGATGCAAGGACCTGGGAGATCTCATAAGATGACTAGTGATGCGGTGAAAAAAAAATTCCAGCCCCGAGATCGTGGTCCCTTCTAGACTCCATCGCCTTTAAAAAATACACTTAATAATTCCCTTAGGCTCTATGTATTTTATGAAATTAGTTAATTATTAGAGGTTAAAAAGTAATCACGGGCTCTGATACAAATGTTATGACCCCCTCCCATGTCATCTCCAAAAAAAGAGGACCGAGAGGGCAACGGCCATAATCACAATTATGGGACTAGGATTAGCAAGTAAGCAATAATAATTAATAAATTTAATTATAAGGAAAAGAATTTGGTAACAAGATAATATCTCCTTAAGGGAGTTTACATGGAAAGTAAACTAATGTTTGCAACAAAAATAAAACTTGTCTATCTATATCCTACAGAATTACATTAAATCTTTTATTTTGGTCCTTTCTTTCTGGATGTCCATCTTTCATCATTATTAGCAGTTTACTAGTAGTTTAACCTAAAATGTCATGGAACAAAATATAGTAAGTATAACAAGTTATATTGGTATGTGGGGGAACAACATAATCATCTATATTTGCAATTAACAAAATAATCAAAATAGATTTTCACTTTTCTAACTTCTCAACCCTTAATCTCTATGACATACCTACTCATTGGGCGTTCCCAATCTTATCATACTCACTCTCTGGAAATATTTGTTTTATAAACCCACTCACTGGGGGTGATATACATCTACATTCATTCACTGGGGGTATTCATGATATCATTCTCACTCTCTGGGAGTATTTATTAGTCAAAAACTCTCTGGGGTGTTTTCTGTAGTCATTGTGCATGCATTTAAATCAGAGATATTAATGAGGGCTTGAGTAAGTTATTTCTATATATTGTAATACTCATATGGGTTTTATAGATTGTGGGAAGTAAATAAACAAGCAACGGTTAATTTTGTAATCGAGTCGGTAAAGCCTCAAGAAAACCAAAAAGTCATTTAAGTCAGGTAGTCATAGGCGTAGCCACATACCCTTCTCAGGAGTACTTAATGTCCAAGAAAATAGACAACAAAGCAACCAATCAAGCAACTATCCTGAAATTAAAGCATAATACCCATGTGTCACCATTTTATTCACAAACTCACTTTATGACTGACTTGAGATCCAAGTTAGGGTTTTGGTTCAGTTAAGGGTTACATTAGGGTTTTGGCTTCCCAAACCCTAATCATCACTTTTAATGCCTTTTGGTTACAAACCTTGATTTTATCATCATATGCATTTTTAACTCAAGAAAATCCTAATTCATAAATTTGAAAATTACTAATCTCAAATTAAGTCAAAGATGTCATTTTTATCCAAAAAGACAAAACTTCATCCATTTAAGCCAATTAAGCATGCTATGATCATTAAATTTGAAATATAGGGTATTGTATGCTTTTATTACATTGAAGAAAGTAACTTTAGACACTTTCATAATTCAAAGTATATCAAGATCTTGAATCCACTTTTATCCAAAAGATCAATCTTTGAACATTAAGATTAGTTAAACAAATTAGGATCATCGAAACCTAGAAATTAGGATTTATATACATTAAACACAATAAATTTAGCATTTTTAGTACCTTTTTGAATTAGAGATAGATCGGGATCTTGTTTATATTTTTATTGCATTCCTTGTATTTTCTGATCAAAAAGCACTATTTGTTTGTATTTTTTGGCAAACAGATGGATTTTTAGTGATTTATACAAGATGCAACAGTTTCTTTGATACTTCGATCAGAGAGCAAGAATTTACCTTACTTGAGAAAAACCTCGACCATTGGATTGTTGGTCGCCATTGAATGACACAAATATCATGCAACTCGGGTGGATCGCGTCCACTCACACTGTTCAGAACTACAGAAAAGACTCCATTAGTCAATTCGCTTTGCTAGCTCATGTTGAACTCTAATTTTCTGGCTCTCCATCCTCCCCCTTTCTTCGACTCCAAGGTTTGCATGTGGTGGCATGTAGTGGAGTTGTTGTCAAAGACAAATGAATCGAGAGGGTGAGAGGGGTTCTGGGGTCGGATTCTCACCGTTCGTGTTCGTGGGGTCTTGGTAAAGTCGAGTGGTGTCTATTTATTGGTGTCGTGATCAGTTCTAGTATTTTTGAATCCTTATTGAGAGAGGACTAGTGGAGAGGTCTCTCAATTTTTCCACGGATCACAAGTCGACTGGAAATCAATATGTTTCCAGTTCGATTTCTCAAGAAGAAGTAAGAGATTTGATTACTTTGTGTTGAGATGGATGAGAGAGGGAGATATGATCTTCCAATCTGGTCTGTGTATAGGGATTCTTTGTTGTTCTGATTTCAATCTGATGATGATCATTACACGCGATGATCAAAAGGCCAGGCTTATGGTTTTGATCATGACATTTAATTCATTAACTCATAAACCCATTCACTTTAAGAATACTTGTAAATTCATATCTCTCACTTCATTAATCCTTCAAACCCCAAATTTTAAAGGAAATTTCTTTATGATTTTTTGAAAGCATGGGAAAGAGACCAAAACTCAAAACTGAAAGGCACTTTACTCAGTCTCTAAGTTTTCTCCTTTAATTTCATTATTTAAGGCCTCAAAACAATCCTTTCTCTTTCTATATTTTCCATATCCTTTATTTTGATGACTTTTCTTTTTAAGAACCACGTGATAATGACAACAAACCTTTAGTGGCCTTTCCCACCACTTTTCTATAAAATTCCACATGATTCTAAAAGTACATTAATATTTATCCATTATATTTTGCACTTCCCCTATTAATGCATTTTCTTTATTCCGTTTTCCCCATATTCATTATTGGTTTAACTAAACAGTGAGAGCCATAAAATCCAAAGCAAAGGTGATTTTGCAAATCAAGTCCACACTTTTACAAACAAGGCATAAAAAGTAATTATAGTTTCATTGTTTAAAATCAAACAAATATATGAAAAACCCAGTTATAACAACTTCAGTAATAAATATAGATAAAACGGTAAACCCATATAAGATAAAGGAAAGTGGTCAAGTTTGTATCTAATAATCTCATAGAACTATGTTAAGTCGGTGTCTAATAAGTGAATGTCATCTAGGATTGACTTTTCAAACTTTAAATCCCATAGAGATGTTGAAACATTCCAATCATTTTTATTGCTAATAACATATGGATCATTTGATTTTATAAAGATGGTCATGTCATCAACAAGTTGAATGATATGAAAGATTGTCAATCTCATATAGGAGATCGTTATTCACTACTACATGAACATCAAGGAAAGAATATAGGATACAATCACACAGAGATATGGTGATAAGGGATCTCGTCATCTCAACCCAACTTAGATTTTAGAATAACCAAAGGGAGAGCCATTGATGACCCTGAGCAACTACTAGTTCTAATCTATCGATAAAAGCAAGAGTTCATGTGATAATTTGGATTTCTCTCTCATCTATTATACTCTTCCTCTCTCATCAAGTGTCTTTCTAAATCAGGTTAATATTAATTTTGTAGTAGAAAGGTTGGAAAGCTCCAATTTGGTCACATCCATCATTAATTTCATAATGTCTGACTTCAATATGTACTTTTGTTCTGCTGTCATGCTTTAATGAATCATTCTCTTGTAACTCAAATTAAGCCCACTCAATAGGATTTTCTTGTTTTCTAACATATGTCATAAGGTATATGATTCAACTATGAATCCAACAATGCGAAAATCATCTTAATTGGACCATCGCAACCCAAGTTCTGACCATTCAACATTTATTTGAATTATATTTGATTTAATAATTTTAACCCTATTTTGATCTTTAATGGGCACAAAATGTGTAACGCAACATTCATCTCCTTCAGCAGCATCTTTATATATTTAGTGATACTTGCTCCTATAAATATGACGATTCGTCATTTCTCCTTTTTGGTTTCTGGTCATGAGTTATCATATTTTTTTCATTTAGAAATGAAAGAAAATTTAAGTGTATCAGCTATGAAAAGTTACGCAATGCGAACTGTATAGCTAATGATGTCTACAAAATCTATGGCCAAGTCTTACTCAAAACTGGTGAATGATTCACCTGCAGGGCACGTGCATATACCAGTCCAGTCTAGATGTCAACGATAGTACTTTATGTGCTTGCCAACTAATTTTTCTTAGAAAAAGATAGTGATTCTCACCTGGTAAAGGAAGAAGAGATAAAACGAGTAGGAAATTGGAGGAACTATGAAGTTCCTTAGCGGCACAGATGACAGATCTGATGATTCTCAAGTCATCGTACATCACGATTAGATGTATTTATATACAGTGTCAAACATATGATATACGGCGTCACTGCAGATGAGTTCCTCCATGACGACAACATATGGAGCAATTTAACAAAGACCATCCCATCTATAAAACGAGATACCAGCCACGTTCCAGTACTATCATGCACGATTGAGAAACCTTCCTTTTCTGCTCTTGTCAACTTAGAAAGCTTTCTCCTTTCGCGGTCACCAATCTATACCTTCTCCATTGAGGGGAGAGAGCAGAGGGCGCCGGACTGTTTTATCATTTGAGCCTCAATTGCATTCATAACCAAGAGGTCTTAGGTTCAATCCTTTGTGTAGATATTTTTTATTTTTTTGCAGTACGTACAAGACGTAGATACTATATATCTGATCTTCAACACAATAAAATAATTAATTGGACTTGGTATAGTGGTAAACATATTTTTGGTGAACTTGAGGTCATGAGTTCAAATCCTATATTAGGTATTTTTAAAAAAAAATTGCTCCTCCAACCACTAACTTCTAGTTCCGTCGTTGCCCTGCCGCACTACTTTTCTCTCACACACTTTCCCTCTCATACTTTCTCTTTCACACTCTCTCACCGACCAATCTCTGTGACACCCCCTCCCCTACTCGCTCACGTGAACCGGTCTGGCCACTAACAACCATGTAGATCACATTTCCTGTCAGCTGGTCACTCAAGATTCCATCTTTCGAGTCCACCCCCCAACCCCCAAAATCTCATCTTTCAAATCCCCCCCCTTCAGTGCCCATTCTCCACTCCAGCCAAACACCGACATTATGTGTTACATGTGTGTCAAACTTAATTGTATGATAAACACAAATATAATGTGTTACATGTATAATAATGTGCATACTTATATGGTAAAATAAGCCTACTTTTATGTAAAACACGCCTAGGTGTATACAAATGCCTACTTGAATAACAATGTGCCTACTTGAATAACAATGCACCTAATTGTGTGATAAATATTCATGATGGCCTTCTTGTATTGTGAAAAATGCGTCTACTTATATATCAATGTCTCTACTTTTATGCCAACTATGCCTACTTTTATGTACTAGTTACATTTATGCCAACTGCGACTACTTTTATGTACTCTACGCCTACTTGTATGACAAATGCACCTACTTGAATATCAATATACCTACTTGTATATCTACTTCTATGTAAATCGCCTTGTTATGTGAAATGTTCTGACTTATATTGTGAATGCACCTACTTATACATAAATGTGTCTACTTGTATGTCAAATGCACCTACTTGTGTGATTAGGGATGTAAATGGGTACGGGTAGACTCGTGGACCCACAAATCCGAACCCTTAAAAAATCCGTTACGGGTCTAATTTTTTATACCCACATATCTTTGGACCCGTATACCCTTGGACCCGCATATAAGCAGGTCCAATAATGTGTATGCTTGGACCCAGACCCGCTACACTCGTGTACCCACTATACATAAGTAACTACTTAATTAATATGTTATATATAGCATACTTTACTAATCTAACTAATATAATTCTTGAGATTATATCCTACTCTAACCACAGTAAAGTTGAGACTAGTCATATAATTAAGATTTAAGTATTCTAGTTACAATAATGAGCATCATATGTAAACTTAAAATCAAAATATTTACTAATTTACATTACTTTCTACGTAAGTTAAACATTATGATCATTATTACAAATATGTAAACAATTACTCAATTAATATTAATGTATAAAATATAGCATTGTCTAATATAACTACTACATGTTAATATACTATATAATAATAATATCTTGTTCTATTAATTGTATATAACATAGTCATTTCTCTTACATAAACAATATGATATTTTATAGAACCGCTTACATGCATACACACTATTATTGCGGGTACGGGTATGGTGCGGGTCTAAGTTTTGTATTATAGGGGTCTAGAATCGGAACCAAACCCACTAAATTAGATGGGTATGGGTATGTGTATGGGTATGGCCAGACCCGCACCGTTTACACCCCTATGTGTGATACATGCTCCTAAATGAATAACCATATGCCTACTTATATTGTGAATGCACCTACTTGTACATCAACGTGTCTACTTGTATGACAAACACACCTACTTCTATGATACATGCTTCTAAATAAATAATCATGTGCATAATTTTGGATGTATTGGTCTTCCTATATATCAAATTTACTTATATATAAATGGACATACTTGTATGGCAATGTGCCTACTATATATATGTGTCTACTTATTTGGAAAAGCACCTACATGTATATAAATGTGCCTACTTGTATATAAATTTGCATACTTATATATAAATGCATCTACTTGTATGACAATGTGCCTACGTGTATATAAATACGCCTACTTGTATACCAATGGCTAAGGCGCCTACTAGTATACCAATACGCCTTCTTGTATATCAAATGTACCTACTTATATATAAATGTGCATACTTGTATATCAAATGCATCTTTTAGATGTAATGGACAAATGTTCCTACTCGTATATAAATGTGCATTCTTACATGGCAATGTGTCTTCTTGTATATAAATGAGCATACTTGTATGGCGATGAACCTAATTTTGGATGTAATAGCCTTCTATAAATGGGCATACTTACATATCAATGGCTAAGGCACCTACTAGTATACCAATGTGCCTTCTTATATATCAAATGTGTCTACTTGTATATAAATTTGTATACTTGTATATCAAATGTGTCATTTAATTGTAATGACCTTCTTATATATCAAATGCGCCTACTCAAATATAAATGTGCATACTTGCATGGCAATGTGTATACTTGTATATAATTGTGCCTACTTGTATGGCAATGTGCCTACTTTTATGTAAATGCGCCTACTTGAATGGCAAATGCGCCTACTTGTCTGGTAAATGAGTCTAATTGTATATAAATAGACATACTTGTATATTAATGGCTAAGGCGCCTACTAGTATACCGATGTGCCTTCTTGTATATCAAATGAGCCTACTTGTATATAAATGCACATATTTGTATATTAAATGTGCCTTTTGATTGTAATGGCCTTCTTGTATATCAAATGTGCCTACTCGTATATAAATGTGCATATTTGTATGGCAATGTGTCTACTTGTATATAAATGTGCCTACTTGTATTGCAATGCGCCTAATTTTAGATGTAAAGGACTTCTTTTATATCAAATGTGTCTACGTATATAAATGTATACTTGTATGGCAATGCGCCTACTTGTATATATATGTGTCTACTTATATGGAAATATGCCTACTTGTATATAAATGTGCCTACTTGTATGGCAATGCACTTACGTGTATATAAATCTGCCTAATTGTATGACAAATGTGCCTACTTATCTGGAAAATGTGCTTACTTGTATATAAATGGACATACTTGTATATCAATGGCTAAGGTGCCTACTAGTATACCAATGTGCCTTCTTATATATCAAATGTGCCTACTTACATATAAATGTGCATACTTATATATTAAATGCGGCTTTTAGATGTAATGGTTTTCTTGTATATTAAATGTGCCTACTCGTATATAAATATTCATACATGTATGGTAATGCACCTACTTGTATCGCAATGCGCCTATTTGTATATAAATGTGTCTAGTTATATGCCAATGCGTCTACTTGTATATATGTATGCCTACTTGTATGACAATGTACCTACTTGTATATAAAATGTGTCGAATTGTATGGTAACTGCCCCTACTTGTCTGGAAAATACATCTACTTGTATATAAATGGGCACACTTACTTGTATATCAATGGCCAAGACGCCTACTAGCATACCAATGCACTTAGTTGTATATAAATACGCCTAGTTGTATGAAAATGTGTCTACTTGTCTGTGAAATGTGCCTACTTATATATAGATGGTCATACTTATATACCAATGCGTCTAGTTGTATATAAATGTGTCTATGTGTATGACAAATGTGTCTACTTTAAGAAAAAGTTCATAGTTGATCAAATGCGCCTACTGGTATCTCAAACTTGTATGTGTTACAAGTTATTATGATGAATTTACCTACTTGTATGTCGAATGTGAATACATGTATATCATGTGTGCCTATTTTTATGGAAACACGTCTATTCATATGGCAAATGCACATACTTGTGCGAAAAATACGTCATTTTGAACTAATTGGTATTGTAGCACGCAAGCAATATTTTCCCTCTTCGATATTTGGATGTATATGGACCAGTGGATGTATTTGGTAAAAAAATAGGGCACAACCAATATTTTTCCTCTCCAATACGTTCTACGGCCAACAAAAGGAGTTTTCCTCCATTTCCAACCACAGCCAATATTTTCCCTCTCCAATACGGCCAACAAAAAGAGTTTCCATCCATTTCCAACCTCCCCCCCCCCGGTGGCCAATACCGGGTAATTGGGGCGGAAAAACCACCAAAATCAGCACGTAAAAACGTAAAAATCACGTGAGATGATTTCGTGTGTCACGCGCTATCATTTTTGTTTCCTATTATAGGCAAAGTCAAAGTGGTATAGCTAATGCTCGGCCTTTTTTATTTTTGTAATCTTTGTTATTATGTATATTTCCAATAAGCTCACTGTGAAATTACTAACTCCCAATGTAACACCTCTCTGAAATCACTCTCAATGCAACATGTTTGTGTCCTGAAAACGTCATTTAAGGTGGTTTTTTTCGAGGTTCGGGTGAGAAGGCATGAGTCAGTTGCACATTGTGCAAAAAGGGAAAAACACTCTAAACAAAAGGTTTATATGGAATGTGGGTATAAACACCACTTCATGTGACTTTCACTTTTTTCCCTTTTTGTCCACGCTGGTAGAGGATGCACTCCTTCTCACTCGGGACTTGAAAAATATCATGAAGTGGCATTTTCATAAAAAAGTAGGTTATTTCCTTACTTATTTTAGAAGAAGTGCTATTTAGGGCATTATTTATGTCAAAGTGTGATTTTTTATTTTTATCTTTATATATATATTAAAACCAAACAATGTGCATGCATAAACGGACATGAAAGAAATAGAATAAATATAGGTAGCACTAACAATATCTCAAGATAAAGAACGTCGAGGTTAGTCATAAAACAGTCAACGTGAAGAAGCAACATTAACCTAAACAAGGTATTGAAACATTAGATCGAGCTCTCCATGAGCCAATATGTAGGGAGGGGTCTCTTTATACAACTCGTGAAGTTAGACAAAAGGATAAAGGTAAAAATACAAATATGGTAGTGTAGGAAACGTCCTATACTTTTTCTCGTAATATCCAATGAATATGTATGTTTGACCACCTCACCCTACAAAAATATATGGCGAGTGAAGCTATGACTATAAATTGATGTGACGTTTGACCAAGTCTCCTACCAAGTTATCGTAGGATGTGTCCTATGATAAAGGTATTACTAAAACCACTATACATGATCAAGAGTCAGCTAGCTGAGACTTGGCGTAGAACATGGAGCTAGAGAGTATCCTCAATGGGAGGCCATCTATGAATCTGAATCAGGTTCAAAATTGATCATCCTCGGTGAAAAGAAGTCCTCATTGTCATCGAAAATGAATAAAACTCTAGGACTAGTTTTAATCTTAAGTGTTGATCATGTATCACATATGAAAGGATGGTTTCCAAGCATTGAAGTCATAATATAGACTGGAAATAATGAAACTTTTTATAAATGTATGTTCTCAAAAGTTATACTATTGTGGGACAACAACTTTCTACTCATAACGGATCAAGCAGCGGAACTAGGGTGACCACAATTTCCTTAGACTTACTTTTTCTATTTTGAGCACTTATGCAGCCTCTCCTTGACCACTACACCTATAGAGAATGGAGTGTTTTCTACTATATATATGATGAATAAGGAAGCCATGGTTGGTCTCGATAGTTTTTCCATGAACTTCTACCTAACTTCTTGGGAAACAATAAAAAAACCTTCTTCTTCTAGGAAAGGACATGTCATACAAGTATTCTCAGTAGTGGGATTTTTTTGATACCAACCACTTATCAAGCTTATGATTTTCCTAAGGGTTTCGTGCTAATATCCATTGAGAATGTCACCATGTGGATTTTGCCATGTGTCCTTAGAAATAGGCTCTTTACACTCATCTCCTCCATGGTCTTAGAGGAAAAGGGGGCATACATGAGAAACATGGATATCACATGCAACATTCAACTGACAAAGTATTTAGAGAATCATACTCACAAAAGGCATAAACTTCCCTAATGTGCTTATAGTATGGCATGTCAAAGTCTTTTGAGATAGTGGACTGGGATTTCTTGAAGGCAATCCTCTTGGACTTTTAGATGAAGCCCACATTAGTCGACTTGCTTCTAAGATTCTTTATTGGAACTTGAATGAGCATCACCCTTAATGGATACCCATGTGTTTCTTTTAAATGCATCAGGTTCTTAAGCAAGAAACTCCTTTGTTACCTTTCTTGTTTATTCTTATTGAAGAAACCCTTTGTTGGCACATCAATGAGGCTTTACATGATTTTCCTCAGTCTAGATATGAAACTAGTGGCAAGATCCTTGCACCTACTATCCTTCTCTATGTAAAAATTATTATCCGATTCACGGAATCCTTGCCCTCTTCCCTTCATACAGTTGATATTGTATTAAATAATTATGAACAAGCTTCAGGTCAGATTGTTAAAAGACTCAAGTCATGCTTCATGTGCACTTCTAAGGATGATGATCTCATCCCCTAGATCTTCAATACATTGTTGATTCCTTCTTAAGGGATTCTTTTAGCAACATACGAATTCCTATTGTTTAAGGAAGAAATAATATTATACATTTAACTTCTTCCTCTAGAAGATATATAAGAAGGTGGCATCATGGAAGGATCCTCTCCTTCACTGATGAAGGATGCTTATTTCTCACACTCTTGCCACCATCTCTATATGTTCCATGGAAGTAACTGACATCCCCACAAATATCTATGTGTTGTTCTCTTCCTTCCTTTAGTTATCATGCCAACAATATTCATAAAGACTGGGTGGCATGGATATTGTCTCTCAACCCACTGATGAGGGTGGACTTGGTCTTCCTTCCCTAACTTTTACGGCCAAAGCCTATAGGTATAAGGCTTGTTAGGGAACTCCTTTTGGGAAGACCTGTTTGAACCATTTTTTGTAAGGCTAAGTATTCAAGTACTTATCGCAATCTAATGAATTACTACCCTGTGTGTATGAAGTTAAGTTCCTTATCCTCCTCCTATTAGTGCAAACTTTGGAGATGCTTCCCTAAGTTCCTCCCCCATTGTCTTATGGGCGGTCATAAAAGGCTACATTCCTTAATGGAATATAATTTGGTGTGATGTGCCATTAAGGAATTTTTCCAAGGGAAGTAGTGATGCAACATCAGACTTGCAAGTGACAGATTTCTGGCATGGTGATGATGGTGGGACTTATCCTCTCTATCCCACATTCTTAACAATGAAGGTATTCACCTTGTCATGTCCTCCAAGGCTGCAATTACCAAAAATGATGATTAAATAGTATTGAGTCAAGATATTTCGGGGAACTTCGCTCTCAAATTAGTGAATATGATCATCACCAATGTCAATAGTCCTCTTAACAATTTCACCTAGATTTGGATCCAAGACTCCCTTCCACATCATAATTTTATTCTTTATAAGATCCTCAAGTGAGACATCCCACATATGGCAATATGTATGATCTTCTTGGTGACTTATTGTAAATTATATGAATATTCATCCACCGATGTCACACTTTTTCCTTTGCACTGATAGAGATCCATTCTTGTCGATTCAACTATAATAGAACTTGATTCAAGAATGACGTATAATCAAAGATCTTGCCCATTTCTTACAATTTGTAGCAACAACTCATAAAAGAATCTAGTGTATGTCTAATCTCTTGTTTGACATTGTTGCTATTTTGGTCATTTGGAAATTTAGATGCATGGAATGATTTGAAAGCAAGAAAAATCATTTGACTAAGGTTTGTGATATAATTATCTTGACCACTAATCACCAACTCACAAAACTCGCCTTCAGGAATATTGGAGACCTACCCTTTTACGTATCATTGGCACATCTCAGAATTGTGGAACCAATGCAAAAAAAACAAGAAGATGTGGTTGTACATGATGTATCCTCCTAAAGTCGCAAATCTAAAACTTAATCTCATTGTCGAGGTTGATTGATATCCTGATGATGCAAACAAATTGTGGGTTGTCAGTATTATTAGAGCATGCCATATCTATAGAGGGACGACTTTTAGGCACTAGTTAAATGGTCAAAGTCATACCGAGTCTTGGAGGCTAAGCCTCATTGTGGCATTGAAAGTAACTAATGAGAAGATCGTCAACATCACAATCAATCAGGTGGATGATATTTAGACCTAACCTATCATCTCAAGCGATTGTATATGTCCCTCATAGCTAATTCCCTTTTATAGGGAGATTAAAGATGTGGTTGAGTATCAACAAATTATGGGCTACCATGTGTCTAGGGTGGGAAACACAGGGCTAGGGAGATAGGTGATGCATTTGCAGTACCCACTTAGAGGGGGTAGTTTTTGTAAATCCCACACTCCTACCTATGAGCATGAGAGAACTACTGAGTTTAGATAGGAATGGTGTACCTTACATAGAAACGAAATTGATATATATTATATATTATATTGTATAGATACCATTTTTGGGAGTTGGGGTTATCTTTTGGCTTTGTCTCTATTTTTTGGCTTATGCCTTTGTTTGACCTATATTTTAGTTAACTTGTGATCTATTCGCAGATTTGTAATTCTTGGTTAATTTTTCCTACACATGGAGGGTAGGATGAACAAAATTGCAAAAAGTTAATTTTTTTTTTCAATACAAGCCTCCTTGTTTGAAATAGAGTGGATCCTACAATCATAGAATAATTGTTGCTAGTATTATGAGTAGGGGAAATGGCACCATATTTTTATAACATATAGATAGTAAAAAAAGTATGTTATAACATTTATCTCCTGCTTGGTGGTAGAAGAAACAAATAAAAGGACCATAAAAGCACATCTGGTTGCAAATAGACCCTATAAAGAATTTGTTATTGAAAATTAACCACAAGACTGTATGATTCGATGGGAATTATGCTTTTTAGAAGAGTTCCCCATAATTGAAATTGTGACATATGTGTATCAAGAATTAGTGCACCTTATTTATATCATACACTCACACCCCAAGGCCACATGACATATGTCTTATTATAGGGCATTTAAAGCCTATTGATGAAGTCAATTTTAAGATTGTCAAGGCTTGATCTAGTTAGGGTTCTTTATAGAAGGTTATCCTTTAAGGAACAAAGGAGTTTAAAGACTACATTAAGTGTAATGTTTTTTGAAGAGTATGACATATAAAAGGGGTTTACACATGTTAGTGCACCCCAAAGAGGAGAAATGGTTTAACCAAAAGCACATTTTGTTCTAATTATCAGCAAAACTCAAAAGATATTATTGATTAGATGTTGACATTTACACATTTTCAAAAGGTTGATAAATTATTAAATTTTCCTTTGTGATATGGTGGGTGTTCTTATAATTTTTTAAGTATTTTATTCAAGTGCAATATGTAACTTTCTAAATAGTTATACTGATCTTATTGAACATACATTTTGAGTATAAGGTAAGATTGATGACATGCTATCCAATTAATGATATGGGTTACAAATAGTAACCCAATTGACTAGGTGTATCTTCTACTTATTTTGGGTATCCCACATGAAGCATCATCAAGAATTATCAAGTTGTTTTTTATTAATCTTAAGCATAGGAATACAACTAATATAGTGCAAGGGAACGATAGTGAGGGGCACATTGATGACAATAAGATAGTTTCCTCTATTCAAGCAATTCATGTGACATGATGCAATGCTTTGTGCCATCTTGTATAGAATGGATTTCCAAATAGTCACTGGTAATATGTATAGCTAAAAAGGTAAATCCATACAAGATAAAGGAAAGTGCTTAAGTTTGCATCTACACATCAAAATAGTTTGTTAAGAGATTGTTAGTCACTATAAATATGAACAGTAAGGCAAGAATTGAGGATATAATTACATAGAGATATGGTGATAAGCGATCCTATTATCTCAGCCCAATTTAGCTTTTGTAATATCCAAAGGGAGAACCATTGGTGACCTGAGAAGCTACTCGTGTGAATCTATCAATAAATCTAAGAGTTCGAATTGTCTAAAAAGTTGTAAGCTTTTAAGAATTATGTAATTAGTGGCAATCAAGAGGGGACCCACTCATTACTTAATGGGTAATGAAATTTCATTTAGTGAAAAGAGACAAATAAGTATGATGGAAAGGGGTCATTTTATTTCATATACATCTCAAAAGTATGATGCAAAAAGTAGTATGCTTACATAGAAGTAGAAGATTAGACTATTACATTGTCACAAAATATTCAGTTTACATTGTCCAATACCACAAGGGGTCATTACAAAAAGGAATAGCGTACATATAGTTTACATAATGGACCAGTTGCATAAGGAAAATTGGCCATATCAAGCTACATGTTCTTGCTACATGTTCATCCTAAGTTTCTTCCACTGTAACACATATGCATGGGTGTTTGAGGAAAAAAAACTAGAAAGATAGAACAAAGAAACCATGGGTTAATAAATAATTGTAGGTCTATGCGATAAACCTTTTAGAAGGTAAGGAATCAAGTACAACAACATGGGTGGTTCCAATAAAAATAGGGTGATAAACAATTAGGCTAGTTCAAGATAAAGTAAAACAAGAGAATGATGATTAAAAGAATGAGGCATTCATTTGATTAGAGAAATAAGTGAATGTAAAGATCTTTTCAGTTAAATCATTCCACAAATGACAACAATTATAAGGTTTCATGTAGATATAATATACATTAAGATATCTATAGTAGGGCCAACACATCAAGGAATCCCAAGATAGAGGTAAGGGGATAAATTCCCAATGTCTAAGCATATAAAATGGAGTAAGTGCTACATGGTCAGGGAAACTCAACACATGCCCTACGTATGATATAGAAGTATAACTACTCTAAAATAACTAATATAATTATCAAGCATGTGTAACACAATGTAAAGATAAAGTTGTTCAGTCATTTCCATCTCACTTCAAATACAAAGGGATTTGCACAATCATATCATAGTAATTGGTGAAAAAGGATCCATAAATATATGTTCCACTATATTAATGTCCTTTAATGAAAAAGAAAATAGATCATGGTGAAGGGTCCCTCAATAAGTATTTCAAAAAAGATGCAATTCAAATCAATTTAGGATAAGCCTCAATTAGGAAATTATAGTTTAGTAAATTTAGAGCCGAAATCAAATAGAGAGATTCACAAACATGTTGTCCATACCTAAGGGTCCCAGTCAAATATTAAATCCAAATTTCATAGTTTCAAATCACCTAATAACAATTTATACAAAAACCATGTTAATTTCTGTTAAATGAACTAACCCTAAAAGTTGACTTTGCACTAAATCCAATTAAGACTAGAAAAGAACACCAATTGATAGATCTCATTTTTTATTCCATACTTTTACCTAATTTTTATTTAACAATGTTTAGTTTTGAATTTTATACGATTACTTATTTTTTTAGATTATAAGACAAAACCATTTACTAAAGACCTTCACACCCTCATGTGTGGTTTTACAACCATATAATGTGATAGGTATAAAGTAGTAAAAATAGGGGGTCTGAAACTCACAGCTAATTAAAACTAGAGTAAAAGAAGACAATCGTGTCAATGCTTTGTGAGATAAGAAACATATTTATAGAAGGGAAAATTGAGAAATTGTCTTGAACGTTGTTCCCTAAAAACAAAAGATAAGAGTCATTGCAAGATTAAACCAAGATTCAATCTCAAGGTTCATGACATGGAATTTTCAAAGAGACTTTTCTTCCTCATCATCGAATTTAGTCAAACTCAAGGACCAAAACAAGGTGGAAAATGAACACAGATTGCCATAATAGGTCTTTTTCCATGAAAGAGTTATTGAGGAACTTAGGAAATATAGACATGTAGATGAGAAAATCATCATTCCATAATGGATTGAAGCTTTAGAAAAATCAAATGAGGTCAAAGAAGCTCAAACTATAGGGGAGGATAGATGGGAATGTTAGATTCCATTAACATCTAGTGTGAAGGTGGATGATATGGGGAGATATAACTACCAACTCCTTGGGTATACATCTATGATTTGGATGATCGCAAGACTATAGTGAAGCCCAATGCAACAAATCTAGAGTCTAAGAACCTCTAGATGCACCTCCAAAAATGCCTCCAACCACCACAAGTAACTTGAATCGTGGAGGGATGAAATATTTATCGTGAGGGGAAATAAGTGTTCCCATTTCTTTCGATATAAAGGAAAAAAATCATAGGCAGTATATATTGTAGAGGAAGTGTGACACACATAGAGAGGTGGAGGAACTAATATTGGCTTATGCAAGTTTTAAGGATGGATAGACATAAGGTAGAAGATGAGTGATGGATACTAGGGTTTGTAGAGGATGGGGAAGGAAAGGAGGGGAAGAGATAGGGATTAGAACGGAAGAGAAGAAGAAGAGAAGTAACATAGAAAAGAAGGAGAAGATGTGAACGCAATTGTAAATTACTGAAATGGTCGTGTTTGGGTGAGGAAGACGAATAGTGCGTCAAAGGATAAAGCATGCACATTAAAAAATTATTATAATGAACTTAGGTAAAGGGTGAATAATATTAAATGAAAACTAAACTTGTAACATCAACCAACTAATTACATCATCAACTAAACTCCAAATAAGATGAAATTTTAGACATGTATATTAGAGGTAGGACTCGCTGATTAAACTGTTAGTTTGACACTTTAAGTTATTTTTCAATGTAACATAGATTAGGGGTAGATTGATCTTTTTAGGGCTATAAATGGTTCCAAAAGTCAATTCAATATCTAATATTCTAGTAAAAGATAAAATATATATTTTTTAAAAATTGTATAAAAACTTTCAAGGGATTCGAATGAGTTAACAAAATTAAAATTCTAAAAATCATGATTTATAAAAGCATATAAATAAGCCACTTCCTTCACTTTGAAATCCACAAATGCTTGGACCACAAAAATTGAGGAGATTGTATATTAGACATTATATGACATAAATAGAATAGTATTCTACGGATTTAGGCTAAGTAATGCACTTAATTACATTGCAGGAAAGAAAGATTATATATGTAAAGTAGAGCTAGTAAATGAGTCATATACCCAAATTTAAGTTAAATTTTAATGTATTGAGTACAATTGATTTTTTAAAGGTAAACTTATACATAATCATAGTAAAAGAAACTCCTTTATTAAAATAATTTCTTAAAATATGTTTTACCTATCTTATTTCAAAACAAGCAACTAGGGCTATTTAAAATATGTAATTATTCAATTGTAATTTATATAGGTGTATTCTAACAAACATTAATTTGTACATGTTTATTCACATCCACATATTATTACCCGGATTAAATTAAGTACAAGGACGTGCTGTAGGAGTAACCCATTACCTTCTGGGTGGAATTGCCACAACATGGGCATTCTTCTTAGTAAGAATTATTATAGTAGGTGTATAATGGCATAATAGTATATGTAAAATGGGATCTAGATTTATATTAAGACATGTATCACCATCTAATCCATGTGGAAGGAGGATTAAGATAATTCCTTGAGGAAAACAGATAATAAGTACATGATAGAAAATATATCTAGGTTTTAAATGATACAACACTCCACCCTTTCAAAAAGATTTTGGTCTTGAAATATGTTTCAAGAGAATTTTGGTATTGAAATATGTTCATCCATAACATATTGTACTCAGTTACTTCTCTCAAATAAAGTAAGGTGTTAGGTAATTTGAAGGGTTTATGTAGTTAGGAATCATGTACACCACTCCATATCATATTGTACTCAATTCCCAAGATTATATTTTGACTTCAAACACCAATGCCCACCAATCTTCTCATATTGGACGTCGATCTAGGTTGGTTACATCATGTCTTATGGTGTGTTTACTTTTATCAAACTTATTACTATTACCTACACTATAATGGTAGTTCCATCATCACATTTCAAGATCAGTATTACCTCCAAAATATTTTCTTAAGTGTTGGAAATACATACATTTGGTCACTAGGGTTTACTAAGGTCACTTATTTCCAAACATGTAAGCATGAGTAACCATTTTACATAAAGAGGCTCTATAAGGGATCATTTTGATTCGATCATAGTACAAGTTGAGGTTATCCTTTGTTCTCAAGTCTAAGAGTATTAGATGGAACCATAAGATCACAAACAATAAGTTTACAAACTTAACTTGATTAGGAACAACGTTCTAAACACAAATTATTATTACTATTATCACTATTATTATTGTTTTCTTTTTTATTTATATGAATACCATAATTTTGAAACTTACCTTGCTATGGTCACAAATTTAGATAAGTCATTATTAGTTTTTAACTTATTTTAGTTATCAATTAGAATTCATGGTGATCAAATTAGCAGGATTACCCATTTACCATGATTAGGTGGTAGCTACATTTGGTTGACATTGATATCAGAATTTATCCAACAATCACTTATTTCGTCCATTATTAACCTTAGATACCCAGAAGTCAAGTTACATTACTTATGAATTGAGTATAAAATACTCTACCCCCATAAAAGTATCAACATATAACCTAAAATAACCACCTAAAGAAGAAAAAAGGGGAAGTCAACTAGGTCATATAAACATCTAGGCCTCCTTCATATCTATTGTTCCGTATCAATTCCATAGGTCAAGGGTTCCCTTTAACCTGTATGTGTCTTATTAAATTATATATTTCTTCTTAATGAGGTTTCTCTACAACTAACTTCCTGGAGTGATGATTTGGTTCAAGTTGACATCCAGATACTTTTCTGTTGTAGATATAGTTTAATAACAGAAATTAATTTTGATGAAGAAAATATTTTTATGTAAACACCAAAAGTGGCACCAAAATAAACAATTGGATATCGATTCAAAAAAAATTCACCATTACTCACCTTTTATAATTGTTTCACCATTACTTTGTTCCACTTCCAAGAGAGTCAACTTTTCATTGTCATCTAGAATTCTAAACCAAAGGCATTCTTATATCATAGGAAAGATGGTTAGGATTTCCTATCATATGATGTAAACTTATTATAAGTTCTTGCAGATTGCATCATGCACTACTTACCATTTAATCTCAACCTTTAGTTCTTCTGGAAGAGACATAAACCTCATAACAAGAGAATGGAGAGTCATTGATAACACCCAAATCTGTGCATATTGTCCATGCATTCTATCTATAGTTTCATGTCACCTTGGCTTTAATTTTCCCAATAATGCTCATGTTTTGTTACCTTTTATCTTTTCATAGGTAGTGTAGTTAAAATAGCCAATAACGTAGCTATATAGCCAATGTTGGACTTGCGTGCACCGAACATAGATGAACTGCCTCTCTCCTACCTCTCTCTGCTAAACTGTGGCCCAGTGAATTGCATTGATGGATATATAACCTTTTGACGTATAGATTGCCATTGCAATCTTATCCTGAACTCTGGGCCCAGTTTGGCTCTTATTACTTTCTTTCACTGTCTAATCCTTTGTGTACACCCATTCGATTTAATTCCTATTTTAATCTGGGTTTATCCTATTTTGTGCAGGCCGATTGGGAGCATATGGGCCCTATTTTCTAGGCCCTATATCCATTTTAGCCCTTGGTTTGGGCCTAGTCAAAGCAAGTCAACGGCCCCTTTATTTCTTTACGCGGCTACAGTGCCTGCTTCTTCTCCTAGATCGCGGCTCCCGCCAACCCTAATCGCGACCGTGATTTACAGGAACCACGATCGCGGTTCCTCAAACACCTTTCCGCGATCCTCTTCAAGTCAACGACCCCCGCGACCTCACGATCCGCCCACGCCTTCCTCTCATGACTGTGGCAATATCATCGCGACCCACCTGGATCCTCATCACCGCGATTCACAGGACATCTGCCTGCAGTTCTCCACCCACGACAACCATATTGTGATAGACATGCATGCCTCGACCGAGCCACCACTGTGATCAGTAGAGCAATGTCTCCCCTCCACCTGTAAGGCCATCTCAGTCTTCATCTCGACCCACCACCAGCAGCGACACCGACCACTTCTCCAACTGCAACGCACCACGATCTTGATCGTGACCGCGATCTTGATCACGACTGGATCTTAGCCGTGACCGCGGCAATCTGCTAATGCAACCATGACCTCCAGTTAGTTCCTCCATCCTCGATCGCAACCTCACAACAATAGCCCACAGTCGCCTTCCTCCCTATCCGTGATCATCCGCTTCTGACCTCCGATCGTGACCTCCCTCCATATCCACCCGCGGTGACCCCTGCAACCTCTCACCACGTCAACGATGGCAGCGACTCCATCTCCACCCTCCCATCTACTGTATCCACCAAACCGTGGTCTCCCTGCCTCCTCCCGCCATCACCGGCCACCGCTCGCAGTCTTATGATCATCGCACCATGCCGTGGTGCGGCGCCTGAGGTCTCTCCTGCCTTCGACAGCAACGCAATCAGTCTTCACGCCAACCTCAGGACCTGCATCATAGCCGCGCCCGTAGTCTGCCATGATCGCGACCATGTTTACATATCCACCTTCCTCTCCGCTCTTCCCTGGGACACGACCTGCCGCCACCAACACCGCGAGTGTCTCTCCTCAACTACCTCATCACGTGCAGACCTGGTCGAGGTGCAGCACCCAGCAGCGACCTTGCATGCGCCTCCACCTGCTGCCTCCATCACCTCTAATAGTGGCTCAGCATCGTGACCCCAACACCGGACAACTGCGACCAATGGGGAATCAAGATTGTGACCTGCCCAAAGGACCGTGGTCGCGGTATCAACTAATCGCGACTGCGATTCCGGGATCGCGGCCACGATTCCTCCTCACATAATCACGACATGTAGAACAATTAATCGCGACCGCGATCTAGTTCCTGTAACTGACTTAACTCAAAAAGGGACACGTGTAAAGCACATGCCGCGTGCCCAGCCTCAGCCTATAAATAGAATGGTACTCCCTACCATTTGGCATCCAGTCCAGACGTCGGAAGGTTGTCGGGTTGGAACCAGAGCCTCGGGGGAGCATCCCAAGGTCCGAGAGGATGAAGGAAGCCAGTATACATGCTCCAGCAGCCACCAGCCTTCACTCTCTCTCTCCTCCATCTCCATCTCAGATCTATTCTCTCCAAGGGTGAAAACCAAGCAGAGAGTAGATATGTGCTACGTTCACCCTCACCATCAAGGAGAGAGAAAATCCACATCACTGCCCTTCTCCACTACTGGTCTACGATCTCCATAGGTGAAAGTTGAGGAGAGAGAAGATCAGTCTACACCAACATCCTATCACATCCACCGGGTTGCTGTTCAGAGAAGATCTATATAGAGAGAGAGCCTAGGATTCTAGAAGGATGAAGAGGAAGACCAAGGAACAAGAACCAGCCTGCACAGAGACCGAGGAGCGAGAGCCACCTCTCCTGTACGGGCTATATATCTTTCTTTCTTCTCTTTTATTCTTTTGTGTTCCTCGGTTTCTTGTACAAATGATGTTCATTCGTCTTTGTTCGGTGCTAACCATGCTTGTTTGTGGCTAGTTAGCTCCTTCTTGGCTATGTAGCCCGATCTGGGCATGTATATGTACTTTTGCCTTAAGCAAATAGATTTATATCAGATCTAGTATGTTGCATGTTCTATTTTCTCTTTCTAAGTTATGATTGCTAGTTTGGTTGATCTCTTACTCGCTTGAACTACTATTTCTGCCTGTATCGGGAGATTTGTTGTAGGAATAGCTAAGAGATGATAGTTTGGATCTGAACCTAAGAGGAGGATGATCTAGGGCATTTTGTTCCTAACACCCTGAAATATCCTAAGACCTAAAAGGGAACTTAGCATATTCCAGGGTATTGATATGTCATTCCTTGAGAGAGGGTCGATGACATATCGTTGTTGGTTTTAGTCACACGTCGCGAGAGCAATTGGGACAACCTACAGGACAGATGCCACTGTGCGTACTAGATGCTTGCTTGGGTGTTCGAGGGTTGTCTATGCCCGAGAACGAGTGCATAGACTGTCCCATTTGTGGTTACATAGCCAGGAACTCTCTTTCTTTTATTAGTAGAACCACGAGCTCTGTTTAGTTTTCTTTTCTTTTATTTTCTTTGTTTTGTTTTAAATCGTGACAACCCTCTAGACTAGTTCTAGCATATATTTTCATCGCATATCGTTTTGGATTATCTGACTATAGAACAAGATCGGTGGCATCCTAAACGTCACCATGTCCCTGTGTTTGACTCCGTATATCTACTTCGACCCCGTAATAAAAGTTGTGGGGGCCTAGAAGGTTTCGGGTTATAAATTTAAGAGTTTGATTCCTTCTGAATCCGTCTCCATATTCTGGACGCGCGATTCAGGCCGATCAACTTTTTGGCACCGTTGCCGGGGACGTGGTTTGCCACGTTTACACACCTAAAGGATTTTGTTCTGTCACTATAAGTTTGTATATATATGCATAATTTTTCTTTTGTTTTAAACATACTTGTTCATATATACTAAATACCTTTTCTTTTTCTTATACCTTTTTCAGCCATGGATCTCGCTTCAGCGAAACAAGTCATCTTGTCCACCTGTCCTCCTGAGTTTTTCCACAGTTCAGACTGCTGGTAAATAATTGAAGGTCGTGCTCTACAGCTAGTCGAGTTATACTTACCTCCACTGTCGTCACATGTCGAGATTCCAACAACGGAGACTGCCAGTCAGCCCTCGACTCCTGTGCTATCATGGGATCAAGAACTGATTAAGGCAGTGGAGTTAGCTGGAGAAAGTGTCAAGGCACTCACCTCCCTAGTTCCTCATCTCCACGAAAATGTCGATCCACTCCAAAAACTATTAGACAAGCAGGAGCATCATCTCAAAGTAGCCACCGAAGTTGCAGACCGTAGTAGAAGTCTACTTCAAACTGTTGAATAAGGATTTATCCTAAAGCATCAGTTTGATACAGCAGGTTCCCCTTATATGTGCCTGGAAGAATCGATGGGTCTCGAAAGCATTTCTGCTCAAGTACAACAACTTCATGATAAAGATGTTGAACAAGGCAGGAGGCTCCAAGAGCTCATCGATTTGGTTACAATCCAATTACAACTACCATCAAAAAGATAATGAAGATGTTAGTCATCAAGACCATCCCATTGGGTCTGAAGTGGAGTATGCATCACCATCCTATTCAGACCATCAACTGGATTCACTAGGATTTTTCTGTGAAGACCAACCCACTCCGGGAAAACCTTCATTCTATCCAGATGATCCAGCTGATGAACCAATGGAAGATATGAATCATAGACATGAATGGGTCTATGATGATGATGATGAAGACTCGAAAATCCAATCAACCTCACAGCCAGAAGGTTGGTTTGAGGAAACAGAGTTAGATATTGAACCAAACTAGAGTGACGTCTCTCATATTGAGACTTGTCACTTCACTTTGAGCAGTACACCTACCATGGTCTAGAACAACTTGTTCGATGACGACGATGACTGTTGCTCGACATGGAGCAATGAGTATACCGATGACGATGAGCTGGAACAACACGAACTTACAATCACCACCATCCCTCCTCAAGGTTTGGTGGAACTCAAGGGAGGTAGATGGACAGTTCACTACAACATGGTTGTTGAGCATGAAGAAACCCCAGACCCCACAGAAGATGACAAGCTTGGGGTGGAAGAACATCAATCATACTCTTCTGAGGACACTTCATGTTCAGAAGATAATGGGATGACTCAGACTGTACATGAAGATCTATCTGAGCATCCAACCTCAAGTGTAGATATGGAGAGAGAAGATATGAGTCCTCAAGATGACTTCCAACCTCTCTCATCCATCTCATCCTGTGTCGACATCCCAGGACCTTCATTTTCATATTCATATAATGAAAGCTACCCTGAGGATGATATACCGAAGAATTCATCCCAGTGCAGTTCAAGCCACTTCTAGCACAAAGATGACTTCACCGAGTCGCCAGATTTCACTTCGCTTCTTCAGACTCGGGAGGGCCCGCATCTCCGCCTATTCTACTCCAATTATGTGGTGGAACCTGTCGGCAAGACACAGGTGACACTGGTCCCAAAACTTAGGATTTGGGATCCCAGTGTCGATATCGTGGGGTAACCACCCCCTTTTCTCTCACCCACCCTCCCACCCTTTTATTACAATAAATTTTGCTTTTCATGTTCTTGTTAATTAGTTTCTTTCCTCTGTCTGTTTTATATCCTTGCATCCATGCATCATCTTTCGAACTTCAATAACTTCCATTAAAATCATGCATTCCTGCCTCTCTATTTCAAGTTTAAGTCTTGCTTGAGGACGAGCAAAATTTTAAGCTTGGGGTGGTGGGCTTCACCCTTCTTTCTCTTCACCCTTCTTACATGCATGTTTATTTCCTGTATTTAGTTTTAAATTTTCAAAAAATTTCAGTTTTTTAGCTTTGCAATTATGGCTATATGGTGTGAATCTAATAGATAAATGCTTGACTTTATGCCTAGATGCACAGTTTTATCTTAAAAATTGCTTGACCTTCTGCTTGACTTGCTCTTTGACTCTTTCCTTGAGTTTGGTAATAAATCTAAGGTTATGTCTCTTTCTCATACCTTAAAGCTTGATTCCCTTGATCTATGTCATGAATGGTGAACTCATGATAAAGGACCGGTGGAATGAGCTAAAACATGATCAAAGAATCCTAGCTGTGGATTCACAAGCTTGCCTCTATTCTAAGGATTCTTGAATCATAATTTCAACTTTTCACACAGGTGCCAAGTGGATCATGATGAGCTTTGAGCTATGGTCATGATGAAGTGTTTTCCATGATGGACTACGTGCCTTCTCACATTAGATCGAGTCAAAAAGATGAAAAATATAAAAATGTGCAAAAGAGGCTTGGCCGCCCACAAAATCCCAAAAATATCTATATAGTTCTCACCCAAGCCTACAAATAGAATGCAGATGATGAAAGCCTGAGTGTGAATAATAAATGAGCATTTGTTTCCTCTTTTAGGAGAGTTGAGGATGGTGCCCAGCCGGTGTATGACTGCGCTCACGAACATGGGTATGTCGTGCCTGGTAGTATCATTCCAAAAGCTCGTTAGAGGGTCATTAGGAACCCTAGGTGACCTATGAGATCATCTCAGTAGCAGGGTTGGATCGAGCGCAGTACGAGGAGTTCATCTCACTGCTTTGGACCAACTGGTTCGGACTGTAGGGACTGTTCCTTGCTACATGGATCAACCTGACGCAGATCGGGATCCTCAGAAGTCATTAGAGTCCTTTTGCTTTATTTCTTAAGGACATGAATAAGTGAGAGGCACGTTGTTCCAACTTGGTATGCACGGATTCATGGTGATTGTTCATTGGTCATCACCCATGTGATCACCTATGTGACAATTCTCTCATGTTTAATAATTATGATTCAAACCCTCATGAGTATCGGCATGTTGTAGTGAATTTACTTAATCTTGCCTGGAAACTCTTTGACCTTGCTTTAGCAGGATTGTGCCTGCTTGGTGTGGTTTTGTTCTGAAGTGACATGAATCAAGAGGATTGATGCTTTAAACTATTTTTCATATCCTTGTATTTATTGCCAAGCTTAATTTGGATGTTATCTTTTTGTTCTTTGAGCACAGTCTTTCTTGAGGACAAGCAAGTTTTAAGCTTGGGGTAGTTGATAACACCCAAATCTGCACATATTGTCCATGCATTCTATCTATAGTTTCATGTCACCTTGGCTTTAATTTGCCCAATAATGCTCATGTTTTGTTACCTTTTATCTTCTCATAGGTAGTGTAGTTAAAATAGCCAATAATGTAGCTATATATCCAATGCTGGACTTGCGTGCACCGAACACAGATGAACTGCCTCTCTCCTACCTCTCTCTCTCTACTAAATTGTAGCCCAGTGAATTGCATTGATGGATATATAACCTTTTGACGTATAGATTTTCATCGCAATCTTATCCTTAACTCTAGGCCCAGTTTGGCTCTTATTACTTGCTTTCACTATCTAATCCTCTGTGTACACCCATTCGATTTAATTCCTATTTTAATCTGGGTTTATCCTATTTTGTGCAGGCCGATTGGGAGCATATGGGCCCTATCTTCTCAGCCCTATATCCATTTTAGCCCTTGGTTTGGGCCTGGTCAAAGCAAGTCAACGGCCCCTTTATTTCTTTATGCGGCTACATTGCTCGCTTCTTCTCCTAGATCGCGGCTTCCGCCAACCTTAATCGCGACCGCGATTTACAGGGACCACGATCGTGGTTCCTTAGACACCTGTCTGTGATCCTCTTCAAGTCAACAACCCATGCGACCTCACGATCCACCCACGCCTTCCTCTTGTGACTGGGGCAATATCATCGCGACCCACCTGGATCCTCATCACCGTGATTCATAGGACATCTGCCCGCGGTTCTCCACCTATGACAACCATATTGTGATCGACAGGCATGCCTCGACCGAGCCACCACCATGATCAGTAGAGAAGCATCACCCCTCCACCTGTAAGACCATCTCAGTCTTCACCTCGACCCACCACCAACAGCGACACCGACGACTTCTTCTCCAACTGCAACGCACCGCGATCTTGATTGTGACCGCGATCTTAGCCGTGACTGTGGCAATTTGCTAATGCAATTGTGACCTCCAGTTAGTTCCTCCATCCTCGATCGCAACCTCGCAACAACAGCCTGTGGTCGCCTTCCTCCCTATCCGTGATCATTCGCTTCCGACCTCCGATCGTGACCTCCCTCCATATCAACCCGCGGTGGCCCCTGCAACCTCTCACCACGTCAACGATGGTAGTGACTCCATCTCCGCCCTTCCATCTACTGTATCCACCAAACCACAGTCTCCTTGCCTCCTCCCGCCATCACTTGCCACCGCTCGCAGTCTTATGATCATCGCACCATATCGTGGTGCGGTGCCTGAGGTCTCTCCTTCCTTCGACAACAACACAATCAGTCTTCACGCCAACCCCACGACCTGCAGCATAGCCACACCCGTAGTATGCCATGATCGTGACCACATTTACATATCCACCTTCCTCTCCGCTCTTCCCTGGGACACGACCTGCCGCCACCAACACCGTGGGCATCTCTCCTCAACTACCTCATCACGTGCAGACCTGGTCGAGGTGCAGCACCCAGCAATGACCCTACCTGCGCCTTCACCTGCTGCCTCCATCACCTCTGACAGTGGCTCAGCATCGCGACCCCAACACCGGACAACTGCGACCAACGGGGAATCAAGATTGCGAACTACCCAAAGGACCGTGGTCACAGTATCAACTAATCATGACCACAATTCCAGGATTGCGATCGTGATTCCTCCTCACACAATCGCGACCTATAGAACAATTAATCGCGACCGCGATCTAGTTCATGTAACCGATTTAACTCAAAAAGGGACACGTGCAAAGCACATACCGTGTGCCCAACCTAAACCTATAAATAGAATGGTACCCCCTTCCATTTGGCATCCAGTCCACACGCCGGAAGGCTGCCGAGTTGGAACCAGAGCCTCGAGGGAGCATCCCAAGGTCTGAGAGGACCAAGGAAGCCAGTCTACGTGCTCCAGCAGCCACTAGCCTTCACTCTCTCTCTCCTCCGTCTCCATCTCAGATCTATTCTCTCCAAGGGTGAAAACCAAGGAGAGAGTAGATATGTGCTACGTTCACCCTCACCATCAAGGAGAGAGAAAATCCACATCACCGCCCTCCTCCATGGTTGGTCTACGATCTCCATAGGTGAAAGCTAAGGAGAGAGAAGATCAATCTACACCAACATCCTCTCACATCCACCAGGCTGTTGTTCGGAGCAGATCTAGAGAGAGTGCCTAGGAGTCTAGAAGGACGAAGAGGAAGACCAAGGAATGAGAACCAGCCTGCACGGAGACTGAGGAGTGAGAGCCACCTCTCCTCTACATGATATATCTCTTTCTTTCTTCTCTTTTATTCTTCTATGTTCCTCGATTTCTTGTACAAACGATGTTCATTCGTCTTTGTTCTGTGCTAACCATGCTTGTTTGTGGCTAGTTAGCTCCTTCTTGGCTATGTAGCCCAATATGGGAATGTATATGTACTTTTGCCTTAAGCAAATAGATTTATATCAAATATAGTATGTTGCATGTTCTATTTTCTCTTTTTAAGTTATGATTGCTAGTTTGGTTGATCTCTTACTCTCTTGAACTACTATTTCTATCTATATCGGGAGATCCGTTGTAGGAATAGCTAAGAGATGATAGTTTGGATCTGAACCTGAGAGGAGGATGATCCAGGGCATTCTGTTCCTAACACCCCAAAATATCCTAAGACCTAAAAGGGAACTTAGCATATTTTGAGGTGTTGATATGTCATTCCTTGAGAGAGGGTTGATGACATATCGTTGATGGTTTTAGTCATGCGTCGTGAGAGCGAGTGGGACGACCCACAGGACAGATGCCACTGTGCGTACTAGATGCTTGCTTGGGTGTTCGAGGGTTGTCTATGCCCGAGAACGAGTGCATAGACTATCCCGTTTGCGGTTACATAGCCAGGAACTCTCTTTCTCTGATTAGTAGAACCATGAGCTCTATTTAGTTTTCTTTTCTTTTCTTTGTTTTGTTTTGTTTTAAATCGTGACAACCCGCTAGACTAGTTCTAGTATATATTTTCATCGCATATCATTTTGGCTTATCTGACTATAGAACAAGATCGGTGGCATCCTAAACGTCACCACATCCCTGTGTTCGACCCCATATATCTACTTCGATCCTGTAATAAAAGTTGTGGGGGCCTAGAAGGTTTCTAGTTATAAATTTAAGAGTTTGATTCCTCCTGAATTCATCTCCGTATTCCAGATGCGCGATTCAGGCCGATCAGTCATATGGTCACCCATTCCTAATATATAAGTAAGTTAGGGTTTCCAAATCTAGATCCTTTGTTATACCCTTGTACCTATAACTATAGGGACCATAAGGGTATTCATTATCGTTACCTAGCTCATGTTGGTAAATATTTCTTCATATGCCAAAGGGGAATCCCTATGCATAAAACCTGGTTTTTTTGGGATGAGAGAGATGCACTTCTAAAACACTTAATGGGAATTGCATCTTAGAAAGTAATAGGGCATTGATTATCATCATATGAACCAACTAGAAAGTTCTGCCATTATATGGCATAAGAGATTACTTATGCATTTGAGAGACATGAATTCTTTAAGGATCTTCACTAAGCAAAAATTACTTTCCTCTATGAATCCTAGTGTGAGGAATCTAAAACTAAAATAAGATAGTATATAGTCTTTTGGGTGGAGCGGTTTAGGAAAAAATACTATATTGAAGTAAATACATGTATAAGGCAAGGCTTTCTGAAATAATGGATTTGGTTCAAGTGTACGCTTAGAAAAAAGTGTATCGGAACAAAAAATCATATGTTTGTATTTAGAGTTTTGTCATATGCATGCTCAACTAAAAGTATATCTTGCCTCCAGTCTTTGGCCTTGAAGAAATTACCCACTCTTCTTGAATGGCCTTGCCCTTCTCCTTCACCTGGAGAATTTCTTCACATCTTCTTCAACCTTGAAGAAGACCAAAACAACTTCACCTTCACTTGGAGTAGCTTGCTTCAACCTTTGCTCTTTGAGAAAGGGGGTTGCGAAGATGGAAGGAATGAGATCTTTACAAGCACATGGAGGTAGTTCTCTTACAACATGTCTAACTCACTCATGATCACCAAATTCTTTGTAAATGAGAGAGAGAAAGGGGCTCAAAGGGTTGCAACACACTCAACCATAGCAAGGCCTCAGAATAGCATGAATGAGCAAAGTTAGAATGAACTCCAAGGGGTCCTATTTATAGTTGGGGGTGTTCCTTTGAGTGTGAGACAACTTAAGAATGAAAAATAGCCATTTTACAATTTGCAACAGATCTATGTTTTCTCACATAAACTCTCTAAAAGTTATAATTATTTTTTCTATGATCTGGTACAGTACATTCATTAGAGTTTCAATAAAGATAACTCAATGATCCACTAAAGGACAAAACCAATTTTCAAACTATCAGTTGAGTTTGTTCTAGGAAACTCGACCAATGAGTCAAAATGAGTTTTGCTTAGTTGATCGATCGAGTTCTATGACTGTTCAACTCAACCAATTGGTCATTTTAGAAAATCCATCACTGGATCGGTCTAGTTTCCAACTCAACCGATAAACAGCCTGTGACTAATTTTCCAATTTGACTTTTGAGTGACCACACATTGGAATTAAGTGTCTCTAATGTTTTCTCATCTTAGTTACAAGTCATATCATCAATACGAGTGATTACAAAATTAATCTAAGGTGATTTGGAGTGATTTCCCAAAATGCACACTTGCATTGCTTTTGACTTGAACTTGAACAAGCTAGGGCTTGTGTAATTTGATCCTTTTCATGTACCTAAAGCCTGAAATCAATCTTAAGAAGACATATTAGATACATTGGAATGGAATGGTTAGGTCATTATCAAAATATGGACAATGTACAACTCTCAAGTCAGCATTCTCCCCCTTTTTGATAATGACAAACCATATGAATTGCCCCCCTCCATATATGCTTAATCTTACATGCATATGGATCGCATAGATAATAAAAACAATATGGTTGAGCTTCAAAACATTGAACTTCTTTCTTTCTTTTGACATTATCAAAAAGGGATGGGGGTAGAAGAGAACAGAACCAGGTTTTCTCCAAGCACAACCAAAATGTGCATCCACAATATAAAACATGCAATCTCAAAGCACACACCAAATAGAGATGAGAGAAGCAAGCAATCTAAGTCATAATCAAAATATGGGGAACATGGCACGAACTCATTATATATAGTAAATCAAAGAGTAAGTGTACATATGATAGAGATTACAACATAGAAAGCATGTCCTCAAAAACAACTACAAGCCAAAATGATGAAAAAACATGATGATAAATAGTACAACTAAGATAATAATCTTTGATTTTTTAAGTACAACATAGTCAAGAAAGATATATATGATCAACATCTATAGACTAAAACTAAAACATCTAAACATCTAGGCTGTCTATGTCCATGATATCATCAACAACAACAACATCATTAGCAGAGGCTTCTGGCTCATAATCATCATCTCTATCTGAAGGAGTAGTAGAGACAACAATGTCACCTTCATCACCAGAGACACTAGCAGAGCCATCAGAACCATCCTTACCATCATCCTTAGATGCCTAGCTTCTTCATCAGCCTAATATGGCATCTCCTCATTGACAGCAGAACTAAAACCATGACTGGGCCACCAGGCATTCTACTCAGCCAAAGACATACCAAGTTTTGTAGTTCTTAAGCTTGAGGGTAAGAAGGAGAAGAAGTGCCAAGTCCTACAAGCAGTGTAGCTATAGGACCAGTAAGGAGAGGTAGAATAGTAGGGGTAGATCCACAGCGGTAGAGGGTGTAGCAACAGAAGCAGCATGCGGATGGGTAGGGTAAAAATGGTCATATGTGTAGGATGCATAATCACCTCCCTGGTAGGGTTGGTAGGTAGGATAAGGATGTGCACAGGAAAATTTCATGGTAGACATGATGGTACAGAGATCTCGATGCATCTTCTCCTGAACCTGAAGGTTATTCACTTGTTGATGCATCATGTAACCCATGAGGGTTTCATTTGATACATGGAAAGAGGAGCGGGAAGGTCAAGATGGCTAAGGTGGTGGAGGTGCCTGGGTGGAGGTGGAGGCTCTAGGTGTGGTAGAGGAAGGGGTAGGCACACTCTTTTGAAGTGTGGTATCATTGATGCAAACTCCTTTTCGGGCAGTTTTGTAGTGAAGGTCATGAAAAGGAGATTTTTTAGTGGTAGTCTATAAAAGACCACAAATTAGAGCTGGATAGGGTGGATGGGTGCCACATGTGTTCTTACCAGAGTCAAAGCATGTCATGTGGTGGAGAACATATCTGGCCCACTTGACTCCGATGTTCTTCAAAAAATAGAAAATAATCTTCATAGTATTCTTTACAATTTCAATTTGGTTTTTCTTCGGGTGAATATTGTAGTTGACTACTAGGGTGAGTATATGGTTCGTGAGGTCTAAGGCTGAGGAGGGAAGGGTAGACTTCTTCCTATATGGAAACTAAGGCTTCTTCAAGAATTTATGAATGTCAAGAAGTGTGAGATCATATTTCTTGTAGAAGGCCTCAGGGTCTAGGAGGCCAAACTATAATCCTTCCTCCATGTTTCAGTCATCTTAGTACCAGAGAAAAATATATTTAAGGTATCCTTAGAGACTTGGGATTTCTTCTCGACTATAATGGAAGTAAGGACTACTTAAGCACTATGTGGGGGTACAAGAGTGTCGTAATTCAATTGCAAATTTTCATAGAATTTGTGAACGGCTTTTGTGCTTGTGATGGAATTGTGGTAGCATGCACATTCAACACTCAAGGTGGAGAGGTGGTGGTCACACAACAACTCGACTACTTGATCAATAACCTTTTTTCTACGTGGTCTTGGCTAAAAAAGGGAACAAAATGGAAAGGGGTTCCTAGGAAGGAGCTCCTTGTACCTATTTAGAGAATCATTGGATATAAAGAAGGTATCGTCAAAGGGTATAAGGCGCAAGTTGGAGGAGGAGGATGGTGCTCTGGATGGGGAAGCTCTCTTTATCCTATTCGAAGCCATGGAAACAAAATAAGAGGATAGAGAGATAAAAAAAATGTGGGAAACACAACCACTAACCCTCCACACACCTAGGGTTGATGGGAAAGAGGTCAAGGGAGGTCGATCTAGGTCAAACTAGGGCTAGGAAGAGGATGTTCAGGGCTAGGGTTGAGAGCTTGAGGGAGCTGGAGGTTGGATCGGTCAATTTTTTTCTAGTTGAGAGGGAGAAAATTTGGCCGAACCTCACTTAAGCTTGCTCCAGCTTGGCCATTGGTCGAGTTCTGTGACTGGGAAACTTGACCAAATGGCTCTTTACAAAAGTCCTCATCCACAGATCGTTCAAGTTGACAACTCGACTGATGGTCAACCTAAACCAACTTTAGAAATTTTAATTTCTAGCCATTAGAGTTCTAATGAGATTTATTTTTCTAGTCCATTTTGTATTTTAAACATACTTAGGCAATATCACTCATCATTGGTTACTATTTTGTGATAAAACAAGTGTTTGTGAAAAATACCCAAAATAAGTGAAAAACAAGGGATATGAATAAGAAAAAACATTATAGCAAGCAAGAGTGATCAAAGCATAAGCAAAGAATATATGATAGATAGAAACTAGCTAGAAGGCATATCAGATTCATCCAGAGAAGTTATGAGTAGTTTAGATCTAATAAAATTAAATTGCTCTCTAGCTAGAGGTTTAGCAAAAATGTCCGCCAACTGATTTTCCGTGTCCACGATTGTATATAGATATCCTTTTTGGCAATGTGATCACGAAGAAAATGATAACGAACCTCGACATGCTTAGATCTACTATGCAATAGAGGATGGTAAGATAAATTAATTGCACTAGTATTATAACAATAGATAGGAGAATCATAAAAATGAATGTTAATGTCTTGGAGCATTTGCTTCATCCATAGGACTTGGGTACAACAACTCCTGACTGCAATCTATTCAGCCTCAGTATTTGATAATGCCATTGTGCTCTATTTCTTGGAGAACCAAGACACCAAACATGGTCCTAGGAGAAAGCAAGTGCCACTTGTGTACTTTCTATCAATCAAGCATCATGTGTAATCCGCAATACTATAAGCCATAAGAGTAAAGTCCCTTGACTTAGGATACCATAGTCCAAAATTTGGAGTTTTGGCTAAGTACCTTAAAATCCTCTTAACATCTATAAGTTGTGATTTCTTGGGATTTGATCGAAAGCGAGCACACAAGGAAACGCTAAACATTATATCAGTTCTAGAGTCAGTTAAGTAAAGTAAACTTCCAATCATACCTCTATAGATCTTCTCATCTACCTTCTCTCCTTCTTCATCTTTATCAAGTTTGGCAGTGTTTGACATTGGTGTGTCCATCGGCTTGGTGTTCTCCATCCCAAAGCGCTTAAGTAGATCACTTGTGTACTTGCCTTGGTTGATGAAGTTCCCACCTTTAGTTTTCTTGATTCGAAAGTCAAGGAAGAAAGTAAGCTTACCCATCATGCTCATCTTGAACTCACTCTGCATAACATCACTAAACTCCTTGCAAAGATTAAGACGAGTTACGCCAAAAATGATATCATCAAAATATATTTGAATGATAAGAAAATTTTTAGAAGTGTGTTTTAGAAAAAAGGTAGAATCTACTTTTCCCATGATAAACCCATGATCTAACACAAATTTATTTAATTTATCATACCAAGCTTTAGGTGCCTGTTTGAGTCCATAGATAGCTTTTTGCAACAAATAAAATTTGTTAGGTAAAATATCATGTTGAAAGCCTGGGGGTTGTGCAACATACACTTCCTCCTCAATTGTACCATTCAAAAATGCACTTTTAACATCCATTTGATAAATAAGAAATTTCTTGTAACTAACAAAAGCAAGCAACATTCGAATGGACTCAAGTCTAGTTATAGGTAGACATGTTTCATCAAAATCTATACCTTCATGTTGATTGTATCATTGAGCCACTAACCTTGCTTTGTTCCTTACCACTTTGCCGCTTTTATCTAGATTGTTGCGGTAGACCCACTTGGTGCCAATGATCTTTCTATCACTTGGTCTTGGCACTAGGGTCCACACTTTGTTCTTTTCAAATTTCTCCAATTCTTCTTGCATGGCTAGGATCCATTCATCATCCCCCAAGAGATTCTTTGACATTTTTTGGCTCAAGGTGTGAGATGAAGGTGTTGTTGGCTTGTTCTTCGTTGAAGTCAGCCCGTGTCTTCACTCTTTTAAAAGGGTCACTTAAAATTAGCTCTTTTGGATGATTCTTGGAAAGAAGGGAGCTGGATCCTTCTTCTCTTCATCTTTCTCTTCATCTTGAGTGACCACCTTTTTTCCTTTTGGGTGATGTTGAGTTCTTTTAGGACATGAATTACTTCACATGCAACATCATCATTTGGAACAATATATTTTGTAAAAGAGGGGTTAGTCTCAATTAACTTAACATTTATAGATTCTTCTACTTTAGCAAGATCAATATTAAACACTCTATAAGCCTTGCTAGGAGTGCTATAGACGAGAAAGAAAGCCTTGTAAGATTTCTGATCAAACTTGTCAAGTGAATATATCATAATCAAAACAAAACAAGGACATCTAAAAATATGGAAATAGTGCATAGAAGGCTTCCTACCACGCCATAGCTCATAGAGGGTTTTCTTTAAGGAAAGATGTGTAAAAACCCAATTTTTCACAAAACATGAGGTACTAATGGCTTCAGCCCAAAACTTCTTTGGAGTATCATACTCTAAAAGCATGGTCCTAGCCATCTCCTATAGTGACCTATTATTCCTTTCTACAACCCCATTTTTTGAGGTGTTCGAGGTGGAGAGAAGTTATGTGCATATCCAAAATTTTCACAAAAATGTTCAAAAAGATTATTTTCAAATCCCCCCCATGATCACCATGGATGGAAACAATCCAGGAAGAAGCTTTATTCTCAACTCATTTGAAAAAACTAGAGAAAACATCAAGTGTATCACTTTTAGAAACAAGAAAGAAGGTCCAAGTATATCTAGATAAATTATCAACAATAACATGACAATACTTGGAACCACTAAGCGATTGAGTTCTCATTGATCCAAATAGATCAATATGAAGAAGTTCAAGAGCTCTCTTAGTATTAAGGACTCCTTTGGATTTGAAGGAGGACTTCATTTGCTTTCCTTGGGTACAAGGTTGGCATTCCTCATCCTTTTCAAAATCTAATTTGGGAAGTCCCTTGACAAAGTCCTTTTTTCTTAACTTCTTCAACTGATGCATATTTACATGACCAAATCGACAATGCCAAAGAGAAATATCATTTGAGTTGACTACTAGCCATCTACCAACAATAGGCTTAATAGATTCAAGCATAATGGCATAAAGATTACCACTTTTAGTTCCCTTATATATGACTTGATAGGTGAGTAAATCTAGAATTTAGCATTCAAAAGAAATAAATAGCACAAGGTAACCATTATCACATAATTGACTTAAACTTAAATTGTGATGTAGGCCATCCACAAAGAGAACATTCTTGATACACAAGAATTCACCTACATCACCCTCACCTTTTAATTTACCTTTCTTGTTATCCCTAATGGTAACTGAACCTCCTTTCTATTTAGTGAAGTTGTTGATATGGCTTATATCACATGTCATGTGTTTAGTGCATCCACCATCAACAATCCATATTCCCTTTTCCTGCAAGAAAGGTGAGTGTCAGTCCTAACTCAAACTTTTGGATCCGGAGTTATCTTGGGGACCCATTTCATCTTTGAGTTGGTCCCCTTAGGCTTATAAGGACAATAAGTAGAGTAATGATCATCACAATTGTAATGAGAACAAATCATAGGGTTCTTAGTGCCAGAAGACTCACCAATGAAAAAGGAGGTTTCCTTACTCTTTTTCTTACCTTTCACTTTGTTCTTGCCCTTAGGTGCTCCCCCTACAAATCCCAAACCATTAGTACCACTTTGTTTGGTAATAGGATCAAGGATTTCATTTAGGGAGTTTTTCCCTTTGAGAAATTTCTATAGAGAGTCTCTAAGTCAATGATTGCCATCATTAATAGATATGATAGTAGAAGACAAACTAGCAAGATCATCTCTAGCATGAAGAAGGTCGGCCTCTAAATAGAGCGCTTTAGTCCAATAAGAATCTTTCTCAACAAAAATAGAATAACCAACATTACTAGGCAAGATAGGTCTAGAAGATAAATCATTCATTTGACCAAGCAACCTAGCATTTTTTTGATTTAATCAATTGAATTTCATTGAGATAAACATCCCTCTCATTTCTACAAGCATCAAAAATAAGCTTGAATTCATCATTTTCAGTTTTAAGGGTTTCAAGCTCATTTATGAACTTTTGGTTATCTTCTTTAAGAGTTTCAATGTTCTTATGGTAAACACTATTCTCTACCTCAACTACATTGTATTGGAGCTCAAGATCAAGAAATTGGCCTTGCAATCTATCAATTCTCTCAAGATAAATTTTCTCATTTTGCTCAAGAATCTCAAGTTTAGCATACAAATCATCAATAATTTTTCCTAACCACTTTCTTTTAGATTTACATTTAGCAAAAGAAAATGGGTAGAAACAAGCATATCAATAAGAGTTTCTTTAGCAAACTCGTGCAAGATTACCTCACTTACCTTACTTACCTCACCAATTTCTTCACTTGTAGAGGCCATGAGTGCAAGGTGGCACTCTCCATCTTCTTCAGAGCTTGATCTACTTGAGGATGATGCTTCCCAAGTTGCATAAGCTGCACTCTTGTGTCTTCTCCCCTTCTTTTCCTTCCTCTTGTACTTTCTCTCCTTATTATACTCTTCTTCCTTCTTGGAGCTTCCCTTGTGGTGTGACTTTCTTGATTTTGGACATTCACTCTTGTAGTGTCTTTTTTTGGCCACACTTGTAGCATCTTGGAATAGAGGAGGAGGATTGCTTTCCCTTTGAGTGATTGACCTTGGTGTAGTTGGCTTCATGCTCACTAGGGCTGTCATCTTCACCAGAGGAGGAAGGAGAAGTTTATCAAGCAAGTTTTTGTTGAAGGATCACAACCTCCACTTGAGCATTGAAGGCACTATCTTTGATCTTTCTAGCTTCCTTCTCTTCTTACTTGGCTTCTTCTTCTTGCTTGTCAAGCCTTGGCTCATGATCTCAGAGATTGCCAATGAGCTCTTTGGTTGGGATGTCACCAAGGCTTCTCACTTCTTTAATGGAGGTCACCTTAGACTCCCATCTCTTTGGTAGAGTCCTCAAGATCTTGGAGTTGATTACTCCTCTATCCAAAGTGTTTTCCAAAATAGCTAGGCCATTGATGATGATGTTGAGCCTAGAGTACATCTCGACAATTCCTTCTTTCTTGCCCATCTTGAAGTTATCTAGAAAGTTTTTCAACATGTAGATCTTAGCCTCCTTAACTTGCTTTGTGCCCTCATGTGTAATGCACAACTTATCCCACATCTCATAGGTTGTATCCCATGAGGAGATGTGGTCAAACTCTATTGGGGTAAGGGCTGCATAGAGGATACTTATAGCTTTGTCATTGAGTTGGGATTCTTTTAGTGCAACTTCATTTCCATGCTGACACAACTTCCTTTGGATCCTTGTATGGTGTGACCATCACCTTCCACAAATCAAAGTTCATCCCTTGAATGTAGAACTGCATATGCCTCTTCCAATAGAGGAAGTTGGTACCATCAAAGATTAGAGGACGCATGGAGAAGCCACACTCTAGGTTGAGTGAACCAAGTAGGTTGTCGTCCATCTTCTCATCTCGTGGGAGATTGTTGGAGAAGCTCCTTAGCTCTGATACCACTTGTTGGATCTAGGGCTCTAGAGGGGGGTGAATAGAGCTACAATATTCTTACAAGAAAAGTTAAACCTTCAAATTATATCAAATGAAACTAAATGTTTAAGATCAATTTGAAGTCCTATCTAAGCAAGCATAGCAAGGATGAGAGAAATTGAAAGATACACTTGGATAAGGTGGTTTAGAGTGGTTCCAATCTCCAAACTAGGAGATAGTCAATCCACTTCCTAGAGAGGTAAACCTCTAGGACTTTGCAATTCGTGTATACTTATATTCCATCATAAGAGATACAAGGAGACCACCATACATCTAAGGACTTACCTACTCAAGACAATAGTCTTTCACCTACACAAGGACTTACCCACTAGATCAAGATGTCTTCAACCTTCAACAAGGGCTTACCCACACTTGCCTCGAGTCTTTGGCCTTTAAGGAATCACCCACTCTTCTTGACTCTTGTCTTTTCCCTTCTCCTTCACCTAGATGAGATCTTCACCTCTTCTTCAACCTTGAAGAAGACCAACAATAGACTCACCTTCACTCAAATTAGCTTGCTTCAACCTTTTCTCTTTGAGAAAGGGTGTTGGGAAGACGAGAGGAATGAGAGCTTTACAAGCACATGGAGGTACCTCTCTTACAACATGTCTAACTCACTCATAATCACAAAATGCTTTGTAAATGAGAGAGAGAAAGGGGCTCAACGGGTTGCAACACATCCAACTATAGCAAGGAATTAGAATATCATGAATGCGAAAACTTAAAATGAACTCCAAGGGGTCCTATTTATAGTTGGGGGTGTTCCTTTGAGTGTGGTATCACTTAAGAATGAAAAATAGCCATTTTACAACTTGCAGTGGATCTATTTTCACTCACAACAACTCTCCAATGGTTATAATCATGTTTTCTACATTTTTTGTCTAGTACATTTGGTCGAGTTTCAATAAAAATAACTCCATCGATCCACTAAAGGACAAAGCCAATTTTTAAAACTATCAATCGAGTTTATTCTGGGAAACTTGACCAATGAGTCAAAATTAGTTTTGCTTTGTTGATTGATTGGTTGAGTTTTGTGATTGTGCAACTCGACTGATTGTCATTTCAGAAAATCAATCACTAGATCGATCAAGTTTCTAACTCAACTAATAAACATCATGTGATAAATTTTCCAATTTGGCTTTTGAGTGACCAAACGTTGGAATTAAGTGTCTTTGATTTTTTCTCATCTAGGTTACAAGTCATATCATCAATACAAGTGATTACAAAATTAATCTAAGGTGATTTGGAGTGATTTCCCAAAACACACACTTGCATTTCTTTTGACTTGAACTTGAACAAGCTAGGGCTTGTGTAATATGATCCTTTTCATGTACCTAAAGCCTGATGCCAATCTTGAACAAACATATTAGATACATAGGAATGGAATGGTTAAGTCATTATCAAAATATGGACAATGTATAACTCTCAAGTCAATGGATTAGGATACAAGATACAGTAACACAATAGATTTTAAAATTATGTAGGTTCAATTACACTAATTGGATTTGAGATTGACATATATTCAATAATAAAAATGTTTAGTAAATAACAATTCATGAAATTAAAATGAAAGACATATTTTGGTGTTGTTATCGAATTTCACCTAATATTGGTTGAAAATCAATATTCTATGAAATTGTTTTAGGGACTCATGTTGCTTTCTAAACTTAAAAATAGAATAAAATATGGTACTCCCATAAATAACATTTTTCCAATTATGAATTTGACTTCTTTAGCAACTTATAATATTTTTCATGTTGTAAATAAATAATATGCATGTTTGGGAATTCTATCATAAATGAAGACAGTAATTGATAATGCTAAAAATATTTTTTATTGTATCTTGACAACCCATTTATTTATACTATAAATGTATTCAATGCAAAAGTCTTTAATGTTATTGTTACACATCTTGGTAATTGGTATTCAACATAGAGTTCATTATGTAATCAACTTTGTTATGTGATGAAAAAATTAAAATACAACCCTTTTCTTTACTTTTATTGCTTCATTGGATACTAATTTAATATAAAATATATACCCAACATTTATGTTTCTCTGTTTGCACTTATTACGAAATGGTGGACCAATAAACTCTAGTTTCTCAATGTAATGAGACTCGATAAATTTATCAAAAAACTTTGTGATCTATATTCAGATTGGAGAAGCATTTAACAGTTGTATATGTGTGTCCTTACTTGGAAAAGAGTGGTTAATTAAATCTTAATCTCAATAATATACATGTTAGGAGTATGCATTGTTTCTGATAATTATAAGTGAAATAGCCTAGTTCAAAATTTTGGAACAATAGTTTGGTACACACCTCTCTTTTTGTAATACCAAAAGGTTTATAGTGTTCTATATGATCATTCACATTGTTACAGATCAATAGAACACTATGAGACATTTCTACCTTTACTTTTAACATAAAGGAATCAAACTACAATATTCTTTGATAAATATGGTTTGTGAGAAATTATATCTTGGGGCACAAGCCAATAAATCCTATCTGAAATAAAAATACATTATCATAATTCAACCATTCATTTCCATTTATATAATGTGTACTATATTTTTGTCCGTTCACTGACCATTGTATATAAATTGTGTTAAATTTAACGTAGTTTTGAAAACAACTTTGTTGAACTATTGTTTTGTTGTTGTGATGCATTAAAATATTATAGGTAGGCTCCAACCCTCTTTTATTATTTCAATATGATTCAAGACTATTGTCATGCAAAGTTTGCCTTCATACTTTACTTCACTTCTCCTACTATGAAATGGTCTAATAACTTTTTGGCTTCTCTAATTAAATACAATTATTGAGCCATTACACTAACAAATAATATTTCCAAATCAAATGAAGTTTTTTTGGACTGTCACTTAACAAGGGATGACCTTTCAACTTAATTTTCTCATTCAAATGGTCACCACCATTACTACCTTACATCATATAGTATTCATGAATATCATTAAATCTTTCTTAACCTTTCTTGGTACACCCCACTACTCCTTTGCCGAAAGCATATGACTAGCTCATATGTATATATCTCAAATTCACCCAATCATGAGAAATTTTCTATAAATATTTAACTTCTTACAAGCAATAGTCTTTGCTAGTAAAAAACCTACTATAAACTTTAAAATGAACCCCTATCTTGTTTCCAAAAGGAAATGAGGTTGCAAACCCTCTAAATATAATTGTATCTACACACATAGGAGCAATAGTGCACTACAAATCTAGTGTACAAAGGAGATGATCTGATGATGATCCAACCACTTCCCTGACCTTGGATTATTGACTTATACTCAAGATAAGGGTGACAAACATCCAGGCCATGGGATGGTCCATTTCTGATTTGAGGGGTATTGACCCCTCCATCTATGTTCATAGAATATATCTTGAAGATGATGCAAGGTTGTCTTGGTAAATGCAAAGAAAATTGAACCCAAATCTGAAAGAGGTCGTGATACAAGAAGTGGTTAAGCTACTAGATGCGGGGATTATCTATCCTATTTCTGATAGTTTGTGGGTGAGTCCCATCTAGGTTGTACCCAAGAAGGGTGCGATCACCGTAGCTGAAACTAAAGATGGAGAGTTAGTTCTTGTGAGAGAACAGTCCAAGTGGAGGATGTATGTAGATTACCAAAAAACGAAAGACCATTTTCCTCTCCCATTCATTGATCATGTCTTGGAGAGGCTTACAGGATAGAGCTTATATTCTTTCTTTGATGGTTATTCGGGTTACTTCCAAGTGCCAGTGCACCCATCCGATCAGGATAAGACCATGTTCACTTGTCCAAGTGGTACTTTTGCTTATAGGAGGATGTCATTTGGATTGTGTAATGCCCCATCTACATTTCCAAGATGTGTTACATCTATCTTTGCTAACATGCTTGATTCATCTCTTGAGGTCTTTATGGATGGTTTCTTAGTTTTTGGCAAAACTTTTGATGATTGTTTCCTCCATCCCATCGTCATCATGGAAAGATGTGTCAAAGTTTGTTTAGTTCAATATTGGGAGAAGAGTCATTTCACAGTCTCAGATGGCATAGTGTTGGGACATAGAGTTTCAAAAGTTGTGATCGAGGTTTATAAGGCCAAATTGGGCCTAATTTCCACTCTTACTATTCATTTCACCGTAAGACATGTTTGCTCTTTCATGGGACATGCAGGTTTCTACCACCAGCTCATCAAGGACTTCAACAAAATTTCTAGACTTGTATGTCATTTGCTCGAAAAGGATGTGGAATTCAACTTTGATGACAAGTGTGTTGAAGCCTTCAACCACTTGAAGCATAGGTTAGTTTCTTCTCCTATTATACAGCCCCCGGAATTTTCTTTTCCATTTGAGATCATGATTGATGGGTCGAATATGGAAATGGGGGTTTTATTGGGCCAAAGGATTTGCTGAGTTCCACATGACATCTACTACGCAAGTAAAATCCTTAATGAGGTCCAAAGGAATTACATCACCATTGAGAAGGAGCTTATTACAATGATCTTCACACTTGACAAATTTTGCTCTTACCTATTGCAAAACAAAGTCACTGTATATACAGATCATGCAGCCTTAAAGTATATAATGGCAAAAAAAGACTCTAAACCAAGGCTGATTTGTTGGATCCTATTACTCTAAGATTTCGATCTGGATATTGTTGACAACAAGGGGATTGAAAATTCTATAGATGATCACCTTTCCTGTATTGAGGCATCGTATGAAGATGTTAACTCAATCAAGGAGACAATACCACATGAGTAGCTCTTCTTAATTTCCTCCACCCAAAGATCATGGTACAAACACATAGCCAACTTTCTGTCTAGTGGTAGGATACCAAGTACTTGGGCAAGTGAAGAGATGAAGAGGTTGTTTTCCATGGTGAAGAACTATGTTTAGGATGACCCACTTCTTTTCAAGTATTTCTCTAGTCAGCTTATAAGAAGGTGTACCCCCAAAATTGAGCAGCAGGATATTCTCTCCATGTTTCACTCTGGCATTTATGGATGACATTTTGGTGGAAACTGTGCAGTCGCTAAAATTCTTCAAAGGGATTTTGTTGGCTGACATTGTTTAAAGACTCCCATGAGTATTGCAAGTGTTGCTTGAAGTGCCAAAAGGTTGACATTATATCAAAAAGGAACATGATGTCTCTCTCTCACCTATCCTAGTAGTTGAGGTGTTTGATGTTTGGGGTATTGATTTTGTAATGACCCATTTTCAAATTAGTCATCTGATTATGGTTTACTTGGATGATTGAATGTGTAACTAAGTTGATCATTGTTTAAAGCTCGATTAGTGATGGTACTAAATTTTAATGATATTTTAAATATAATGATAATGTTTAATCATACTTTTATTCACATAATTAGGGTTAAGTTTTGGAAACCCTAATCGGCCCAAATTAGGGTTTTGATGACATATGAGTACAGAATTTGATAAATATAGTGTACTACTAAATGATTTTTAGTATTTGATTTGTAACTATGATTTAATTACAATTTATATATTATTTGTATATATAAAATTTGAATACTCTTGCAAAATATCAGAATTTTTTAAGAATTTTATGACCTATTTATTGGTCAAGTTTCAAACTCGACCGATAATATTTTCATATTGATATAGCAGTGTGGTAATTGAATTTTATCTTTTTATTGGTATATCCAATTGATATTAAGTTTTAAATGTAGTTTTTAAACTCCATTACATACACCCTATTAAATTGGAATAATTTTTGGATGACTTTTGATCTCTACAGAGAGGGTGTCGGTAGAGTTCTGTGAAGGACAAACTCGATCGACCATGCTGCTAACTGCAATATAATAGTATAGTATTTTATTTTTAATTATTTATTGTTAACTCCAAATGATACAAAAAATTTATCATATCTTAAAAACTCCATTTAAGACATGGTTTTAAAGTTTCATAATTTTTGGATGATCTTTGAGTTCTTAAACGTGTGGTTTCGGTCGAGTTTATAACTCAGCCGACCAACCAGTCTGAGCAAAATAAAAATACATTGAGGGGCTTGTTTGCAAATGTTCTAAGCACCTCAATTCATCTATATCACTAAACTAACTCACAAGGAGCTCTCATAACTCGTCATTCCTGTCAAAGAAATGAAATTCTTGAGAGAGGAGAGCTAGGGTTTTGAGTAGAGAAAGTGGAGGAGATGATGACCTAGGGTTTCTCTATCCAAGATATGATGAAATCAAGTAAGTTTAGCTTCTTTACATAGCATTTCATGGTGAATCTTCTATCACATGTCAAGATTCCGTCCCTCCCCTGATTTGATTTGAAATCACATCAAATATCCCCCTTTTCTCACTCTTTCTCTTCTAATCCTCATTTCTAGGGTTTCCGAGTTGAGAGGAGAAAGAATTGGATTCTTTTACGAGAGTTTGATTGGGTTTCCAAAAATTCAGAGGTTGACCTACAAAATTAAGGTGCTTGGCACCTGAGGTGAGTGTTTTTATCCCTCCTAATCTTTGTATTCATGTTGAAAGCCTAATTCAATATGGCTAAAACAATCAAAAACCTTGTTTCTATATGCATGTGATTGGATTTGATTTGGGAAAGATATTGGGGAATCCAATTTTACTGATTTTGATTATTTCTCATTGATTGAAACTTGATTTGTTCCTATTATATTGATTGTGGATGCATGGGTATTCTTATGGGTAGTTGACTATGGTATTTCATGTGATTTTTTTGTAAAAATCAGCCCAATGGCCGATATGCTTGGAATTGAATTGACATGTATAAAGTCATATTTGAATTGTACTAGATTGTATTATACAAGTGTATTGTTGAATGTTAATGGAGTTAATGACCACATATCCTGATTAGGATTTGTGTTGAGGAAGTGAATCAAATGAGTCAATTAATCAATGTATACTTATGATTGATGAATGAAATGTGTGAAAATGGAAACTAGGGTTTCCATGTTTGTGAATAACCCTAATGAACCATTGGGTCATGATTGGATTACTGAATGATATGATTCTTATGATATGTTGAACTAAGGAATGACTTCTTGAAAACCCTAAAAGTTTATTATTAAGAATATTATGAGTGATAAAGCTAGAACTTGTATATGATGTTATAAATGTGATCAAATGTTGAAGTTGAAAGTATTAATACTTCAATTGAATATGATGAGTCTCATTATATCATCTAAGTCTAATGCATTTGTTTTAGTATAATAAATAATGATCATTGTTGATTATGGGAATGACATTAGTAGTCAACGTCAAGGTACACTTATCTGAGTATAAGAGACAATATGAACAATATGTACTTAATGGTGATTGCAAGATAAAGATGAAACTAATGAAGATAGTATGATGAAGTATTTTATCTTTTATTTAATTACATATGGATTAACCCAAATTAAATTAAATATACTAAGAATTGTACTTTGATAAATGTTATGTAGAAGAGAAGCATTGTATGTAAAGTGAATCAAGAAAGATTGGTCCAGATGATGTAATGAACATGAAATGAAAGAAGTTGAGACTACTGAGTATAAAATGATGGAAAAAGGTAGGAATTAGTAGATGATTCTAAGAATGTAACTCTTACCCTAAAATGATGAGTTTGATGATGCTAATGAATGACAATCTCAAATGGGTGATTAAGAGATGTACATAACCGTAGTTGAATTCAACTAAATGATGAAACTCAAGTATTTGAATTGACTTACAAGAATGTGTTCTTGTATTGTGATTGTTTGATAGAATACTTGTATTATGAGAATGAACTATTTTGATGGAATTCAAATGATAATTGGTGCAAATTTATCGTGCGCAGAAACGCAAGTGAACGCGTCGAAGTAATATAGGCCTTTGTGAGGCCCGAGTCGAACTCAGGGATACGTGAAATTGTCGGAGACTCCTACTAACAACTCACGATCACCTAAGCCGATTAAATAGTTGCGAGTTGTTGTTAAAATTAAAAGAAAATAAAAATGAAACAAAACAAACCAATCGATTAAATGTTTGGTTTAATCAATTCAAAAGGAGATCTTTAGCATTGCGGTTTCACCGCGGGTTTTTCATTGTATTAAATTCTATATAGTCACCCAATTTTATCTCTCTATCCGGGTAGTGGCCTGAAATTAGAATTTCCCACTGTCGTGGTACAATTCACTACCTATGTCTAGGTCGGTTCCACCGTCGTAGTAACCTATACCCTAAACTAGGTGCATTAAAAATGACCTCTCGGTATCCACCATTAATCTTACACCACCTTGTTCAAGGGATTTGTCAATTAATGTAAGTTCTGTCTCTTTTCAACCATTAATTCTTCTTTCAAAGAAATTAAGGGCATTAGATTATTATTATGGTGATCAAGCATAACAATATATTGGAGAAAACGAAATTATACCACGGATTTAAGAGATAAGATATGAATTACTATGATAAAATCGTCATACAATGAATTCCCGGGCTACTCCCGGTCCTAAAGACAAAGGGGATTAGCCCCGCATGTTCATCTCAAAGCAAAATGTGGAGTAGAAAAAGGGAAACATGGAGAAAAACGTGATTGAGTGGTGAAACCCCTGAACGGAGAAGATCCAAGCAATCCTTGGAGTGGAATATGCATTCTCCCGCCTTTTGGTGGTGGAAATCATCTTCTTCAGTGTCCGGATCGGCTGGGGCGTGCTTCTGGGCTCCGTTATTCTCTCCACCTCTTCTCGGGATGTGTGCAGCGGATAATGACGTGATGATTCCCTCTTTGGCGCCGTCATTAGGTATATTTCCCGAATTAGGTCGCCAATTAATCACAGTCGTCCGATTAAGATCAATCTGAAACAAACTCATATCTGACGGTGTCGATACCATCGACGTGGGTCGATGGTATCGACCTAGCACGATATCGGATGTTCTTCTTTTCTTTTGTCTTTGCGCCTGATGCTATCTCGATACCATCGACGTGGGTCGATGGTATCGACATTTATAGGCATCGGTTTTGTCCTTTTACCGTCGTAGTAGCTCCACTAGTCGATAGTATCGACATATGAGTCGATACTATTGACTCACTTCTCGCCAGCAACCTGATGGTATCTCGATACCATCGACATCCCTGTCGATAGTATCGACTTTCTTCTGGTCCTTGCGGCTGGCAACCTGTGGTCTGGTGGATGGTATCGACCACTGTCGATGGTATCGACAGTAGCAGATACTTGTTTTTCCTGAAATTAACACATGAAACCACATAAGTCGAAACAAAACGTATTCTTTTGATAATTAATACTCAAAATGCTGAAATAAGGGGAATTTAACATAGAGAAGTAGCATAGACCAAATTAGATGAATAATGCAACATTAACCATGAAAATGACTAATAAATGCATAAAACACATATCAAACAAGTCAATAATTGTGACTCAAAATCATCGCATCAAACTCCCCTAAGCTTGAACATTGCTCGCCCTCGAGCAACTAAACCTTAGAATAGAATTTCCAGAGTCAACTAAAGAACAAAGCATCACAACAAACATCCCATAAGACTCCCACCGGACATTCGCATACCGGCCCTCACTAACCACAGAATGATAATTACCCTAAAGGCGACAGTAATCATTCATAAAAGATATCAACCTCAAAACTGATGAACACTATCACATAAGGCAGTTAACATAATAGAATTCGCCGGTCCAGACTTAGTGCATCTTGTGATCTCCTATACTACGTTGCTCGCCCTAACTACCATCTACATGGAAGCAGTTCTCCTGATATTCACAAGTGAGGAGAAGTTGACGGTGGCCTACCAATTCGAGCAACGGGTGGATGGAATGGGTGGCTCATGGAAGAAGTAGAAGTATTATACGGTTTCACATGCATAAAACAAAAATGCCCTAAATGATGCAAATGCACATGAAAAATGCCCTAATGCCTAAGATTGGGTGGAATGATGCATGCACTAACATTCCGTCTCAAAATGAGATGGATATCTAATTGAGCTATATCATGTACTTACTCATCTTAAAATGTAGGTGAGATTATGTTCCTTTCTCCTTCTTATTCTAGTTGCTTCTAAATGACTTTTTTTTTTTTTCAATTTTAGATTTTTTTTCAGATTTTTTTTTCAGATTTTTTTCTCTTTTTCTTTTCAAACCCTTATATCCATAATTGACAATGAATGCTTTATTGGGCTTATTTTTTCTACATAACTCGAATATTTGCACTCTTTAGAAGGTATGGAACAATTTAATTCACCATTAAAGAACAAATGAGGTACATGATATACTCTATGCATAAAAGTTATGAATGCAACTAAATGACATGCACCTAAAGGTAATGTGCATGTAAACCTATTCTATTTTTTTCATTTTTCATGCAAAACATATGAAAATGGTTGCAATACAAGTCCTATCTACATGACATGCAATCAAAAAGGTTAAAATCGTACTTTACTTCCAAATCTTATGGTGGATTGTGAAAACAATGAGGTGAACATATCACAAGACTAATTGACTGAACCTTTGAAAAAAATATTATGTGTCCCTCCTTACTGACCTGTGTGGTAGTTAAGAGGTTTTTCTCTCTTACTACAAATTAAAGTCTCATTATCATTTTGTCAGTTTAGGCTCAAACAACCAATTCCATCCACTTTCATGAATCATTAGGAATGTACAGTTGTGATTTTCTATTTTAAAGTTGACAAAACCAATCATTTTCTAAGTTAAGTGATCAAAGTTGAACAACACTCAAGCTTGCGAGCACTCAAAAATTTTTAAGTTTCCCTTAATTCCCATGTACATGCAACTGAGATGACAGTTATTTAAGACATCCACGATTACACTAGATAGAATGTGGATCCTACAAACAAATTAAGATTGTAAGAAACGAATGACAAGAAACAAAAGAAATAAAACTAAAAACAGAGAAAATAAGAGATAGAGTTGTTCCAACACCCCCCCAAGCTTGAATTCGACTATGGCCTCATAGTCAAAAACAATCTTAAAGGTTGGAACAGAGATACCGATTTACTCTTCAGGCTGAGGCGGGTACTGTGGAGTCGTAGGGTCCCAAGACGGATACTCCCCTTGGAAGCTTGGATCAAACTGGGCCCTAGGTGGAGGTTGTGGATAGCCTCCAAAGTAATTTTGTCTCCAATAGTGATCGTAAAAGGGCTGCTGTTGCATCTCCATCCTATGCAACCGATCATGAATTTGTTGTTGGTTATCGAGGAGAAGATGTTCATTCTCGAAGATTGCCCTTTGATTGTCTAGTAGCCAATTTGTCGTCTCTTGAACACCGGTGTACATCGTCGTGTGATGCTTCTGCGTCTGTTGTATATCTTGCAGCATAGCATACATGCCCTGCATCGAGTAGACATCCTCGCTTGGCTGCGAGGGCGGTGGTGGTGGAGGTTGTGATGATGAAGATGCACCCGGATGCATGTGAGGATGCTTCCGTGGTGCCACTCGTGCCCGAAGAGGGGTGTAGGCCTCCTCTTCCTCTGCAGCCTCATCATCATTGTTGTCATCGTCGTCGTTGTCGTCGTCTTCATTGGAGTCAGGAATGGCTATGATAGGCCATCGGAAGTGTTGCGCCCCTTCAATGTTAAAGACCGGATCGGGAAGCGAGCATTCTTGGTAAGCATGGTTGACGTGGCAGTGTGCATACGCCAAGCCATCTCGAAGAAGGATGAGGTTGGAGCGGTGCAGATGTTGCAAGTTCACCTTGCTCCTGTTGGAGAGAGGATTAAGCAGCTGGAAATTCAACCCAAGGTAAGAGGCCAGCTTGGTGATAAGCCCATCAAAGTGAATTGGAGCTTTCCGTGTACTCCTCTTCACCGCCAAAACCCGCTGCAAAAAGAAAGCTCCCCAGTTGCATTCTTGGCGCTTCAGGAGTTTATACAAGAAAAATAGGTTCGTCTCCTGAAACTTGCCGAGGACCAAATCACCCCTAGCAAACAACATAGAACTCAGCATCCGGTGAAGTATCCGGATGAAAGGGTGCTCGAAATCAGCTACCGCAGCATTATGGTAGCTCACTGACTTGCCTGGAGGCACCATCACCAGCTCGGCAAAGATTGCATCGTAGTCAGTGTGGTTGTCCGGTCGCCGGTAGTCTGACCGCGAGTGATTCCAGTTGAAGATCTAGTTGAACTGCCGGAGTGTAAGGGTGTAGTCGTTATTGTACATCCGGAAAGACACCCGGCCCTTGATCCACTCGCGGTCGGTGGCTATGACGTCGTTGGGTACGACGCAGACGTCCAGTGACGCCATAAACTCAGCCACCAACTCCTTTTATGTAGGCCACTCACCGAAGAACGGTTGGCCATCTGCATGAAACTCCAGCTCGTGAGGCCGTCTTCTCATGTGTCGGGCCTGGCCCTTCAGGACGTAGTCGAGGTTGGCTTCGAACCCCAGGTTGCGGATGGTATCCCGTTCAACATAACGGGTCGGCTCGATCTTCCTCTTTAAGATCTCCTCGTAGATCTTCTTGACTTCCGTGGATGGATGGATCAACCGCGGGCGTGAGATTGACGCGGTCGGAGGTGGCACGAATTCTGGGATCTCCATCGGGTCGGCACGAGACGACGATGCACCAGAAACATGCACCATGATCGCGATAGAAAGAGGAATAGAAAGGGAGCTCGGTGAAGATCGGAGAAGTGAATCTCTGCTCGATGAAGAACGTGCTCGGTGTTGCTCGTCGTCAGGCTTGGATAGCTCTGGAATATGCTCGACACAAGTGGAGGAGGATTGCTCTGGAGTTGTGATGTCATCTGACGCAAATCCTCCTCATATATAGCCCTGGCCGGTGCTGTTGTATGCCCATCGATACCATCGACGCAGGTCGATGGTATCGACACGGGTAGCACAATCCGTACCGCCGTGAGTATCGACAGTTGTCGATGGCTGGATTTGCGGGGCCCGGATTGCTAACACGTCAATACTATCGACGGGAGTCGATGGTATCGACTCGTCCCCCGGATCGAACTCCCGATTGTTGCGATCGCTGTAGATCTTTCCTCACGGATCGTTGACGTGGCGCGTCGATACTATTGACGCGAGTCGATAGTATCGACTCTCTGATTAGGGCAAACCCTCACGAGGCCCGGCTGCCACCTTCTTTGTATGAATGTGTCGATACCATCGACCTGCCCGTCGATGGTATCGACTTTACTAAGACGATTCGTTCTGAAAATCTCCAGAGATCTTGCTAGTATCGACACCCATGTCGATACCATCGACCTCTGCTTGAGATCTGCCTATTCGTATGTCGATACCATCGACGAGGCCGTCGATAGTATCAACGCAGTGTGATTTCTGCAGTCGCCAACCTATACCATGGTCGATACCATCGACACAAGGGTCGATGGTATCGACTCTGCCTCAGCCCTACACATGTAGCAAACGATCACGGTATATTTTTTACACTAAAAACTAAGTTAAAACAAATCAAACTACGAATGTAAAGGAACTAAACTAAAGTACCAATGGTTGGGTTGCCTCCCAACAAGCGCCCTTATTTAACGGCTTAGGCTAGACAACTTGAAGCACGTCATGCATCCGAAAGTGAAATGAGTTTGACCTCATTCACCTTCCTCATGTAATCTTCACCAAAATATAACTTCAACCTTCATCCATTCACCAAAAATGTAGTCTCGCCATCACGCACCATGATTGTTCCATGTGGTTTGACCTCTTCCACCGTAAATGGTCCACTCCATCGGGATTTTAGCTTCCCGGGATGCAACTTCAGCCTAGAATTGAACACAAGCACACGATCTCATTTCTTGAAGGTGCGCATCTGAATGTGGCGATCGTGGATCAACTTTGTGCGCTCCTTGTATATCTGAGAGTTCTCATATGCAGTCATTCGCAGCTCATCCAGTTCATTTAATTCAAGTAATCTCTTCTTCCCCACTTCATCATAACTCAAGTTGAGCTTTCTCAACGCCCAATGTGCTTTGTGCTCTAACTCCACCGGTAAGTGACAGGCCCGACCGTACACCAACCTAAAAGGCGTGGTGCCTATAGGTGTCTTGTATGCCATCCTATATGCCCACAATGCATCCGGTAGTAAGGCACTCCAATTCTTCCTTGTGGAAGCCACAGTACGCTCCAGGATCTTCTTAATTTTGTGATTGGAGACCTCCACTTGTCCTTGAGTTTGCGGGTGATACGGGGTACCAATGTTATGTTTGACTCTGTATTTCCTCAATAGTGCCGAGAACTTTTGATTCCGGAAGTGCGTACCCCCATCACTAATGATCATTCGGGGCACCCCAAACCTGCAGAAGATATTTTCCTTAACGAACCTGCACACTACAGTAGAATCATTAGTCCTCATGGGTATTGCTTCTACCCACTTCGACACATAGTCAACAGCTAAAAGGATATACAAATTCGAATTTGAGGACACAAAGGGTCCCATGAAATCTATACCCCATAAATCAAATACCTCAACCTCTTGGAAAACATTTAAGGTCATCTATTGTCTCTTTGAAATGTTACCCGCCCGTTGACAGGAATCACATTGTCTCACGAACTCATAGGCGTCTCTAAACAAGGTAGGCCAATATAGGCCACTTTCCAGTACTTTGGCTGTCGTACGAGAGCTCGCATGGTGTCCGCCCGTCGATAATGTGTGGCAATGACGAAGAACACTCTCGTATTCCACCTCAGGTACACACCTGCGTAGAACACCATCCCTGCATTGCTTCAAAAGAATAGGGTCATCCCAAAAATAATATCGTAGAGAATGGAAAATTTTCTTCTTCTCTTGATACGTCCAATCATCCGGGATGATCCTGCAAGCAAGATAACTCACGATATATGAAAACCACGGATCCTTAGAATTCACTTTCAAAAGTTGTTCATCCGGGAATGTCTCGGTAATGGGTATGTGTAAATCTTTTTCATCTACCCTCTCTAACCTAGACAAATGATCTGCTACAACATTTTCAATCCCCACCTTGTCTTTGATTTCGATATCAAATTTGTGTAAGAGCAAGATCCACCCAATCAATCTAGGTTTGGCATCTTTTTTCTCCATCAAATACTTAATAGCGGCGTGGTCAGTCCAAACTATGACTTTCGATCCAACTAGATATTGCCGAAATTTTTCAAAAGCGAAAACAACGGCGAGCAATTCTTTTTTAGTAGTCATGTAATTTAGTTGGGCGTCATTCAAAGTCTTGGAGGCATAAAAGATCACGATGGGTTTATTATCCACCCGCTGTCCCAACACAGCTCCTACAGCGAAATCAGATGCATCACACATGAGTTCAAATGGCTTGGTCCAATCCGGTGTTTGAACAACCGGTGCAGAAATCAATTTCTCCTTCAGCACGTTGAACGTGTGTAAATATTTGTCATTGAAATCAAAAACAACATCCTTTTCTAGCAGCTCAGATAAAGGTTTGGCGATTTTTGAAAAATCTTTTATGAAACGACGATAGAATCCGGCGTGACCTAAGAAACTTCTTACCCCTTTTACCAAATTTGGTGGGGGCAATTTAGAAATTACTTCAATTTTTACCGAATCTACCTCCAAACCTTTGCTAGACACTTTATGTCCTAGCACTATCCCTTCACTCACCATCATATGACATTTCTCCCAGTTGAGGACCAAGTGTGTGTCCTTGCATCGTTGTAACACATTATCCAGATTATAAAGGCATTCATCAAAAGATGCACCATAAACTGAGAAATCATCCATAAAGACCTCTAGACAGCGTTCTACCATATCAGAAAAAATGGTGAGCATACAACGCTGAAAGGTCGCCGGTGCATTGCATAATCCAAAGGGCATGCGGCGATACGCGAATGTTCCATAGGGACAAGTGAAGGTGGATTTCTCTTGGTCCTTAGGATCAATCGAAATCTGATTGTACCCCGAATACCCGTCCAGAAAACAAAAGTGTGATTGGTCGGCTAAACGCTCTAAAATTTGATCAATAAACGGAAGAGTAAGTGATCCTTTAGCGTAGCGGCATTTAGTCGTCGGTAATCAATACAAACTCGCCATCCGGTTACCAATCAAGTGGTGATAGGTTCATTTAAGAGGTTATGAGTAACAGTTATTCCCACCTTTTTAGGGACTACCTGCGTGGGACTCACCCATGTCGAGTCTGAAATTACATAGATGATACCTATGGAAAGAAGCTTAATCACCTCCTTCTTCACAACCTCCATCATGCTCAGATTCAGTCAACGTTGCGGTTGAATCACTGGCTTGGCTCCCTCCTTGAGCCGAATCTTATGCTGGCACAAAGTAGGAGAAATCCCCTTGATATCTGCAACAGACCACCCAAAAGCTCCCTGGTGGTTCTTCAACACTATCAACAACTGGTCCTCCTCTTCAGCACTCAGATAAGGAGAAATAATCACAGGCAACTGTCTTCCTCAGCTAGAAAGGCGTACTTGAGGTGCGGTGGCAGCGGCTTCAATTCCAATTCTAGTGGGCTGATTAAGGATGATTGAAGCGGTGGTGGGAGCTCGCCTAAATCTTCATAATACCTCGCATAGAAGCATGGCAACATCTGAAGCATCTTGGCGCACTCCTTGAGTGATTTGCTTCTCATCCAATCATGACTGATATTGACTAAACAAGCCTCGAGTGGAAATTCTGGATATGCATCAAAAACTAAATTTTCTATAGCATCATCTTCCGTAGAGGGAGGAATGTCCTCATCCTCATCGTTCGGGAACCCTACAGCCTTGCAAAGGAATACCACTTTGGTCTGCTCCATGATGTCCACAGCCAAAGTCCCTTTTTCCACCTTGGTCATTACATGGGCCATATCTAAAAATGGCTTCCCTAGACAAAGTGAGATATTGTTATCAAAATGTTTTACCATGTGGCATTGCTCCTTGGATTTAGATGAAGTGGCACTGGAAGGCGTGACCATCTCAAATCGGTCATCGGCTATACCTAAGGTCAACCGGCCTCTCCCCATCTCAAGTATCATGTCAGTTGTAGCTTGGAAAGGTCGTCCGAGTAGTAACTCATTGCCTTGTTCATCTTGCATCTCCATGATGACAAAATCTGTTGGAAATATGAATCGATCCACTTTCACTAGCACATCTTCACAAATCCCATATGGCTTAACCACTGAATTGTCCGCCAATTGGATTGTCATGTTGCTTGGTCGTGACTCTTTTAATCCCAGCTTCTTGAATGTAGAGAGGGGCATCAAGTTAATGCTTGCCCCTGAGTCACATAGTGCTTCACCAAACTTGACCTTCCCGATGTAACATGAGATGTTGAAATAGCCCGGATCTTGCCTCTTTGGTGGCAATGTGCCCATGATGAAGGCACTCACCTGCTCCTTAAGCACAACAACCTCTGTGTCTGGGATTTTTCTCTTCTTGGTGATGATGTCTTTCAGAAATTTCCCGTAAGAAGGGATTTGCTCAATAGCTTCCAATAAGGGGATGTTGACTGAAAGCTTTCTAAAACTGTCTAAAAACTTTTTAAATTGGGCGTCTACCTTCCTTGCCTTAGCACTGTTCGGATAAGGGACTGGGACAGCCTGTGCTCTTTGATGTTGTGGCATATAGGGTGTCCTTTTCTGAGGCTCCTCCTCCTCTGCAATAGGATCTTCAGTAGCATCCACTGCTATGTCAGCGATTGGTTCTGTGACCGGTATGGGCAGCTCCTCAGTGGCCTCACCTTTAATTTCTGCTTGGTTCATTGACTCTGGGATTTAACAGTTTCTTGCCACTTCTTAGCAAGATGGCCTTCGCCTGCTGGTTTCCTCCTGGAACATTAGTATTACCCGGAAAACCTGGGTGTGTCGGCTTCTTCAAATTGGCTATCTCTGCTGCCATTTGTGCCATGGATGTCTCTATTGTCCTCATTTGAGCCCCATGGCTCTGCAGTGTCTGCCCGAATTGGTTCATAAACTCCCCTTGTTGCTTTATTTTCTGGCCGAAGGTAGTCATGAGTTCTTGATTTTGCTTTATCACTTGATTGAGCAGCTCTGTGCTCTTATCCTCCGCTACTGGCTGGGGTTTAGCATCTGGATCCTGCAAGAAGTTATTTGGATCCTTCCAGGAGAACTTCTTGTCTTTCCTCCATGAATAGTCGTTATTCCTGTAGCCTTGTTTCTACCTCATGAATTTAACTTGAGCCTCATCCTTGGACTCAATATCCTCCTTTGCAAGTAGTTTCTTCACGAGAAGATCCATCTTCTCATTCAGCTCCTTGATTGCTTTAGATTCACCTGCCACTCGAACTTGCTCCACGGCACCTCTTTCGCCCCACGATTGTTTCTTGGCCATGTTCTTTAGGATTTCCCAACACCTGGTGTCTGTGTTATTCAAGAAGAATCCTGACCCGGCTGAATCGAGGTTTCTTCTATCATGCTCGGAGAGAGAAAAATAGAAGATCTTGACCTGTGTCTCCTTATCAAGCCCGTGATGCGGACACCGCCTGAGCATGATCTGAAACCTTTCCTAGGTCTCAGAGTAGGTCTCTCCTGCTTGTTGGGTGAAGTTGTGGATCTTCCTGATCATGTCATTGGTCTTCTCAGGCGGGAAGAACTGTTCAAAGAAAACCTCCACCATGTGGTCCCAAGACTCCACATATTCATCGTCCAAGTTGTGTAGCCATTCTCGTGCGTTTCCCGCTAGAGAACTCGGGAAAAGCTTCAAGTAGAGCACATCTTGTGGAAATCTGTCGATTTTTATCATATCACAATTCTCCACAAATTGACTTATATGCGCAACGGGATCTTCATTCTTGAGCCCATGAAAAGCATTCGACTTCACCAAGTTGATTAAAGCCGGATCAATCTTGCATGGAAGCGGATGAGGACGAAGCCTTGATCTTCTCCCATATTGTCTGTGGCTCATCCATCTCTTCTTGTTCGGGTTCAGAAACTATATCCTCAAGATGGTCTTGATTATACTCGCCTTCGTCTTCCGGTCCTAGTAGCAGAACCTCTGGTGTGTGCATTGTGTAGTCTGTACTACGGGTCTGCACCATGCACAGTACCTACAAATAGAAAAATTAAATTTAGTACAGTGCTTGACGATTGCAAATATTTAGAAAATAGATTATGAATTTTTGAAATGATAAAACAAAATGTGGCCTAGAGTGGCCGCTTGCAGCACTCGAAGTGCCGACAATTTGTCGTATCCCCGGCAACGGCGCCAAAAACTTGACGCAAATCTACCGTGCGTAGAAACGCAAGTGAACGCGTCGAAGTATTATAGGCCTTTGTGAGGCCCGAGTCGAACTCAGGGATACGTGAAATTTTTGGAGACTCCCACTAACTACTCGCGATCAGCTAAGCCGATTAAATAGTTGCGAGTTGTTATTAAAATTAAAAGAAAATAAAAATGAAACAAAACAAAGCAATTGATTAAATGTTTGGTTTAATCAATTCAAAAGGAGATCTTTAAGATTGCGGTTTTACCGTGGGTTTTTCATTGTATTAAATTCTATATAGTCACCCAATTTTATCTCTCTATCCGGGTAGTGGCCTGAAATCAGAATTGCCCACTGTCGTGGTACAATTCACTACCTATGTCTAGGTCGGTTCCACTGTCGTAGTAAACTATACCCTAAACTAGATGCATTAAAAATAACCTCTCGGTATCCACCATTAATCTTACACCACCTTGTTCAAGGGATTTGTCAATTAATGTAAGTTCCGTCTCTTTTCAACCATTAATTCTTCTTTCAAAACAATTAAGGGCATTAGATTATTATTATGGTGATCAAGCATAACAATATATTGGAGAAATTGAAATTATACCACAGATTTAAGAGATAAGATATGAATTACTATGATAAAATCGTCATACAATGAATTCCTGGGCTACTCTCGGTCCTAAAGACAAAAGGGATTAGCCCTGCATGTTCATCTCAAAGTAAAACGTGGAGTAGAAAAAGGGAAACATGGAGAAAAATGTGATTGAGTGGTGAAACCCCTGAACGGAGAAGATTCAAGCGATCCTTGGCATAGAATACGCGTTCTCCCGCCTTTCGGTGGTGGAAATCGTCTTCTTCAGTGTCCAGATCGGCTGGGGCGTGCTTCTGGGCTCCATTCTTCTCTCCACCTCTTCTCGGGATGTGTGCAGCGGCTAATGACGTGATGATTCCCTCTTCGGCGCCGTCATTAGGTATATTTCCCAAATTAGGTCGCCAATTAATCACAGTCATCCGATTAAAATCAATATGAAACAAACTCATATATGACGGTGTCGATACCATCGACGCGGGTCGATGGTATCGACCTAGCACGATATCGGATGTTCTTCTTTTCTTTTGTCTTTGTGCGCCTGATGCTATCTCGATACCATCGACGCTGGTCGATGGTATCAACATTTATAGGTGTCAGTTTTGTCCTTTTACCGTCGCAGTAGCTCCACTAGTCGATAGTATCGACATATGAGTCGATAGTATCGACATATGAGTCGATAGTATCGACTCACTTCTCGCTAGCAACCTGATGGTATCTCGATACAATCGACATCCCTGTCGATAGTATCAACTTTCTTCTGGTCCTTGCGGCTGGCAACCTGTGGTCTGGTCGATGGTATCGACCACTATCGATGGTATCGACAGTAGCAGATACTTGTTTTTCCTGAAATTAACACACAAAACCACATAAGTCGAAACAAAACGTATTCTTTTGATAATTAATACTCAAAATGTTGAAATAAGGGGAATTTGACATAGAGAAGTAGCATAGACCAAATTAGATTAATTATGCAACATTAACCATGAAAATGACTAATAAATGCATAAAACACATATCAAACAAGTCAATAATTGCGACTCAAAATCATCACATCAATAATCAACATGTGTTGATTAGTAAACCCATATGAAGAATGTGAAATAAAAGAAGAAGAGAACTAAGTCTGTTATGCATGTATATGCATGAAATTATTGGCATCTATTCAGATTGGATGGAACATGCATATGTTGTATGATAAATCTATTATGAGTATGAGGAATGATACATGATATCTATATGTTTTTACTATTTCTAGTTCTAATGCCTCTTCTAATATTTGTTCAGAACTATGATATATAACGAACTGATAAGATTTATGTTGAAATGGAATTTAATATGCACTCCTTACATTGAGAAACCCTGATAAGGGTAAATGTTTCATAATGAGATTATGTCTAGGGCTAAAAGCCCACTGATGATGATAAAACCCTGATGGGGTAAATGCTGGACAATAAGATTATGTCTCGGGCAGAAAGCCCACTATTTATGATTTCTATGAGTTTATGTAGAAGATATAAATAGTCATATTTGTTGCAATCTATAGACTTATTGTACGTATTGCTTTTATCATTTCCCTTATTGATAAACTTAATCTATTTCATGTTATTATAGTTACGTGAGAATACACATATATGATATATGATGTTTTGAATTCTTGTAAGATGAGTGAAAGAGATTAATAACAAGTGAAATGATGGAACATCTAGTTAGGTGCCCTGAACACCGTGAGTTCCCCCGAGGACCACACTGGGGAAACAAAACGGATCTCCTTGTAGTAATCGATGAATTATGAGAAGGATTTTCATAGTGTGGATCGAGACCTTAAAGGTTAGACCACCAGGATTTAGGAATGATTCATCTGGAGTGGATCTGGCCCTAAATCCTTGATGTGAAAGTCTATGTCCAGATTGAACAGATTCTGTTGAAATGAAATATGTGAAATGTGAAATGAAAAATATGCAAAATACTGTGATATGGGATATATTGTTTTGTTGGTTCCTATTTCATGTACCTGAGATGAGGACGTGAGACTCTTTAGGCAACCCTGAGGTGGCCAGGGTCTGTTGTTGATATCTTAGGGTGGCCGGCTAAACCCTATGATAGTGACAGTGAGTCGTTGACATGAGAATTAGGCATGGCGACTTCTACTTGGTGAGGTACAAGCCAAGTAGTTTTAGGGCAAATGAATAAAAGATGATAAGCCGTGTAGAACATGATTTTAATGATTGTTACATTCTTTGTACTGCTACTTGATGAATTGTTATTGTTGATTATGCTTTTTGTTGAGGAAAGTAATCATGTTGATATGGACATTTTCTATTTCATATTATGATATGTCATGCTAACAAGTTATAAATGATGTGATTTATATCCATTCTGAATATGAGTTGGATTGCCTTCTATTTGATAGTATTGTATGGTAGATATGTATTATGTGTACTTCAGCTTCAGGACTGCAGGATGTGTTCCTGGTCCAACTGGTGGAGTGTCACAAGGGTAATGTTATTGTTATGTTTTGATTCAAAAATGCTTAGAACTTATCTTATTTCACATGCAGTAGGGCTCTTAATCTGAACTGAGAAGTATCTGCTGATTTGTTCATAGACATGCTTTCAAAGATGTTTCAAAGTTATAATTTCAAGTGATTGCCTTATCTGTTAGATTAGATTACCATTGCAAGATAGATTTGACTCATGATAGAACTATTTGCTATACTTTTCAATATCTGCATGTTTCTTTTAAGTTTTATACTTAATCTGATGTTGATGCATGTACCTAGCTTGAGTGGGAGGTATCCACTCACTGGGGCTCTATATGTGTCTCATGAGGTTGTTTCAAATGTTTTTAGGTATAATGCTATCCAATAGAGAGGTCACGACAAAGAAGATATAAATAGCATAATCTAGATAGAATAGAATGTCCATGTACTCTCTCTTTCCCCGGATGGGTTGTAGACTATGTTTGTTCATCAATGTACATTTATCTGATGTAAACTAAAAAAACATATGAGAACAACATTGATTTTGGTTTTAATGGAGTTCAATAAGATTTGTGATATCTAAATGTGATGTCCTTGTTGTGACATTGATTTATGAATTTGTGAAGAAAGAAAAAGGAAAACTTTATTTGTATTTTTCATATATTGTTTAATCACCTGTGTCGAGAATTCATTGTTCATTCCATAATCTGGGTTTAGGTTTTAGGATTACCTCTAATGGTTGGTATTTGTGCTGATCAAAAGAGTGGGTCCTGACAGACGTGGTATCAGAGCCTAGGTTAGATGAGTCTACAGGAATAATAGGATCTAGGACTAATTGATAATGTCGATGTTGAATAACCTGAATGATGTGCATACTAACTAAACTTAGTATAAAGATACTCTGGTCAAGTATTTGGGTATTGAGCTAAGCTAGTATAGAACTGCCAACTATACTTCTTCCGGATGCCCTGACCAAGTATCCAGATGAACATAGTTTGGTAGTATAATAAGATACATGGTGAAAAGGAGAAGAATGGCGATAAAATGGTGAAAGCGAAAAAAAGAATTTTATAATTCAATATGGAACCTATGGAAAACATGAAATTTCATATAAGAAAGATGAAAGCTTAGTGGATTATGAACATAATCTGTAATGAGTTTGAGTCTGAGTATGAAATCTGAAATTGTGAGAAAAATCTATGAACTAAGATGCACACTAGATGATCTCCTTTATAAAGGAAATTGATGAATGTAGATGATAATATGTGAATGAGTCATAATCTTAATCCATGAGATACATAATAAAAAAAGATGTGAAAGGTGATGTGAATCAAATCTTGATAAATATGTTGTATTACTAATATTTGTGAAGTGAGTGTTTGTAATACCCAAGGAGAGATATGATGATGACAAGGGATGGAATATCCATTAAAAAAATGTCATATGAAAGAAAGATAAAATGAACGTCTTTATAATTTTATGTCCAGAGAGGTGAACGATTAGATGATATGATGTTCTGCCATATATTTTCTTGGATTTCGGGACAAAATCCTAAAAGGAGGGGAGAATTTGTAATTACCCATTTTCAAATTAGTCATCTGATTAGGGTTTACTTGGATGATTGTATGCTTAACTAAGTTGATCATTGTTTAAATATCGATTAGTGATGGTGCTTAATTGTTTATATTTTAAATATAATGAGAATGTTTAATTATACTTTGATTCACATAATTAGGGTTAAGGTTTGGAATACCTAATCGGCCCAAATTAGGGTTTTGATGACATATGAGTACAGAATTTGATAAATATAGTGTCTCACTAAATAATTTTTAGTATTTTATGTGTAACTCTGGTTTAATTCTAATTTGGATATGATTTGTATATATAAAATTTGAACACTCTTGAAAAATATCAGAATTTTTGAAGAATATTATGACCTATTTATCAGTCGAGTTTCAAACTCGACCGATCATATTTTCAGATTGATATAGCATTGTGGTAATTGAATTTTATCTTTTTATTGTTATATCCAATTGATATAAAATTTTAACTGTAGTTGTTAAACTATATTATAGACATCCTATTAAATTGGAGTAATTTTTTTATGACTTTTGATCTCTATAGAGAGGGTGTCGGTCGAGTTCTGTGAAGGACAAACTCGACCGACCATGCTGCTGACTACAATATAGCAGTGTAGTATTTGATTTTTAATTATTTATTGGTAACTCCAAATGGTCTAAAACATTTACTTTATCTTAAAAACTCCATTTAAGACATGAATTTTAATTTTCATAATTTTTTGATGAGGTTTGAGTTCTCAAACATGTGGTGTTGTTCGAGTTTATAACTCAGCCGACCAACAGTCTGAGCAAAATAAAAATACATCGAGGGGCTTGTTTGCAAATGTTCTAAGCACCTCAATTCATCTATATCACTAAACTAACACACAAGGAGCTCTCATAACTCTTCCTTCCTGTCAAAGAAACAAAATTCTTGAGAGAGAGGAGGGCTACGGTTTTGAGTAGAGAAAGTGGAGGAGATGATGACCTAGGGTTTCTCTATCCAAGATATGATGAAATCAAGTAAGTTTAGCTTATTTGCATAGCATTTCATGGTGAATCTTCTCTCACATGTCAAGATCCCATCCCTACCCTGATTTGATTCGAAATCACATCAAATCTCCCCCTTTTCTCACTCTTTCTCTTCTAATCCTCATTTTGAGGGTTTCTGAGTTGAGAGGAGAAAGAATTGGATTCTTTTGCAGGAGTTTGATTGGGTTTCCAAAAATTCAAAGGTTGATCTATGAAATTAAGGTGCTTGGCACCTGAGGTGAGTCTTTTTATCCCTCCTAGGATTTGTATTCCTGTTGAAAGCCTAACTCAATCCGGCAAAAACAATCAGAAACCTTGTTTGTATATGCATGTGATTGTATTTGATTTGGGAAAGATATTGGGGAATCCAATTTTACTGATTTTGATTATTTCTCATTGATTGAAACTTAATTAGTTCCTGTTATATTGATTGATAGATGACTATAGTATTTCATGTGAATTTTTCATAAAAATCAGCCCAATGGCCGATATGCTTGGAATTGAATTGACATGTAAAACGTCATATTTGAATTGTACTAGATTGTATTATACAAGTGTATTGTTGAATGTTAATGGAGTTGAATGACCACATATCCTGATTAGGATTTGTGTTGAGGAAGTGAATCAAATGAGTCAATTAATCAATGTATACTTATGATTGATGAATGAAATGTGTGAAAATGGAAACTAGGGTTTCCATGTTTGTGAATAACCCTAATGAACCCTTGGGTCATGATTGGATTACTGAATGATATGATTCTTATGATATGTTGAACTAAGGAATGACTTATTGAATACCCTAAAAGTTTATTATTAAGAATATTATGAGTGATAAAGCTAGAACTTGTATATGATGTTGTAAATGTGATCAAATGTTGAAGTTGAAAGTATTAATACTTCAATTGAATATGATGAGTCTCACTATATCATCTAAGTCTAATGCATTTGTTTTAGTATAATAAAGAATGATAATTGTTGATTATGGGAATGACATTAGTAGTCAACGTCAAGGTACACTTATCTGAATATAAGAGACATATGAACAAGATGTACTTAATGGTGATTTCAAGATAAAGATGAAACTAATGAAGATAGTATGATGAAGTATTTTATCTTTTATTTAATTACATATGGATTAACCCAAATTAAATAAAATATACTAAGAATTGTACTTTGATAAATGTTATGTAGAAGAGAAGCATTGTATGTAAAGTGAATCAAGAAAGATTGGTCCAGATGATGTAATGAACATAAAATGAAAGAAGTTGAGACTACTGAGTATAAAATGATGGAAAAAGATAGGAATTAGTAGATGATTCTAAGAATGTAACTCTTACCCTAAAATGATGAGTTTGATGATGCTATTGAATGACAATATCAAATGGGTGATTAATATATGTACATAACCGTAGTTGAATTCAACTAAATGATGAAACTCAAGTATTCGAATTGACTTACAAGAATGTGTTCATATCATGTGATTGTTTGATAGAATACTTGTATTATGAGAATGAACTATTTTGATGGAATTCAAATGATAATCAACATGTGTTGATTAGTAAACCCATATGAAGAATGTGAAATAAAAGAAGAAGAGAACTAAGTCTGTTATGCATGTATATGCATGAAATTATTGGCTTCTATTCAGATTGGATGGAACATGCATATGTTGTATGATAAATCTATTCTGAGTATGAGGAATGATACATGATATCTGTATGCTTTTATTGTTTCTAGTTCTAATGCCTCTTCTAATATTTGTTCAGAACTATGATATACAATGAACTGATAAGATTTATGTTGAAATGGAATTTAATATGCACTCCTTACATTGAGAAACCTTGATAAGGGTAAATGTTGCATAATGAGATTATGTCTAGGGCTGAAAGCCCACTGATGATGATAAAACCCTGATGGGGTAAATGCTGGATTAAAAGATTATGTCTCGGGTAGAAAGCCCACTATTGATGATTGCTATGAGTTCATGTAGAAGATAGAAATAATCATATTTGTTGCAATGTATAGACTTATTGTGCATCTTGCTTTGATCATTGCCCTTATTGATAAACTTAATCTGTTTCATGTTATTATAGTTACGCAAGAATACACAAATATGATATATGATGTTTTGAATTCTTGTAAGATGAGTAAAAGAGATTAATAACAAGTGAAATGATGGAACATCTAGTTAGGTGCTCTGAACACCATGAGTTTCCCCTGAGGACCACACTGGGAAAATAAAATAGATCTCCTTGTAGTAATCGATGAATTATGAGAAGGATTTATGGAGTGTGGATCGAGACCTTAAAGGTTAGACCACCAGGATTTAGGAGTGAGTCATCTGGAGTGGCTCTGGCCCTAAATCCTTGCTGTGAAAGTCTATGTCCAGATGAAATATCCGTTGTTGAAATGAAATATGTGAAATGTGAAATGAAAAATATGTGAAATACTGTGATATGTGATATATTGTTTTCCTGGTTCCTATCTCGTGTACCCGAGATGAGGACGTGAGCCTCTTTAGGAAACCCTGAGGTAGCCAGGGTCTATTGTTGATATCTTAGGGTGGCCGACTAAACCCTAAGATAGTGACGGTGAGTCGTTGACACGAGAATCAAGTGTGGCGACTTCTACTTGGTGAGGTACAAGCCAAGTAGCTTCAGGACAAATGAATAAAAGATGATAAGCTGTGTAGAACATGATTTGAATGGTTGTTACATTCTTTGTACTGCAACTTGATGAATTGTTATTGTTGATTATGCTTTTTGTTGAGGAAAGTAATCATGTTGATATGGACATTTTCTATTTCATATTATGATATGTCATGTTGACAAGTTATAAATGATGTGATTTATATCCATTCTGAATATGAGTTGGATTGCCTTCTATTTGATAGTATTGTTTGGTAGATATGTATTATGTGTACTTCAGCTTCAGGACTGCGGGATGTGTTCCTAGTCCAGCTGGTGGAGTGTCACAAGGGTAATGTTATTGTTATGTTTTGATTCAAAAATGCTTAGAACTTATCTTATTTCACATGCAGTATGGCTCTTAATCTGAACTGAGAAGTATCTGCTGATTTGTTCATAGACATGCTTTAAAATATGTTTCAAAGTTATAATTGGTTCAAGTGATTGCCTTATCTATTGGATTATATTACCATTGCAAGATAGATTTGACTCATGATAGAACTATTTGCTATACTTTTCAATATTTGCATGTTTTTTTTAAGTTTTATACTTAATATGATGCTAATGCATGTACCTAGCTTGAGTGGGAGGTATCCACTCACTGGGGCTCTATATGAGTCTCATGAGGTTGTTTCAAATGTTTTTAGGTATAATACTATCCAACAGAGAGGTCGCAACAAAGAAGATATAAATAGCATAATCTAGATAGAATAGAATGTTCATATACTCTCTCTTTCTCAGGATGGGTTGTAGACTATGTTTGTTCATCAATGTACATGTATCTGATGTAAACTAAAAAACATATGAGAACAACATTGATTTTGGTTTTAATGGAGTTCAATAAGATTTGTGATATCTAAATGTGATGTCCTTGTTGTGACATTGATTTATGAATTTGTGAAGAAAAAAAGGAAAATTTATCTGTATTTTTCATGTATTGTTTAATCACTTGTGTCGAGAATTCATTGTTCATTCCATAATCTAGGTTTAGGTTTTAGGATTACCTCTAATGGTTGGTATTTGTGCTGATCAAAAGAGTGGGTCTCGACAGATTTCATGGGTCCTTTCTCCCCTTCTTTTGGATGTGTACGTCTTGGTCATCATTGACTATGTTTCCAAGCAGATTGAAGGAGTTGCTACAAGGATCAATAATCACAAGGTGGTATGCAATTTTGTCAAAGATAATATTTTGAGCCGATTTGGTGTGCCAAGAGCGATGATTAGTGATGGAAGATGCCGATTTGGTATCCATTGAACTTTTGAAGGATTGTTAAAAACATATGATGTGAATCATCGCGTGGCTACTTCTTACCACCCTCAAACTAGTGGTCAGGTTGAGTTAGCCAATCGGGAGATAAAACTTATTCTTGAAAATATGATGAGATCAGACTGTAAGGATTGGTCTCTATTCCTTAATGAAGCTTTATGGGAATATAGAACAGTGTTCAAGGCCCCAATTAGCACAATATTGTTCAAACTGTGTATCGTAAAAGCTATCATCTACCCAATGAAATGCAACACAAGGCACTATGGGCTTTGAAATCCATGGACATGGATGTGGACACCTTTGGATTAAGAAGGAAATTGTAGCTCCATGAGTTGGAAGAAATGAGGCATGAAGCATATGAGATGTCTAAAAGCTATGAGGAGAGGGCTAAATTCTTGCATGATAAGTTGGTCAAGAAGATGAATTTTGAGCCCAAACAATGGGTATGGATGTACAATTCAAGATGAAGTTATTTTCCAAAAAACTTAGTTCTAGATGGGAAGGGCCTTATCTATTCAAGCATGTATATCTATCTAGTTCCATCGTGATATGTGAGAAGGAAGGATACAACGATTTCACGATAAATGGACAAAGATTGAAGGCCATTATTGAAGTTGGTCTGGACAAAGCAAATCAAAGTTTTAATATTGTGATGTTAGTTGAGGAACACCCAGTTGATGAAGAGATGTGTTTAAATGCACATGAGAGGGACATCTATTAAAAAGTACTTTTTAGGTTTTGTGAGGATGATTGAATAAAAAATCAATAAGCCTGACTGAAGGTGTAAAATTTAGCACTAGCGGGAGGAAACCATCCTAGGTTTGGGAACTTTTGCACCCAACCTTTACTTTTTTATACTTTTAGCTTTTTTGTACACAATTCCAAAAATACACACACACTTATTCTTAATAGTTTTTCTTTAGTTTTGATGTGATAGGGTGATAGGTCAAAGAAAGAGTGAGAAGTTGGGTGCAACAACTGGAAAGAAAGAGAAACGAGATACCACTAATATTTGCATTGAAAAAGTTGAAGTTCTAGGAATTTTTGTGAACTTTTTGCAACTAAGAGAATCACCACATCCGTGGCACTTAGAATGGGTGTGGGGAAAAATTCCCAACCCTGTCGTGGTAGAGTGCCACGGGCGAGGCAAAGTGGAAGAAAATCACAAGTGAATCAAGGACAAAAAAGGGGTGACTAGTGTGGTCGTGGTGTTTGGCATGGGTGTGGTACCAGTAATCCAACATGGTTGTGGTGCTCGGAACATCCATGCGAAAACAATTACAACCCTACCATGGTAGCGTGCCACAGGCGAGGTAGATTTGGAAAACATCACAGAGAATTTCCAAGTTTTGAAGGGGGATCACCACGACTGTGGTAAACGACATGGGGGTGGTGTCAATCAACCACCACTGTCATGGAAGTCCCTAAGGGTGTGGCTAGGGTGAACTTCTACCAGCATCAATGACTCCATTATGACCATGGAACTCACCGCGGTCATCCTACCTTCATCTCCTCTCGCCCGTGCCCATCACAACGATTGTTGTGAGACCCAGCCCACCAAAAATTCCACTTAATCTCCTATTCTACCATGATCCCCCCAACTCTAACCTACACTGCGTGAACATCCACGGTTGTGGCGGCGTTCAAGCGACCTACTCCAACCACAACTCCCTCCTCCAGCTATCAGCAACCATCAATCCACCTATAAATCACATCCTCCACTACCGCCCTACCCTCCTCCACCTTTCTCCACCTTTAAACCACCATGAATCTCTACCTTTCACTCTGTTAGTCTCCACTGCTGCCACCCAGCTACTGCCCTAAATCCCTTCTACCAATCCCATCTCCACCACCAATAAAACTCCCAAATCACCCCCACACCTTCACATCAACTCTGTGGATCATTCCCAAACCATTTACACCTCCATTTCACCCCTCTACCACCAAAATCTGAAAATCGCAGCTCTCTCATCCACCTCCACTTCCATACCATGAAGGGTATAGGAAAGGTTGTGAAGAAGGGAGCTCAAAAGAAGCCTCGAGGTAATCACCAGGGCCAAGGTGCAGACCAAGAAAGCATCCTCCAACATCTTCATTCCATTACACATCCCATCACCTTCAAACTCTATCTTCATCTTGCTTCATCGCTCGGATCCATGAGTGCCTCTCACACCCAATCATCGGGGAGTCACCACACCATCGACACAAATTATGAGGAGGGAGAGGCATCAAAGACAAATGTGGATGTCATGATTGACTCCTTGGAATTGAAGGTCACCACTCACCCAAAAGTGAAGCAAGGGGATTGTTGCCCCCTCATATTCACATGCTCTGCCTCACCCAACGCCAGCCTGCCACTCAACCTCTTTAGCAATGGAGAGGTTGTAGCATCCACCAGAAGCCCATACGTAGCTAAATATTGAGGAAAAAGAGGAGGTTCAATATGAGAAACCTGAACAAATAATATTGTTGAATCCTGATACAAGCTCGAAATCACAATCATATATGGTTGAGGAGGAAGATGAGGACACATGTGATGAGCAACTGAGTCCATAGCCAATTATTATTGTGGCTATGCTTGAGGAGGACAGATTGAAAGGGATTGGTAAGATCCATGAGGGTGTGTCATATGGGATAGGTATAAAGAGTATGATCAAAATGACCCCCCTCTAACCCTAGTGCATGACAAGAAGAGTCATCACAACTAGGTATGCCTACCAACATGTAATGGATGCACTTGGGATTAGACAATACACATAGAAAATGATTTGAATAATTGTGGATTGTATTAGGTATTCTCTGATGCACAAGATACTTATGTTGGGCTAACACAATAATTATCTGCAACTTTGGAGAAAGTCAAGTATAGAGGCAAGGAAACAATCAGATTTGGGGTACAAAATCAGATACATGCAGTCGTGAAATCCCAATTGAATAGCATCTTTGCCAGGATTCCTGAAGAAGTCGAGTTGCTTGATGACGACCACATAGAAAGAGAGACAGATATAGATTATACAGCCTTGTGCTATAGCATGACATGGCAGAAAAACTTCACAACTGGAAAGTCGAAGACTAGTGAGACCTACAATCCATATTTTAGATATGCACAAAAAGTCATTACTAATACCATTGTTGGCCGCTATGATAACCAAGGGAGTTGTTCACAGAAACATATTTCATGTTGCATGAGGTGATTAAAGGAAAGTATTGCAACATAGGAGTGTTGCTCATTGATCACATGAGGTCAATTCCATCCAAGAGCAAAATACCTTTCCTCATTGGAGGACTAGTGACCTCCATAGCTAAAGCCCTAGGATGTGACTTGATAGAGCTTACCAAAGTTGAGGGAGCAAAGTTTGTGGATTTTAAATACTTAGTCCTCTCCCACATGATCACAATTATTAACAAGAAGATGATGTATAACTTTAATCCCACTATTCTTGGATTCAAGCTTGAACTTCCGTATCATGCAATCCCACTTTGTACCATTATAGGACCACTGGATAAAATAGAAGAAGTGTTGATGAAATGGGAAGAAGATCACCCTCGATAGAGTTTTGGAGAGAAAGCCCCTACCTAAAAGAAGAAGTTGGGGAGACAGATGTGTTTGAGAAGCGAAGAGAAGAAGACCAGACACAGTTCCACAGAGTGAGAAGAAGAGAGGAGGAAGCATCATCACAACACCAGCCTACAGTGAATGCCTATGACATGTCTACCATACATGTATAGCTAGAAGGCATTAGAGAAACTCAGTAGACCATGCAGCAGATTTAACAATACATGTGGCAAGATCAACAACAAATGCACTACCAAAATAACCACATGTATCACTATCAACATGTGCAGGTGGAGAGAAACTCCCAATGAGGGGAAGATTTCTAGGGAGGTATTTCTAGATATCAGGAGACATGCCCACCCCCTTAGGACTACTATTGGGGCCATTACTACCAGTTCCCTCTGGCTCATTTAGGTCCTCCACCACCTCAGATCGATCCTCTACCTCATCATGCCTACCCTCAACAGCAATAGGGAGACATGCCACTAGACCTGCCCCAGCAGCAGTGATTCTTACCCTATCTTCCCTAAGCTTTAGTTTCATGTTGAGGACAACATGGTTCAAAAGTTTGGGGTGGTAGGGTGGTATGTCCTATCTTCTATCATCTCATTTTATTGATATGTCCCACATGAATATTTGATAGATTGACATCACCATATCTAGTATATATTTTCTATTGTTTGCATTCATGCATATATATAGTTATTTTTCATGCATTTTTTTATTAATTTTTCAAAGTTTTTGCTATTTTTACCATTCCATCTCATGCATTGCATTTTCATGTAATATTTCATAATTTTTGTGTGTTTTAGCTAGAATTTGTTGCTTTATGCTTTAATTTCCCTAGAGTAGGTTTGGATGGGATTTAATGCAAATTGGCACTTGGACAAATTTTGCCCAAACTCGAATGTTCTTACCCAAAAGTGTGTTTCAATTGAATCTCCATCTATTGTGATGAGAATGATTAAACCTTTTAAATAATGCAGCTTGCTTTTGATGTTTTTGTCTGGAATGAGTCCTATGTAGGAATTTTACATGTGCTCCAAGCCTCTTAAAATAATTTGTTGTTTATTTGAATAAAAGGGTGATTCTTGTAAGTCTTGAACGTTTGGGATTTATTTATTCTATATGAAAAGGATGCAATCTACCATACTGTTCATTTTATGCATGGATCATTTGATTGGTGAATGTTACATGGACTAGCTTGCTTGAGTGAGATTATGCATGAATTTCCCCTATTTGTAACCCCTATTTGACCTGACATTTCTTCTATAATCTTCTTACATGTCTGCCTCATGAAAGGATGCCAAAGTGTATGTATCATCCTTGGCCACCCCCAAAGTTTAGAGTGACCATATCTTTGCCTCTGTGCTTCACTCTTGTCATCTAGCCCTCCTTACACATGGGGAAAAGAAAAAGGAAAAAGAAAACAAAAGATGCTCCTATTTAAGAGCATCCAAATAAAGAAAAGATGAGTGTAATATCACTCCACTCCCTTCCATAACCCTTTCTTCTATTTTTATGCCAAGTAGGGATAGGGTAAATCAACTCTAGCCCCCATCCCCCTACACTAGCCTAGTGGGTCATGAGCAGTGAAATGAAGTGTATGAGGAATCTCTAGCAAGTGAAATAGTAATCCTAGCCTTTTGAATGTAGTTCATGCATGATATGGTCTACCCAGAGCTTTATGAAGATTGCATCACTTGCATATGTGAATAGTGTCCATATTCTAAGTTCTTGTGCTCTGTGCTTGATTCATACTTGAAAGCTAAAAATGAGTAGAGAGTAATGGATTGCTTGCCTAATTCCTCATGTGAACTCATTCTAGCCTATAAACATCACAATGATTTAATTATCCATGAACTCCTTGATTGAATTCAAAGAGATATTAAGTTGGAACATACTTGAGGACATGTATGTTTTAAATTTGGGTGGTGATGCAACCCTATTAGGGCTTCATCTTGTGTCTTTCTGCATTATAATCACATCTAAACATGGTAGATTGCAAATAAATTCCCCCAATATGGACTATCATATCAAATGCATTTATGGTTGCATTTTGCATGTTTTTTAGGTTTTTATACAGACATTGGATGCAAAGGATAAAAAAGGATGGGGTTCTTGGGTTTCTACACCCCAAGACTGGATCTAGATCTTCCCCAAGCAGCCCTTGAAGGGACAAAAATTGCTCCAAAGCAATTAGCAGCCATTTGAAAGAGTTTAGAGCAAAGTTGAGTAGTTGGACCCTCACAATGGGTTGTGGTATTCTGCCACGGTTGGGGCCATGTCACCAACTATCACAGAGGCAATGCCAAGAAAATCAAAGATCCACCATGGCCATGTAATTCACAATAGTTGCGGCACCTCGCATCCCCCACGGTTGTGACCTTCAGCATGACCATGGACTAAAATTACCATCACACTCGTGGCATCCCACCATGACCGTGGCCAAGTTGCACAAGTTCATAGTAAAAATCAAGCTACAGTGAGAGCGTTAGTGTAAATAGGCGAGATTACCTCCTTACTAAAATATGGTAAACAAAACACCATTAGAAAGAAGCGGAATAAAAATTTCTGACCATATTCAATTATTATAAAAAAATTGTACAAATTACATCAACAAACTCCCTTTAGGGTTACATAAAGATACATAAACTGGATCTAGATAGAGGGAAGTCCAACTACTACAGTCTTGTCTCCAAGCAACAACTCCATCAACTAAGTCCATGCCAAAGCTAAGATCTCTAGGTCTTATCCATCAACTTGCTCATCACCTGGGTGGTTGGGAAGGCACCCAGCAAAAGGGAAAGGAAAAACAAGTATGTGTCACAAAACTATTCTAGGATAACAAGGCAAGCAAAATATGTAAAAATAGGCTAGTGTTCATCATAAGATGAAGATAACAAGAGAATGAGGCCATATATAAAAGAAGCTTTCAATAGATGTTTTCCATTAACTAAGTATAATAAAAGAATTACATGCATGATTACTATTGACTACCTTAACTAAGTAGGGTTGAGGAACCTAACAGACCTTCAACCAAAGGGTGAGGGGAGAGTAACACATTCCCAGTCACCTACACATATTTTATGTGTGGGGGGAGAGTAACACGTTCCCCAGGGGAGAAATAACACATTCCCCAACTATGGGTGGTTGTACATAAGTACCACTACTATAGCTAGTTAGTCTAATAAAATAATCATTCTAGAAACAATGACAAGTAATAGCATCATTTAAATAAAACATGGAAGAGGGTACCAAGACCCAATAATAATATTCCAAAACTAATTATGAGGAAAGTATAGCAAAAGAATCAAGAGCATAGGACATATGGTTCAAATGAAGCCTCATCAAAAGAAATTAGGTCAAGGCACAAATATTCCCAACTAAAGGTGTATATGCACATACATTTAATATTGACTCCAATTATCAACTTGCACCACTTAATTGATTCAAAGTTCCACTTTTCCTATTTTCAATGTATTGTCATGTATTAGGGTTTTGCATATACATAAAGGTGAAGAAAACCCATATTTAGGATCTTTCACATAAAACTCTGATTTAGACTCTAAAAATATAACCATTATCTTAATTAGAATTTTCTGATCAAAATGACATATAATATTATGTATTTTGAAGATATGGACTTTTAGATGCATTTTTTGTGATTTTTAGTTAATTAAATCATCCTCAAAAACTCATCCTCTAAACTCAAAACTAGGCATTGAAAATATTTTTAGTGGATAGAAAATCTTTTTTTTGAGCTAGAACATATTTTAGATTTATTTTTAGATGCATGGTTTAGGAATTATGAATTTTTGAATATTGCCAATCATATGGTGCCACGTGTGCACCTCGTCCAAATAGAGAGAGAGAGCGAGAACAAAGAAGTGGGGCCGGGTCAAAGGAAAAAAATGATGTGAAAGACGGTTATACCCTCATACAAAAACAAAGTGAAGAAGAAAGGAACTGAGGGCAAAACGGTAAAACAAGGTCGGGTTATCCCCTTCCTCTCACCTGCCTACCATGGCTGCTGCCTCGAGCAGCAAGCTTGGGGGGAAATTGGGTGAAAATGCTATACTTAACCAAACTCGACGTTTAGACATGTAAAAGAAATCCAAGAAGATTGCTAACCTGGTGGTGTTGTCGATTTGCACGTAGGTGGAGAGAAGAGGGAAGGAGAGGCACCGCAAGATCTGACCCTTCGGCCGTCGTTGGGGGGTCAAGACACGATGGAACTCGAAATTAATGGGTGTGTTGTGTTACAAAGACAATGGTGATGCTATGGGTACAAGTATTTATAGATGAGGAGATGTGGTTTAGGGTTCGTGTAAGTACCGTGAGAGAAGAAGTTTTGGTCGATTTCTAAAAGCTTGGATAGTCGATGAAACTAAGAAAAACTTGGGATAATGTTGTGTGAAATATCACAAGGAATACAACGAGCCTAAGAACTCATAATTTGGTTGAGAAACAAGTGAGATAATGCCAAACAAAAAATTACAAAATAATTTGGAAATTACTGTTCACGCGGCTAGAGGTAGGGGATGACTCAGACATTTAATACAACTTTCCAATTTTGGTCTTTTGATGCATTTAATGTATAAAATTTTCTACAATTATTTGAGGGTGTAAACAAAGTCCAAATAAACTCATATTTCATAAGTTAACTGATTTTGGAGTGAGGAATCCGAATATAAAATTAGATTTGCCTTTTAAGAAAGTTAGATTAGTCAATTAAGGTAATTACTAATTTCTCTTTCTTCTCTCATTAATGACTCTAGGATTCTCCAAAAATAATAAAACTTCACCTATAAGTTATATTAAGTATGGTGGATAGGAATTTTCCATTTTTTCATTTGTTGGTCTTGTTTATTATTTTATTTAATGATTTTAAGGTTTTACAGATTGTCTCTCTCCTAAATTTATCTTCTCATCAAATATTTTCCAAATTGAGTCAAAATTCATACAAAGATATATTTTAACATGTAGAACACTTTATTTTTTTGAAGATTTATTAATTTATTTAATACATTTAAATTTTATCACTTATTTTATCCTTTTAATTTATTAAAGGCATCTAGAAACTTTCTAAAAATGTAAAACTTGGCCTATAAGCAATAATAAGCGTTTGGAACTTGTTTTTGGCCTTAATTAATTTTTTTCAATATATATTTAATATGTTCGGTCTTTAAAGCATTTTCTCTCTCCTAAATAAAAGAAAAAATTTAACATTGACCAAATTAAATACAAATTAACATATAGACTAATTTTGATATGTATATTACGAATTTGGAGTTAGTTTTCCAATTTGAGGACGTTAGATATTTTATTTCACCTTATTGGCTTATCTCCTATTTTCTTTTAATAAAGACTTTAATATATGCATTTATCTTTCAAATTAGGTGATACTTGGCCCTTAAGTTTCTTTTAGATCAAGAAAATTAGATTATGACCCAAATTATCTTCGTGAGTTTCTATTTAGGATTTTTGGAATAATATATTCCTCATTATCTTCTTTTATCCAAAATATCTCATATTATCCCCAATTATTACCTTTATTATCTCTTTTATGTGTATTTTGAGTTTTCCTTTCTTTTTCATATTCTAAAAAGTACTAGAAAGTTCTAGGACGAAATATTTTATTATCTTTATTACTTAAGTGGATATTTTACATATTAAACCCATTACTAAGCTTTCATTGAGGTATTTGTGCATAAACCTAATATTGGTAGAAAAGGTGAACGAATATTCATTAGACCATCATATTCTCCACAAATTAAACAAGAAAGCCAAAGAGGGTAGAAATGACAGAAAAAAATGAGAAAGAGGATCAAAGTATAAAATGTCTAGAATTCGGTATGTTATAGCACTCCACCCCTTAAAGAGGATTTCGTCCCCGAAATCACAAGCAAGAAGGGAAGGGTGAGTGTACAACCTTTCATCACTAAACATCAGGTTGTTCCCCCAACCATAAAACTTCCACCAAAACTTATACATCAACTACTTAACTCGAGAGTTCAGAAACTTCACAAGCATCTTCTCCTAGGTCAGGTTCTCAAGGACCACCTAGGGTTTCATTATTAAAATATTATTTTTAGGATATTAACATTATTTACATTTTTTGGCTCATTAAAATTATATTCATCACATTATCATCATTATTTTAATTATGTCATGTCATATTCACTTCGTTTCCAAAAAGGGTTATATTTCATTATCATTCATGAAACATTCCATATGTATACTTCTCATTTATCTTACTAAGAATTTTAGCACAATTATTGGTTACTTAATTATCTCAATATTCATTATTATATGTGATCATTGTCCTTAATAATTTGGATTTAGACTTCATTATCCTCATATTATAACCACATTAAGTTTTAACAAATTATTCTACATGAAATAATACACGTTATCCAATTCATGGTTAAACATACCATTATTCCAATTAATGTCGTATTACTTACTTATATTCATATTAAACATTATCACATTGCCACATTATTTTTATTGCTTACATTAATGTCATCATTAATCATTTTCTCATATCTATTCAGTGATATTATTGATTTTGCACATTTAAGTGAATCCAATCACTTCATACTCATATTGAAGCCATTACATGTGTTTTAATGATCAAGGTGAGACATATTTCATGTCAATGAATTGATTCATATTAGGTGACTAATCACATGTGTATTAGATAACAAGGTAACATGCATTTCATATTAATGACTTGAATAATATGTGATTAGATGAATATATATATATATATCATTTATGTGTATCAAAGTATATTAACTGATTATGGCACCTAGCATCATTAATGTATCATGTAAGACATTAAGGGTGCATATATTAAGGTTAGATTATGACAACTTAGGATTTAGGCCAACATGACCATTATATTTCACTTTTCATTCTTGGCATGCATTAAGTCCGGATTATAAACTTACTCATCATATCATTAGGGTTTATAACATGGTTAGCATCATGTGATCCATAATTCCGTATTAATATGTGACTTACTCTTATTATGTGCATTAGGTATACATTAGGGTTTGAACATATGAATTATTCCTCAGATTATCATTATAAGTTCATTAATATATGAACAAGCATGTTAGGGTTACCATTATTACATGTTTGCTCAAGACCAAGGATCCAAGCATACTAACCTCCTATTCATGGAGTTAGGGTTTCTAAAGATAGATAGATATCGAGATGTCATAGGGTTCCATCCCCCTAAAGTGGATTTTATCCTCAAAATCTAACCACCCAACATCATCAAATAATTATACCCCACCCCTTAAAGGGTTCAACCTATCAAGCCAAACTACATTAGGGTTAAAGGATAAGTCTAACTAACCCATACTCAAGATTCATCATGCTTCCACTTTGCACTCTGATATCTTCCCAAACACCCAAACATCAAAGTCTAGGTTCTAGGGATAAACTATCCAAGCATGTGGTCCTAAGGGACATAAAGAAACTATCTTGGTATTCATCCTCAAATAAGTCAACTTTTTTTTTGGTCAGTCAAAAAGTGTGTTACTATAAAACCAAAAACTTTGGGCACTAAGTACCCCATTACATCAAAAGGAGCTAAAAATCTCGACCAAGGATCAAATACCCCACGCAGGGGGTATTACACTAGACCTAAAGATAACAGGAACTAAGAAGAACATCAAACTAACAAGACTAAACCCAGGTATTCCTACCAGGGGAACGATTTATTACAACCTGCAAGTACATGCAATAAGCCCCCCCCACACAAAAAGTAACTACAGATTGCAACATGGAATCCACCAGGTAACCCTACCTAGAAAAGCATCACTAGCTTTAGATCTTCTCAGATCACCATGACCATCACATTCTACCAACAGAGACATGCGAGGCTAAGAGGTTCAAAACAATCCTTTCATTCTTGGCACGGTACCAACTATCTAATAGAAGCACCCACACTGTGGGGTCCTATGCCAACAATTAGGGGATTCAACTAACTTCTGAACCAAGCAACCAAACTGTTGATGTCCTACAATGGGAGCAGCAACCTTCTTCTTACAAAGAGGCTACACGTCAAACACCTTAGGGGTGTTCCTACACACAACAAAGGAGTGGAAGTCAGGATGAAGAATCTGACCCCAATAGCTCCTTGTTGTAGTCTTGACTAGGAGCAAGCTCCGAGGAACATTTGGTCGAACACCTTGAGGGTGCTCTACCTCTCAGAAGTAGGAGCCAGCCATGCCTGAAGAGCAATGCTCCTGGGATCAGTCAGTCAGAGCAGACCCGCGGCAGTGAACTAGAAGTTGGGCCATGTTTGCATAGGAACCTTTCATCAAACACTTGATTGGATACTAAGCAGACAGTAGCAAGAAGGAAGATGTTCAGGGACATGAAGCTCGATCCCTAGCGATCTTCCTCTATCGTGGACACCGATAAGCAGTAGAGATATGCCGCCAGGAGCCGAACGCACACCGCGTGGAAGGCATCGTCAGGAGACACAGGGGTGAACCCCTAGCCTGATGGTGATCCACCCTAATGCACCTTGGACCGCGGCAACCGCGAGGTCGCACCAGCGCCGGGGATGAGAGGCACCATCATCCATCACCAAACTAGCTAATCCATGATCTCGTCGGGGGTCGCGGGGTCGTTGTTGGCCTAGACATCTAGCCACACCTCGGTCGTTGGAGTAGTAGGTGCCTGAGAAGAACAAGCGACCAGCCAGTTCTTCACATGCATATCGGATCAGCACATGTTGCCATCGCAGACCATGGCGGGGGAAGATTCTCTCCAACCATCTCTCTTAAATGATTGAAGTCAACCAAGTTGATAAACTGAGCCCCCATAAGCTAGATCTCGACATAGGTGGCGCGACAATCCTCCTTCCACTCCAGGCCAGCCGAGGGGCCCCTACGATCCAACTGGAATGCCAGAGAAGCCTCATGAACCCAGCTCCCTTTTCTCCAGCGAAGCCCACCGCCTTCTGATCGCACATCTTGAGAGAGCCAAGGGGAGCGCACGCCCGAAGGGAAACGGTTCCCCTCCCTCCAGTAGAGGAATCCCTAGAGAGAAGCGGGAGCTCCCATTCTAGAGAGAGAGAGTGGGCCACCAAATTCAGATTTTTGGGATCTCAAACAAGTCAACTTAGGTTTTCCAAATATATACAACATATAAGTCTAATGTTATTATTTCCTAAAACCAAACTATCTTGGACAATCTGTATCAGTTCAGGCCAGGCCGGTATCATATGGATCTGGGAGTCCTCCCAAACCAAGCTAGTGGTGCGGAGGAAAATATTGCCAACCCCCAGAACCTAATTCATTTTTGACACCTTCGCTTCAACTTCATGCCCTAATAGTTTCATAAAGGAAAACCTAAACAACGTTAAGTTATGCATATTTTAATTATGAGCATATTTAAGTTTTATTCATCAAGACTATAAGTTGAAACTATAGGGTCCTAAATCAACCTATCATCAGCATAGATCAAATCTAGGGCAAACATGTAACTTAAGGGAAACTATGCAAATCTAGGGTTCAAACTAGGGAGACAAAACTGAAATAGACAGATTCCGACTAGCATGGGATCTGATACCATGTTGTAAAGAGGCGAGATTACCTCCTTACTAAAATATGGTAAACAAAACACCATTGGAAAGCAGCAGAATAAAAATTTCTGACTATATTCAATTTTTATAAAAGATTGTACAAATTACATCAACAATCTCCCTTTAGGGCTACATCATAATACATAAACTGGATCTAGATAGAGGGAAGTCCAACTGCTATAGTCTTGTCTCCAAGAAACAACTCCATCAACTAAGTCCATGCCAAAGCTAAGATCTCGAGGTCTTATCCATCAACTTGCTCATCACCTGGGTGGTTGGGAAGGCACCCAGCAAAAGGGAAAGGGAAAATAAGTATGTGTCACAAAACTATTCTAGGATAACAAGGTAAGCAAAATATGTAAAAATAGGCTAGCGTTCATCATAATATGAAGATAACAAGAGAATGATGCCATATATAAAAGAATCTTTCAATAGATGCTTGCCATTAACTAAGTATAATAAAAGAATTATATCCATGATTAATATTGACTACCTTAACTAAGTAGGGTTGAGGCACCTACCGGACCTTCAACCAAAGGGTGAGGGGAGAGTAACACATTCCCAGTCACCTACACATATTTTATGTGTGGGGGAGAGTAACACGTTCTCCAGGGGAGAAATAACACATTCCCCAACTATGGGTGGTTGTACATAAGTACCACTATTATAGCTAGTTAGTCTAATAAAATAATCATGCTAGAAACAATGGCAAGTAATAGCATCATTTAAATAAAACATGGAAGAGGGTACCAAGACCCAATAATAATATTCCAAAATTGATTATGAGGCAAGTATAGCAAAAGAATCAAGAGCATAGGACATAGGGTTCAAATGAAGCCTCATCAAAAGAAATTAGGTCAAGGCACAAATATTCCCAACTAAAGGTGTATATGAACATACCTTTAATATTGAGTCCAATTATCAACGTGCACCACTTAATTGATTCAAAGTTTCACTTTTCCTATTTTCAATGTATTGTCATGATTTAGGGTTTTGCATATACATAAAGGTAAAGAATACCCATATTTAGGATCTTTCACATAAAACTCCGATTTAGACTCTAAAAATATAACCATTGTCTTAGTTAGAGTTTTCTGATCAAAATGACATATAATATTATGTATTTTGAAGATATGGACTTTTAGATGCATTTTTTTGTGATTTTTAGTTAATTACATCATCCTCAAAAACTAATCCTCAAAAAAATCAAAACTACGCATTAAAAAAATTAATGGATAGACAATCTTTTTTTGAGTCTAGAACGTATTTTAGATTTATTTTTGGATGCACGGTTTAGGAGTTATGAATTTTCGAATATCGACCAATCATATGGTGCCATGTGTGCACCTCGTCCAAACAGAGAGAGAGCGAGATCAAAGAAGTGAGGTCGGGTCAAAGGAAAAACAAAATGAGGCGAAAGATGGTTATACCCTCATGTGAAAACAAAGCGAAGAAGAAAGGAACTGATGGCAAAATGGTAAAACGAGGTCGGGTTATCCCCTTCCTCTCACCCGCGTGCCATGGTTGCTTCCTCAAGCAGCAAGCTTGAGGGAAATTGGGCAAAAACACTATACTTAACTAAACTCGACGTTTGGATATGCAAAAGAAAGCCAAGAAGATTGCTAACCTGATGGTGTTGTCAATTTGTACAAAGGTGGAGACAAGAGGGAAGGAGAGGTGCCATAAGCTCTGACCCTTCGGCCGCCGTTGGGGGGTCAAGACACGATGGAACTCGAAATAATGGGTGTGTTGTGTTGCAAAGATGATGGTGATGCTAGAGGTATAAGTTTTTATAGATGAGGAGATGTGGTTTAGGATTCGTGTAAGTGTGGTGAGAGAAGAAGTTTCGACCGGTTTCGAAAAGCTTGGATAATCGATGAAAACACAAAAAACTTGAGATAATGTTGTGTGAAATCTCACAAGGAATCCAACGAGCCTAAGAACTCATGATTTGGTTGAGAAATGAGTGAGATAATGCCAAATAAAAAATCACACAATAATTTGGAAATTATTGTTCACGCGGATAGAGGTAGAGGATGACTCAGACATTTAATACAACTTTCCAACTTTGGTCTTTTGATGCATTTAATGTATAAAATGTTTTATAATTATTTGAGGGTGTAAACAAAGTCCAAATAAACTAAAATTTGGTATGTTAACTTATTTTGGAGAGAGGAATCCGAATATAAAATTAGATTTTCATTTTGAGAAAGTTAGATTAGTCAATTAAGCTAATAACTATTTTCTCTTTCTTCTCTCATTAATGACTTTAGGATTCTCCAAAAATAATAAAACTTCACCTATAAGTCATATTAGGTATGGTGGATAGGAATTTGCCTTTTTTTTCATTTTTTGGTCTTGTTTATTATTTTATTTAATGATTTTAAGGTTTTACACATTGTCTCTCTCCTAAATTTGTCTTCTCATCAAATATTTTCCAAATTGAGTCAAAATTCATAAAAAGATATATTTTAACATGTAGAAAACGAATTTGACATAATTTTATTTTTTAACACTTTTATTATTTTATTTCATACATTTAAATTTTATCACTTATTTTATCCTTTTAATTTATTAGAGGCATCTAGAAACTTTCTAAAAATGTAAAACTTGGCCTATAAGCAATAATAAATGTTTGGAACATGATTTTGGCCTTAATTAGTTTTTCCCAATATATATTTAATATGTTTTGTCTTTAAAGCATTTTCTCTCTCCTGAATAAAATAACATATTTAACATTGACCAAATTAAATACAAATTCTCACATAGACTAATTTTGATATGTATATTACAAATTTGGAGTTAGTTTTCCAATTCGAGGATGTTAGATATTTTGTTTCACCTTGTTGGTTTATCTCCTATTTTCTTTTAATAAAGACTTTAATATATGCATTTATCTTCCAAATTAGGTGATACTTGGCCTTTAAGTTTCTTTTAGATCAAGAAAACGAGATTGTGACCCAAATTATCTCCGTGGGTTTCTATTCAGTATTTTTGGAATAATATATTCCTCATTATCTTCTTTTATCCAAAATATCCCATATTATCCCCCAATTATTACCTTTATTATCTCTTTTATGTGCATTTTGAGATTTCCTTTCTTTTTCAAATTCTAAAAAGTACTAGAAAGTTCAAGGATGAAATATTTTATTATCTTTATTAGTTAAGTGGACATTTTACATATTAAACCCATTACTAATATCTCACTGAGGTATTTGTGCATAAACCCAATATTGGTAGAAAAGGTGAACGAATGTTCATTAGACCATCATATTCTCTACAAATTAAATAGGAAAGCCAAAGAGGATAGAAATAAAAGGAAAAGATGAGAAAGAGGATCAAAGGATAAAATGTCTAGAATTCAGTATGTTACTATTAGCACGGGTGTGGCCTTTAGAACGACCTTCTCTAGTCAGAATCACCACAACCGTAGCAGCTGCCACAACTGTGGTCAGCAAAAGGCAGCATGGGAAAGGAAGGAAAATGATCGAGGCACCCCCCTCCAGCATGGTCGTGCTCCCAACTACGGTTGTGTCACCATCCACCCCGCACTGTCGTGGAACATGCCACGGTTGTGGCCACTCCACCATCTTAACCTCCACTCTCCAGCCATATCCACCACGCCTGTACCACTCTCCACTGTCATAACATCCCACACCCACCATAGCTGTGGTGGTCACCATGACTATGATGACCTCGCAACCCTAGTCATTTTTTCCAGTACATTTCTAATACTACCTTCACTTAATCTAGTGCTTCCCCACCATCTATATATATGTAGGTGGCGGCCACAACATGAGGTTGGACACTCTTCAGCTACCTCTTAGCATTCATTTCCACCTTCCTTGCATACTAGAGCTTCACCTACCTCCCACCTTCCACTTCCACCTCATATTTACCCAAAACCTTGGCTTTCTAGGTTTTCCATCATAATACCTTGTATTCTCATGCTATATTTGACCATGGAGGTAGGTGCTTTGTCTTCTATAGCAAGGAGGTGAAGAAGGAGATTCTTCTATGAGCTACCATGATCTTCTACCTCTTTCTTCTCTCCTTTTTTATCTTTTTCTTGATTATGAGTTACTAAGCCCTTTGTAGTGGACTGTTTGGGGCTAAAATATTACTTGGATACCATGTTGGAGGGAAATAACTTGTAATGAACATATTTCATTCTTTGATTATCGTCTCTTGCTTCTATTTCATTTTGCAATATCTTACTTGTGATTTGTGCTTCAAAACATGGATTTCTTGTTGTATGATGCTTGATAACACCTAGCTTCTAGGGGAAAATGGATTGTATGTGGCTATCTTAGGAATTTCTCCTAGGTCCAACTAGTAGATCCTTATCTAGCACCCTATATTCCTACATACAAATCACTTCTCATACTACTAACTGTGATATCTAAGTAGCTGGTGTAAGAGTGATTAGTGCAATTGCATAGAGTTTTCTAAAGGCTAGATGGTGAGTAACATTAGGTGAAACACCCTCATCTCTACCCCCATTCCTACCCATGTCTCTAAATTGCCCTAATGAAACTTACCCTAGATACCTAGACTTGTCAAGTCCTATTAGAATTACACCTAGCCCTAGTTTCCCAAATAGTAGCTTAGGGTAGATTCAAACAGCACTTGCCTTGTTGTTTGGTTTGGCAATCTAAATTGAAGATATAAGGCTTGCATACTATGTTAACCCCTCAACTAATATCTTACCTCTCATTAATATTGCTTGTAACCTATCTTGTTCTCTTAACTTGTTAATGATAGTTTAGTCAATTGCTTTTATTGCTTCTTATCTAATTTCTTAGATTTGGATAGTTAGGTCTTGCTTGAGTAGTTAGTGCTCTTTTGAGCTTTCTAGTGCTAATATGGCTAGTTAGGGATAATGTAGGTCATTAATTGCTCTAGTGTTGTACTTGCCTCATTATTGCAACTTCGTTGTAGTTCCTTGCTCCTGCTTAGTTAGTTGTCTTGCTTTGTTAATTAGACTTAACCTGTTTAGGGTTAACTTGGATTTTCTAGTCTAGTTTCACTTATTGCTTTTAATTGCTTCCTTTATTAGTGTAATCAATCAAAACAATGAACAAACCCTAAAAACCCTACACTCCTCTTTAGGAACATCGTTTACCCTAACTTAGCTCTAGTGCCCCCTCTCACCCTGCAGATCGACCCTTCTCTTACAACTTTCCTATACTATAGCACGACCCCATGTGCTTGTAGGTAACGTGTGATTGTCTTAAGTGTGTCAGACTAGGTCCATTATAAATTTGAAAGATCTTTATGTGTTTTCCATGGGTATGCATCCAATCAAGATTTAATTGATTTAGGTGTATGTTTGAGAATCGCACAAAATTATGACCTCTAAATCTCCTTATGATGCATATCACTTTGAAACCCTTAAGATGAAATTGTCATTATGTTTATATTCATCCCCTAAATTTACTAAATAAATGCAAAATAAATAGTGAAATTCTAGTGCTTTATTGCATTAATATAAAGTCGGGGACCCCCAAAAAAATCATATTTACACCCTCATCACAAAGGGACCTTTTAGAAAGGAAAAGGGTACATCAAATTATACAAGGGATGAGTCTTTCAGAGGGTAACATGGCCATATCAAGCTTTCATGAATTCCATATTCACATCTTCTTCCTCTAAAACACCTACATTTTGGTGGCTCCAAACAACACATAGAAAGAGATACCAAAAAAAGTATGGGTCTATAAAATATTAGTTTGTCAAATATGAAAACTACTTGGGCATTTAAGGAATCAAGTACGAAAGCAAGGATGTTCCCAACCAAAAGAGGGATATAAGAATTTTGGTAAGTTTGAGAAAAAATAAATAAGACAATTATCAACAAAATAATGAGCCATTAATTTCATGAGAAGAATAAGTGAACATAAAGATCTTGCATTTAAATCATTCAAAATATCAAAAAATTGCATTGTCGTATGTAGATATAACATAGAGTAAGTTATCTATGGAAAGGTCGAGAAACAGTAGGATCTCAAGCAAGAGTGAAGGGAAATAAATTCTCAATACAAAGATACTTTCAAAATTGATAAATAACACATGCCATGGGAGAGTTAACACATGTTGTATGTTTCATTGTACATAATTTCCACTACTATAGAATAACTAGTATAATTATCGAGCATGCATAATAGGGTGGTTAGATAAAGTGGTTCAGTCATTTCCAATTTATTTCAAAAAAAATTTGTGAAAATTCACATAATAGAAATTGGGATCAAAGAACCCATTATAAGTTTCAACCATCTTAATGTCTGAAAAGAGAGAAAATAGATCATAATGAAGGATATTTCAATATGATTTTCATAAGAGATACAATTCAGAATCAGTTATGTAGTTATGCATCATTAAAGTGAATAAAAGTTTAGTCATTGTAATGCCGAAATATAATGGGAGGATGCACTATACCTGGTACCCAAACCTAAAGTTCTCAGTGAAATCTTAGGTCCAAATATCACACTCTCATATCACCTAACAAAAATTTATATAAGACTCGGGGTAAACTTCCATGAAATGCACTAACCTAAAACTCAACTTACATAGTAAATCCAATTAGGTTTAGAAACTTATGCCGAGTGAGAAATATCATTTTTTTATTTCAAATCATACATTTTCTTAATTTATGAGTTATTAATGCTTAATTATTAACATTATAGGATTACATTAGTTTACTACATTATAAAGAACAACTCGACATAAGATACCTATATACCCTCACATTTGGTTTTAAAACAATATGGCGTGGTGTGGATAAACATGTAAAGAATAAGGATTCAAAATCTCACCCAAATGATTAGAATCAAATATGTGATAAATTATTATCACTGTACCCCATTAAATAAAAGAACGATTTGTGGAAGCGCAAATAGGGGAAACTTTTTTATGATAATTATTATCCAAAATGCAAATAGAAAATCCATTGGAAGCTCAAATCAATATTCCATATCAAGACTCATGGATTGGCATTTCCAAAATGGCTTCTTTTTTTACCTAGACCATGCTCAACAAAGCTCGATGACCCTAAAAAGTAGCAAACAAGCACATGAAGCCATAACATGTATTTCTCATTGGAAGATCCAACGGGGAACTCATGGAAATAGCATAAGGGAGATAAATACATGGATATTAGAAAACCCTCATTCCATATTGGTTTCCAGATTTGGAAACACAACCTAAGGTCAAAGGATCAAAACTAAAGTGAATGACATTTTGAAACACAATTTGACACTCAGATCTAGTGTGAAGGTGAAGGGTATGGGGCGATATAACTACCAAGTCCTTGGGGTGTACAAGTATTACTAGGAGGATTACAACACAATATTGGATCTCAAGATCACAAATGTGGAGTCCAATCACCTCCAACTATACCTCTAGAACTGTGTCTGACCACAACTAGTAGCTTGAGTTTAGGAGGGTACACATCTTGATCACAAAGGGAAATACGAGTGGACATCATTTTTGAGGTACAAGAGGATGATCCATAGACGATGGATGTGGTTGAGGAAGAATAATAGAAGTAGAGGTGAAGGTTCCAGTGTTGTCTTTTGGAAATTTTATTAGTGGATGGGAGAAGAGGTAGACGATAATTGACAACAAATTGGGTGGATGGAGGATGTGGAAGGAAATGAGGAGAGATGTAGGGAACAAATAGGAGTGGAAGAGAGGATATGAGAAGAGATGAACACAAATGTTGTTTATGAACACCAGTTACATTGGGTTGAGGAACATGTATTGTATGTTAAAAGACAAAGAACATATTACATTGTTATAAGAATGAACTTAGGTAAAGGGTGTTGATATGTGATATTAATGTATATACTTAACTTGTAATATCATCAAACTAAATGGATGATCAAATGAACTCCAGGTAAGATAAAATTTGCAAGAGAGTTATATTAAAGTAGGACTCCCTAATTTAAATGCTAAGTTGGTACTTTGGGTTATTCAAGGATAAAAAATACATTAGGGGTAATTTGGCTATTTTAAGGATTTTAATGTGCATAAAATTCAATTATATATATACCTTGTTAAAAAAATATCAAATATAGAAATATTAAATAGTTCCATATAATTATACTAAGTTATCAAATTCAAATGTCATGATTATAAAAAAGATATAATAAGCCATTTCCCACAAGTATATTAATATACAAATATATTGACCACCAAAATTGAGGAGAGAGTATATTAGACATTATATGACATAAATAAAATAGTACATTGGAAATTTTAGACTGATTAAGGCCTTAATTACACTAGGGGGAAGTTCATTATATATACAAATAAAACTAATACATGAGTTATAAATTCAATTTAAAATTAAATGTTAATGTATTAGCTACAATTAAGTGGGTTAATTATTTGAAGTTAAAAGTGATTATTTTCATAAAAATGAATTCGTATTAACATAATCAATTATACTAAGTATCGCCTATTCTACATCAATAAATCTAACCAAGGTTATTTAAAATTTGAATGTTCAAGTATAGTTTATTGACATATTTATCTATCTGTTCTATCATATATGAAATTATCAAATATGTTTTTTTATTCATGTATCGTTACCAGTTTATATTATTATATGTACAGTAGCATATAAAATACACTATATATGTCTAGCTTAATAGTAAGACCGTTGTCACAATCTAGTCTTGGTTTAATGAGGATTAGAACCAAACCTTAACGAACTACAATAAGAAATATAGTGTTGGATAATACATCTAAGTTTTGATAGGTTACACATTGCATAATAAAGGTCCATTAATATTATCAAAAGCATTTGCAGACTCTAGTTTAAGAAAAAGTAGAGGTTTCTTATTATGTTGAGTGGAGTAAGAACATCATTTTCCATAAAATAGGTGTATTGGATTTGTATTCCTTTGAGAAAGTTTTTATGTTCCATATTGGTGATGTTGTTCATGTGTTTATTTAGACTAATGCTAAGTACCTTAGCAATTATTTTGTAAAAAAAAATTAAATACAAACAATTCTAGATTCTTTATATTTGATGGTTTTTTGTCGTTTGGATCAAATTAGTGTTATCATTATATATATATATATATATATATATATATATATATATATATATATATATATATTCATAATTATAATTGTTGTCAAGGAAATGGGAAACATAACAAAAATTCAGTCTTCAACAACAATTACTTTGATAAAATGGCATTTCAAATTGACCGGGTCCAAGAAATTTGTCAATACTTATATTATTTGCCACTTTTCTAGTTTCTTTGATAGTAAAATGTATACTGATATTTTGTGTTGTAATCAGTTTTCATCTAACATATTTGATCCCAAAATAAACTTATATTCTTGGATTAAGTATGGTTGTGATTTGTATCTACTTTAAATGTGATGTTATCCATTCTGATTTGAGAGATGTATCCACATTATTGAAAAAAGTGAATGGTGGATTTTCTCTATTGGATATTATAGATATTATGAATAAAATTTAGTTCCATTGTCACCTTTTTTATCCCACTTTGGTTCTATCTTTGTGTCCAAATGATTTCTTGATCTATTTGTGTAGTTGGTCTTATTATTGTTTGTATCTTATTCCTTTTAAAGAATGTGTCCAAACTACGCATTGCTCCAAGAGAAAATCCTATTTTATATATGTTTTAGGTTATTAGGAATTTTCCTTATAGGGTTTGAGTTATTATTTGTATGCCAAAAACTTCCCACAATATTTTTATATTGGACACATATATCCTAAAAATTTGACTTTAAAGAGTGAGGTCCCTAGAGAATATAGTTAGTGCTTGTATTGGTCATACTTTCTAAAATCTTGACAAGCATGAACACACTGGAGAATTGTTTTCCCAAAGAATGGATCCTACGAATCTATCTAGAAATTCCTAGAAAAAACATTTAGACCAGTTTTAACCAATGTTGTTGGCATCAATGTCAACTAATGTTTCATCGATGCTAAAATCATCGAAATTTTTCATTTTATTTTGGTGATATTGTAGCTCTTCAATATTATAAGATCTTCCTATTGCAAAGTGGGTGCAATTGAAGCCACCACCTATAAGACAATGGAGGTGTTTGTGGTTATAGGCTAAATAGTTAGGATTATTGAAGAACCCATCTATATTTTGACTTAGTGCTCCTTACAATCGGTGAAAATCCATGAGAAACTATTCTCAAAGTTGACAAAGCTAAGATATATGTTGTACATACAAATTTTACTACTATATATTATTACTAGTATTTTCTAGGGTACAAGAAAGCCTACAGTAAGACCTACTAAGGGTATTTGGATCTAGGTGGTAATTCAATTACTACCCATAGTTGTTAGTTGCATTTTTCTATTGCAAAGTTATGGTTTGCAATATAGTTTTTATAGTATGGATCCTAGTTAATCTATGTATGTAAGCAAATGTACCCCACTAGATATTCCAATTTGTACTTTCCATACAAAAAATATTTACATAAAGAATAACCCACTACTAATATAATAAACCAAGTTAATAAATTTTGTGAAAATCAACCTTCAGCATGGAATGGAACTCAAGTCTTTGGTTAGAACATTATAATTCCTTATTAAGTCACAAAATGTGAGTTTCACACTATGTGAGTCTGATCTAGTACACTATGTTCTCCAAAAAAAATTGATGAGTGATGAGATGTCTAGCGAATATATGGTGATGTGAACGAGATCAAGAGCCCTATTATAGTAGCTATAGTAAATAAAGGATGTATGTCATAAGAGGTACTTAGCACAGCACAATCGTTCTTTTATGTGTTTATACTCTCTCTTTTAAATTCCCTTATTAATAGAGCTCCATGTATATTGCTTTTTTGGTGACATAATTAGATTACTTCTTCGTTTTAGTATCTAACACTACACATATACTAGAAGCTATATTTTCAATAGCTTGAATTTTGTATTATTTTTGGACTAGGAGGATCTTTAGCATTTTTAGTGATATTTTCCTTATAATTTTCCATTAATTTCTTAGGGGAAGGCCTATGTTGGCTCGTTTTGTCCTCCAGATTACTTTGGTTGTTGTATCTAACCATGTTTGTCATGGTGGTCTAGTTTGATTCTTTTTTACTCAAGCGTGAGTTATTTAGTGGGAGAAAATATGGATATTGTGTTGTAACTATTCCTTGGTCAGATACTTGAAATGGGTCTCCCTTTGGTGTTTTCTTATATCCCTCTTTAGTTGTATATAAATGTCATGATACTCAATTTTAGCAATCCAGGTTGTAGGGTGTTCATAATCATTAAAAATAGTATAATGGCTTAGATATATTGGTTGATCTAACATGAACTTTGTAGGGCATGTTAGTGCATTGAAGCATTGGTGTTTGGCATAAGGATTTAATGTATTAGTTGAATGTGGTGTGTCATGGTGCACAAAATGGAGCTTAGAACCCAAGTATGATGTTATAGATTTGAAGACATCAAACTTCCATTTATGAGGAGGGGGGCCTTCAACACCATCAAGCCATTTCCACCACGATGGGCCATAAATGCACCTTAATTAGGCTCCCACATTGAAGTATAGCCTATCATAAAGCCAGCTTCACCAACCACTGTGATGTTAAGGCCAACCTGGTGATCTATATCAATGTTGATTTCATCCACCTTGCTCCGAAGGGGAGTTATTTTCTAAGAAAGTCATGAACTATCCAAAGATTGGAGAGATTGAAATAAGGTTTAGGGTTAGGTGGGGTAGTTGTTGCAAAACGGATTGTTACATATCTAGAGGGGGGCGAGTAGAGCTTTTGGTACTTTAAAATTTAGTTAAAAACTTGAAGCAAAGAAGGAGGAGAAAACAAGGAAGACACTTTGATTTAGAGTGGTTCCAACCTTTGAATCAAATGTTGTCAGTCCACAACATAATTGTTTCCAATTGGGATTTTGAAAGTGATTTATTTTATCTACCTTGCAAGGATATTACAACAAAATAAAATCACCTTCCACCTCCTTGAAGTAGCATCAACCTCCTTGAAGCAATCTTATTGAAGTAACCTCGAGCCCTTGGAGCATCCTTCACCTCCTTGAAGTGGCTCCACCACCTTAAGATAGCCTTAACCTAGAAGTAGCTTCAACCTCCCTTTGAAGTAGCCTTCTTGAAGTAACCTCAAGAACACCTTGGAGCAGCATTGACATCCTTGAATTAGCTCCAAACAACCTCCTTTAAATAGCCTCCAACCCTAGGAGTATTTAAGGAGAATAAAGTGCAATACAAAAGGAAATAGATTGGAAGAAAGAAATACTTAACCAATGAAGTACAACGTCTTGATTCCTATATCAAGCATTTAGACATTCATAGTGGATGATGATGGATGTTGGAGAAGTTCACTAGAAGGTTGAAGCTAAGAGATGAAGATTGCAACTGAGTACAAGCTTGTAGTTCTCTCTCAATTGATATCTCAAGTGTAGCAAGTGTGTGTGGTTCCCTAAGGTCACTCCTATTTATAGGAATAGGTTCCAAGTGACTAGGGTACGTTTAGAGAGGGTCTAGAGTGTTCTTTAGCCATTCAAAATCAACTTTCATTAGGTACAATGGCTAATTTAGTCATTTAAGAGAAAACATTCCAGAACCTTTCTCGGTCGACAATTTCTTTGACTTGATGTCCTGTCGGTCGAATAACTTCTAGACTGAATATGACTTTAGTGCACTAGTTCTCTATAATGGATAATTAGCACATTAATCACATTTTAGCAGTTGTAATGTTTACTTGTCAGTCAAGAATAATTTTGGCCGAGTTAACTCGGTGGACAAGGTGTTCGATCGAATTTTAAGTTAGAGCATGTATTAAGTATTCAGTTTGTGTGATACTTTGAAACTTCGATCGGAGGATTCTTAGTTGACTAGTTTCTCAGATGGAAGTGTGTTGTTTGAAAATTTTCTTGATCAAAATTCTTCTGTTTAGATTCTAAGGGAAATTTACCAAGTGATTCGGTGCACATAGTCTTTGACCGGTGAGTGTCTTGGTTGACCTAGGTTTTCGACCGAGTTATGTCTTGGTTGAGGATTTTCTAGATTGAAAATATCCATGTTGGCTTATTTGAAAATTATATCAAATGATTTCTTTAATTGGGTTTATTTGCTCTAGACTCTAGTGGGGATCCTAACTAAGGGTTCTGGGTGGACATGAGAGATCTAACGTTTGATTTACATGATATCTAAGTACTTGTACATTATATACTTGTACTAGTTTTTACATTGATTACAATCATGAAAATATTAAACATTTAAGTGCCTCAGTCTTCAATTATCCACTCAGTGTGATCTCCTCATATTCTTGAACCCTATAATACTCGAGTAGCACGTTAGATCTATAAGAATGAAATGCTTGTCGTCATCAAAATGAAGGATATGCTAATGTCCAATTTAGCCAAAAATCTCCCCCTTTTTGAAGATGACAAACATTCCTAAAATATAAGCAAAATATTTGAAATGAAATGAGTTTCATACCTTTGACATACTCGAGATGAATAACTCCTTGGATCTCATAAAATGTATGCTAATATGCCTAAAGAGTTTGGAACATGATTTCCATCTCTTAAGGCAATTTTGCACAAATTAATGTCAAGCCAAGAAATAATGAGATCATGAAACTCATGAAAATATTTTTCTTTATTTTATTTTACTTTATTTCTCCCCCTTTGCCATTTCAAAAAGATAATTAGATATGCCAATCAAAAATATTCAAGAAAAATGTCAAATTTAGCAAGAATTCAAAAACCAATATTAATTTTTCAACCATTTACAAGGGATGTTAAGCCTTAAAATGTTTTGTGATTCCATTAGTCTCTTAGTGGGATCAATAAGTGTATCTCTAACCAAATATAAGGAATGATAAGTCCATATTTGTATACATAATGCAATATTAATAAAAATATATGTGCAAATTATATCCAAATGAGCTTGTTGTCATGAATAAGTAAACCCAAGTAAACTAAATTTCATTAATAATAAAGTCATTACATAGATCTTTACTGCTCAAGGCATAAGATTAACACGATAAGTATCACTTGAAAGAATTTAAAATTACATCAACCTCGGGATCTTTCCCATAGAATGGAGTATCACCATAATATTTTACAAGTGTCTGCCAATCAATTGCACCTGTCTTTGTGAGTGCATATGCTTCCAAAAATGTAGGTGCCCCATCGAATCAGAAATGAGCAGCTATGTCTTGTAGTTGCATTGGTGAATATTGGGTATGGGTAATATCATTTGATGGTGGTCGTGGAACTTGAGTATAGTTGATCTAAGGATTAAATGAATAAATGCTCCCAGGATATTCTGCATAAGGATAGGTGTCGGGAGCATTAGGAGTTAAGGCATGCATCCTTTTATTTAGGTAGGTCATAGCATTATGATGGCAATCTAGATGCCTCCCAATTTGATATGTGGCTCCTTTGAGATAGGAGACATTATTAGCAAGATTTTCTATGGAATATCTAGGAGGAGTAGGAGGTGGAGGATTATCTTCAGTGGATGTGCCTTCTTCAGTCTTAGATCTTTTATGTCCAAAGTCCATTCCCATTTCATCAACAATGTTTTGTGTGATTTTTTGGGAACATCTATTACAATGGTAACCTAAGTCAATTAAATCTTTGCTAAGGGAATATTGAATTATTTGGCAAACAAAATCATCATAAGGTGGGTTCCCAGAAAAATCAAACATGTTGGAAAGGATGATACAAATGAAGTTTGTGGGAATGCTTTCAAGAATTTCATAAATAAGGTACATCTGGAGAATTTCTATTTTACTGGCTCTAGGATAGATATTTTGAGTGATAATAAGATTTACTATCCTAGCCTCAGGGGTTAAAGAAGTGGCATAATAGGTTCCCCTATGTTCATGTGCTAAAGTGTTAGGAACAAAGATGGCTTTCTTAATATCACTGAGAATGAGGGTTTCATCTTCAGAGGAAAGCTTGGAGATGCGGGTTTCAGTGTTTACATCTACAAAATCTGCATAATCCACAACATCTATGTTGAACATTTCTAGAATGTCATTTTCAGTGAAATTGAAAGATAGACCATCAACCATAGAAGTTAAGGAGTAGGGGTCATTGGAATCTCTAGTTAAGTTGGCATATCATTCATTTACAGCTTGGGTAGACCAAAAATGAAAGGAGGGGATAAGAAATTCCTTCAAATTTTGCACCTTGAAGAGTTGAGAGACATTAGGAAGGTCGATGAAGTTGTTGAGTTCCAACGCACAACGAGGAACATGAGAATTGGATGTAAGCTTTAGATATCTTTCTCCAGCAGTCGCATCGTTGAAGGATGTGTTGTTGTAATCTTATTATTTGTACTTTAACTCTATGCTTGGTTATATCTCATGAGTTATTTGTGTGTGCTTCCATATTTTTATTATGACTCCAGTATATCTATTCTCTCTCTGGCTTATGTGTGCTACTTACATATAGTGGTTGTTTGTGGTATTTGTTCCTTGGATACAACATGTTTTATCTCTTCTACCCCCACCCTTTTTTATATGACAAAGGGGGTGAAATGAGCTTAGTACATATTGAATTTTGATCCTTTTCTAGTAAATTCCTTGAAATACCTTGTGATTATGAACGTGGACTCAATTAGAATGCATGTGCTATGGTTATACTTTTTGGAGGAACTAACCATACAGGAAAAGGTAAGCATGAATTGAGGGGGAACAATTGCAATTGTTCATTTATTTATCCTCCTACAATCAACAAGGTAAAAGTTTAATTTGAAGTCTTTTCAACATGTTAAGGAATGGTTTGTTATATTTAAAAGAGGGGGAGAATGTTGACCTAGTAGTTATACATTGTCCATATTTTGATGATGACTTAACCATTCCATTCATATGTATCTAATATGTCTATGTGAGATTGATTTTAGGTATTAGTTACATGAAAAGTATCAATTCAATCAAGCCCTAACTTGACCATACAAGTCAATGTCAATACAAATGCACTTTTGTGGTAAATGCCCTAAAACTCTTAGGAAAATTTTTGTAATCATTTGTATTGATGCTATGACTTGTAACTAAGCTAAGAAAAATCAAGAGCACTTAAAACTAATATTTAAGCACTCTAATGATATTTTACAAAAGTCATTATAAGGACGTTTGCCTATTGAGTTTCATCTTTATTAAACTCAATCAACACCCTTGATCGGTTTTGAGAAATGTCGAGGTCGGCTGAGTTTTCCCAGGACAAACTTGACTGACACCTCTACACAAGAAAACCAAATTTAAGGCATTAGCTGAGTTTCATCCAGGATAAACTCGACTGACAGTTCAAATTTACTTTGTCGCACAGTGCTATTGGTCGAGTTTGCTTTATTGAAACTCGACCGACTGCACTATATGAAATGTGAAGAAAAAGTGTTTCTAGTCATTGGAGTGTTGCAAAACTCAAATCTTCACTTTCCCAATACCTTCTCTTAAATTGTGATGGTGAAATCTTCTCCTTGGTGAAGGTGAAGTTGAAGGCTGAAGATCTAAGAGAAGAGTGGGTAATTCCTTCAATGAAGAAGACGTGTTGCAAGAGGGGAACTCCTTGGTGAAGGTTTCCAACTCATTGCAAAAGTGGGCAAGCCCTTGTAGAGGTTGAAGACTCTTGCTCTAAGGATAGGTAAGACCTTGTAAGGTTTATTGGGTCCTTTAATCCTTAAAAGTGAAGGGTAGGTATCCTTTTCTTGTAAAATAAAGGTCTTATTGTATCTCTTATAATGGAATATAAGGAAGGTGCAATGTTTCAAAATCCTAGAGGTTGACCTCTCTAAGTAGTGGATGTAACTCTCCTAATTTGGAGTTTGGAATCACTATACATAGATTGTTATTAATATTATTCAATCTTTCTCATCCTTGCTATGTATGTTTAGTTACACACAATTCCATATTTGCATTCTTATCTCTTGAAGTAATTTGAAGGTCTAATGAATTTTTTTTAAGTGTTCTAGCTCTATTCAACCCCCCCTCTAGAGCCCATTGATCCAACACTACCTAGTAAGGAGTTGATGTTATCAAATTCATAGCTCGGTGCTACCGACTTCTCATTTAGAGAGCATCAATAACTAGAATCAATTGATTTAGTGCCACTGATACCCAATCGGTGGTACCAACTTGCACCCAATTCAAGTTAGAAATTGTAGAAAGCAAGTATGCTATCAACACACTCGTCAGTAAGACAGACAAAATTTTAGGATTTTGAGTCAGTTGACAATTTGGTGCCACTGACATCAGTCAGTTGTACCAACTTTAAGCAATTGGTGCATATTGAAGATCATGATAGATATGACGATTGCAAATTAATGATGGCAAAAGCCCCACCTATGACCTAAGGGGAGTTTGGACAAGGTAGGATAACACATTCTATCTCATTGCAAAAGAGCATGAAGCTGGGAAAGGAGGAGACCAAAGAGATAGCCACAGACTGGACATTTTAGGCAATTCTAGAGGGCATATATGCAACTAGAATGTTGCAGATCAAGGTGTTTACTAGAGGAGATCATCATGAATGCTTCTTTAAGGGATTTTCATTGGTTTTATAATGTTTAGCTCAATTACTCCCTCTTCGTATCTTTGTATGATGATAGAAATCATGTGGGGCTAATCCCCATGTTCCTTAGGACCCATGAGTAGCTCGATTTTGTTTTGTATCCAACTTTTATGAATTAGCATAATCTATTTCCTTCAGGTTTGGATGTGAATCTCATGGACAAGGAAAGAATGGAGCTTCAAGATATTACAAAAGCCATCAGAATTACACTTCTTGATCCAAAACTAATAGAAGCTGAGAAAATCACTCTTGACAGACTAGAATCCCTGGGCAAAGCTGAGGAGCTCTACTATTGGTAGAGAAGTTGTATGGACTGGATAAACAATGGTGACCGTAACACCAATATCTATCACACAACCATTAAAAGAAGGACTTCTATCAACTCTATCAATGAATTATTCGAAGAGCAAGGTATGTGCCTTGAGGATGAAGATAAAATCTCTAACGACACTCTTGAATTTTTTGAAACCTTGTATAACCAGGTTCCTAATGATGAGAGTATCCCAGACTGTGACTGGATTTCCCATGTCACCCACACTGAGAATGAACTACTTACTAGTATTCCTAGTGAGGAAAATATCAAAAATGCTCTATGGAGCATTGGTCCCCAACAAGAGCCCTGGACCAGACGGCTTCAATGGCTTCTTCTATCGTAAAAATTGGAATCTAATAAAAGTTGATCTATTTAAGGTAGTTCAATGGATCTTCAAAGGTGGTAGCATGCTCCATCAAGTTAACCATGCATTCGTTGCTCTAATTCCAAAAAAGGATATTATTTCATCCCCTACAGACTTTCGTCCAATTTTCTGCTGCTCCATGGTTTATAAGATCATCACTAAAATCATCACCTTAAGGTTTGTAGAGTTTCTTCCAAGGCTCATATCTCCCAATCAAGGTGCTTTCATGAAAGGGCAAAATATTGAAGATTGTTCTATGTTGGCTGCTGAATTCACATTAAATTTCAACCTCCAAAGAAGCTCCCCGACTGCATGCATGTGTCAAACTTGATGTCACAAAGGCCTTTGATTCAGTTTGTTGGTCTTACCTCTGGAGCTGCATGAAGGGTTTGGCATTCTCCGAATCTGCCATTCAACTAATTCAACAATGTGTCACGATGGCATCCTTCTCCCTCCTCAACGGCAACCCTGTTGGGTTCTTCAGAAACACAAACAGATTACATCAGGGGGAGCCTCTATCCCCACTTCTCTTCATCATCGCAATGGAAGGCTTCAGCAGGCATATAGAACATGCATATGAAAGTAAACTCATCTTTGCATACACCATCTGAAAAATAAGAGTCTTTTAGTCATCTACTGTTCGTTGATGATGTCTTAATCTTCTCTGAAGGACGTGAATGCTGCCTCCACGCCTTGAGGAATCTGATACTGGTATTTGGTAAATACTCAGGGATGAAATGTAGTGATAATAAAACCCATGTCTATCTGTCTAAGTCTTGCAAAAATAAGAATAGACTTGTGGATTCTATGGGGATCCAGAGAGAAGAATGGCCCACAAAATACCTTGGGTTTCTAATGGCTATAGGTAATCTCCGCAGGAAGCATTACCATGAATGCCTTGATCGCCTCAAAGATATGATCAACAAGTGTCCGAGTAATCACATATCTATGGCAGGGAGACTAATCCTTATTAAGCATTGTGCAATGGGACTAATCAGATATTGGCTGAACCAGGGTGAAATTCTGAGATTTGTACTGAGTCGAATGGAGATTCTTATGTCAGATTTTCTTTGGGGTAGTGCAACTCATCCTGCTAGCTAGAACAACCTTGCTTTTCCCTTGGATGAAGGTGGGTTAGGCCTCAAATCTCTAGTCGGCCTAGCTGACTATCACACCTTGAAGAGGATTAAATGCCTACTAAAAGTCAACTCCATTTGGTCTGTCTGGATGCTATGCAGATATGGGTCAGACCTATCTTCGCCCCCCTCTCATGTTTGGGGCTACTCGACCATATGGAGAAGAATGATTACGATGTGGTCGAACTACACTGTAAGTTCCCATGTATGGGATTGTTGCAGGCAGAAACTCCCACGATATAAGTGCTTCCAGCAGCTATGGCGCCCACTGCATTACCCAAGATGGAGTCTCACTTGCTTCCGTGCCTTGAAAGATTATCTTCCACTTAAATGCAAAGATGTTAAATGGTGCCCCAACATTGACCAGACATGCATCATGTGCCACCGCCATCCAGAAAGTGCAGCACACCTCTTTGGAGAATGCAAGACCTAGATGTATCTCTAGATTCATGCTCAAATCAAACTGATAATAAGAAGGCCTTTCTCCTTGCATGACTGTCTAGAAGCTACTGTGAGTTTCCATAGGGGTAACACAACTCTTGAGCTATGGGATATCACTGGAGCTATCCATATCATCTGGTATGAAAGAAATAATCGTGTACATGGTGGCATTGACAAGGATGAGCTAATCCTATTCAAAAGATTAAAGGAGGAAATTCAATTCAGATTCAAGATTTATAAGAACAAACTCAAAGATGTATCTGACCTTGTACTCATGAACTGGGATCTCCTATAAAATAGTTGGTTTTAACCATCTATTAGTTCCCTTCTCTTAGTTACATGTAAGGGTGTAACTTGTACTTTGTCCCTTTCAAAGGGTTTGGAAATATATTTACCAATTTTCCAAAAAAAAATTGGATGTGAATCTATAATTTCTTATCAATTTTTTTTGTGCTTGATCACCACAATAGATATATTAGACCACTAATTGCTTACGAAGAGGGATTAGGGGTTGGAAAAGTTATAGATGTGCACAACTCATATCATGTCTTGGGAGAGGTATTATGGGTGTGAAAGAACAATTAGAGTCATCGACAATGCGCCTAGATGATTCCTAATCGCTACAGAAGTGGGATTTGTCTTAATCTAGGTAGTGTATTACACTGTGGGTGTGGGTAATACTTGGTACAAGTCTTTAGTCCATAGTTAAAGGGTGAATAATATTGATGAAATGGAGTTTGAATGCAAAGTAAAATCGTGCTACTCTTGGGTTCCAAGGAATGTGGAGATTGACCTCGCACGATTTTTATCATCATAAAAAGAGAAGAAGAGAGAGAAAATGAGATAAAATTAGAAAACCAATAAAAACCCTCGATGGAACTGTCCCAATAATCCCCTCTAGTAGACACCATGATTCATAGTGTTTTGGCTACAAATCTTCCCTCCAGAAGTTTCTAGAGTGTTCACTTTGTGGCTATCTCCTTCTATCTGGTACCACTAACTAGGGTGTCGGTGCCACTGAATCAATTGATTCTTGTTACTGATGTTCTCTACATGATAATTCGGTAGCACTTAGTTGCATCTTTGGTAGCATCAACTCCTTACTCGGTGTGCTAAAGTCGGTACCACTGATAGGGGTGTCGAGGGAACCAAATCAATTAATTTCGATTAAATTTGATACTAGTGAAGTCCTTCTCAAGCAATTGGCACAATGTTAATGTTTTCAATCATAACCATCAACATCATCTAAGCCTCAGTCCCAACTATATTGGGGTCGGGTTCATGGATCCTTTGTTTCCATTCAGCTCTATCATGGGCCATATTCTGGTTGAGATGTACAGATTCAAAATCTTTCTTTATAAGCTCATCCCATGTAAATTTAGGTCTTCCTCTTCTTCTACTTATTGTGCTTGACTCAATAGCATTGCTTTGTATAGGTGCATTAGTCGGTCTACGTTGCACATGTCTGTACCATCTGAGTCGGCCCTCGCACAACTTGTCCTCAATGCTCACCACCCCCACTTTATTCCTAATATAATCATTTCTCAAGTGATCTTTTATTGTCTTCCCACACAGGCGCACATCCATCTAAGCATACACATTTCAGCCACGTTTATCTCATTGAGACCTTGTTTCTTCACCGCCCAACATTCACTCCCATAGAGCATGGCTGGCCGTATAGCTGTTCTATAAAAGTTACTTTTTAACCTGAGAGGGATCTTTCGATCACATAGTACTCTAGTTGCACTCCTCCATTTCAACCATCCTAGAGGGATCTTGTGACAAACATCATTTTTGGCATCCCCATCTGGTTGAATAATAAAATCTAAGTAACAAAATTTATCACATTTTGGTATATCTACTCCGTCCAACTTGGCTTCATCATTCACACTGTGGGATTGGCTGAAATTTCAATGCATATAGTCAGTTTTTCTCTTGCTAATCATCAATCCATTTGATTTTAATGCCTCTCTCCACTGTTCAACTTTATCATTTAATCCATCTTTAGTTTTTTCAATCAAAACAATATCATCAACAAATAGCATACACCCAGGAATATCATCTTGGACATTCTTTGTCAGCTCATCCATAACAAGAATGAACAGATATGGGCTGAGTGTGGATCTTGGTGTACCCCAACTGTGATAGGAAAAGTTGATATCTCTCCACCAGGAGTCTTCACACTTGTAGTAGAGCTATCATACATGTCTTTGGTCAAGTCAACATATTGGATTGGCACACCCCTTTTCTTCCAAACCATCCACAACACTTCTCTGGGTACTCGATCATAAGACTTTTCTAAATCAATAAACACCATATGAAGATCACTTTGGCTTTCTCTATACTTCTCCATAAGTCTCCTTATCGGAAAAATAACATCTATTGTTGATCTTCCAGGCATGAAACCAAATTGGTTGTTTGATATCTGCATTATAGATCTTAGCCTCTACTCAATAATCCTCTCCTAAAGCTTCATTGTGTGATTCATCAACTTGGTACCTTTGTAGTTTGTGCAGCTCTGAACATCACCTTTGTTCTTGTATATGGGGACTATGGTACTATTTCTTCACTCATCTGACATCTTCTTGGTCTTCATGATCTTATTAAAGAGCTTTGTTAACCACATAACTCCTTCGTCCCCCATACTCTTCCATACATCAATGGGAATACCGTCTGATCTGCATGCCTTTCTCATTTTCATCTTTATCAAAGAATTCTTGACCTCAAATGGTAAAACTTGTTGTGTGTAAATGATATCTCTTGTATTCATGTCACGTGAGTATTTAACATTATTTGTAGTTCTCCATTGAAAATCTTATGGAAGTAATTTCTCCATTGGTTCTTGATATCATCGTCCTTCACTAACACCCTGCCATCTTCATTCTTGATGCATTTCACTTGACTCATTTCTCTTCCTTTCATTTCTCTTATACGAGACATTTTATATATATCCTTTTCCCCTTCTCTTGTGTCCAGCACAATGTTTTCAATATCATGATGAAATATTCTGTAAAGAATCCTCCATGCCTCAGGTAGTAATGAACATCCCTAACCATGGAGGGAATAGTCAAAGTAGATATATACACCACTTTGTTCTTTTAAACTTAACTTTTAGATTTAAAAAATCTATGTCACCATAGTATTCCTCTAGGTAAAATGAAATGGATTTCTTCCCAAGGACCCAAGATAACACGAAATAAACTTTTACACATATTTCCAAAATTATAGTGAGATGCCTATGCAATCATCAAATGATTTACCACACATAGATAATTTATGTATGAATACCTCAAGAAACAAGTTAAGAATATCAATAAAATAGTAGATGCACATCTTAGAAATGTAGAAGGTGTGTTGTAAAGGTTGAATGACGTCCTCCTACATGAAAATGTCATAGATAGATATATGAATGCAATATTCTTATGATCTTTATGATATACTAGCACTAGGAAATATCCAAAATATCCATTAAGGAAGCAATAGAAACTTTTCCCATCTAATATTTCTAGAACTTGATAATAACTGGAATTGGAAAACAATCCTTCTTTGTCTTAGCATTCATCTTCCTATAATAGACATACATTCATGGGCCTTTTTTCACCTTCTTCATCTAATAATACAATGACCCACTCTTCTTGGGTACTATTTGGATGGGACTCACCCACGAACTGTAAAAAATAGGATATTTGATGCATGCTTGAGTACCTTGATTATCTTTTGTGTCACTACTTCTACCAACTTTGGGTTCATTCTTCATTGGATTTCCCTACCAAGGTGGGAATCCTCTTCCAAATGTATGTGGTGAACACATACAGAGAAGTCAACTCCTCTCAAATTGGTGATGGACCATCCAATTACCTTAATATTCTTCCTTAAAATAGAAACGAGTGCATCTTCTTGATCCAAAGAAAGAAGGGAAGAAATGATCATGATGATGTCATTTGGACCAACAAATATGTTGTTCAAACCTTTAGGAAGGGTTCTTGTCTCAAGTATGAGAGTTTCTTAAATAGTTTCTTTGAGTGCTTTTATGGCTACCTGTGGGAGAATCTTTCTTGTAGCTACCACCTTGGCCTCTTAGATCTCTTCCAATGAATCTTTAAGAAACTCAATGATTGTCTCAAGATCTCTACCATTTGTGTTTGTCTCAATCCATGTGGGGAGGCATTATTCAACTATATCATAAAGGCATTCAGGAAAATAACAATACTCTTCAGTGATACCTATTACTTTAGCTTTATAGAAGTCTTTAAAGGATGTTAAATATGTTGTTCATATGCATGGATTTCAAGTACAATATGGAAATTTTCACATAAATCATTGCATCATTTGTGTCCAGAGACGACCTTCCCAAGATTATGGGAAATATTTTATTGTGTTTCTTCACATCAAGAACAATCAAAACAACATGGAAGATCCATTCGGTCTCTAGGAACCTTCACAGACCAATCAACTAATTGAAGAGTGCAATTGGTTGTATTAGTTGTTTGAGACCCAACTCAGCATACACACCATATGTCATCAAATTCACACTAGATCCACAACCAAGGAGGGATTGCTCAATGAGATGCCCAACAATGTAGTAAGGAATGATTAGTGCACCTAGATCTTTTCTCTTCATGGGAGAAACATGAAGTAATATAGATCTAACTTACTTTGTGGGCTTCACATTCTTAGGCATCCTTCCTACTATCTTTCTCTTATTAGTACACATGTCTTTGAGAAATTTTAAATAAGATGGAATATGCTTTTTGGCATCTAACAAAGGAATTTTAATTCGAACTTGGTTAAAAGTCTCAAAAATATCTTTAGTGAAATTTTACTTTCTCTTGGATGCAAATGGGTCATCCAAAGCATCAAAAAAGGGGTTCACCTACACTCTCTTCACTCAAAGTCATGATTGGAATTGTGGATACCACAATATTATTGTTTATAATATCATTAACCCTTGTTATAGAAGTATCATCAATGGTGTCATACCATAAATCTGCTATATCAATAGTCTATATCACAGTATCATTGCCATATTTATATATTTTTTGACTACCTACTAGGCCTCTTATTCTCTCAAGTGTCTTTCCACTCCTTAGAATAGTAAAAACCTTCAATTGTTTATGAAAAAGAAGGGGGATATTGTTGTTGTTGTTGTTTATGAGGTGGCCTGTGATGTTGTTGGTGAGGGGGTCCTTATTTTATTGGTGGTGAAAAGGATAACCTTCGGGGATCTATGGATGTTTATGAGGATGCCCTTGATGAGGTGGAGGTCAAGGTGAGAATTGGAAGTTGTAGTATGGCTATTTTGTCATTTGACCATGCATCTAATACGGAGACAAGCCTTGAGTATATTGAAGGGGTTCACTTGCATTTGGGGTCAAGAAAAGGGGTTTTGAGAAACACCTAATTTGTCCAACAACATTGTTTGGGTTCACCTTAGTTTGTAAAGTAGAAGCCTCCCCTCTTAAAAAGGAACAAGTGTAAAAGACAATTTATCCAACTTTTGCTCCAACCAATTGATGTTTTTTCCTTGTTTACTTCATCAATGCTTATCAATTTTGATAGGACCTCGAATTCAAACTTTGATCTATATCTTTGATCATGTATTGGTGGGGCTTCTTATATGAAATATCACATTGTTGTTTCCTTGGTAATTTAGGGTAATTTCGTCACTTGGGAGTATAAGATTGGGACATATGAGCATTATAATTCTAGTTCCCAAAAGATTGAAGGGATTGAAGACTCATTAAATTGAATATAACTTCTAGAAGGACCCCCTTGATTCTTCATCATATTCATCATCAACAAGAACTTCATGAGTTTTGTTAGTATATGTTGAGGGGGGAGAAGCTACTTTAGTAGGAGCTACACCAATGTTCCTATCACAATAAGAAAATGCAGCTAGAAGCATGGTGCCTTGAGTTTAGAGCTAAATGCTCAAATAAAGGCCATGATTCTTCATGAGGGTTGCCCATAAAAGTCTTGTCATAAGATGAATAAATTATCATTTGGTTCAGAGAAGATGGCATTGTATAGAAAGATCGCATAAGTTGTCATAAGGGTACTTCATGATGAGGTAAGTCTGTCAACAACTTCTAAAATCTCTCCCAACTATCACAAAATTGTTCATGGTCCATTTGATTAAAGGAAGTGATAAACTAGTGCATTTGAGTTAGCTTTTCAATAAAATATAAATTCTTAAGGAATTCATTCTCCATCCTTTCCCAAGTCATAAACTTGCTCTTAGAAGAATACCAATCCTTCTCTTTGTTTTTGAGGGAGAAAGGGCTCTTTTTTTTATGGATAAAGGGAACATGATCAAGTGAGTTCATCATATTTGCAGTCAAAGTGCAAAAAGTGAAGCAAACTTCTAAGAAGGAATCCACTTGCTGGTATGCATTTTCATCTCAAGGTTGTAGAAAGTTAGGAGAAGTTGAATTAGAGTGGGTGGAATTGAGAAGGCTTTTCATGGACTCTGCACCACTCTAGTAGCTATAAGAGAAGTGTAATTCCCATGATTTAAGTAATGTTGCAATGGCCTTGAAGGCCGTGGGGGATCATAAACATGAGGATTTCCTTCATGATGCTTAGCATGTGTTTGTGGCCTTCCATGTTGGTATCCAAAGGGAGGTGGTCCTCCATTTAGATTGGCCATCCCTACATCTTCCTCTTGGTGGTTGTGGCAATTTTCTTCATCTTATACATCTTATGCTGAGATCTTCAAAGAATGTCTTTAAGGATGAAGAGTGGTAACCAAACATACATTTCACATGCAAGAGGCAATCAACCAAGAAGAATAGTTTAAGACCAGTAATGGAAAAGAAACAGAAAGAATAAAGAAAAAAATGGTGATGGCAATTAGAAAATTTCAGAAGAAAACAACTAACTAGGTCTAAAACACCATACCCGAGAATAACACCAGAGAGTTTGATGTTCCTCAGGAAGAAGGGCTTAATATGTAAAAACCTATTTTGCACACTCTCAATACATGGATCCACAAGCCCACAAACTCTGGATATAGCATGGAGTAGAAAGTTAGGGGTTGAATCCTTTGTGATGGAGGAAGCACTAGATCTATTTTCTTTTTTAGATTCCTAGTGTAGAGATTAGGGTTCCAACGGAATGAAGATTGGTTTGACTGAATTAGAACTTTGAGCTATATAAAGGAGCAATTGACACTAAAGCTAGAAATTAAATACACTAGACTAATAAAGACAAGCAAGGCACTAAGTTAAGTGAGACAAACTTGAACTTAGATAAGCAATTAACTAAAAAACAAGTCAAATAGCCAAAGACAAGAACAAAGTAATCCTCACAAGAATAATTCATCATTAAATATTCATTTAGAATTAATGAGAAAAAGACTAAATTAAGACAACAAGAAACTAAGCATTACGGGTTTAAGCAATAAATTAGGCAAGTGGACCATCTGGGAATACAAGACAATAAACCATCCATAGAGGTCATATTCGTTTACACTTCCTACAAATGTTCTACCAAACTAAACAACAAATGGAGGTGAGGGTATGATACCTATCTGACTAGTTGTCCATGGGTGGCATAGAGGGTGTTTAGGGGAATGAGTTTGTAAAGTACACTCTATCAAAACTTACACGAATCAACCAACTAGGAGATAGATGAATCTAAACCTAGACCAACCCTAGTCTAGGTTTCTAAGTGTTGTTATCCTACTTCACTTGGAATCAAGGGTTGGCATAAGGTGTAGGTCTCCTATGCCCCCCTATCTGACCCTAAAATGCTCTTTGCCAAGTGTGGAAGGAGGGACACACTTAGATATTTAGATCTTGAACCCACGATTAGTATTAAAAAGGGTTATATATGGGAAGAGAGGACAAATATCTAAGGGTCATCAAGTGGCATTGGGAGTATCTCTCTTTGATCCTCCACAATCCATCCTTATCCTATGCCTTAGGTGGTTCCATACATTAAACACTAAATAAAGAGGTAGAGGGAGAACATGCTTGAACCTGACTTACATAGGGTCTAGGTTATCTAGGTTTAGTGGGAGTATTTTGGTAAATGAATTGCATGGAAACACTACTATTTTGGGAGAGAACAATTATGGTTATGAAAGTCTAAAATGACCATTTGACCAGTAATGTGTCAAATTATTGCATGCATAAATTCACTGTGATATAGAAATCTAGGTTTTCACCAGAACAACAATACAATGATACCACCCACAAGCGGACAAGTCTTATCATAGTATAATAAAGGATCAACTACAAAGAGATAACATTTCCACTAATATTTTCTAATTTTATCCAGTTTGAGTCAAGAAAAATATTAAATCAATATATGATTTGATGAAATTATTCTACTTGAAATTTAAAAATTTTGGATTAAATTGAGATCTAAATTAATAATGGGATATACTAATATGGAATCAAGATTAACTACCATTTCCTACATTCAAACATTTACATCATATCACTCATTATAATAAAATTTGCTTGAGACCAAAAATTTCCAATCCTTTTACTTCGAGGAAACTAAAGATGAATATCATCATAGGCTCCTTGTCAAGTTACCTACGGATCATGTATCCATGCAACCAAAAGTCACCCTTCCAAAGTTCTCATTTGGGAGTCAAATAGAATTTATCACATTCCAACTCCATGATTTGAAGTTCTCTTTGGATAGAATTATAACATCAAGAAACACACTTCATACATTTATGCAATATGTAATGTACAATTGAATCTAAATCAATGTCTCATACAAGCAATAAATGATAAATGATTTCATAAAATATAGATAACACATGTAGTAGCCACACACTAGTAATTAAAATACTCACTCCATAGTGTATGAATGCAACTGATGGAAGAAGAGACATTTGTCATAGTCATGACTAAAGGTGGAAGGTACAAGCGGTGGTGTGCAATGAGATGTCTCCTTTTCTTCTTCTTTTGGGTATCAACCATGACTTATGGTGATGGATAGGTGGATGCTGCAATGATATGTATCCTTTTCTTCTTCTTTTGGGTATCAACCATGACTTATGGGGATGGATAGGTGGACGCTCTTATAAAATACAGATAAAACATCTAGTACCCACGCCTAGAAATTAAAATACTCACTCCACATAGTGAGATCAATACAACTAATGGAAGAAGAGACATTTGTTATAGTCATGACTATAGATGGAAGGCACAAGTGGTGGTGTGCAATGAGATATCTCCTTTTTCTTATTCTTTTGGGTGTCAACCATGACTTATGGGGATGGATAGGTGGATGCTGATAGTGGTGGACAATGGATAGGCTACTAGTTGATTGATTGTAGTAGAAAGGATTGTTGATAGATTTGTGGCGGTCGATTGATTTACAGTTGGTTGCATGCAAGTGGAGATGGATTGTTGTGGATGAAGCAGGAGTGTGTCCATGTGGGTGACTGGTCTGGTTCCAACACTTTTGCATTCCATCTTCCTTGCAATATTTATTAGTTTGCTAATCACAATGAGAGTTTAGAAGAGCGGGGCCCAAACTTCAATGATTTGAGAAACATTGTCTCACTTGAGGTCATCAAGCTTGTAGGTCAATTGGTTGACATAGTCAAGGTCAATAGGACATCTCAATTGGCACAAATTGATTATTTTGGTGTTGTATGTGGTGCTTGAGCATGGAATTCAGGCTATTGATAGTGTTGGTAGATATCAACCATGATTTGTCAGGGGCAGTGCTCAATTGCATGTTGTTGAAGATGGTGCTCGATCATGGGTATCAACCACCTTATATTAGAGGAAATGGTTGCCTTTGTGATAGCACCATCAAGACGTTGAGTGATGGTTGAGATGGAGTCTCGAGTGGTAAAGGGGTTTATTGTCTAGCCAATTGAGGTTCTAGCATTTATAGGGTTTGCTGGAGTGCTATTATTATGGTGAAGACCAATCACCAAGTTTTGTCAAGGTTTAAGACCTGGTCATTTGCATGATTATTGTGTTGACTCAAGGTCTAAATTGACTAAACCCTTGTTTTGATGATGATTAAACCATTCCAATTAATTGTGTCTAATGTCTCTACTTGAGTGATTTTGTATTAGGTATAGACACACTCCAAATGCCCTAACTTGCGCATCTCAACATGGAGAAAAGACAAGTCAAAGTCAATACAAGTGCACGTTTTTGGAATATGATGTAAATCCATTAGAATCATGTTGTAAATCACTTGTAATGATTGCATGACTTGTAATTAAGCTTAGAAAAAATCAGGAGCATTTAGATCGAATATTTAAGAACTCAAAAGCCATTTTCCAAAATTCGCATCAGGCTATTCATCGATCGAGTTGCAAACTCGACCGATCCTGATTGGATCTTGAAAATGACTTTTGATCGATTGAGTTTACACTTCACATAACTCAACCGATCCCTCTGTCAACCAAAACTAATTTAAGTGAATCAGTCGAGTTACCCTAGGACAAACTCAACTGATGGCCTAAATTGGTCTTGTCTTTTAGTGGGATAGGTCGAGTTACCTTTATAGAAACTCGACCAATTGCACTGTACAAAAATGTACAGAAAAGTGTTTCTAGACGTTGTGGAGTTGCAACAAGTGAAAATATATCTGTTGCAAGCCACAAAATGACTAGTTTTTGTTCTTGAGTGTTCCCAAAGGCTAAGAGGCATCCCCAGCTATAAATAGGACCTCTTGGGCTTCACTCCAAGGTTGAGCATTCAATGCAAAACTTTATGTGAGGTTCCTATTCTATAGTTGAGTGCTTCCTACAGCCTCCTCTTTCTCTCTAAGATTAATCACTTGCTACATTCGTTAGAGTGAGTAGGAAATCTATAAGAGAGCTAGTCCTACATGTATATCTTGTGAGGCTTGTTGAGTCAAGGTCAATTAGGTCAATGTTGACTCACATCTAAATTGACTAAACCCGTGTTTTTATGATGACTAACCATTCCACATATTGGTGTCTAATGTCTCTACTTGGGTGATTTCAGATTAGGTATAGACACACTCCAAATGCCCTAACTTGCACATATCAACTTGGAGAAAAGACAAGTCAAAGTCAATACAAGTGCACATTTTTGTAATATGATGTAAATCCATTATAATCATGTTGTAAATCACTTGTAATGATTGTATGGCTTGTAATTAAGCTTGGAAAAAATCAGGAGCACTTAGATCGAATGTTTAAGCACTCAAAATCCATTTTCCAAAATTCACATCAGGTTGTTCATCAGCTGAGTTGTCAATACACAGAACTCGACCGATCCTGATTGGATCTTGAAAATGACTTTTGATCGGTCGAGCTTACACTTCACAGAACTCAAATGATGGAGTACCTAACCAATTCAATTTTCATTGGTCGATCGAGTTTCCCCAGGACAAACTTGACTGATGGTCTGAATATCAGCTTTGACTTTTACTCTATCGGTCGAGTTACCTTTATAGAAACTCGACCAATTGCACTATACAGAAAAGTGCAGAAAAGTGCTTCTAGCCATTGTGGAGTTGTAACAAGTGAAAATATATCCGTTGCAAGCCACAAAACGGCTAGTTTTCATTCTCAAGTGTTCCCAAAGGCTAATAGGCAACCCCAGCTATAAATAGGACCCCTTGGGCTTCATTCCAAGGTTGAGCATTCAATGCAAAACTCTATGTGAGGTTCCTATTCTATAGTTGAGTGCTTCCTACAGCCTCCTCTCTCTCTAAGCTTAATCACTTGCTACATTCGTTAGAGTGAGTAGGAAATCTATAAGAGAGATAGTCCAAAATGTATATCTTGTGAGGCTCTCACTTCCACCACCTCCCTTTCTCTCAATTCAACCATGAAGATGAAGGATCTCTCTCTTGGCTAAGAGAGGTGAAGAAGAACAAGGGAATGCATCCCTTGGTGAAGATCAAGGCTGAAGACTTGGAGCAAGACTGGGTAAGCCCTTGGTGAAGGCAGAAGACTCCTTGCTCAAGTGGGTAAGTCCTTGGTGGAAGCTTCTCCGAGTGAAGGTGAAGTCAAAGGCGGAAGATCCAAGAAGAGTGGGTAATTGATGTATCCCTATTTTAGGGCTCCATCATGTGCCATTTTATACTTAAGTTGCATCTAAACATGTTAGATTACAAGTCTTTTTCCCTAATATGGTTATCATTGCAAATATGATTATGGATGTTCTTTGCACTGTTTTCAGGTACTTGAACCATGCTTAGATGGAAGAGAGAGAAAGAAGGAGTTCTAGGGTTCCACCACTCATGGAGGGACCCAAAGAAGGCCCCAAAGTCTCCCTCAACCTACCTCCAATGGTCAAGAATCATCCCCAAGCAAAGACATCCAAGAATGATGAAGATTGAAGTGTAATTAAGTGAGGCCAACCTCACCACGGCCATGGGCACAACGCCACGGTCGTGCATTTTTAGCAAAATGGCGCCAAGATCAATAGGGAATTTGTACAGAATCCCACGGTCGTGGCCCTCTGCCATGACCGTGGCCATTGAAGACACCACGACCGTGGTTAGCAAAGTGAAAAATGATCGTGGGCACATCCCACGGTCATGCGAATTAATTGTAAAAAGTTCAACTTGCAACAGGGTTTTTCCCCAGAACGCCACGGCCGTGGCCACCTCCCACGACTGTGGCCAAAGAAGCTCAAGATGATTGTGGTGCTTCTCCACGGTCACCTCCCCCTCCTTGAAAATGGCCGTGTTACCCAACACGCTCGTGGTGCATAATACCAACTACGACCGTGGCACTCTGCCACGGCCGTGGCCCACCACCACACTTAAGCCTTTTACCATTCCCTCACCACCACGACCGTATTCACTCCCCACGACCATTCTCCACCACCCTCACCACGGTCGTGGCACTACACCACGGCCGTGGTGATCCACCAACCCTACCCTACTTTACACTGATTTTCCTCAATTACCCCCCCACTTACCCTAGTGCCTCCCCACCACCTATATATACATAGGTGGCGGCTAGGGCACAAAGGTTAGACACCCCTACAGCTGCTCCAAGCTCCACTCTCCACCCTTGAGCTCTTTGTGCAATCCCCTTGCATTTTGGGCTCATCATCCACCATTTTCCACCCTCATTCCACCATGGAAACCTAGTTCCCTAGGTTTTCATCCATAATCCCCCACCATTTCATGCACCCCTACACCCTTAGAGGAGGGAGGATGTCTACAGCAAGCTTGGAGGTGAAGAAGGAGGCTTCTTCATCAAGCTTCATGGAGTTCCTACTTCTTCTACCTCTTTCTATTCTTGTTTTCTTGATCATGTCTAGCTAAGCCCCTTGTGGTGGGCTGTTTGGGATTTAAATGTAACTTTGATACCTTGTTGGGGATAATTTCTTGTAATGAACTTAATTCATATCTATGATGATTACTTCTTGCTTCTATCTCTTTTCCTATCTTATTGCATGTGGTTTGTGCTTCTTGTATGAATTGCTTGTTTTGAGGTTTTTGATGACACTTAGTTTCTAGGATGATTTGGGGTGTATGTGGCAATCTTAGGAATGGCTCCTAGGTCTAATTAGTGGATCCCTAGCTAGCCCCCTTTGTTCCTACATACACATCACTCCTCCTACAAATGAGTGTGAGATCTAAGTAGCTAGTGTAAGTGAGATTGATGTAATTGTCTAGGGTCTTCTAAAGACTAGAGTGGCTAGTGGCATGAGGTTAAATACCCTCATCTATACTCCCATCTCTACCCTCAACCCTCAATTACTCACTATCACTTACCCTAGAAACCTAGATTTGGTTAATCTCATTAGAATTACACCTAACCCTAGTCTTCTACTAGTAGTATAGGGTATGTTCTAATGGCATTGACCTTATTGTTTGGTTTGGTAATCTAGATATGAAATGAGAACCATGCATGTTTAATGATCTTCCCCCAACTAATATCAAAGTTACATTCCCCAAACAGCCCACCCACCTTAATCACCTTACTTAAAACCCTGATTGCTTAGTTTGCTTGTTAATGCTAGTTTAATCCAATTGATTTAGTCTAACTTAGTCAATTGCTTAGTTTTGCTCTTTAGTGTTAACTTAGGCTCTTGCTCTTACTAGTGGCTAGTTTAGTTCTTAATTTCTTCTTGCCTTGCTAGAGTAGTGTAGCCCTTCTTTCTCTTGCTTAGTTAGTTTGTTAACTTAGTTTACTAATTTGCTTGCTCTTCCATAACTTAGTTTCCATCTTGCATTTCTTACTTGTTCAATTAGCTTAATCAACAACCAAAATCATTAAAAACCCAAAAACCCTAAGCTCTGCAAAAGGAACATAGCCCACTCTGTCTAACTCTAGTGCCCCCTCTATCTCTATGGTTCGACCCCTTATCTTGCCAATCACCTATACTACAACAGTACCTTGTACGCTTGTGGGCGACCTATTTTAGTCTTAGTGATCGACTCAATTAGGGATAACATAAATTTTGAAAGCATAAGATCCCATATCATGTGCACTCTGACCTCGTGGGGTGTAAAAGCACCACTAGTGGGGATGCTCCAAGCTTTCTGGCACCGTTACTGGGGATAGAGGCGCTCGGCCTAGTTAGATAGTGTAGCTTAGCCTTTCTTTTTGCCCTCACCATTGCTATTATTTATTCTTTGTGTTACCTTTGCATCTTGGTTTGCTAACTTGGTTTCTTGTTGTTTGTTTGTGTCTTGCGCAGGTGACAGTTGTGCATGTGTAGCACGCGTTCTACTTGCACTGACTTGGTGGTATACGACCCCGAGATTGGTAGAAGGAGGTGTCAAGCTCGCCACAACCTACACCGAGAGGCCGAGATGGCTGAAAACAACCCGCAACCGGATGCTCAACCTACACCACCACATCGCCCGCTCTACGAGTACTTTACGTCGGGGAACTACAACTCCCCCATCGCCACCTTGGTTGACCAGATGCCCGATCAACAATTATCCATACCACCTGCACTTCTGGGACTCCTCCCTACCTACTTCGGGATGGAGAATGAAAACCCCTACCACCACATTGACGTGTTTCTTGATACGTGTTCAACCTTCCGCACTCCCGCCACCACTGACAATTCCATTAGAAGGACACTCTTTCCTTTCTCCCTCAAAGAGAAGGCTAAAGAGTGGTACGTGTCCAAGCTAGAGTTGGTCTCGTGGAATGATGCCAAAAATGAGTTTCTCAAGAAGTTCTTCCCCATCGCTAAGCTGTCTTACATGAGGAGGTGCATCACGTCATTTGCTCAGAAGAAAAACGAGCCCTTCCACGAGGCGTGGGAGAGATTCCAAAAGTTGCTTTGTGTCTGCCCTCACCATGAGGCACCTTTGTGGCAGTTCGTTCAAGCGTTCTACACCGGGCTTGAAGAGAAAAGCCTGAACAACGTGGACTCTTCATGCGGGGGCACTTTCATGGCAAAGTTGCCCGAAGAATCATGGACATTGTTTGAACACCTTGCTAAAAATTCTCGCCACCACGCTTCTACTAAAGGGGGGCATGTCGACCGGAGCTACACTCCTCCACCTTCCTCCGTGGCCCCGACCCATAATGCTACCGACCCCGACATGATGAAGATGATGGCAGACATGATGGCCATGATGAAGAATCAAGTCGATGGCTCTTCTAGCCAACCCACAATGGCAGTTGACACTATAGATGAGGAAGTAAATGCTCTACACTCCTTTAGTGTCTGCAACAACCAAGGCCCCATGTCCAACTCTTACACTCCCGAGTGGAGGAACCACCTGAACTTCTCTTGGAAACAATAGAATGAGGATGGACCAGGATAAGGGCAACAAAAGCCACGTTATAGTTCAAAGTTTGAAGATGAAGTGTTGGGAAGGATAAGAAGCCTAGATGAAGTGAAAAAGGATGTGAACTTGCATGGACAGTCCATTCACCGCCTTGAGCAAAGGTTGGATCTGATTTCCCTCTCCCTTGCAAGGAGGGAGGAAGGAAGACTACCTTCTCAACCGATGCCCAATCCGAACAATGACGGTGCCTTCAAAGGGAGCACTTCAAGTACATATGCTCCGCTACAATACCAAGAACCACCGAACCTCTATGCTCTACCACCCCCTCAGGCACCTCTCAACTATAAATATGCTCCACCTCCACCTCATACATACCAACAACCACCTCTGCAATATCACCCCCATCCACAACAACAGCAGCCACCACCACAACCGCAACCCCAATTCATTCTCTAAAATCCCAATTCACCTCATCAAAGACCTCCACCACCTCAACAACCACAACCACCTCCACAAGCCTCTTCTTCTACTACCCATGAGTAGGTGAAGGTGGTGACTACATTGAGGAGTGGCCAGAATTTGGAGAACCCCCGTGATACATTTGTTGTTGATAGAGATGATACTGAGGTTGAGCATGTCGATACTAAGAAATAGGTTGAGGATATCGTGACAAGAGGCAGTGTTGATACTGTGACAAGAGGCAGTGTTGATGTTGTGATACCGAGAGCTGATACCGTGATACCGAGAGCTGATACCATGATACCGAGTGTTGATACTGTGATTCCCGTGATCCTAGTTGATGATACCAGTGATATGGACCGTACAGGGTCCCAACTTCCTCCATTTCCCGATGCTCTTAAGGAGCCTTCTACTGAGAAAAGAAGAAAGAAGCACACTGAGGACATTCTTGAAACCTTTAAGCAAGTGAAGATCAACATCCCTTTGCTGGATGCGGTCAAGAAAATTCCCTCATATGCTAAGTTCTTGAAGGATCTTTGTACTTTTAAAAGAAGGACTATGGGAAGAACCCCGAAGAAAGTGAAACTGACTGAGCAAGTGAGCTCGATTCTGCAGCACACCATTCCAAGAAAGAGGAAGGATCCCGATGCTACTATCATATCATATTACATTGGGGCGCACCGCATAGACCAAGCTCTCCTAGACTTGGGCTCGAGCGTGAACCTCATGCCGTATGACATTTTTGCAGAATTACAGATGGGACAGTTGGGTCCGGCCCATTACACTCTGCAGTTAGCTGACAGGTCAATAAAGACGCCTAGAGGGTGTGTTGATGATGTGCTCATGAGACTAGATGATGAGACATCTGCTTTCTTTCTTGCTGATTTTATCATCTTGGATATGGAGAAAGATACGAGGAGGGTTCCTATCATCTTGGAGAGACCCTTCCTGGCCACAGCTGATGCGGTTATCCATGTGAGAACCGGTACGATGTATGTGACGTTCATGCACATGAAGATCTAGTTGAACATCTTCAAATCATTAGACACCGCCGAAGTGATAGGAGTGATAGAAGAAGATTGCTATCTAGTCGAGTGTCTAGATGAGATTGTGGAGGAATGTTTACCCTCGTGGATCCAAACTGCCACTCAAGGTAGAGGACTGGAACCAATAGTTGAGTTTCCTGACGATGATGAGGAAGATGACGAAGAGAACGAGCTAGCCTTGGTGGCTTCTAGTGAAGACCTCCCTTCCATCTCCAAACCACTAAAGAACTCTCTTGAAGAACCCCCTACACTTGAGCTGAAATCTCTTCCCAAAGGTTTGAAATATGCTTTTCTAGGGGAGAATGACACCCTCCCGGTGATCATTTCGTCTATACTCTCACCGGAACAAGAGGAGGCTTTAATGAAAGTTTTTAAGAACAACATTCAAGCTATTGGATGGTCCATTGCCGACTTGAGGGGTATTGACCCCTCCATCTGCGTGCATAGAATCTATCTTGAGGAGGATGCAAGGCCAACCCGCCAAATGCAAAGGCGGTTGAATCTGAAGTTGAAAAAAGTAGTGACTCAAGAAGTAGTAAAATTGCTTGATTCTGGGATCATCTATCCCATTTCTGATAGTACTTGGGTGAGAACCATCCAAGTCGTACTCAAGAAGGGTGGAATCACAGTTGCTGAAAATGTCGATGGGGAACTAATGCCAGTTAGAGAGAAATCCAAATGGAGGATGTGTGTGGACTACCGAAAACTCAATGAGAAGACAAAGAAGGACCACTACCCCCTCCCATTCCTTGATCAAATTCTAGAGAGGCTAGTTGGGCAAAGTTTCTACTGTTTCCTTGATGGATATTCTGGGTATTTCCAATTTTCCGTGCACCCTGTCGATCAAGAGAAGACGACATTCACTTTCCCGAGTGGCACCTTTTCTTACCGTAGAATGTCGTTTGGGTTGTGTAATGCTCCGTCTACTTTTCAAAGGCGTGTGACCTCCATCTTTGCATATATGCTTGATTCATCCTTGGAAGTGTTCATAGATGATTTCTCAGTTTTTGGCAAGATTTTTGATGAATGCTCGTTACATTTGGCCACTGTTCTCAAAAGATGTGTGAAAGTCTGACTAGTTCTATCTTGGGAGAAAAGCCACTTCATGGTGCCCGAAGGCATTGTTCTAGGCCACTGGGCTTCTAAAGACGGAATTGAAGTTGACAAGGCCAAATAGGCCTCATTTCTACCCTCTCCATTCCTTCCACCGTAAGACATGTCCGATCTTTCTTGGGACATGTTGGTTTCTATCGCCGCTTTATTAAAGATTTCAGCAAGATCTCAAGGCCCTTGTGTCATTTGCTTGAAAAAGATGTCGAGTTTCACTTTGATGACAAGTGCATTGAAGCTTTTAATCACTTGAAAGAAAAGTTCATTTCTGCTCCGATCATGCAACCCCCCGATTTCTCTTTGCCATTTGAGATAATGAATGATGCATCTGACATGGCAGTGGGGGCTGTGCTGGGTCAAAGGATTGGCCGGATTCCTCACACTATCTACTACGCGAGTAAAACCCTTGATGAAGCACAAAGAAATTACACCACTACCGAGAAAGAGTTACTCGACGTCATCTTTGCTCTAGACAAATTCCGCTCCTATGTTCTGCAAAACAGAGTTGTGATTTACACGAATCATGCTACGTTAAAGTATCTCATGTCTAAAAAGGATTCAAAGCCGAGGTTGATAAGATGGATTCTGTTGCTGCAAGAGTTTGATATAGAGATAGTGGACAAGAAGGGAATAGAAAATGGCACAGCCGATCATCTCTCGGATTGATCACCCTTTTGACAAGACAAGGTTAATCAAAGAAACCATGCCGCATGAACAACTCTTCCTCCTCTCATCTTCTCAAGGGCCATGGTATCAACACATAGCCAATTTCTTGGCTAGTGGGAGGATACCAAGCACGTGGACAAGTGAGGAGAGTAAAAGACTGTTTGCCATGGCGAAGAATTATGCATGGGATGACCCTCACCTTTTCAAGTATTGCCCCGATCAGCTTGTAAGAAAATGTGTGTTGGAAGTGGAACAACAAGACATCCTCTCCATGTGCCATTCTGGGATATGTGGAGGACACTTTGGAGGAAAGTGCACAGCTTCCAAGGTACTTCAGTGTGGTTTTTATTGGCCCTCGTTGTTCAAGGATTCACACAAATTCTGCAAGAGCTGTTTGAAATGCCAAAAGGTGGGAAATATCTCCAAAAGAGACATGATGCCTCTATCACCCATTCTTGTGGTGGAGGTATTTGATGTATGGGGAATTGATTTCATGGGTCCTTTCCCTCCTTCATTTGGGTATATCTACATCTTAGTTGCCGTTGACTATGTGTCGAAATGGATAGAAGCTATTCCGACTCGGACGAATGACGACAAGGTGGTTTGCGATTTTGTGAAATCAAACATCTTCATTCGTTTTGGACTTCCAAGAGCCATGATAAGTGACGGAGGAAGTCACTTCATCCACCGCACCTTTGAAGGATTGCTCAAGAAACACAGAGTGAACCATAGAGTAGCCACTCTGTATCATCCTCAAATAGGTGGCCAGGTTGAGTTGGCCAATCGGGAAATAAAGCTCATTTTAGAGAAAATAGTAAGACCGGACCGCAAGGATTGGTCTCTCCATCTAAATGAGGCTTTATGGGCATATCGGACGGCATTCAAAGCCCCGATTGGCACCACACCATTCAAGTTAGTCTACGGGAAAAGCTGCCACCTACTGGTAGAGATGCAACATAAGGCGTTGTGGGCCTTGAAGAATATGAACTTTGATGGTGAAAATGCCACAATGAAAAGGAAATTCCAACTCAATGAGCTAGAGGAAATGTGCCACAAGGCGTATGAGTTGTCAAAGAGTTACAAGGAGAGAACCAAGTTCCTCCATGACAAGATGATTAGGAACAAGGACTTTGAGCCCGGAAAATGGGTATGGCTATACAACTCGAGAATGAAGTTCTTTCCCAGAAAACTTCGATCTAGATGGGAAGGACCCTATCTTGTCAAGAAAGTATACCCATCAGGGGCTGTTGTCATTTGTGAGAAAGAAGGTGCGAAGGAATTTGCCGTCAATGGGCAAAGGTTGAAATTTGTTGTTGAAGTCGGCCCGAACAAGGGAAATCAAAGTTTTGATATCGTCATGCTTGTGGAGGAACAATCAGATGAAGAAGAGTGCTTGGATGAAGATGAGAAAGGAATCTACTACAAGGATCTATTGAAGGTTCCAAGGAAGTGACAGAGATCCACAATCAATAAGCCCGGCTGAAGGCATAAAATTTAGCACTAGTGGGAAGCAACCCATGTGGTTTGAGATTCTCAAACCTTGCTTTTTGATATTTTTATTTTTCTTTACACAAACACACACACACACACACTTGTGCTTGATAGTTTTCTTTTGAGTTTTGATGCTATGGTAGGTGATAGACAAGAAAGGGAGAGAGTATAGAAGTTAATCATGGTCGTTTAGTCAGATATGTGGCCAAAGAACAAATAAAATTGAAGTGCAAGTTTTGAAGTTAGAAAACTAAGGAGACAACCCCAACACGGCCGTGGAGCTCGACCACGACTGTGGTGTATGTGGCCAAACACGACCGTGGCCAATGACCATGGTCGTGGGAATTATTGCATCAACTTGGCCAAGTCTACAGGGTTTTTAGAAGAATGACCACGACCGTGGCCACCTGCCACGGCCGTGTTGAAGAAGCTTGGCCATGACCGTGGTCATTCACTACGGCTGTGGGAATTTTTGCATCAAGTCGGCCGAAGTTACAAGTTGTTTGCAAGAATGGCCACGACCGTGGGCAGCAGCCACGACCGTGTCAAAGAGAAACGACCACGACCGTGGCACCCTGCCACGACCATGGCGATGTCAGCTTGAGGAGTTCTCCATCGACAACATGACCGTGGCACCTGCCACGACTGTGCTACCCAACCCTGGCCACGACCATGGCCACCTGCCATGACCGTGGCCGAGCCCGGTTCAGCCAAAAAATATGTTTTAAACATACAAAAATGACCTCCACCCTCATTTCTTCGTCTTCCACCTTGAGAAAATGACCGTGGCGGTGGTGTGTGACCACGAGCTTCCCCAATCTCCACCTCAAACCCCAAAAAACACCCCCGTTTGGCCTCCAATCAATACCAAACTGATCCCCAGCCATCCCTCTACCATTTCCACTGCCTATTCTTCCCCAATCGCTCCTCCATCTCCACACCCATCTCCACATCTACCCAACTGCCACCTCCACCAAAACCCCACAAAAACCCTTCACTTTTCGCACAAATCCACCACAAATCATATTTCCACCATCTATACATCACCATTCTTCCATTCTATACCCAAAACCACATCCACATCACCTTCCCCACCAAAATCCAAAAAATCATCACCTCCACCTCCACAATCACCATGAAAAAGATTGGAAAAGCCATAACCAAGGGGACCAACATCCTCACCGGAGGGAAACGACGTTCCAAAAATGCCTCCTCCAAGGTGTCCATGCCCTCCCATACCCCTACGCCAACCCATTCCGCCTCCCAATCCCTCTGCCGTTCACAATCGGTGAGCAGATCACACTCCCGCTCATCCGATAGCCACCACATCACCGATGGCACCTACGAGGGTGAAGATGATGAAGAAGAGGAATCTATGGGAGTCGATTTGGACAACCTTATTGATGAGATCGAGCCGGTGGCCACGAAAAGAAATCAAAAATCTAAAGAGACACCATCCTCATCCTGACTACCACTGAAGCCTACACTATCCCGCCACTCGACGTCTCAGGTGACGGCGAGGCGTGGTGTGCAGCTGCAACCCTCACGACAAATACAACAAGATGAGGACTAGTCAGCCCACTGGTATAACTTGGATACTAGCTCGAGGTCTTAGTCCTACATGATGGAGGAAGAAGATGGTGACAACGAGGAGGATGAGGTAGAGCTTGAGCCTAAAGGAGATGATGTTCTGGCACAGCTGGAGGCAGATAGAGCAAAGACCCTGGGAAAAGCACCGGCAAGAGTGTCCTATGGTAGAGGATACATGCAAAAGAAGGTTGATCTTATCTACCCCGAGTACATGACAAGGTGAGTCGTCGCCACCAAGTACAGGTCTGAGAAAGTGATTGATGATTTAGGGATCAAGGAGGCAGTGGAAGAAAACTTGAAGAGAATAAGGCAGTGGGATATTCTTTTCACACCCCAACCAGCCTACGTCGCCTTGACTTGGGAATTCTTCGCCACTCTCGAAAGGACGAAAGTGAGAGGTTGTGACGCAATCAAGTTTGCCATAATGGGCAATGTGCACACCCTCACATCCACTGAGGTGAATGGGATATTTGCTTCAAGTCCTGAAAAAGCTGTGAAAATGGATGACGACCTGTTAGAGAGGGAGAAAGAACTTTATTATGCCTATTTATGGGAGACAATCACAAGCAGCGGTGTGCATGATGCAGGAAGATAAAAAACAACTGCCACAAGCAACCTGATGATCTGCTATGTGCATAAGGTCTTGGAAAACACAATTGTGGGGAGGTATGATAATCAAGGCTCCATTTCACAAAAACATGTGTCTGTCTTGATAATGATGCACCTCAAGAAGTACATAGACCTTGGCATTCTATTGATTGACCATATGAAGTATGTACCCTACAAGAGCTCAAAACCCTTTGTTATGGGGGGGTTTGTGACTTCAATTGCACTAGCGTTAGGGTATGATCTCTCTCGGTTACAAGACGGAATTGAGGCAGAATTTGTTGACCTCAATTACCTGGTGCGCTCACACACTATTAAGGTGAAGGACAAAAAGATGATATATCTTACTACTAGTGTGCCATACTTCGAGCTTGAGCTGCCATACCACGCGACGCCTCATCTATCCACGTTGGGAGTTCTCTTTAAATTGAAAGAAAAACTTTTGAAATGGTAGCAAGAACACCCAAGAGAGACATATACCAGAGGAGACACTGCCATACATGAAGACATTGCCAAATCTAATGTGCAAGGGCAGGAGCAAGAAGATGCAGAACAAAGGCAGCCTCGTAGGACAAGAAGGAGGGATGAGGGGACATCCCAGTTGTAGCCACCCTCAGGGAACACCTATGACATGACAACCATCCAGGCACACCTTGAGAGTATTCAGAAGACCCAAGGTGACATGCAGCTTATCCAGCAGTACATGTGGCAAGATCAACAACAGATGCACCATCAGATCAACCACCTGTATCACTACAACCACGCCCAAGTAGCACGAAACCCCGAATGGGGTGCAAATTTTTGGGGTGGTTTGGCTGGATATCCAGAGATGTACCCTCCACCCCAAGATGACTATTGGGGGCATTATTACCAGCATCCCCCATCAGGATCAGCTCCATCCTCAGCTCCTCCTCCAGATCCTCCGCAGATTCCAGACCAGCCACCGCAGCCATGACACTTCCCCTATCTCCCCTAAGCTATAGTTTCATGTTGAGGATAACATGATTCTAAAGTTTGGGGTGGGTAGGGCGGTATGCACCACTCTGTCTCTCATTTTGTCATTTTGTTATCACCTCTACCATTGAGTTTAGTTTTATTGTTATTGCTCTGTTCATTGCATGGCATGTAGTTGATTTCTGCATTTTTGTGTAATTTTTCAAAATTTTTGCTTGTTTTGCTTTTCCATATCATGCATTGCATTCTCATGTAGTTTTTGGTAGTTTCTTGTGCATTTTAATTAGATTTTGCTACTTTCTTTTTTTAAAATTCCCTAAAGTAGGTTTAGATGTGATTTAATGCAAATTGGCACCATTTTGACCAATTTTGCCCAAACTTGAATATTCTTGCTCTAAAAGGATGTTTTGACTTAATCTCCAATATTTGAAATGAAATGGTTTACTCTTGTGACAAATGCATGCTAGTTTCTTAGATCTTATTGCTATATGGTCTTTCATGTGAATTTTTACATGTGCACCACATCTCTTAAGTCTATGAATGTTTTGGTTGAATCATGAATTGAGCAAGCTACAAGCGCTTAAAGCCAATGGAATCGCTTGGTGGAAATATGAATATTATGTTGATTCTATCATGTGGTGTGATATCACTTGGTGAAGTGTTGAATTAGCTTTCATACAGGGAATCTTATGTTGAAAACTACACTAATGACCCCTCTTTGATCCGACCATTATCTCACCACCTTCATACCTCTCTGCCTCATGAAAAGATGCCACAATGCACATATTAGTCGTGACCACCCACAAAAGTTTGGGGTGGCCACATCTCAACCTCCCCGCCTCACTCTATCCACCATATGCCCTATCTACACCAAGGGCAAAGAAAAAGAAAAAGAGAAAAGAAAAAAACAAAAATAAAATAAAAGGATGCTCCTGTTTAAGAGCATTCAAATAAAGAAAATATGACTGTGTAAAAACACTCCAAATCTTACCGCAATCCTTTCTTCTTCTTTTATACCCATTGAGCTAGAAAACATCAAATCTAGCTCACTTTCCCCTTTTTACAGGCAAGTGGGTCATCTAGTGTGGTTTGAAGCATAAGAGTGAATGTATGAAAATGAAACAACACTCCTAGTCACTTTTGATTAACACCAACATGAAACGGTTTACCCGAAATGACATGAAGGACATATGGACAACTTATGTTTCTATGCTTTATATTTGAAGTTTGTATGCTCAGTGCTCAGTTCATGAATGGTTTGTGAAAGAAGGAGAGGAGAGATGTGAAACACATGCACTTAGTCACTTCCAAGACCATGTATTCAATAATCTTCTATTGCTTTGCATTTATCATTTGTTTTTATTGAAAAGAACTGAAAAGAGAGGTTAAGTTGGAGCATACTTGAGGACAAGTATGTTTTAAGTTTGGGGTGGTGATGTAGCCCTATTTTAGGGCTCCATCCTGTGCCATTTTGTACTTAAGTTGCATCTAAACATGTTAGATTACAAGTCTTTTTCCCTAATATGGTTATCATTGCAAATATGCTTATGGATGTTCTTTGCACTATTTTTCAGGTACTTGAACCATGCTTAGATGGGAGAGAGAGAAAGAAGGAGTTCTAGAGTTCCCCCACTCATGGAGGGAACCAAAGAAGGCCCCAAAGTCTCCCTCAACCTACCTCCAATGGTCAAGAATTGTCCCCAAGCAAAGACATCCAAGAATGACGAAGATTTAAGTGTAATTAAGTGAGGCCAACCTCACCACGACCGTGGGCACAATGCCATGGTCATGCATTTTTTAGCAAAATGACGCCAAGATCAACAAGGAATTTGTACAGAATCCCACGGACGTGGCCCTCTACCATAACTGTGGCCATTGAAGACACCACGGCCGTGGCCAGTCACACGGTCGTGGTCAGCAAAGTGGAAAACGACTGTGGGAACATCCCACAGTCGTGCGAATTAATCGTCAAAAGTTCAACTTACAACAGGGTTTTTCCCCAGAACGCCACGACCGTGTCCACCTGCCATGACCGTGGCCGAAGAAGCTCAAGACGATCGTGGTGCTTCTCCACGTTCACCTCCCCCTCCTCCAAAACGGCTGTGTTACCCAACACGGAAGTAGTGCATAATACCCACCATGACCGTGGCACTCCGCCATGGCCGTGGCCCACCACCACATTTAATCCTTTTACCATTCCCTCCCCACCACGACCGTATTCACTCCCCACGACTGTTCTTCACCACCCTCACCACGGTCATGGCACTACACCACGGCCGTGTCGATCCACCAACCCTACCCTACTTTACACTGATTTTCCTAAATTACCCCCCACTTACCCTAGTACCTCCCCACCACCTATATATACATAGGTTGCGGCTAGGGCACGAAGGTTAGACACCCCTATAGCTGCTCCAAGCTCCACTCTCCACCCTTGAGCTCTTTATGCAATCCCCTTGCATTTTGGGTTCATCATCCACCATTTCCACCCTCATTCCACCATGGAAACCTAGTTCCCTAGGTTTTCATCCATAATCCCCCACCATTTCATGCACCCCTACACCCTTGGAGGAGGGAGGACATCTACAGCAAGCTTGGAGGTGAAGAAGGAGGCTTCTACATCAAGCTTCATGGAGTCCCTACTTCTTCTACCTCTTTCTTTTCTTATTTTCTTGATCATGTCTAGCTAATCCCCTTATGGTGGGCTGTTTGGGATTTAAATGTAACTTTGATACCATGTTGGGGGATAATTTATTATAATGAACTTAATTCATATCTATGATGATTACTTCTTGTTTCTATATCTTTTTCTATCTTATTGCATGTGGTTTGTGCTTCTTATATGAATTGCTTGTTTTGAGGTTTTTGATGACACTTAGTTTATAGGATGATTTGGGGTGTATGTGGAAATCTTAGGAATGGCTCCTAGGTCCAATTAGTGGATCCCTAGCTAGCCCCCTTTGTTCCTACATACACATCCCTCCTCCTATAAATGAGTGTGAGATCTAAGTAGCTAGTGTAAGTGAGATTGATGTAATTGTCTAGGGTCTTCTAAAGGCTAGAGTGGCTAGTGGCATGAGGTTAAATACCCTCATCTCTACTCTCATCTCTACCCTGAACCCTCAATTACTCATTATCACTTATCCTAGAAACCTGATTTGGTTAATCTCATTAGAATTAGTCTTTTACTAGTAGTATAGGGTATGTTCTAATGGCATTGACCTTATTGTTTGGTTTGGTAATCTAGATATGAAATGAGAACCATGCATGTTTAATGATCTTCCCCCAACTAATATCAAAGTTACATTTCCCAAACAGCCCACCCACCTTAATCACCTTGCTTAAAACCCTGATTGCTTAGTTTGATTGTTAATGCTAGTTTAGTCCAATTGCTTTAGTCTAACTTAGTCTATTGCTTAGTTTTGCTCTTTAGTGTTAACTTAGGCTCTTGCTCTTGCTAGTGGCTAGTTTAGTTCTTAATTGCTTCTTGCCTTTCTAGAGTAGTGTATCCCTTCTTGCTCTTGCTTAGTTAGTTTGTTAACTTAGTTTACTAATTTTCTTGCTCTTCCATAACTTAGTTTCCATCTTGCATTTCTTACTTGTTCAATTAACTTAATCAACAACCAAAACCTTTTAAAACCCTAAAACCCTAAGCTCCACAAAAGGAACATTGCCCACTCTGTCTAACTCTAGTGCCCCCTCTATCTCTTTGGTTCGACCCCTTATCTTGCCAATCACCTATACTACAACAGTACCCCGTACGCTTGCGGGCAACCTATTTTAGTCTTAGTGATCGACTCGATTAGGGATAACATAAATTTCGAAAGCATAAGATCCCATATCACATGCGCTCCGACCTCGTGGGGTGTAAAAGAACCACTAGCGGGGATGCACCAGTAATCCCTGCAAGGCTGAAGACTTGTGCAAGAATAGGTAAGTCCTTGGAAGAAGGCAGAAGACTCCTTGCAAAGTGGGTAAGTCCTTGGTAAGGTTGAAGACTCTTTGTATTGGATAGGTAAGTCCTTTGGTGGTCATGCATTGTATCTCTTATAATGAATATAATGAAGGTGCAAGGTTAAGAAATCCTAGAGGTTGACATCTCTAGGTAGTGGACTGACTCACTTCTAGTTTTAAGTGTGGAACCACTCTAAATAGCTTGTCTCTTGGTGTATGTTCAATCTCTCTCCCCCTTGCTATGCATGTTTGAGTTGCACTCAAATTTCCTATTTAGCAACCTTATCTTGTCATATATCTTGAAGGTCTAATGAATTTTGTTTAAGTGCATTCATCTCTATTCACCCCTCTCTAGAGCATCTAATCACCCATCTAGGATCCAACAAGGCTCTCACTTCCACACCTCCCTATCTCTCATTTCAACCATGAAGATGAAGGTTCTCTCTCTTGGCTAAGAGAGGCGCAGAAGAATAAGGGAAGGAGTTCCTTGGTGAAGATCAAGGCTGAAGACTTAGAGCAAGAGTGGGTAAGCCCTTGATGAAGGTAGAAGACTCCTTGCTCAAGTGGGTAAGTCCTTGGTGGAAGTTTCTCCAAGTGAAGCTGAAGGAAAATATTGAAGATCCAAGAAGAGTAGAAAAGTCCTTGAAGGCGGAAGACTTGTTCTAGAGTGGGTAAGACCTTGGAGAAGGCTGAAGACTCTTGGAAAAGTGGGTAAGTCCTTGGTAAGGTGGAATACTCTTGGTGCTTGGATGGGTAAGCCTTTAGTGGTCGTGTATTGTAAGTCTTATGAATGAATATAAGTGTGCAATGGTTAAGAAATCCTAGAGGTTGACCTCTCTAGGTAGTGTACTGACTCACTTCTAGTTTGAAGTGTGGAACCACTCTACATAGTTTGTTACTTGGTGTATGTTCAATCTCTCTCTCTGTTGCTATGCATGTTTTATTTGCACTCAAATTTCCTATTTAGAAACCTTATCTTGTGACATATCTTAAAGGTCTAATGAATTTTGTTCAAGTGCATTCAACTCTATTCACCCCTCTCTAGAGTATCCAATCACCCATCTAGGATCCAACATATTGAAGTCTAATTGCTCGGTGGGAGGTGTGTGGACCTCATACATCAATAGGATGAAAAATGAAACTTTGACTGGTTGTAGATGATTACTTACATGGACATTGGGCTATAGAGGCTTATTGTATGTGCAATGGGGTAAGCATTTGTGTGCATGAGAAGCGGAAACTTGTAGAATTATGAGTGATTGAAACCTTGATCAGTGAAATGCACCAGGAGCACCTATTGAACTTGAGGTGGGAGTTGTCTAGTGTTTGCAAGATCAATCGAGAGATAACTTGCCACGAGAGGTATCAAGGAGGGCATCTCAATAGTTGGACGCTATCGAGTGTAAGATCAACTAACTGAGGGGTTGTTTGGTGTGTTGGTGGTCATTGAACTTTGAACACATGACTTTGTTTGAATATTATGTTAATTTCTTGATATCCCAACAAGTCTTGACATACTTGCATTTATTTTTATCCTCGATAGGTTGTATTTGATGGTCCTACTTGCATGGTTCATGCTGTTGTTGATTGATAACATGTGCCATTTATTAAATGTGCATGTTCAAATTAGGAAACAATGTCCTTTGCAAATAGAAATGCTCTGCTAGCTTGAGCATTGCTAGCTAGTGTTATTTCTTCAATATAAAGAAAAAAGAAAGATAAAACCATAATAGGGTAAGGAACTTAAATGAGTGAAAATGAAAGACAAAGTGCCTAAATTCTATGAAAAATGAGTCTGTGAATGCATCTAAAATATATGACGAATATTCTTTCATCAAACAATGTTGAACTTATACACTGCTCATCCTCGAGCAACACAAAATCTAAAGCACTTACTGAATTAATACTTTCAACCCATGTGATTGCCTCAACTTCACATCATGTTATTTTCCTTGCCACCATATATGGCTAAGCTATCCAACTTCCTAATATCTAGAACACATCAATCCATATCTTTGTTCCTAATTTGGCTTTGCAAAAATACTTCCTCACTAGTTTCCCCAACATCAAGCATGTCTAAGAGTTTTGTGATTGTTTGGAGAGACCCACATAATCAATAAGTATGCATATAATCTGACACTGGGGTTTATCGAAAGGATGGTAAAGATGAGGTAGTCATTGTGCCTCTAGGTAGATAAGGAAGTGAATGGAGTTGTGGGTGGAAGATGATAATCAACATAAACAAAAAAAGCAAGATATAACACATAAGAGGGAAAAGAACCACAATGAACAAAAACATGAGATAAAATACCTACATGCAATGTAAAACAATTCTAAACACATTTAAATTATGATGAAAATTTGTTCATCAACCGGTAAAACTTGTGGTGGAGGGGTAGGATAGGTTAGAGCTTGGATGGGAAATGGGTGTATGTAGTATGACTACTCTGAGTAGAATGGTTGTGGTGAGGGCTAGTGACATGTCCGTTTCGGGTGGAATATCCATGGCAGCTTGAGGTGGAATAACCATTTTAAGTGGAATTCCTGGTGGTTGGCTGTAGAACGATCATTCTAGGGAATAAAAATCGTGGTGTATGTAATGGTCGCTAAAATAGTCATGGTGGTATGTAATGGTCATGGCCTGAGCAACATGGTCATTCTTTTGTAGAATAGCTATTCTACAAAAGAACGACCATGTTGCTCAACCCAAATCAATAGCAGAGCACAAGGCCTACATTGACCCTTAGAACAACCATCTCACGATGAGAATGATCATGGTGATCATTACACTAACCCTTACAAAATATGTCGCTCACCATGATCATTTTCATCTTAAGATGGTTGTTCTAAGGTCCAATGTCGCTCACCATGATCATTCTCATTCGCAAGAATCTCGAGAGGAGATTTTACGTCTAGTTAACACCAAGATGAATGGTAAGATCTTTAAGAAGATTGACAATGGGTCACAAATCACTCACTTCAGTTTCCTGGGTATAGAGAAACCTAGGCTATGCTTAGACATCTAGATCTGATAAAATGGCACCCACCCGATCTGGTCAACCTAAATATGAACTTGTTGATGGGCTGCCATGTTCATTTGGGTGGTTCTAAAGATGGTGGATGACTAGTAATATCAGAAATATCTTTGGTGCTATGACAATGTTTCTTAGAACATGGATCGATGTTACATATTCGAGATGCTTATATTCAAGCCGTTGGTGTTGAGTTCAAACTCAATTGGGAATGTAACTTAACTGTTTCTTGTATTGAGATTGATGATGATCACGTGCACACCATAATTTGAGGCAAGTCTAACCTAATCCACAAATATTATTGATGATAGTGTCATGACAGTGGCAAATACGACTATGAAGGGGATTGATAAATGGGGTATTTTGAATGATGACTTGTTGATGATAGTGGAATCCACACTTATCAAATGAGGTTCAATCTTGATGGGCAAGAAAAGCATACCAGACATTAGAAACGTGTGGAGATATTCATTGATGATATCTTTTTCTTTTGTATGTACATCTTTAGTCAGGGATAAATAGGCATACGTTTTTTTTGTTAGACCTTTGATGGTGGTTTCTTGAATGGGTTGTTCAGTTGCGATCCGCGTCTTATGATCAGATTTGTAAGATTTTTGGATCTTGACTTATCCGCAAGAGGACGACGGACGGGCTCCTCCCGACTTAACTAAAAAAAGTTAAACGGAGCGCCAGATCTTGACCGGACGGCAGGGATGTAACATATCTTGTCCTGCGATCCGTGTGCTATCCTGTTCTCACCAATCACAAGCACTCCCGCAGACCCGCACCTTCACTTCCCCTCCCGCCCATTGCGCTCGTTACGCCCAGCTATAAAACCCTGAAACCGGCACTGGCAAAAATCAATAATTTAAAGCGCGAGCTTTTGAGACGGTGCGCGAGTTCGAGTACAATTGTCTTTTCGTCGATCTCCCTACTTTCGTTTCGAAATGGCAGCTGGTGGCGGTGTCGCTGCTCCGGCGGTGGCAGAGAAGATCCCGGCCCTGGAGGCGGAGGTGAAGGCCTCTGCGGGCGAGGAGAAGGCCGCTGCTGGGGCCAAGAAAACCAAGTCTGCTCCCAAGGAGAAGAAGCCCCGTGCTACCAAGGCACAGGTAACTGCAGTCCACCCTCCGTACTTCCAGATGATCAAGGAGGCGATCCTGGCCCTCAAGGACAGGACCGGCAGCAGCCCGCAAGCGATTGCCAAGTTCATGGACGAGAAGTACAAGGGCGTCCTCCCGGCCAACTACAAGAAGCGGCTCACCGTCCAGCTCAGGAACTCCCTTGCCAAGGGAAAGGTCGTCAAGGTCAAGGGCTCGTTCAAGCTCTCTGAGAAGGCTAAGAAGCCTGATGCCACTGTGACCAAAAAACTGAAGAAGGCGAAGAAGCCTGCTGCGGCCGCCAAGTCCAAGAAGCCTTCCGCCGTGAAGAAGAGTGCTGGTACGGCAGCCAAGAAGAAGGCTCCTGCTGCTGGTAAGAAGAAGGTGCCCACTGCAGCCGCCGGTTCCAAGAGGAAGGTCGCCGCTGCCAAGCCCAAGGTAGCAGTGGCTGACAAGAAGGCAAAAAAGCCGGCTTTGAAGAAGAAGCCCGCCAAGGCGAAGCAGTCTAAGTCCCCCGCTGCTAAGAAGCCAAAGAAGGCAGTTGCTGCAGCTTGATGCCATCCAAGTGGAGATCTTTTTGTACTAGCACTGCTATAAATCTGTATAGGGTAGATGGTATGTAAAAGATCCGTTGTGTACAACATCTGGTTGTTAAATAGGATTTGATGTTTGTGATCTTCTATTTCAAAAAGTACATCCACATTGTTACCATTCGATATCGTTGTTATTATGGTACGATGAATAGTTGGAATTACGAGTTAGCAGGACAGATGTTGAGTTGTACCTTGTTGTTGGCATCTCTCTTCCAGTGTAGAGAGTTTGCTGCGCTCCTATTAACATATCAAGGTTTGTTTTAAGTGGGAGGTGGGCTAACTGTAAGACCTTGATCGGTAATAGATCGAGATTTTGAAATTTTGACTTGGCTTATTGGGGTTATTTTGGATAACAAGACTAGTTTGGCTTTTTATTTGATTTGATTTTGTTTGGAAACTCAATTCGATTCTGGTTTGGTTCTAATTTGGGTATATTTGGATAGTCATAAGCACAATTTGGATCGAAACTAGATCTATGCAAATTATGCTTAGTTACATCGGGGTTGGAGTTGTATATTTAGATTTTATGTAAACTATGCAAAATAGTTTTTTAGTTGCTTTAAAATTTACCTTACTGGATAAGTTAGTAAATAATTTTAATTGAATAAAATATGATATTATCATATTTGTGGAAAGACAAGAAAATAACTCTTGAGAAATGATTATATTAAGAATAAAGTGGAAGTGACACATTGAAAACAAGTTGTACGAGGATCGACTCAAATGGTATAGAAATGTGCAACGTAGACAGACTAGTGCGCTTATACAAAGTAATGTTATTGAGTCAAACACAATTAATAGAAGAAGAGAAAAGTCTAAATTAACATGGGAAGAACTTATAAAGAGAGATTGTGAATCTCTACATCTTGACTAAAATATGACCCATAATAGTACTGAATGGAAACAAAAGATTTATGTGGCCGACCTCAACATAGTTGAGACCGAGACGATGATGATGATGATGAAGAAAATATGATATTATCATACTTATTATGTTCTCAATATGAATGAATGAAGTACAAATTTAACGACACTTGAGCATCAACTTAGTAACCTTTTGTAGTATATTATGCACATATATTCTTATGGACAAATCACTTTATTCTATTATTTGTTTATTATATAAAAAGTTAATTCATAAATTTCTTCATATGTTTGGTTAACACAAATGCTAATGTAACGACTTACAACACTACAAGTGTGTGATAATTATTGTATGAATTGTTCCAAATGATGGCTTGGTTACAGAACGGTACTCGTCATAATGAACTTCCACGTTTGTTTTCTGTCCGTGTCGTTGCTTTGGCACACTGTTATATGAGCCGCACAATCTCATTAATTTTGACAACCAACAACGACATTAGATTAATCATCATCCTTGAGTTTTGGTAAAATGGAAAATAAGGCAACAACATACATGTTATGATATAATTGTACTATTAAATTGTTTTGAGAAAAAAATCTTTTACACAATGAATCAAATTAAAGGTAATGGTGGATCCAAAATACGATGTGATCTTCCAACCTATTGACTTCCACAACGAGTGTATTGTCTTCTATCTGGTACCATTGGTAAATTTTCTTTGGAATCATGCTTTATTTCTGCGGGTTCAAATCTTTTGTATCTGGCGTCGATCCTCCTAGTGAATGAACATCCCCTTATTTATATTCTGTTTAGCTATAAATTATACAAGACATGCACACTTTATAATAATGATTCACCATAAGAAAATAAAAACATAACTATAAGAGCAATCATTGTTTGAAAGTTAAAAAAAGCAAACTCAATTTAGTTTTTTGTTTTTGTTTTTGTTTATGACTGCGTTTCTTTAAACTTGAGTGCCTATTTCTTCTCCTAGCTTCCCTCCTACTTTCAAATTTTAGTTGACTAGCGTGATGAAATGCGTTATAATCATATTCTTCGTTTGCAGTATCTGCTTTATCGACTTCCTCATTGAAATCTTCCCTCATAAGGTCATCGTCGTGTTTCCTTATTAAATTACACAACACATTATGATTACAAGACATTACTTCTACAATGTGAAGGTTACATCTTTCTTCACATATAGAAAGGTATCTTTTGTGGCAACGACATTGATTCCTCTCATACATCTTAGTAGATGGGTAAATCCCGTAGCACATGTTCACCTAGTAAGACAACCATCCTAGGAGTTTCTCTGTACGTGCACTCATGTTTAGAAATATGATGCGCTTTGTCACCTCCTTCATCCCATTGCTTCAATGTCAAGGGTGTATGTGCAAATAATTCTCATGATTTATGGTTATGCATCCTTTTGTACAATATGGTTGGCAAAATCACTATGCAATTGATGGACCTTTTCATACACCCATGTGAATTAGATGACTACCTCATTGCTAAAATGGATGTCATGAGCATTTTCCCTTCACTTCCTTCTACATTATGCATAATGTGCCTTTTGAAGCACTAGAGAGGTACTCATCCACAACATGGTCTCCATCACTAGAAGCACTCGATTCACCGATGGTCCTTGTAGGCAGCTGATGAAGAGTCTTTTGTTGTTGAGATGTTGGATCACTATTAGAAGTAGCTAAGGCAACCTCAACACCCTCCTTGATCCCATACCCCTGATTAACTCCATGTCATTATATGCCATTACATAATGTCCCCTAGCTATGTTCAGGCCCGCCATCAACTCAATGTTGTGGTAATGGAAGAAATGACACATTAGTAATTATTTTACCCCCTAGAAAATGTCTCACAATGAAACTAATTTTGCAGTCACATTAAACATAATAAAACAAAAAAATAAAAGCTTGAAGTCACCATCATATTTTATACATAAAAATAAGAAAAAAATGAGAATAGTATTTAAATCGATGGGAAAACGTAATAAAGACCACATTTGACCCCACAGGAGGGCCAATCAGTAAATGAAAGGGCAAAGACAAAACTATGAGTAGGGAAGGTTCCAGACATCCACACATCACTGAATAATCAATATTGTACTTTTTGTATCATTGACTTAAAATGTCAGTTCAAGTTTTATCAAAGAAAATAAAGTAAAAATAGGTAAAAAGGGTGATTTTTATTTTTTAGATCTTTGGGGAAGGAGATGGTTGTAATCTTCCCACAATTGCCCTAAAGATCCTTATATTTTAGGTTGTTGGAATAGGCTGAAGATATCCCATAGTACATACCCATCCTGGGCGGTTGGAAAGAAAGTGTGAGAAATGAGAAAAGAGACGATAACAGATAAATCCAATATAGTCAAGGTTGAATTTATTTGTATCAAGTAAGATACTGGATGAAGTCACATGAAAGTAGATCTATGTCATTCAATTGGTATGGATGAAAGCTTTAAGTAGTTATGACTAAGCGTCTAGACAATCACGGAGTTAGAGCTTTAACTAGTTATGTTATCCGTGTGCACAAGTTTTAAATTTATAACTCGAGCACTACCCGACAAGTATACGAGTGCGAGTAGTATATTCGATATTGTCCAAGGAGTAAGGTTTTGTCAGACGCAAGAGTATGAACTTCAACAATCTAGATCATTTTAGAAAGAGAGGTTTTGTTAACTAAGCAATGCAGAAGTAAACAAACTAAGATCAAAAACACTTGTATAAGGATCAAATTGGATTATGAATTCTTAAGGATAGGGTTTTTCTATCATAGCATGCTGTGAAACAAAAACAAATTTAGAAATAGGAAAGTACAAAGGAAGGTTTGAGTTACACACCCCTCCCATTAGTGTAGAATCATTCTACCTTTTAGTAGCACCATTGTGCATATACTTGGAATAGAACTATCAAAAACCTTAGAATCCCCTTCACTTTCAAGCCTCCCCCTGGTCAAGGAAACAAAACTACAAAACACATCTCCTTACATTAATGTACACCTTCCCAGTATGCACAAGAAGCATAAAACATACACACAAGATGGACAATCAAATATATATGTGAAATAAACACCAATGTATCCATACAATATTGAAAAACCAACATTATTTAAGAAAAAAAAATTCATTTTTTATAAAGCATGACATGGGAATTACCCCCATGCCCAAGAAAATGAAATATACTCATTCATAGTTGTAGAAAGTAGATACAACTAGTAGAAAATAGTGCTAGACATCATAAAAGAAGAAAGTAAATTTAGATGTCTGTGCAAGAAGTAGAAAAGAGTTGGAACTCTAGTCAAGGAGTCAAAACTCCATCCTTGCTGCTAGAAATTCTCCGAAAAGCTTCACTCTGGAGTGGAGAGAAGAGAAAGGCTGAGATCCTTGAGAAAGGCTGAGATCCAAGCTGCAATTTTCTGAGAAGAAGTTTCTCTCTCACCTTTTCTCCCCTTAGACACATCCAACTACTCTTGGTTCTTCTCTGCTCCGGTTCCACTCCAAAATATCTATAATAATATGTAATTATCATCCTAATTCATATTTATAGAATGGGAAAACCTTTATTTGATATCTTGAAAAAGTTACAATGCATTCTCTTTTATAACACATGAGAGTAAGGGAGAACCAAAACTAAGAAATATGGGATAAAATAAAATCTAAAGACAGGACAAGTCTAAGAACATAAAAAAAGATAAAAAAACACACAACATAGGGTAATGCATAAAGCATATATACTAATACCCCCCAAGCTGGAGCATAGATGTCAATCATGCCAAGTTTATCCACCCGTGTAGCAAAGAGAGGCTTGGGAAGTATCTTGGTAAAGATATCAACAACCTAGTCTTTCGTCTGAAGATAAGGAGTAGAAATACGTCCATAAAGAATTGCTCCTCGAACAAAGTTCTATCCACTTTTATGTGCTTTGTGCACTCATTGAAAGTGGGACTGCTGGAATTAAAGATGACAACTTTATTATCATAGTCCATAGAAATGGGGTCAGAGTCAGAAATATCAAATTCCTTAAGGAGTCCTTGGACCTGCATTAATTTGCAAGCAGTTTAAGCCATAGCCCTATATTCTGCTTTAGCTCTTGACTGGCAACTATAGTCTTCTTTTACTACACCATATAACCAGGTTCCCTCCAATAAAGGAACTATATTCAGAAGTAGATTTTTGGTCACAATGTCTACCAACATAATTAGAGTCAAAATACCCAGTAAGTTTACAATGCCCATGTCTGTAAAATAATAAACATTTTTGGGAGAAGATTTTACATATTTAAGAATGTGACACACAACATCCTGATGACATTGTCAAGGTTTGTTCAAATACCTATGATAAGTCCAATAGCAGTATAAATATCAACTCTCATCAAATTGAGATAGATAAGCTTACCATCCATTTGTTGGTATTGATGCTTATCTAGGTATGGAGGTGAAGATTCATCATCCCAATTGGTATTGTGATCTACAGGAGTTCTAGCAAGTTTATACCAAGCATACATTATTCTGTCAGAAGGTCCAAACCATATTTGAGTTGTGAAAGGCATACATTAGAAAATGATCTGGAAACTTTAATTTACAATAAATATCTAAGTTTACCCAAATCGTTAGTAATAAAATATTGTTTGAGATATCATTTGGTAGTTGCAATACCATTAGAATCATCACCAAACAAAATTATATCATCCACATAAACAATAAGCACAATAAGTCCAAAGCTATTTTTTAGTGAAAATAGAATGATCAGAATGTCAACACCGAAATCGAAATTTGAGTAGTATTTGGCTTAGTTTATCAAACCACATTCGTGGGCTTTGTTTTAGGCCATATATCTCCTTCATGAGTTTGCATACCTTAGAACTCTCCCCTGACTAATAGAACCAGGTGAATGCTCTATATAAACTTCTTCATGTAGGTCACCATATAGGAAGGTGTTTTTGACATCTAGTTGATAAAGAGGCCAATCTGTATTGACAACTACAGAGATAAGTACTCTCATAGAGTTGAGGTGGGCCACATGAGAGAAAGTTTCAAAGTCATCTACTCCATAGGTCTGAGTGTAGCCTTTTTCTACAAGGCGAACCCTTCAGCCATTCAACATAACCATCTGGTTGATATTTAATAGTAAATATCCAACAACATCCAACCATTGGATAGTTTTTAGGATGAGCAACAAGATCCTAGGCCTTGCAATCTCATATTCTAGACATTTTTGTTCTTCCATAGCTTGATGCCAGGTAGGATGCTGAAGAGCTTGTGTAGCATTCTTTAACACAGTAATAGCATAAAGAGTAGTAAAACATGCAAAACTAGAAACAATATTAGTGTAGAGCATGAATTACTATTTGGATGCCGAGTATAGGAGCAAACACCTTTCCTTAAGCTGATAGGAAGATGTAGGTTAGAAAATAACTATGGGTTGTTGTGACTTGTTGACAAAGGATGAATTGGTTGTTGAGAAGCTAGAGAGGGATCTGTAACTGTGGGTTATCTCATGGAAACCTCTTTAGTTTTGTTAGTCATCATGTTCTACTACCTCAGGTAGAGGAGTAGGAACCGCCAGATCACTAGATAAAGCAGACCCTTCATCAGAGTAGTACAATGTATTTTCAAAGAACACAACATACACACTCACAAACGATTGTCGATTGACAAGATCATAACACCATTATCCTTTCTGAGCATGGAATATCCCCTAATGACACACTTAATGGAGCAAGGGTCAAGTTTAGAAATCCCAGGGTAGAGATTCTTAACAAAACATGTGCTCCCAAAGATGCACGGAGGAATAGAAAATAAAGACGCATCTAGGTAAATAAGAGAGACAGGGACCTGATTATGTAACACAAAGGAATGCATACAATTGATTAAGTCGCACATTGTAGAAAAAGCTTCATGCCATAAATTTTTAGGAACATGAGAGTGAAGAAAAAGAAGAGTTTGTGCTACATCAAGTAAATGACGATACTTCCTTTATGCTACACCATTTGGCTGTGGTGTGTAAGAGTAGGAAGTCTGATGAATGGTACCCTAATATTTTCAAAGATGATCGATAGATTTTTACATAAACTCTAAGACATTATCAATTCGTACAATTTTGACAATAATTTTGAATTGGGTTTGGATCTCGATAAAAAGGTGGTGATAGTTTGCAAAATGATACTATGATCCTTTAGTAAAACCAACCAAGTTTCCCTAGAATATTGTCAATAAAGTTCATAAAATAGCAATATCTAGACAAGCTAGAAATAGAACATGGACCCCAAATATAAAAAAAGAACAATGTCAAACATATTTTTAGAACTAATTTCTTACTTCTTATGAAAAACAACTTGAGTTTGTTTCCCAAACTACCATGATTCACACAAAAATCATTTCTAAAAAATACTTGAAAACAAACAATAGAGTTTAGCAGCAGAAGGATTTCCCAGGTGATAGTGCTATTGTAGACTACTTATGGAAGCAGATAGTAGAGCAACAATAGATTGTGGTACATCTAGGTAGTCCAATCCATCTGGTCCCTCATGGCCCACACCAATCCTCTTCCTTGTGTGGATATCCTGAAGCACTTAACCATCAAGGCAAAAATAATTGAGTACTGAAGGCTCTTAACAGTTTTACTGACAAATAGTAGATTAAGAGGAAAGCGTGGAACAAATAAGACATATGTTAAGGGTATATTTTTAGACAGAGATATAGTTCTAACACCATGAAAACAAACTAAGTCCCATATGCAACAGTCGTAGGAGGAACATCTGTAGTCTTGAATAAGGTAGTGAAAAGTTTGGAACAACTAGAAATATATGTAGATGCACCAGAGTCAATGACCCATTAATTTTTACCGATAGTAGAAAGAGATGCAAGTAAGGCAGAGGAACCTCCTTCTATAGTAGTTGTTGGTGAGGATAGGTATGCTTAGAGGAGTTTTTCAAACTCTAAGTAAATCTACTCAATCATAGCTTGAGTAGAGCTTGAGGCAATAACAGTTGAGTCTTAATGAACATCAGAGGAGACTTGATACGCCCATGCAAGTTTACCATGATGTTTCCAACAATGATTCTCATCATGGTTCATGCGTCCGTATAAGTTGTAGAAGCAGTTGATAGGAGGTGGTTGAGGTTTACCTCATCTAGGGCCATAAGGAGAACCTCTTCCAGGAGCACGCCCATCACAACCTCGATCATGACTACGCCCACATCCTTGAACAAAACCAGGGGAGTGAACCGTAAGGATCAAGTGATCAGAAAAAATAGCAGGCAGAGAGGCCATAGAAGGAAGTCGTTGAGCACACTTGAGAACATCTATGAGTGTAGGTAAGAGACCACTGAATAAGATTTGGTCTACCATTCCTATAAAGGAATGAGGCAAATCATCTAGAAATCAGACAAGCTAAAGTTCATCACATTGCTATTGAACTTCTTTGATATCAACAATGAGTGGATGATATACTTCAAATTCAGTCTAAAGTGCTAGACACCGGTTGTAATAATCTTCTACACAGTCATCATAGGAACACCCCATTTTAGCCAAGTTTTTGAAGATCTCGAAGACCTTCTTTGGGTTTTGCCGATGTGAGTACATATGGGATAGTTGATCCACATGGCTTTGACATTTATATGTGAAGAAGAGACTGGATGATCTTTGGTTCAACACTATTGACCATCCACGTCATGACGTCGGAATCATCATTCGACCATTGTTCGTGGGCCTGTTTGGCTTTGTCATCTGCCAAGACATCAGGAGGTCCCTTAGAACTAGAAAAGATATGAGAGTAACATCCTTAGGCTTTGACATGCTATCCAAAGATGGTAATTTGATCCATCAAGTTTCACAGTTGTGACACACAAGTTCTGTGAAGGATCCATAGTCACCATGGAAGCCATAGAGATGACACTCACAAAGATGCAATACAAGTGGTACAAGAGGGCAGATTTGGATGACGAGATCTGAAAAACTCATAGTAGAGTAGAAATATAAGAATAAGAGTAGTAGAATGACATAAAAAAAGACCAAATCTAAACAACCCGCATAGGGGCAAAGGAAGTAGCAGCCAAATCCAAATTGATCCAAGGAACCCACATAGGGGTAGAAGATAGTAATAACAGATCAAGTCAAAAGATATGAGAAACCCACATAGGGACAGTAAAGAGAAGCAACAGAAGAGCTGGATCAATAGATCCAAAAACCCACATTGGGGCTATAGATAACAACATCAGTAGATCTGGATCAATAGATCCAAGAAACCTGCATAGGGATAATAGATATCAGTAGCAGAATTGGATCAATAGATCAGAGAAACCCACATAGGGGCAGCAAAGATAAGAAAAGACCTATGCCGCCATAGTGTGATATTCACTCCACCATGTGACAGAGATAGGAAAAGAGGTGAGACCTTTTAGGTTTTCAACGTGCTATTCTGGGACTAACTAGAAGAGTAAATGATGGAATGTAGGTTGATGTGTTGGTATGTATGCCCAGAGAGCCAATCATATGATGATTGTAATGGCATAACTTGTAAATGATATGATTATTAATAAAAGGCAAGACTCTAATTTACTCTATTTTATTTAGTTGAGATAATGATGTAACATAATAAATGTCTAGAGGATGATTTTACTCAATGATGTGTGTCTTTAAGTACATGATTTGAACAATGTGATCATATGAATTTTAGAGTATTAACATTCTCATTATGTCCCTGGTTGGATGCTATTATGGAAGGTAGATTGACAACAATAACACATAAGAATAGAGTGTGCATTGGTTGATGATAGAATCTAATTAGTCATGATATGTGATATCAAACCAAACACATATATACATGTTAGAGAATAGTGCATCAGGCAAACCCACCATGAGACTGACACATGGAAACCATTACAATGGTAGTCATAGTCAACTCTCATAGTGTTGGTGGTGATTGTGGTTTTTAGACCTAAAGTCACTACACTTATCACATGTCATTCGGTATTATTTGATATCATCAAACGTAATCCTGAATAAGGGTTTCCATAAAGGTGATGATTGGGTGACTGTGACTCATAGTGTTGGTGGTGATTGTGGTTTTTAGACCTGAAGTCACTACACTTATCACATGTCATTCGGTATTATTTGATATCATCAAACGTAATCCTGAATAAGGGTTTCCATAAAGGTGATGATTGGGTGACTGTGACCCATGGGAACTGAATGTGAGTGACGTAGATGAGATTTGTCCCTCCTATAAGAGTATGATATCCAAGTCCTCTTGATAAGTGAGATCAAGAAATGCATTGCCATGCACATGTGAGTCAATATGTGATATTGAGCTTAATATCTCAAACAGTCTGCTCTGGTTCAAGGAACAAGATTGAATGTTGAAGAGGATGACTACTCCATGCCTCGAGTTCCATCTGGATATCAGTGACAAAGGAACTATACAAACACTATAACACCAAGCGCAAATTGTAGGTTGGAGTTGTTCTCCAACTTTCCATTTACTTAGGTAGCAATGATGTGTGACTAGGAACCACTCTTTACATGTGATGTCATAACTTGTTATGGACATTCACTTCTAACGTAATATGAGACCTATAGTGTGGGCTCTGATCTCCAAACCATGACATAAACACGATTAAAACTTAGCGGAAGCGAATCGGTAATCAGCGGAAGACAAAAATCACGGGAAATTAAAACTTTTCGAGACAAGAGCTTGGATCCATAAAAGCTTCTTTCATAAAGAGAGATAAACTGTCTACATCTCAGGATAATTACTTCTTGAGTAATTATATACATCAAGATACAAAATCTCAAGATCACTATACAAAAGAATCCAAGACCTGAGAGTACATAGGACACATAGGACTGACTCTAACTACACCATATGGCAGGACAATCTCCACCTGAGATTACTGCTGCCCCTGGTGCTGCTGCTGCTGAGACTGGTCACCTGTAGGCTGGTTCCTTCGTCTCCGACGTCCACCTAAAAAGTTGAAGCCTACGGGGTGAGACAAGCATACATAATTGTCCTAGCGAGAGTTATGACTCTTCGCCAGAAGCTTTATTATAACATCCAAGATTATTTTAAACAGTAAAGCCTTCAAAGCATTCTATAACAGTTGCAGGTATAACAAGATCTCTACAATTTAGGAGATATGGAGAATATCAACATTATTGCAATGTAACATCAATCAACTAACTTGGAGTCATCTCTAACAAGTTATACTACATGGTTGATTATGTTTTACAAACAACATTATGCCCTGTGGAGATGAGGCTTACCACTCATACTCCAACTGATCGCTGAGAAGCCGCATCAGTATCATACATAGGTCATTAAGAGAGCCGGATTCTCATGACCTTCACCTTCCTCAGTCAGTAAGAGGATCACTTGTAGGACATCTCGTGTCTCTACTACTATAGCTCACCAGGGTAAACTGGTCCTTCGCTATTCTAGAGTCACAGTGGCGTTCTGTACTCTCTTCGTCATCAGGAGGTTTCATATTTACCTACCACTGATACGGATATCTGTGCTTTCTTCGTCATCAGGAGGTTTCCTGTTTTCCTACCACTGATATGGTATGGAACTATAGTGAAGGATGGATGGATTCCACATCTACATCACTTTCCTACACTAGGATGTAAGGTTCTACACATCCATGTACCCCACATACTCAAAAGTATGTGCTCCAGGAGTTCCCTAAGGAAAACCTATTTCACCATCACTTAATTTCTGACAATGATGGATCTATGATCAGGGCTCTACGTTATACTTGATTAGTTAGGTACATTCAGTATTCTTTAACAGCATACATTGTTCTTCAAACAATAACAGTAGCATAGCAGCTATAAAAGAAGAATACTAAATGTAACATGCCTAACTCATATCAATCATTATTTCTCATTATCCTCATCACAAGTCATCTCTAAGGCATGACCTTGATGGTATTCATGGCTCTCATAGCCCATTATCAGCATAGGATTCCATTGGCAAGACATCGGATTACTTTACTTATTCATAAGGCTAACAACATGCCTTTAATGAATATAACATCATTATCCATGCCTGGATATGATTACCTTCATATCAGAACCTGCATGGTTAATACATCTGATAAAGATAATACAACAATAAGGAATGTACTTCCTACTCTTGTGATAAGAGTTAAATCTTTAATTCAAATCAAATAGAGTTTAATACTCAGAAGCATGCCATTACCCTTGAATTAGGGTTTACTATTCACATTACATGTCATCACCCTTGAATTAGGGTTTACTATTCACATCAAGGTGAATTAAACTCATAACATCATCATGTATGAGTAACATCTTCATTGATGCTCTTGGATTAGTTAAAGGTTCATCATTTATCATAATTAGGGTTTCTATGATCTCACACAGGTGGATCATACCCTAATTATGCTCATTCCTGTGCATTGGAGATGCTTTAGTTGAGTTTCTACTTAAAAAAGGTACTTTCTCTCTCTAGAAGTACTTTCTCTCTCATCATAATGTTAGGTGATGTCAACATCACTCTAAAACAGGTTGGATTGAGGCATCATAGGCTAACATAGCCAAAAACATCATCATTATGTGATTAGAGTTACTTTCTCTCTCTAGGGTACTTTCTCTTTCTAGAGTACTCTCTCTTTCATCATACTAATGGTTGATGGTAACATTAGACTAGGTCAAGTTGGATAGAGTCATTATGACTAAAGACATCATTCTCATGTAATTAGGGTTTGAATTGAGCAAGGTATAACTTAATTGACCCTTCAGGGGTATATTGGTAATTCACCCCATTGATCATCATTATGGTCAAAACCTTAGTCAAATAACCCCTTAATATCCTAGGTTGTCATTAGGGTTTGATTAGGGCAACATTGAACCATTTATATCATCATTTGATTTAATGAAGTCAACCTTGAATCACATTGATTGATTTCAATCATTAATCATCAATTGAATTGAGATCGGTTGAAAGTGTTGACCGTTTGTCCACTTTGACTTCCAAGACCGCGAGCCTCCTTCTAACTCCAAGACCGCGAGCCCCCTTAGGATTCAAGACCGCGAGCCTCTTTAAGGGGTTCAAGACCGCGAAGCCTTCCATTGGTTCAAGTTAATGTTGAGACCGCGAAGATCAATTTGATGTTGAGTCCGCGAAGAGGTGTTGACCGTTTAGCTAGTTTGACCTCAGGACAGCGAGGCCCTTCGCGGTCTTGAGACCGCGAGCCTCCTCTCGGTCTTGAGACCGTGAGCCCCCTCATGGTCTTGAGACCGCGAGCCCTCTCACGGTCTTGAGACCGCGAGGCTCTCATGGTCTCAGCCGCTTGGTCCTTCAACAAGGCTCAAAGGTGCAACCAATAATGTCAAACGATGTTGAAGCCTTCAAAAGGTCCAATCTATGTTGACCACCTATGGATTGGGTTAATCAATATTATGCTTGACCAATTGGTCAACCAATTGACCCTCAATTGTTGACCAAATAGGATTGAAATCGATTCAATTAGGGTCTATCAATGTTCACCCATCAACACTCAACAATGCGCATCAACACAAGGTTGAACCCTTCAATTGAGCTCCAAATGGGCCCAAACTTGGCCCAAACGGTCTTGAGATCATGTGGGTGGACCCCACATGGTCTTGAGACCGTTTGCCCAAGATTTCATCAAAATATAAGGTGATTTGATAGAGGTTGAACCATGATTGGGTCACCAATTCAGTATTTTGATCAATTGATAACTTATTTGCAATTGGGTCCTCAATTGGTCAAATTACTCAACCCTAGACCTTCAAACGGTCTTGGGTGATTGTCCTCTCGGTCTTGAGACCGTTTGGATGAGTTCCAAATGGTCTTGAGACCGTTTGCCCATCAAAATTTTGGATTCTAGTGCAAGTTCATCAAGGTCTGACCCATTGAGTTGATGATTGTGTCAATATTTTATTGCAATGTAATTTGGTGTAAAAGTACCTTCAATTGGTCAACAAATCTTGACCCCAGACCTCCAAACGGTCTTGGTTGATTGCCCTCGCGGTCTTGAGACCGTTTTGTGACCCCCAAACGGTCTTGAGACCGTTTAGGTCAATCAACCCTAAAAACCCTAATTAGGTCACCATAATTTCAGTACTGATTTTATCTAGGGTTAGCCCTAGTATTCACCCTTCAACTCTTAGCCCGTTTGTAATTAGACCATAAAACTTGGTGAGTTGGTAATTAACATAATTTTGAACAGTAATCTCATACGGTCAACGCTTGGTCAACGACCTTACACGGTCTTGAGACCGTTTGCCCAAAAAGGCAATTGCAGACCGTTTGAAAATCAGCAATTAATTCATTTAAAGTTGTGACTTAAAAAGGTCATATCTCCCGATTCCTTTGGAGTTAGTCTCCCAAATTTTGAGGGTAATTAGCCTATATAATTAGGAACATATTTCTTATACGGTACACGATCTGTCAACGGGGACAAACGGTCTTGAGACCGTTTGCCCTGTCGCGGTCTCGAGACCGTTTGCTCACCTCGCGGTCTTGAGTCCGAGAGAGCAAACTGTTAGGACCGTTTAAGAAAAAGAAAAGTGGTGGGTTTTTCTTGGAAATCACGCTTTCATCTCCTAGCTCAAGGACAGTACGAATATCCCATGGGTTTGCTTGTAAAATAGAAAAGAACAATAAGGAACATGAAGGACTATCATCTAACCGCATATAAAGGATGCATATAGTAAAGCATGGGTTTAGAGTTATAAAACCCACCTAAAGCTTGCTTTTTGAGCTCCAAGCTTTCAAGATCCAAGCTCTAATGGCGTCCTTGAATTCTTACAGGTTGGCCAAGGTGAAAATTCCAAGGAAGGATGAAAAGAGACGGCTAGAAAGATAGGGTTTCGAGAATTAGCCATGAAGATGACCTTGAATTCGAGTTCTAACCATGGAATTAGGCAAGAAGAGGGGTTTAAACCTACCTTGCACCCCTTGGTCGTCCTCCTTAGCTCCAAGGCAGTCCTTGATCGTCTTTGGTGAAATGAAACAGTAAGGGAACGAAGGGTAAGTTCCCTTGCAACTAAGGGAAGGAGAGCTTATATACATGGGATAGGATTTTCAATATTAGTACATAAGTTGTCCATAATTCCAACTAGGTCCCTCCTTATTTACTTGATCGTCCCTTCCTCTTTAATCTAAGGACAAACCTTCTCTTAAGGTCTTAGGAAAAGAAGGTAAAGGGGAGCAAGCTAATAATGAGGTACATACATAGAGAAACATTGCACATATACCCTGATTATTCACTCACAAGGTATATCTCATAACTTGATAATTCAATTGAGGTGACTTCCTCATCATTTCTTCTCTAAATGATGGCAAGAGTCTAAAAGATACATTTAGATGACATATTTTACAATTTACATCCCTTAATTTGGGTAAATTGCATTTTACCCCAATTTAAGGTTTCAAGCACTGGGATTGCTTCCACAGCTGCACCTTGGTGCCCTAGCTTGGGAAATCCCTCAAACTTTACCAAAAAGATTCTCATGATGTCTCATCATCAGAGGAACATTTCAACATGTGCAAATTGCAAGCTAATCCTTTTAATTGGGTAAATTGCACATAGGTCCCTGTATATCAAAACAATGCTACTACTTTAAATAAAAGGAGCAAATACTGAATTACATGCTCAGAGTTTAATCACAAAGATTTATTCATATATTTAGGCAAAACACCTAGGGTTAACTCATAACCCAGGTCAGGGATGTTACATATAGGGTCACACACATAGGTCATGACCTATAAGAGGAGTTTTGATCTTGAATGATAATTGGATTGATTATTAAAGTGTTTAGATATTCAATTCAAGCAACAAATCAACTGACTGGCTCCCAACCGATCAACTCATGTGATGAAACAACCAATTGGAGTGTAAGGTTGATTGGATATTAAATTGGTTGAGTTCTGGATGAACTAGGGAGAAAACTGAGTGGTTCACTTTGTGAACCAATTGGTCAGCTTACCAACTGATTGTTTGGGGTCATGAGACTATCGACTCTCAGGGAGAGACACACACTTCATGGAGAAATTTGATTGTATCAAGGATTAGTGCTGACGTCATACTATGCATTAATTGGATTCAAATTTGTTAATTCATGCGCGATTGGGAAACACGCCAAATGACCAGTTCATTGAGAAAATTGATCGACTCATGTGTGAACCAATTGGTTCAGTTTCCAACCGACTGGTTCGGTGCTTGCAGGTTGCAAAAATTTATGATCTTCCAGTCTCTTCTGCTCCCACACAAACTGGAACCCATACCCTAACCCTTCCAACAAATAGAGGGGTACTGGGGGCTTCTCAAACACATCCATTACCTCTAATAATTGTTTGTCTTATTTGATTGTGGTAACCAAGAGAACCCGAGTAAGGCCTACCCAGTAAAGGGAGGGATAGCAAGAGAGAATAATTGTTGGAGAGCAAGTTGGTGACTAGTGCACCCACACGAGGGAAAACTCCTTCATGTCCAATCTAGTAGGATGAAAAGAGTTCTAGGAAGTATGTGTGGACTTTCATCGAGGTGTGGAGGCTGTTGTCTACCTCTAGGAGGACAACATCAACCTACTATCTGTGATGAAGACCAGGAGGCAGAATAGATGAGTCCCACTACAACTAGAAGATAGTTACACATATACAATGATGAGGAGATGTAACTAGACTTGCTCCATGACCAGGTAAATCAAGAAACCATCCTTCTCATTATATAGTTGTTGACACGTTGCATACGATGTGAATAAATTTGTTCAATCAAATACCACACATAATCCCAAACTAATATATATATATATACACACACATATATATACACACAACTATATATATATAGGGTAGCGATCCACTGAGAAACATCTTACGGTGAGAGCATGAGAGGCATTTGAATAACTACAAATTGGGAGATATTTTTAAAAATCCAACCATAGAGATGGAAAAAGCATCATTTCATTTACTTTCTCACAAAAAATCATTACAATCAGACATTATTTACATGGTCATATGTACAATATACACTTTTTACATCCAACGATTAGCCTGAAATTCAATATAGAGCGTCAAAAAGTATTTTGTTGTTGTGAATGATCTACAAATTGGATGGTGATAAAATTTTGTAGGAAAGTAAATATTAGTATATACTTGTAATCTATATGGTTGGATTATGAAAAATTGATCAATATGGAGAGTTATTTAAATGCCTCTTATTCTCTCACAAGATATGTTTCTCACTAGATCGCTGCCCTATATATATGCAATTTACATATGTTGCCCTAAAAGAAAGTTTTGATAGTGGATGTGTAGCATGGTTATGGCCAATAAACCTAATTATCTATGCATGGTTGTGAGATTGGTTATTCCTATATTATCTCGGTTTGCATACCAAACCTCTATCTTATCTTCTAATTGTAAACATATTATTATCTCCTATCTTTGCTCTCCTCAAATGTAACTTAAGGTTTCTCTATAATCATGTAATAGTAGGATAGTTTATTTTCTTGTTACAATAATGAAGAAAGATGCTCAGACGATCAGTTGGAAGACCGAGGAGGATGAGCTGAACTGATCAACTAGTGGACCTGACTAATTGACCACAAGATCCAAAAGATGTTGATCACAGACTAGACGACTGGTGAGATGACCAACTGACCGTCCAGGAGGCGATTCGATCAGTTCAAGGGTTGAACCGATTAACCCATATTGGCAAGCATGAATCTTCATCAACAACATGTTTCTGCATGTGATGTAGACCCTTGGATGTGGTAATTCATTTTAGCTCTAAGAAATTACATTAGAATGGCCATAAACATTACTTTTTTTATTACATGTTTTTGTTGTGGGATATAGCATGTATATGATACATACTATAAATGTGGTGATTGGATAAAATATATGTTACAACCCCAATTTTGGGTTCATTTGCTGAGAAATGTAATTTCTCATATTAAAGATAAATGAACAAATAATGATTGAATGCATGAATTTTGTTACAATAGCCTTGATGATTGCTTTGTGGGCTTTATTGGATATTGGGCCCAATAACAAGGAAATTCAATTAGTAAATGAATAATTAAGGTTTTGAGAAAAGAAAGGTGTGGAAACCTCCAGAAGGCAAAAGAATACAATCCAAAGTTGGATTTCGTGCCTCTTGGGTTCCTTGGGTCCCAAGGAGTCCAAAGTTGCATAGAGAATGCAATAAGAAAAGAAAAGACCAATTAAGTATTTCCTTGTTAAGAAAGAAATTGAAAATAATGATAAAATGTGGAAAATATGTGAAAAGAGGTATAATTGAGCTATCTTTGGTGGATTTTCGTATCCCAAGGATTCCTAATGTTAAAAGGAATTTCAATAGGAAAATAGAAGAGAGATAAAGAGAAATCCTTAAAAAGAGAATTACAAAGGAAAAGAAATTGATTAATAAAAGGGAAATATGAGAAATTGACTTTCAAAAGAAGATAAAGGCAAATAGATTTCCCCTAATATGGGAATCCATGCCTTTGGGATTTCTTGATGTCCAAGGGACCCAAAATAACAAGATAATAGCAAAGGGAAAAGAAATAACAATTAATTTTGAACAAATTAATGAATAACTTAGGAGAGAAGGAAGCCTTATCATCCATTGCAATTTGTTTCCCAAATTTCTTACAAAGCTAGATAATTCCAAGACAAAACTTACCTTAAAATTTGAGACAAAAAGGAGTTATGGTTTGGGAGAAATCAAATTTTCAAGTTATCTCCAAGTTTGGGAATTATTCTGAATTTTAGGAAAATATATTTCCTTTTGATGAACACGTGCTTTGAGGACCGTTGGATCTCAATCCAATGCTGGTCGCTCATCTTCAAAGTCCTACATGGACTGGGACCTTGTAGGTTACAGGAAGAACCTTCCATCCTAGAATTCTCGCAAACCAGTGGATGTGCAAAGTTTTTAATAGCTCCTTTGGACTTGGGAGAAGAAACCGCAGGGAATCATCCCTGGTTTGACTAGGATTGGTCACTGTTTTGGGAGGTACCCAATTCTTGTAAGACTGCCTCGACCCTATATATAGGGGAGGGTGTGTGAGGGTACCAACGTCCCTCTTTCCTACCCAAGCCTCTACGGAAGAGAGCGAGGAACACTTGTGTGCGCCCAATTGCTCCATCCATCTTGACCTGCAACCTCCATACATCGACAAACCTCGCCGGAATCCGGTGAGTAGGAGGAGGATAACACGTGGTTGCAGCACACAATTGGGGATGTGGTTGAGTTCGACAAAGGGAGGCAAAGCTCCCTGGATGATCAACACGCTCGCAGGAGATCGAAACCCCAGAGTCAACCCTGAGGTTGACCACATGCAACCACCGACTCGCGAGGAAGAAGAAGAAGAAAAGGGGGGGGGGAGATCTTGTTGCCCCCGATGGTTGTGAAGGAAGGTAAGGACAAACTTGTCCTTCGTCTCCTTTTGATTGCAGTGATAGGCGCCTGTGTTCGTTGCCGTTGGATCCTAAGTGGAACAACAGACCACAGATCAAAAGGTTCATATTTTTCTAAAAATACTAATAAACCAGAAAAAGGGATTTTTCTTACAAAAATCATATCTTGAGCTAGGTAAATCAGATGAGTAAAGTTAAAATATGAAAGTTGCTTAGAAAAATTGAGGAACACGTTAAAAATAATTTGAGAACCTAATTTTGTTCCGTTTTGCAACAATGCATATTTTGGATAGAAAAGGTATTAATTTGTGGTTAGAAATCCTAAATGTTGATAAAAGATATATTTAATCTTGTAATTAGGTTAATTCAAGCATGTTTAACTTGTTTAATAATAAAGTTAGATTTTAACCTATTTTGATGATGGAATTGAAGGGATTAGGATTTTAAACCTAATATGTTAAAACCCTTAGAAACCCTAAGTGAGGGAAAAAGGGAAGAAAGGATATAATAATCCAAAAATTAGAGTTTTTGTGATCCAAATCTGATCTTAAGATCTTAATGGAAAATAAACTGAGATAATTAGGGTTTGACGGATATTTTGATAAAAATAAAGTAAAGGTGATAAAAAGGAAGTGAAACCCTAATTATGGTCAAAACCCTAAAAAGGGCTAGTAACCCTAGGGCTCGATTAGGCCTATTAGATTTGTATACCGTGATCCATGATAGAAAATATTGGATGAATATTTCAGGACTAAATTGTGCTTGCTTGCTTGATTCTGGATTACTTGATTGTTTGGATTAATTCTGCATTCAAGACAGCTTGACAGGTATGTGGTTAATTATGAATAACCACATTAGTTTTCTGAGGATTTTCTGGATGGTTAATCACATTGAATGCAAATTATCAGTTTGGATGTTCATACTTGCAAATCATAAAGTCATTATGATTATCACATTAATAATAGAAGTATGTATTCTCGCACCTACATGCCGCCCTGATGGATGATGCCAAAGGTCAGGCCCGGATGGGTAGGCCAATGGGCACCAAGCTCGGGAATGAGAAGGTGGCCTATGATATTGAATGACTAACGAGAACTATGAAGGGTGACCCCATGAACCAAGCCCAGGATTGAGAAGGTGGCCTTAAGTCATTGGCAAAAGAAACCCTAAGGTGGGTATGCCAGGGTTAGGGTAAAAGTGGTGGATAATGTCATACTGAAAAGCATAAATTGGCTTGTTAATTAACTTGATTGTGATAATTAGATTGTTATCCATATGTGCAAACTTTTGGTTGTCCCCACATACCAGTATATTTCGATATACTGACCGACGTTTTGTTTTTCGGCATTTTAGGTACAAGTTTGAAAAGCACAAACAGTAAAGTGACACATCGTGAAATAAGAAGTAAAGTACAAGGAGGATTATATAGAATAATTTAAGTTGTGGATAGATAGTTTTCTAAAGTTTTAAAAAGGTATACAAAATTTATTTTATACCAGTTTTCAGTTTAGTTGGTAAAATTTGATAATTTTTATTGATTATTTGTCGAACCTTTGATCATGTTAATTGAGATAACGACACCGACCTTTTGGTCTCCCTTAATTGGGGGTTACCGGGAGGCGGGGTCATTACAGTATATGTATTTATAAATATAAACTCCCTCAATCAAATGTTAAGTCTTAGTTGCTTTCCAAAAGAGACACACATGAAAAGCTTGATCGACTAAGCGTGGGCACCCCAAAGATGGTGCACCATCTATCTCATGGAAGTGTGATGGTAATAATGCGGGACCGCCAAACAAGGTGCATTATTATCGTGTTGGATTTTAGGTCAGGCTTAACTATGTGATCTTAACAAAATTAAGCACCAAAAGCATGCATATGATCATGGCAAGGAGTTACGCATGTCATCTATCTAAGAATTGCATAAGATGCAATTGGAAAATGTTTCCTACCTTAATAATTGACTATGGATGCTTGCATTATCAGGTAATAGTTGAATTGTTTTAGATCTTGACTCACTAGAAGGTTGTACGTTGCAATCTTGTGAATTGATATATGAGGACTATCAATTTGAATAAAATATCAATCTTTTAAAAAAATCAAATCAAAAAGGGTTTTTGACAAAATGCAATTTACTCTTGTAGAATCAAATGACAAACAAGCCAGTGTTGCGATCACTCCTTAGGAAGGACAAACTTGATGAGACAAATTTCCACGAATGATTTTGGACTTTGAGAAGGGTTCTGAATGAAGAGTGTAAGCTCTATGTCCTAGATAAACCAGTGCTAGGAATAACTGCTCCCGATGCGCCTAGGGTGAGGAGGATGCTTACTGGAAGCATGACAACGATGCCTTGGACATAAAGTACCTTATGCTAAGCTACATGAACTATGAGTTTCATGAGCAATGCAAGGATATGGGGATTCTTGAGATGGTAACACATCTTAGGAAAGTGATCCATGTTCTCACAAAGCAAGAAAGGAACAATGTCATAAAGGTGCTCTTTGAGTGTAAATTGACAGAGGGGAATTTAGTAGAAGATCACATGCTCAATATGATTGGACATGTGTATCATCTCGAAGGTCTGGGATTCTCTTTGAGCCAAGAGTTGGCCACGAATATGATTTTGAATCATTGCAAGAATCATATAGCCACTTTATTGAGTGTTACCACTTGAATAAAATGGCCAAACCGATGTCAGATTTTCTTGGTATGTTGATTCATGCCAAAGCAAGAATGAAGAAGGACAAATCCATGATGATGATCAACGAAGTTGAGTCCAAAGATGAAAGCAAAGCCATGAAGAGTTATGAGGCTAAGCCCAAATCTAGATTCTCAACACTCAGGATGAGGAGAAAGAAAAATACAAGAGGAACTTATCTTTGTACTTGAAGGTATTCAAGAAGAAGAGGACGGGGATGCAAATCTCCACTTTAGGTATATATGTTATTGAGATAAACTTATCAACTTCTTAATCATAGTTAGTAGATACCAGATGTGGATCTCACATATTCTCAAATATGCAGGATCTTAAAAGAAGTAGGCCTTTGGGAAAGGGCGAAGTTGAACTCTGAGTTGCATATGGAGCAAGAGTTGCTTCCATTATAGTTGGAACCTATAGTTTATCTCTACCCACAGGGCTTGTAATAGGGTTAATGAACTACTATTATGTACCTTCCATAAATAGAAACATCATTTTTGTATCTTGTTTGGACAAGGATGCATATGAAATTCAAATTAAGAATGGTCGATGTTCTATTTTAAAAGATAGGATGTTTTATGGAAGTGCCCCAATGTCGTATGGTCTTTATTTGATAGATCTAAATACATGTTTATAACATAAATACCAAAAAAATAAAGCTCAACAACTCAAACAAAATATACCTTTGGCATTGTCGTCTAGGGAACATGAATGAGAATCACATATCTAGACTCCATAAAGATGGTTATTTGGACTCTTTTGATTTCAAATCAATGTGAATCTTGTTTGTTGGGTAAGATGACTAAGACCCATTTCACTGGTAACAATGAGAGGGCTAGTGATCTATTAGAACTCATATATACTGATGTATGTGGGCCTTTTAGAACAACTGCAAGAGGTGAATATCAATCTTCATTGATGACTTTGGTAGGTAGGATTATGTTTACTTGATGAAATATAAGTCAGAAACTCTTAAAAGGTTCAAGGAGTTTATGATTGAAGTACATAACAAACTTGGTAAAAGTATTAAGGCACTTTATTATGATCGAGGTGGATAATACTTAAGCCAAGAGTTTGAGGGCCTTCTGTGAGCCCATGGGATTGTATCTCAATAGACTCCACCTAGAACACCTCAACATAATGGTGTATCAGAAAGAAGCAATCACATATTGCTATATATGGTGTGATTAATGATGAGTTTAGCTGAGCTTCCGACTGCCTTCTAGGGTTATGCTCTAGAAACCGCATCATTTACACTAAACTGAGTACCATCTAAATCAATTCAAAAGACACCATATGAGATATGGTATGGGAAGCGTCCCGATGTCTTTTATGAAGATTTGGGGACTTGAAGCTTATGTAAGGAGAATGTTTTCTGAAATCTTGGCCCTAAATCTAATAAACATTATTTTGTTGGATATCCTAAGGAGACTAACGTATATTACTTTTGTTACCTACATGACAACAAATTGTTTGTTACCATAGATTCTGTATTCCTAGAAAAGGAATTTATTTCCAAAGTAATCAATGGGAGGAAAGTGGAACTCAAAGAGGTTCGAGATCAACAAGAAATCATTGAACCAATATATGTATAAGAGAAACAAAGAGAATCACAAAGCATTGTGGAATCTCAGATTCTTCAAGTAACACATGTACCTTGTAGATCTAATAGGACATGCCTTGAACCTGAGAGATTTGGATATCTTGTGACTCAGGAAGGCGGTGAGTTGGTCATAGATGATGAGCCAACAACCTTTCTAGAAGCTATTGAAGGGCCAACGTTTGAGAAATGGCTTGAGGCCATGAGATCTGAGATGGAATCCATGTATACCAACAAGGTATGAACCTTGGAGGATCTACCTGAAGGGGTAAAACCGATAGGGTGCAAGTGGGTCTTCAAGAAGAAGACCGAAATGGATGGTAAATTACAAACCTATAATGACATATTGGTTGCAAAGGGTTTCAGATAAGTTCAAGGTGTTGACTATGACAAAACCTTTTCTCCAGTGGCCATGGTTGAGTCCATTATGATCATGCTTGCTATCACAACTTATCATGACTATGAGATTTGATAGATGGATGTTAAAATTGCATTCCTTAATGAGAATCTTCTTGAGTATGTGTACATGACACAATCTGAGGGTTTTATAAATCCAAATGATGCAAATAAAGTCTATAAGTTATAAAGGTCAATCAATAGATTGAAGCAAGCATATCAGAGCTGGAATTTTTGTTTTGATGAGACAGTCAAAGAGTTTGGATTTATTCAAAATGAAGATGAACCTTATGTGTAGAAGAAGGTTTGTGGGAGCATAGTGACATTCCTCATATTGTATGTAGATGACATACTATTGATGAGGAATGCCATCCATACTTTACAAAATGTAAAGAAATGGTTGGGAAATATATTTTCTATGAGAGACTTGGGAGAAGCATCCTACATATTGGGGATTAAGATATATAAAGATAGATCTAGAAGGCTTCTTGGGCTAAGTCAAAACACATACATTGACAAAGTATTGAAGCGGTTCAGCATGGAGAGATCAAAGAGAGGAAAACTACCCATGCTTCATGGAGTTACCATCTCTAAAGCTCAATGTCCTAGTTATTATAAAGAAAGGGAACACATGAGTTTGATTCCATATGAACTGGAAATTGGATCAATCATGTATGAAATATTGTGTACTTGTCCCGATGTCTCATATGCCTTGAGCATGACGAAAAAATATAAATTAGATCCATGTGATGCTCACTGGACAATCGTGAAGAACATCCTTAAGTACTTGAGAAGAACTAAGGATTAGTTCCTCATCTACGGAGGAGAGGAAGAGTTGGTGGTAAAGGGTTACACTGATGCAAACTTCCAAATTGAAAAAGATGATTACATATGACAATCAGGATTCATGTTTTGCCTAAAACAATAGAGCTGTAAGTTGGAAGAGTTCCAAACAAGAGATAGTTGCTGATTCTACAATAGAGGCCAAGTATATTGCTGCATTGAATGCAGTAAAGGAGGTTGTATGGACCAAGAATTTCATTTTTGAACTTGGGGTTGTTCCAAGCATCATCGACACAACTGAGCTATATTGTGACAATAATGGAGATGTTGCGCAAGTTAAGGAAGCTAGATCACATCAACATTCCAAGCATATACAAAGGTGGTTCCATCTCATACGAGAGATTGTATAGCGAGGAGATGTGAAAATTTGTAGAGTACCAACAGAGAACAATGTTGCTGACCACTTAACAAAAGCACTTTTACAACAGAAGCATGATGGTCATGTTAGATCACTGGGAATAATATTTGTGGGTGATTGGCTCTAAGTGCAAGTGGGAGTCTATTGGTATGTATGCCCAGAGAGCCAATTATATGATGGTTGTAATGGAATAACTTGTAAATGATTTGATTATATTATCCTATACATAAAAGTGAGTGACATGTGTGTCTGCTAGATTTTCACCTACTTGGCTGCCTACTTTTCACCTTCTTGCTTCCCAGTACATGTTGATGCAGTGTGAGCTTTATGGAGTTACATGCTTGCTAGTTTGTTGACATTTTTGATAGTTGATGCTACCATGCTTGCTTCTAAGTTTAAAAAGTGTTTTCTCAAACAGCTAAGATTTGTATATATTTACATGTTCAAACTATTATATCTATTAAAATGGTGACTAGAAGGGGAGTCAGTTGGTTGCTTTCGAGCTGTTGCTCCTTTTTTTCAATATATTACTATAATAAATCTATTTTTGAACCCACATATGTTTTTTGTTTTGTTTTTTAAACTGTTTTCATATAATTTAAGGGTCTATGTGCTTGCTCATCTTATCGTATGCTTATTTTAACAGTTTGTCTACACATACTTTGACAGTTTGTCTACTTACTTCAGTAGTTGTCTATTTTCTTAATAATTAAATATCTTTATGTGCTTATCTTCATGTAATTATTTTAGAGCAGAGATAATATTGATATTCACACAAGTTTTTTAACAAATGGTATATAAATTATTATGAAATACTAACTACCAATATACATATGCCAAGGAAGGAGAACATTTGTAAGTTTATTAATGACAAGTTCCAGATTGGAGGGAGTCAATTGGTAATTAATCAATTTTTTTATTATCGAGAGAACTGCCCCCGTAGAAGCGCCACTTTTGTGACCCCCCAGATAGTGTAAAACTCTCAGGCCCTGAGCCCCCAGCACACCCGGGAACCGGTTAAAATGCACGGTTGGTCGGCCTGCACGAAGGGTACCATTTTGGAGGTGACTTCTGGGTTTCGAACCCGGGTCCCTTCATGAGGAGACACCATGCCGAACCACCTGAACTATTCCTCCCTGACTAATCGAATTATTCTCTTTTACTGAGTTGCCTATAAATTTTGTGACTATTAGTTATGTAACTTTTAAGAGCAAAGGTAGTAGTGATATTTTCAATAAACACATGTAGAAATTGGAAAGAGCCACTTGACAATTAGTCATCAACCAACATATGCTCAAGAAAGAAACCACAAATAATTTTGATAATGACATGTTATTAATTAGAAAGAGTCTTATAAAAGTTAGTCAACTATTCTCTTTTATGAGTTAATAAATATCGAGATGCTTCATCTACTCCCCCTTTTTAAAAAAGGGAGTCAGTTGGCTGCTTTTGAGCTGCTCCAATTGCTCCATTTTTTAAACTATTAATATATTAAATCCATTTCTGAATATGAAAATGTTTCTATTTTTATTTTTTAATTGATTCCATCACATCCATCCATGTTTATCTAAATTTTCAGGGTCTGTGTGCGTGCCCATCTTACTAGTCTGTGTATTTTACAAATTTGTCTACATGCTTCAATTATTTATCTACGTATTTCAACATGTTTGTGTGCTTACTTGCGTATATTTTCTGGAATAGAGATAATTTTTGATAATCACATATTTTCTTTTAACAAATTATAGGTAAATTGTTATATATGTTAGCTATCAATAGACACACACCTATGAAGGGAAATGTGTGTAGCTTACTAATGACAAACTCCGAACTAGAGGGAGTCCATTGTAATTAATCAGATTATTCTTTTTTACCGAGTTGCTTGTAAATTATCATGAGTATCAATTACATATTTTATTAGAGAAAAGGCAGTTTTGGAAAACATGCTACGATTGGAAGCAGTCATCTGACATTTAGTTGTCAATGACAAATGCTCTAGAAAGAAAATCACATATAAGTTTTTTAATAGCACGCTCCAAATTTAAGAGAGTCTTATAAAAGTTAGTCAAATATTTTCTTTTATCGAGTTAATTAAATTGTGAAACATGTTCTTAGCACGTGTCTTCTGACTAGTATTGATAAAAGACAAGCTTCCAATTTATTATGTTTTATGCAGTTATGTGATAATGATATAATATATTAAATATCTAGAGAATGATATTATTCAATGACATATGTCTTCAAGTACGCGACTTGAACAATGAGATCATATAGATGTTAAGAGTATATACATTCTCATTGTTTCCCTAATTAGATGTTATTATGGAAGGCAGATAGACAACAATAACACATAATACTAGAGTACGCGTTGGTTGATGAAAAAATCTCATCAGCCGTGATATGTGATATCAAACCAAGTACACACATACATGTTAGAGAACAGTGTATCGTGCAGACGCACCATAAAACTGATACATAGAAACCATTACAATGGTAGTCATATTCAACTCTCATAGTGTTGGTGGTGATTGTGGGTCTTAGACCTGAAGTCACTATACTCATCACATGTTGTTTGATATGCTTTGACATCATGAAACATAATCTTGAATGAGGGTTGCCATAAAGGTGATAATTGGGTGACTATAACACATGTGGACTGACTATGAGTGATGTAGATGGGATTTGTCCCTCCTATAGGAGCATGATATCTAAGGCCTCTTGATAACCGAGACTGAGATATGCATGGCCATGCACATGTGAGTCAATATGTGATATTGAGCTTACACATCGAATGTTAAAGAGGATGAATAATCCATGCATTGAGTTCAATCTGGATATTAGTGAAAAAAAAACTATACAAACACTATAACACCAAACATAGATTGTAGGTTGAAGTTGTTCTCCAACTTTCCATCTACTTGGGTAGCAATGATGTACGACTAAGCACCACTCTTTGCTTGTGGTGTCATAACTAGTTATGGACATTTGGTACCTATGTAATATGGGACCTATAGGGTCACACACATAGGTCATGACCTAGAAGAGGAGTTTTGACCTTGAATGATAATTGGATTAATTACTAAAGTGCTTAGGTATACAATTCAAGAAAAAAATCAACTGATTGGACTCCCAACTAATCCACTCATGTGAGGGAATAACCCATTCGAGTGTCGTATTGATTTGATATTGAATTGGTTGAGTGCTGCCTGAACTGGGGAGCAAATTGACCGGTTCACTTAGTGAACCGATCGAATTGACTCACCAACCAATCAGTTGGGGTCGTGAGATGACTGCCTCGTAGGGTGAGATACCCACTTCATGGAGAAATTTGAATGCATCAAGGATTAATGCTGACGTCATGTTCTGCATTAATTGGATTTGAATTTGCTAATTCATATGAGATTGGAAAACATTGTGAATAAACCCGTTTGATGAGTGAACCGATGGGCTCCCGTGTGAACCATACGGTTCGGTTGCCAACCAACTGGTTTGGTGCTCGCAGGTTGCAAAAATTCATTATCCTTCGGTCCCTTCGGCTCCCACACAAAATGAGAACCCATACCCTAACCCCTCCTATAAATAGAGAGGTACTGGGGGCTTCTCAGACATATCAATTGCCCCGACAATTGTTTGTCTTCTCTGTTTGTGGTAGCTGAGAGAACCCGAGCAAGTCCTTCCCAATAAAGGGAGGGATATCAAGGCAGAACAATTGTGAGAGAGCAAGTTTGTGACTAGTACACCAACAGGAGGGACAACTCCTTCCTGTCTATTCTAGTAGGAAGATAGGAGTTCTAGGTAGTCCATGTGGACTTTCATAGAGGCGTGGAGGCTGTTGTCTGCTTCTAGGAGGACAACATCAACCTTCTATCTGTGGTGAAGACTAAGAGGCACAACAGAAGAGTCCCAGTGTAACTAGAATACAGTTGTGCATCTACAACAACAAGGAGATGTTGCTGGACTTGCTCCCAGACCAAGTATATCCTCAAAGCCAACCTTCCCATTATACTAACAAGATCTGCTAGTTTAATGGGGAATATGGTAGTAAATTTTTTGTTTTGGCTACCTATTATGTAGCCATATTTCCCTACATGATGGGGTGAAGGTCGATGCGTTACATGTTGATAGTGTGGAGGTCAATGGGGGGTAAACATCGACAGATGGTGGTTGGTGTGTGGTGGTTGGTGGGTGGTGGTCGATGGGTGGAAGATAGAGGTTTGATCAGTGGGTGGAGGTCGGTGGGTGGTGGTCAATGGGTGGTGGTTGATGGGTGGTGGTGTCGATGGGTGGTGGTCAATGGGTGGTGATCGATGGGTGGAAGATGAAGGGTTGAATGATGGGTGGAGGTTGATGGGTGGTGGTCGGTGGGTGGTGGTTGATGGGGTGGTGGTCGATGGGTGGTGGTTGATGGGGTGGTGGTTAATGGGAGGGTGGTTGTGACGTCCCCGGATTTTGACTTCTCCAAACCCTATTGGGAATGAGAGGTCAGAATCCGAGAACATCATCCAATTATATCAGAAAGCGATGCGGAAGCATAATACGCATACATGAACATACAACCATAACATTTCTCAACGATAACATGCATATTTACAACATGAATTACATTTACATATTACAAGAAGATTTACAATTTTATGAACATGTATGCTAAAAGGATCTTAGACAATAGGTACAACCTATACAACTTGGTCACATCTTATTATTTTATCCCATTCCAGCTTTGGACCTAGAAAATACGAGAAATAAAAACATCAACAAAAGTTGGTACGTGGAATTAAAAGCTATACTATGCTGGCATATAAAATATTCGAAATTGAAGAAAGAGAGAAAACATTATTTAAAGGCAGAAAATCAGGTAATCCCAAGTTATTAATAATGTTTCAATGGACATGTATTACTATGGTGGACTTAGCACAAACATAAATATTGGGCCCTATCCCTACGTACCTTGTACCATTAGGGATCTCCCCGCGTACCTTGTACCATTAGGGAGGTGCTAGTCAACATTAATACTTTCCCTCTCTAATAGGGATATTAATGAACCATCAGTAACTACATTCCATTTTCTTTCTTTAGTGTTCTTATTGTTCAAGGCGGAAATGTCAATACATATAGATCTACATCCAATAATGTATTTCAAGTACAAGCAAGCAAGTACATATATTTAGCATCCAGCAAATCTATTCATATAATTATATCCACGTACCTGAGTTCAGAGATTTCTAATCATTCTTGCTCATCTAGATATCTGGTCATCACCTGGTTAAGACAAGACCACATACTATCATCAGATTCTGATCATCTTAACCCTAGTCGTGTTCATTAGGGTTTATATTATCTCATTAGGATATTCCAACGTTTACTTGCATTATTGTCTTATATTTATCTTACTGACGTCATTTTCCAGATTATGATACATTATCTGAATATTAGGTTCCATATTCTATTTTTTTGCACATATTGATCCTAGGTTACATCATTAACCTAGATTAGGGTTTTAAACCATGTATTAATATTCATCTTCATATAACATGGATTTTGTTCATCTTTAAGATCTCATAATTAAAATTGAGGTTTAATATACTGATATAAGCTTAGTCTGTGAATTTCATCATTTATTGAGCATATTTGCATTAATTGCATTATCTTTAGTGTTATTAGCCCTAATTAGCCAAATTAATCAAATTACGGGATTTTGTGCATCAACATGACCATATCTAACATCATATGCATTCTATACATAATTGTGGACTTACTGATATTTTTCCATGATTTTATGTCATCACTTGCAATTTATTACTCATGGACTAAGTATTTTACAACTAACAAGATATCATTGATATTAGTGGATCAACAGCCTGATATTTTTGTTCTATGTTGTTGTACACATGTTTCTGAGAATTTTGGTATATTATATGTATTTTTCTGATGCTCGAGCTATTTTCTATGATTAATCAAAGATTTAGATATTTTTGAGAGTTTTACCTCATGCTGCCAATCAGCGAATGCCATGTGGCCACTCAATAGCGGGGCTCTCTACTGATCTGGATGATTGCCCGCGGTTCACCTCCCCTGAACCCAGTCTGATTATCAGGAGACAGGATCCGTCTTTGGCATCATGAGAAGCAGCCCACTTCCTTTGCAGTGACACTCGACTCGAAGCCACCGCTTCTGGGGCCATCTTACGGAGAGAAAGATGCAGGTGTCGCCTCACACCGAAGCCCTAGATCAGCCTCTGATGCGGGCTCCATCCTTGGGCGTGAAGTCACTACCACCAGACTGGATCACCGGAGGCAAAGATTGGTTCTTTACAAGATCTCGAATCCTTCTCGCCTTGCTTTCGCACCGCTGCCGTGGCCTGGCTCAGGGAGTGAGCTCTGGTGAGCTAGTACCACCATCACCTCCGGCATAGCAGAAACTACCAGTACATGGATCTTCCTACGTGATCTACTTTTGGTCTGCAGCACAAGGATGTTGTCCTCCGTGGACCTAGCTCAAGGAGGCGAGCAGTAGTGAAGTTGTGCTCTCACCGGCAAGGCGCCATCTTGCGGTGCGAGGCAGTGAGGAGGAGTCGCAGGCAGCCGGGTCGTGCTGGAACAAGGTAGGCGGAAGGAGACAGAGGGTGGTCTCAGGGAATCAGGTGCCTCGTGTGGGTGCTTAATGAGGTCCGTTGGGAAGGCGGCCTCCACGTTTCTGCAGCGACGGGAGCGGTGGTGGTGTTTTTAGTTCTGCGCTAGCTCAGGGAGTGAAGTGGAGACGACGAGGGAAGGATGGAAGTGAGAAGTGGAGATGGAAGAGGAGTGGAGTGCGTAGTAAGGATGAGGGATGAAACTCTCGCATCCCACCACATCTGCCTTACTTCGAGGGGTCGTTGGCTAGTTCCAGATATTGCGGATCTCTTCCCAAACTTAATAATTATCCAAGGCTGCTATGCTATCGTTCTCAGGCCACTGAAGATCACAACTCGGTCAGGCTTCAACTCCGTTTTAGTCAGAGGTTGAGGATGAGGATCTGCCATCCGATCCAGCTGGTAGAGGGCTTGGGATCATGCCACCCTGCCATGCTTTAGGTCACACCCAAGTAGAAGGAAAGCTGAACCAGCATGACACTGATGTCATGGGCTAGATTATAAAATCATACTCTTATAACTCGTCACCCATTTGTTCATTTTATGAAAGTTCCATAGCATTTAAACCATTAATCTCCTCAACTTCAATCGACTATATCTTTCTATAGAAATCCCCAAACATCCTACAATTTTAGACATAGGCTTACAATATCTTATTGTCTCTTATATAAGTTTCGAGACACAAAATAATTATTTGGTCATGCAAATTGATTCTTATAACAACCTTATATTATGTACAAACCTGGAATTCAAATTAGTTAATTATCAAATATTGGTCTGACACATGTAACAACACTTGATATGATCTTAACATACATTAAAACTCATCAATGGACACTTGAATTTGTTATGACTACCAAAAGGACCTCTTGACCTCATGAGCACATATATCATAGTTGAACTCAATTCAGTTTTTATAATCACCAATTACACCTTTAATCACTCTATTTAAGTTGAAGATATTTCAAAATTAGGTGATCTATTCCTCAACTAATTTCAACCACCTATAGAACACTCACGGTCCTCAAATATCATATTGGGTATCAAAACCCTAAAATTCACGGTCATCACATTCACCCCACCTTAAAAGGAATTTTGTCCCCGAAATTCAACAAAACTCATATTCAAAATGATAACTAAGGGTCTAACTTCTCATCGATCACCACTTCTAGGTACCAAAGTTCTCTATATGCATTCCAAGTTGTCATCTTAGTATCCAGAGCATCTAGGAGTCTACCCACCCCACCTTATATAGGTTGACGCTTCATTTAATGGCTTGTTCATGACATGACATTATGATATCTTAGGGTTACACCACCCCTAAGGATACGGGTTTTGTACATAATTTTAAAGTTCAAGAGGAATTCATTTATATGCCATGATATTCAGATCGTTCAAATCTAACATCATTAACATCTTACAATGATTTCTGCATTAGAGAAGATTTATCTTCATCCTTGATATTATAATTTTTCTTAAGAAGGCTTATGTAATATGTTTGACCATTAGGGTTTCACCCTATGGTGTGATATTCTTACTCAACTTAGAAGCATACATTGAGAAGGATCAAAGTTATGAACTATATTTCTGATCATATATCCTATGATCCAAAAATATCTTTCATGTTTCATATGAAGGGGAAGAGAATATTTAAAAGTCAAACTTATCATGATTTCAATCTTGGGTGCTACTTGTATAATATAGGGGGGAAATATAGAATAGTTCAAGCTTATACGAGTGACTCCTCATATATAATCATCTATATAGCTCAAGTGAGGTTTCTATCATTGTATATTGAGAAAGGGAAGAAGAAGGGAGAACATGTATTTTGAGTATCTTTTGCCCAAAGCATCACACTCTCGTAACTAGAGTTCATATATTACCTCACTTGCAACTAATGATGAGATTCACAAAAATGTCACTCCAGCTAGGACCTAACTCAGCCAAAGGATTGACTTTATCATATGGGTCATCTACCCATCCTTTTATTTTACCCAATTCTCACATATAGATTTGAATCATGCATAAGGACTCAACTCAACACTCAAGAGTAATCTAGTGTAGGACACTTTTTTTTAACACGTATCTCATATATTGGAGGCTAGGTCCTATGACCTTCTCCCCGTGGGTCTTACTCTCTCTGGAGTTCACCACATATCTCATCCTACCACTAGATATCCCCCTTGTGTAAGAGCTTGAGGCTCATGCACACTCATCTCTATCTTAACTTAGTTTAACTTAAGTAGGAAAAGGAATGTACTTTCATCATCAAGATTTTGCATAAATTCTACAAAATTGGATTCAACAAGTATACAACTTAAACCTTTATAAGGAAACTTATACCATCAGAGATCAACTTAGATAAGATTTCACATGCTTATTTCAACTATCATTCTATCATCTAATCTATGTATCACATATCTTGATAAGGCTCTAGACATCTAATCTAGACTACTCTCTCTTCTAGACTGATGTCACTCCTTTTCACTTAGGTTGCATGAACACCCACTACTCTCCTGTGTGAGGGACACATTTTTATATTTACATATATCTAATAAAATATTATATAGTTTTTCTCCGAGAAAGAAGGCGTCAGAGAAAACTGTCGAGGTGTGAGCCGATTGGGAAACAAAACCAAACCAGCAAACTCGAGTGTCCCACACACAGTAGATAGTCCAGTGCCATGTCACCTAGTGAAATGGTGAGAACATGGTGTAGATTAGTATAGCAACCCATTACATATGAGCTCTATATGGAAAGGGTTTCTCACACTTGTCTAAACCTAGTTCTCGAACATCTAGGTTCTAACTTAGAGGCTAAGTCAAACCTTATTCCTATAGAACAACTTACTAAGTTTCTAGGGTTTAAAGTGAAAGGTGAAATTTAGTTTTCTTCATGGTGAGCAATTGTTAGGTGTAGCTATTGTTCATGCTCTAATACCATTTGTAAAGCCCGGGCCCACTGCCCAAGGCTCTAGTAGAGTTTCATGAATGATGACTGGCCCCACAAACCACCACTAGCCTTAACTGCACACTTTGTCCACACTGACGCACAAGCCAGGATCAACTTCCCGACTGGTCACCCATCCTAGTACTACTCCAAGCTGAGCACGCTTAACTATGGAGTTCTTTAGTGATGGGCTCCCGAAAAAGGAGGTGCACCTTGGTGATATGGGTAGTCCAATCATTCCTTTTAAGATCAACTTATCCAAGGCCTCAAATCCTGGGATGTTACAATCTCCCCCACTTAGACTCTTGACATCCTCGTCAAGGCTCAACTATATGGCCTCATAATTTGACCCCATTTCAGTGTAGACCCACAATGGCCCATGGACACTCAGCTCCCGATCACGGAATATCAGTGCAAGGGTGGCTACGTCAACCATGGACAACCCTTTCCTACATGCCTGGACCGCATGACTCAAGACTGGCATGCCATGCCCATGTGGGCCCCACCTACTAGAGGGGTTATGGCTCTGATACCAACTGTGACGTCCCCGGATTTTGACTTCTCCAAACCCTATTGGGAATGAGAGGTCAGAATCCGAGAACATCATCCAATTATATCAGAAAGCGATGCGGAAGCATAATACGCATACATGAACATACAACCATAACATTTCTCAACGATAACATGCATATTTACAACATGAATTACATTTACATATTACAAGAAGATTTACAATTTTATGAACATGTATGCTAAAAGGATCTTAGACAATAGGTACAACCTATACAACTTGGTCACATCTTATTATTTTATCCCATTCCAGCTTTAGACCTAGAAAATACGAGAAACAAAAACATCAACAAAAGTTGGTACGTGGAATTAAAAGCTATACTATGCTGGCATATAAAATATTCGAAATTGAAGAAAGAGAAAGAAAACATTATTTAAAGGTAGAAAATCAGGTAATCCCAAGTTATTAATCATATTTCAATGGACATGTATTACTATGGTAGACTTAGCACAAACATAAATATTGGGCCCAATCCCTGCGTACCTTGTACCATTAGGGATCTCCCCGCGTACCTTGTACCATTAGGGAGGTGCTAGTCAACATTAATACTTTCCCTCTCTAATAGGGAGATTAATGAACCATCAGTAACTACATTCCATTTTCTTTCTTTAGTGTTCTTATTGTTCAAGGCGGAAATGTCAATACATATAGATCTACATCCAATAATGTATTTCAAGTACAAGCAAGCAAGTACATATATTTAGCATCCAGCAAATCTATTCATATAATTATATCCACGTACCTGAGTTCAGAGATTTCTAATCATTCTTGCTCATCTAGATATCTGGTCATCACCTAGTTAAGACAAGACCACATACTATCATCAGATTCTGATCATCTTAACCCTAGTCGTGTTCATTAGGATTTATATTATCTCATTAGGATATTCCAACGTTTACTTGCATTATTGTCTTATATTTATCTTACTGACGTCATTCTCCAGATTATGATACATTATCTGAATATTAGGTTCCATATTCTATTTTTGTGCACATATTGATCCTAGGTTACATCATTAACCTAGATTAGGGTTTTAAACCATGTATTAATATTCATCTTCATATAACATGGATTTTGTTCATCTTTAAGATCTCATAATTAAAATTGAGGTTTAATATACTGATATAAGCTTACTCTGTGAATTTCATCATTTATTGAGCATATTTGCATTAATTGCATTATCTTTAGTGTTATTAGCCCTAATTAGCCATATTAATCAAATTACGGGATTTTGTGCATCAACATGACCATATCTAACATCATATGCATTCTATACATAATTGTGGACTTACTGATATTTTTCCATGATTTTATGTCATCACTTGCTATTTATTACTCATGGACTAAGTATTTTACAACTAACAAGATATCATTTATATTAGTGGATCAACAGCCTGATATTTTTGTTCTATGTTGTTGTACACATGTTTCTGAGAATTTTGGTATATTATATGTATTTTTCTGATGCTCGAGCTATTTTCTATGATTAATCAAAGATTTAGATATTTTTGAGAGTTTTACCTCATGCTGCCAATCAGCGAATGCCATGTGGCCACTCAGTAGCGGGGCTCTCTACTGATCTGGATGATTGCCCGCGGTTCACCTCCCCTGAACCCGGTCTGATTATCAGGAGACAGGATCCGTCTTTGGCATCATGAGAAGCAGCCCGCTTCCTTTGCAGCGACACTCGACTCGAAGCCACCGCTTCTGGGGCCATCTTACGGAGAGCAAGATGCAGGTGTCGCCGCACACCGAAGCCCTAGATCAGCCTCTGATGCGGGCTCCATCCTTGGGCGTGAAGTCACTACCACTAGACTGGATCACCGGAGGCAAAGATTGGTTCTTTACAAGATCTCGAATCCTTCTCGCCTTGCTTTCACCGCTGCCGTGGCCTGGCTCAGGGAGTGAACTCTGGTGAGCTAGTACCACCATCACCTCTGGCATAGCAGAAACTACCAGTACATGGATCCTCCTACATGATCTGCTTCTGGTCTGCAGCACAAGGATGTTGTCCTCCATGGACCTAGCTCAAGGAGGCGAGCAGTAGTGAAGTTGTGCTCTCACCGGCAAGGAGCCATCTTGCGGTGCGAGGCAGTGAGGAGGAGTCGCAGGCAGCCGGGTCGTGCTGGAACAAGGTAGGCGGAAGGAGACAGAGGGCGGTCTCAGGGAATCAGGTGCCTCGTGTGGGTGCTTAATGAGGTCCGTTGGGAAGGCGGCCTCCACATTTCTGCAGCGACGGGAGCGGTGGTGGTGTTTTCAGTTCTGCGCTAGCTAAGGGAGTGAAGTGGAGACGATGAGGGAAGGATGGAAGTGAGAAGTGGAGATGGAAGAGGAGTGGAGTGCGTAGTAAGGATGAGGGATGAAACTCTCGCATCCCACCACATCTGCCTTACTTCGAGGGGTCGTTGGCTAGTTCCAGATATTGCGGATCTCTTCCCAAACTTAATAATTATCCAAGGCTGCTATGCTATCGTTCTCAGGCCACTGAAGATCACAACTCGGTCAGGCTTCAGCTCCGTTTTAGTCGGAGGTTGAGGATGAGGATCTGCCATCCGATCCAACTGGTAGAGGGCTTGGGATCATGCCACCCTGCCATGCTTTAGGCCACACCCAAGTAGAAGGAAAGCTGAACCAGCATGACACTGATGTCACGGGCTAGATTATAAAATCATACTCTTATAACTCGTCACCCATTTGTTCATTTTATGAAAGTTCCATAGCATTTAAACCATTAATCTCCTCAACTTCAATCGACTATATCTTTCTATAGAAATCCCCAAACATCCTGCAATTTTAGACATAGGCTTACAATATCTTATTGTCTCTTATATCAGTTTCGAGACACAAAATAATTATTTGGTCATGCAAATTGATTCTTATAACAACCTTATATTATGTACAAACCTGGAATTCAAATTAGTTAATTATCAAATATTGGTCTGACACATGTAACAACACTTGATATGATCTTAACATACATTAAAACTCATCAATGGACACTTGAATTTGTTATGACTACCAAAAGGACCTCTTGACCTCATGAGCACATATATCATAGTTAAACTCAATTCAGTTTTTATAATCACCAATTACACCTTTAATCACTCTATTTAAGTTGAAGATATTTCAAAATTAGGTGATCTATTCCTCAACTAATTTCAACCACCTATAGAACACTCATGGTCCTCAAATATCATATTGGGTATCAAAACCCTAAAATTCACGGTCATCACAGTGGTGGTGCTGATAAAGGTGATGGATGGAGAGGGTGACTAGGTGGTGGAAATGATGGAGATGGTAGAAAAGGTGGAGGTAGTGGGGTGGTCGATGGTAGGAGGAGGGGGTGGGTCAATGGGGTGGTTTAGGGAGGATCAAACACTTCTATTACCATATAGAATGGGAAAAACCTATATTTGATATCTTGAAAATGTTATAATGCACTCTCTTTTATATCACAAGAGAGTAAGGGAGAACCAGATTCAAAAAATATGGTATAAAAGAAATTCTAAAGACAAGATAAGTCTTAAGCACATAACAAGACTTACAACATAAGATAACAAAACACACAATACAAGATACCACATAAAGCATATATACTAATAATATTTAAAAGCATGGAGTGATTTTATGCTGATTTGATAAGAAAGTGTAAGTAACACGGGTGCGTTGACAAGTCAACATGGCATGTTGCTTGTAGTTCTTAAGTATATTTGCCTCGAGCGATGATGCCACTGTGTGTTGGTTGTCCAACACAGCGTGTTGCTACAAGTTAGTGTACTATGGAAAATTATAGAATGAGGAATCACGAAATGTTTATATGTCAACATTGTGTGTTGGCGGGATTCAATAACTCCTGACTTATCTGGATCCAAATTCTACAATGGGACACAACATGTTGAAATTTCAACACAATGTGTTGCTAAAAATATAGAGTGTTGATATCTCAATACGATATGTTGCTGACCATTTTTGTGGCATTGATTTTCTAATGGATGACATGATGGCATTCTTCTCCCTATTTTGATGCCAAAATGTTGTACCTATAATCGAAACCATAGAGCAAGTAAATATAACAATATAGTGAAAAATCTAGCATGATTAAGAGTATTTATTGGGTGAAATTGATTTGGAAATGCAACCAGAAGTGGTCTAAAAGATGATATAAATTATGCACATCAAATCCCCCTAAACTTAATCCATTTCTTGTCCTCAAGAGAAAAAATAGATACATAGAAGAAGAACTAGCATGACACATACATTAATTCTATGAAATGGAAGAATTTTAATCATAACATGCCAATCATTATCAAGACATTGCAACTAGGTATGAATTCATTTCAAGCACTCAAGATTAGAAGTTAAGTTCATCAACAGTGGTCAAATTGCTTTGGAAAAACCAACAAGAAATCAAATAATAGAGTCATGATGACAAAAACAAAAATGTATTTAATATGCAACCAAAGTCTTCTAATTATATGGATGAATAAAATGAAATTCTAATTTGATTTCAACATATATGCAATGACTTCTTCATAAGCATTAAGATATTAGAATTAAGAGCTATGGGTATGACACTCAACTGCTAATGTAGACTTATGCACATGTGGAATTCTATTTGGACTTTATTTACCCTCTTTTAGACATAATTCCCAAACTTCATTGGGCCCATAGATTACGTGGGCGACTTAGCCATATTTTGTAGGGATCTAGTATTTTTTATTTTTGAGAAAAAAATATATTTCTTTTAAACATGATTTGGGTCCTGCTTTGGAACTCACAATCTTACTCAAGTAAAATTTTTAAAGAGATGAAGAGTCATGCAGATAGATAACTTCAAATATGGAATTATTTTATTTGAAAAATTTCCATCATATGCGTTGTAGAAAACACACTACAAATTTGGAAAAATCATCAAAAATTCTACAGAAGGCTGTAAATTTGATTTATTCAAAGCATTTGAACCATTACATGCACTGAGTTGAGAGTATCATGCTAGAGAAAATATATCATGACAACATGAGTGATTGGAAAATTGTTTTTATTAAATTGCTAGAAGTGCACGCTAGGGTTCTTCAACTGTTATCTTAATGAGTACAATGGTTTATCTATAAGCAATCAATTTTTACCAAAACAAAAGCAAGTCTTCTGAGTCATGCTTAGATTTTTCGTTAAACTAGGAAAAGAAAAATAAATAGAAAATTACAACTACCAGTTGGTTTCTCTCCCCCTAAGCTTGAAATATACAATGTTCTCACTATTCAAAATCAAACTCAAAGAGGATTGCAACCACATACCTGTCATGGTGGTGATTTCAAAATGGAGGGCTTGTTCTATGAGTTGAGGCCGAAAATTGTTGCATTAAGGATCTAGACCTCCTTGTCAATATGTTTTTGATTTAGAACAAAGATATACACTTATGATTTGCAGTAGGAAAAGTCTTCTAGACATTAATGTTGTTTGATTTTTCATTCTCATCTTCAAAATAATAATAATCTAATTTGGAAATATTTTTCTCATCATTAGGAAATTAGCCAAGGCTGTGTGGGAAAATGACATTTGGCTTTCTTGAAGAGTCAATCTGTGGAGCATGTGCATATTTCTTCCTTTGAGATTTAGCTCCATTGGTGACAATAACTTCATATGATATCCATTTTGATGGTGAAGATCTCCTATGATGGCTCCACTACTCAAAGTAACAGACTCAAATGTATCCCTTGGATTCATTTTCAGTTGATTAGGCAAGATCTGGAAGGTGCTTTTTGATTCTAGTTGAGAAATTTGGTTCTCCAATATTCTTGTGTGAATATCAATCCCATACACCTTAGAAGAGACCATGTGAACGACATCATTCATGAGCTTAACTTATCATTTTGTTTCATTTGAGATGAAGAAAGATTCTCTAGGAGTGATTTCAAGCTGGACTTTAACTGTAGTTGTTGTTGATGAACATGATGTTGTTGAAGATTCGTCCCATGAACTTCACTTGGTTCACAAACTAGGTTTCTTGGTTGAATGGGATAGGTTCTCAACTTCTCAAGCTTCTAATATTCTAAATGGTAATTACACATCTATAGGTTTTAAAATAAACATTTTATTCAAAATAATTACACTGAGCAATTTATTAGAAAATGACTCATAAGAGCTGAAATTGGACGGGGATTTACACTTAAGTATAAATAAATGTATGGGACTCCATCACCAGACATAGAAAAAGATAATCTTGGTTGTTGTATGAATGTCAAAAAATGGGGTGTCGATAGTTTGCCCCTCTCAAGACAAGATTTTGGTATGAGTGGGAACAATATGGTTGAGCCATGTATGACCCACATTATTGGTCATGAAGACCAAAATGTTAGACTCGCCAAGGATATTTTGGTGAATATCATGAAGGGTGAATAGTATTAGTGATCATTTTTATTTTAGAAAACCTTTCATAAAAGGATAAAATTGGGATTCAAGAGACCATCTAGGGTTAAGGTAGCTTAAGACAAGGCCAGAAACTATAGTTGGGTGATCATCCATACCCTGGACTGAAGATGATATGTTCAAAGAGTTCCAGGTCTAGTTAGGATCCTTGAGGACATAGAATATGATGCTTAGATCCCAATCAATCTATTCTGATAATGTTGAGAAAAGGTGAAAGTGAAAGCGGTTATTGGGAAAGTGTAAGGATAAAAAGGTGGAAGTGGTTTCTTTCCCTCTAGATATGGACTGGTGGAACTAACATTCATAAAATAAATAAGGTTGGGTATAAATGATCATATCATGATAAGGATAGCCTTTTTCCTAAGGCATGTTCTCATAGTAGACTACCCATCTATTCCCCTTGAGTGTTGGTGATCCATTCAAAGAGTTCCAAGTTTAGTTAGGGCTTCTAAAGTGTTTCTTATGTTGCTCTACTTCTTGTTTATTTGATTTCAGATTCTCTCACTAAATCATATCTCAATATATAAAAGATTGGATGTAAAAGTGGGTTGGACATGATTGAGGTTCAATAGAAGGTATTCTATTGAATCATGTGTCTGTAATCAAATTCTTGATTTTGAAAGATACTAAAGAACTATTGTTTATCTCTCTATGATTAGATATGTTAGTGAGTTAGTAACAATGAGATATGGAAGATGGACCAAATTTAGGATTACAACCCTAAAAATGGTAAAAATGTAAAGAGTTGCCTATGCAAGATATGACATTCTAAACACAAAGTACTTATTAATGATAGGACTTGGAATTTTAAGTAATAGGATGCCAATTAAATGTAGGCATTACAATGGAAATAAGGAACCTATCTGAGGTAGACTTTTAATGATAGTGTGAAGGACAACATGACTACACAAGATAGGGCTTCAGTTGAACACATGATGTATTTTTCATTGGGCATGATTATTCTATGCTAAGGAACATTGCCTACATTACATAAAGAGTCGATGCTAAAAGCATTATTTCTTTCAAACATAGATGTACACTTTAAAGTCATGATCCATGAACCCACTGAGGGTACCTACCTAATGTAGGATTTGAAATGGGACAATGCCCATTTGTATAGGGCTTTGAGCATAAGGCATGTGTCCAATTTAAGGTCGTGTTAGGACCCATTGGTACATTTTATGGTCATAATCCAAGACCCTTCAGATCAAGATGGCTACTTGTAATAGGGATTTAAATTTTAGATGACTTTGAGTTAGGCCTGATCGAGTATTTTAGAACTTGAGGTTAGATTGACACCAAAATATCTAAAATTGAGAGAGTTCGGACCTAAGTCCAAGATTTAGGATCCAAGAGATGATCAAGTCTTAGTAAGAATCCATGATTTTATCTTCTAAATAATAGTGAAACTTCTACATTTTATTCAAAGATTTAAATGATATCAATTAATACTAATTATTTAGTATTTTATTCACTTTTTCTAAGTTTTCTATATTTTTCATCATTTTAAGAACTTGTTGAAATTTAGCTGAGAGTCTAGGGACCTTTTTACAATTTTATAGAAAGGAGTTTAAAGAGGAGGAAACTAGGGGAGGTAGAGTATCTATTGCATTCTCCTAGTTTTAAGTGACGAAGATGTCTGGAAGCTCATGCTTGATCTAGAAGCGACATCAACAATGGTAGAAGGAGAAGGAAATAGAGGTGGGACAAGGTGTTTTACAGGCTGTGGGAGCTGAGAACCGTGACATTTTGTGTGTGTGTGTGTGTGGTGGGTGGGTGGGTTCTCTAATGCAATTTGTGCAAGCTTCTCCTTGCCAGTGGTGCAAATGTGGATCTAGTGGCTTCATGCCCTTTTCCACCAATTCTAGGTCTAATTATGCAATGAGAAGGTAGATTCTTAAACTTCTATCTTTTTTTTTTGATAAAGGTCACCTGCCATATATTTAATTGACCTCTTTCAAGGCAAGTAAAACAATTTCATCATCATAACCCTCAGTAAGCAACCTCAAGTTCGAAACATGGCAGGAAATGGAGGCCAAAGCATGAACTACCCCATTACCTAGTCTCCTTACAAAGCATAACTAAAAAGAAAAATAGGAATGTGATAAAGAGATAATACGGCACACCACCTGGTCTTCATACCCTCTTCCCCAGCCTGCTTTGCTCACTGCCTATACCAGAAGAGAGCTATCCGTCTCCACCATAATGTCCGTGAAACCTAGGCTGATGGATGCCTTCATGCCTTCCAGAGCTGCCATTCCCTCCGCCCAAAGCACCGAGAACGCATGATCTAGTCGGCATTGGTAAGTCATATTGATGTTTCCATGCATGTCTCTCAGGACAGCCCCACAACCACCTCCACCCTCGTCCACCACGCTAGAGTCGGTGTTGAGCTTGAGGCTATCCCTTGTTGGTTTCACCCAACTTGATGGGGTTGTCCCTCTGCCCGCCGGTCCAGAGCTGCTGGTAGCCATAATGTAGTTTAAATAGTCCTCGACCAAAGAGAGGAAGCCCGCTGCTAGTGCTGGGATATACGGGGGTTTTGGGTCAAAGAGACCATTGTTTCTCACCATCCAAGCCACCCACAACTCGATGTCATTTTGGATAAACTTCTATCTTTTGATTCATCATTTTGAGTTTCATTCCATGACTTCTAATGGTGAACAAGCTTACATTTTATCCAAAAAATTCTCTTTTTTACTCTTTTTGTGTTTTTTTATGAGTGTCCTACTCCCGATTGAACTAATTTAACATGTAGTGCAAAGATGGTGTCATTGTGTCTTTGATTGCATGCTCACAAATGGCTTCCTATTTATGGAGATGCTGTGAGGATGTGAATGTCCCTCAGGAGGACCTTGTTACGGAAGAGTAAGATGTTGATGATGATGTGAGAGTTGAGGTGTACCCCAGGTACATCATGCTCTTGTTATCAGACTCCCATTAGGAGATGAAAGTTTTGATATATTTATTTCTTCTAGTAATTATCATATAGGTGTAGATACAATTAAGGGAGTGATTCTCCTCTCCAAGGTATTCATGGAGTCACTAGGTCTATTGTGGATGAATTTCCACCAGTGAGGACGATGAGCAGGTAATGAGTATAAATTGGAAACTTTTTGTCCTTATTATTTATTTTTATGCCAAATTCAAATAAGATTTTGATCACTTTATTGATGACTGTGATTCTTGAGTATTTTTTTTGACTTTACGAACTCAGGGTTCCAGATGTTTATTTGAGGGCTCACTAGGATGAGATAGGGACTGTATTGAAAGCTAGTATCCAAAGAGTTGGAGTCCCTACAGGGGACTAGCTTTGGGAGCATTTGTCATTATGGATTCTATATAGAATTTATATCATACCTTTGATCAAACATTTATTCCTGGAGATTAGTACTTTTCACCTTGTTTTGTGAGTTTTACATCACTGCTAGTAATTATTTTGAAAGGAGCACTGTCATGCCTAAAGAGAGAGAGAGAGCTCTAGAGATTCAATGCTATTACCCCCCAAGAATGCTGCTCTCTAGATCTGGAGGAAGAAGGTGTCATTGATTGACTATTATCTTGATTCTCCTAAAGAGTGGTGCAACACCCATGCCCCACTACCCAAGGATCTAGTAGAGTTTCAAGAATGATGAATGGCCCCACAGGCCACCATGGGTAGCCCAATCATTCCTATAATATCATTTTATCTAAGGCCTCAAATCTTGGGATGTTACTATCTCCCCCACTTACACTCTTGATTTCCTCGTCAAGGCTCAACTATATGGCCTCATAATATATCCCCATTTAAGTGCAGGTCCAGAATGGCCCATGGACACCTAGCTCCTGATCGTGGAATACCAGCTCAAGGGTAGCTACCTCACGATGTACAACCCTTTCCAACATGCCTGGACCACATGACTCAAGAATGACATGCCACATGCCCATGTGGGCCCCAACTATTGGAGAGGTTTTGGCTCTGATACCATTTGTAACACCCGCGCCCACTGCCCAAGACTCTAGTAAAGTTTTAGGAATGACAAATGGCCCCACAAACCACCACTAGCCTTAACTACTTTTTCCTCACTCACGTGCAAGCTAGGATAAAATTTCCGAATGGTCACCCTTCCTAGTACTACTCTGGGTTAAACACGCTTAACCACAAAGTTCTTTAGTGATGGGATCCCTAAAAAGGAGGTGTACTTTGGTGATATGGGTAGTACAATGATTATTTTTAAATCATTTTATTCGAGGCCTCAAACCCTGGGACGTTACAAGTGGATTGATATTTTCAACACGGAAGATACACCGGTTGACACTTCTCTCAATAAAACTGATATCAAAGTGGTCGATGGTAAACTCGTGTCAAAGTCAATGAAATTGTTGTGAGATGGAATCACTGTCTTGCAGTTTATGTCCATAATTTTTGCCTATACTTTCTATACAACCATTTCTTCAGGATCTGGAACCCATCAGGTGAACTAGAGATTATCAATATGGAACACATGATTTTCATTTTTAGAATTATAGATGATTCAAATCTAAAATATACCCTAGAACATTATCCTTGGTACCTAAAACAACATCCTATGATCCTCACAAAGTGGGTGCCTAGAATGCCTGTGAGTAAACTGGGTTTAAATAACAATCCACTTTGGATCCGTATTGAAGAATATCCCCTAGATATATGGGATGTCAAAATTCTAGAGAGAATTGGCTCGTTTTTAGGTACTCCTTCATGAGTAGATAGAGATACAAAAGAATGTAATCATTTAGATTTTTCTAGAATTCAAGTGTTAATGGAGACAGATTGAAATCTTCTTGTTTTTATTGAGTTATAGAGTGACTTGGGCTCCATGCTTCAGAATGTACTACTCAAGTATGAATGGGTCCTGTATAGATGCCATTTGTGTAATCTATATGGACATGAGTATTTTTATTGTCCTACAGATGAAACTAAGGACATTGTTCAACCACTTTCCGAGACATTCCAAGGTGGTAGATCTATACCTTCCATTGCGGTACATGTTTTTGATGAAATGAATGATCCATATGTGGAGGTTCTAAGTATTGAAGGGTTTAAAAGAGGCACCCTCTACTATTGTTACCAAATTAAGCACCACCATTTTGTACATTCAACAACCTCTTCTCACCAATGAGTAGTAGGATTTCTCTAGGTATCATCAATGAAGAAGTTGAGGCCGAAATATTAATGGCCCAAGTTATTAAATGAATGCATCTTTTAAAGTCTTCTCTTAGAGTGTATAGGGCATCAACAAAAAAAATAAAAAATGTAAAAGAGGAGTTGAGGAGGTTGGGGAGTAGGATTATAATTCACAATGAGACAAAGCTAAGGAAAAGAAAGATCGGTAAATTATGTTTCCAATTCTTTCCCCATGTGATCATATTTCTAATTTAGAATCTCAAACACTAGGAAGGATAATTATTATCTGGAATCGTAAGGACTGTGTTGCTAGTAAAACTTTGAGACTGATCAACATAATCTTTGTGAGGTTAATATTGATAATATATCTTTTCTTCTCTAAACCATCTATGGGTAAAATGATGATTATGAAATATTTCCTTACTGGGATACTATTGCGTATGTCCATCAGGATGTTAGCAAGACTTAGATTATCTTTGGGGATTTCAATGCAGTAAAAAAGACTTTGAGGGATTGGGTAAAGTTCTTCATTTAAATAAATCTATGAATGATTTTAATGCGCACATTTTGAACTATGGATTCTATGAGCTGGATCATAATGGTCCTTATTTCTTTTGGGATAATCACCAATATGGTGATGATTTGATTACTTATAAAATAGATAGAGTTCTCTATAATTCTTTGTTTATGGACTTACTTGAAGATTTCTTTGGGGAGCTTGTTTCTAATACTATGTGTGATCATAGTTGTATCTTATTCACCGTTGGGCATTCTGGAGTGCTTAAATTTCTCTTCATCAATTCCTGGGACTTTCGAGTCATCTTTCTTGACATTATTAAGAGAGCTTGGGAGAGAAATTTTGAAGGAACAGCCATTTATAAGGTTTATAAAAAAATCCATGCCCTTAGAGCCCTTTAAAAAAAGTGGAATTAAAATAACATTGATAACATATTTGATAATGTTCAAGGTATTAGTTTAGAGCATCATGAGCTCAAATTGATGCAGATCTCAATCCTAGAAATGAAATTCTTGAAAAGAATGCAAAGTCTCTAAAAAAGTGTTGCATAAAGATGAAAATGCTAAAGAAAGTCTTCTCAAACAAAAGTCGAGGATTGAATGCCTTAATGAAGGAGATAGAAACTCAAAGTTCTTTTACTCTTCTCTTAAAAAAAATGAAGGATAAACCACTTCAGATGTTTGAAGATTAATGATCATGTTTGTAATGATTTAAGTGAAATAAAAGATTATGTCCTCGTTTATTGTACCTATTGGTTTAAAAACAACAAAAAAATTGTGTGTTTCAAGGAATTTTATTGGTTGGGTCCAAGGCTATCAGCTAAATAGAAGATTAATATTATTATCAATGCCACTTACTCTGAGATCAATGGCATTGTCTTCAATTTACAAGGCACCTGGTCTAGATAGGTTTAATGCCTTCATTAAGAAATCTTGATTGATCATTGGTGAATATATTTCCAACACAATTATAGAGTTTTTCTCTAATAAACTCATCAAAGGATCGAATAACACCTTCATTACCCTTATTCCAAAAGGATTAGACATTTCTAAAATTAAGAACTAGCACCCTATTGCTTTATGCAATGTAGTGTACAAGTTATTCTAAAAAATCATGGTGAATAGACTTCAGATCATTTTGCTTTATATCATTAGTGACAATGAATCTACCTTTTTCAAAGGAAGAAATATAAAAAATTCCATTCTTTTATCTAATAATTTATTGTATGATTTTAATATGACTTCTACTGGAAAGAAAATGTATCTTGAGATTGATATTTCTAGTTCTTATGATAATGTAAAATATAATTTTCTCTTTGCAGTGCTTTATAGAATGTGTTTTCCATCTATCTAGATCAATTGGATTTCAAATATTTCCAATTCTACTTCTTAGCAAGTGTTATTCAATGGGGTACCAACTTCCAGATTCAAACCTTCTAATGGCATACATCAAGGGGACCCTATGGATCCATGTCTATTTGTTATCATTATGTGATCATTCACTATTCTTAAGAATCAAGTAGTTGAATCCAATCTCTTAACTCCTATTAGAGTATCAATGATTTTTCGATATCCCATTTGATCTATGCTGATGACTTAATGATATTTCTTTAAGCATACATTAACAATGCTAAAGCAATGCTTAGTGCTTTGGGTAAGTCTGGGAATCTTTTAGGTCTTAAAACAAATCCTGTTAAGAGTGAAGTGATTTTTAGGAAGATTTTTGATAAGAAAGATATCCTTTCTGAGCAAAGATTAATGAATGTAAGCTTCCTTCTACTAATCAAGGTATTCCTCTAGTTACTGGGAGGATTCCTAGGTTGACATGTTTAGTGTTAGTAGATAAAGTCAAAATCAAGCTTGAAGGAGGCAAGTAGATTGGAGCTTATCCAATGTGTAAGTGTAATTTATCTTTATCAGTGCTACTCATTTCCTATTCCTAAAGATACAATGGAGAATATTGAAAGACTTTGCAGGGAATATCTTTGGGACAAGAACAAAGGAAAATCTCATCTCCATTCAATGAAGCAGGAACAAGTCACTACATCGAAACTACAAGGGGAGCTTGGCATTAGGAAAATTGCTGAAATTTCTTGTGCATGACTCCTCCTGAATTGTTGGATGTAGCTCGAAAGAAAGACACCCTTTGGGTGAAATGGGTTAGTGAAATATGCTTAGATAAATCCTCCTTCTGGGCTGTGGAGCCCAATTTATCTATGTCTTGGTCTTTACAAAAGATTCAGAAGAGTAGACTAGAGCTCCCTGTCCATTTAAATTCCATGTTGGTAATGGAGACAATACTTTAGTGTTTGTATCCTTGGAGTCCTGATAAGAAATTCCTCATAGATCATGTGGGCAAGGATGCTGTTCTAAAATTCGATTCTCCTCATAACCGTAGGATTAATTTTGTGCTCTATGATGGATAATGGTTTGTGCCTATGAATAGGAACACATGAAGTTGGGGTGATTTTCAGATGAACACTCCTATCATCAATGATTATCTCTATATTTTTTCAAAGATTTAAATTTCCTAAACTACAACGTATTTGGGAGTCAATGAGAGATTTCAAGCCAGGTTTAGATGTTTTTATCTGGGTTGGAAGGGTGATCTTCCTTATAGGCATCAATTGAAATTTTGGAAAATTGGTCATAATAAGTTGCCTACTCTGGATTATACTAGGAGAAGGGGAATCCCCACCCCTTCTAGATGTTTTCTGTGCAAAAATGAGTGTGAATCAAATGATCATATTCTCTTCTCTTGTTCCTTTATGAAAGAGATGTGTAAATATTCACATATGGACCTTAGTATTACCTTAAATTTCTGCTCTTGGTATCCTGAATATCTCTATGTGGAAGCATAAATTTATATTATTCTGTACTCTGTACCATGTTTGGTGGGTTAGGAATATTAGAGTTCATGAAGACATGGATAATTCTAATTCTTTTATTTGGAAGAGCAGTGTGCATGATTTTTCTAGTTTTTGGAATTTATAATGGAGTCGAGCATAGATTTTTGTTTTGCCTACTCTCTAATGATATTGCATTTTTTGTCTCTTGAATTTGATAGTTTTATTACCATGATGATGTATGGAAAGCTTATTCTCTTATAATATACACTATGGAACCTTTGACTTGTGGCCAATACTTATATCTCTTTTTCCTTTTTGTGTTAGACTATTATCTTAGTAGTCTCTCTCTATACTCTTGTACAACAATTTTACAAAATTGGAAAAAAGGAAAGGAGTTTCAATGGCAATTAAAAGTTCACAGAGTCATTGGATTAGCTTATGGTTGAGTTCTTTTAGTATTTAGTCGGACAAACGTCTTTGGGGATGTGCACACATTGCTGAATCCTTAGTGTAGACCCATATGTAGTTGGCATGGATGCATAAGTATGAAGTCAAATATACGGGTCAACTCAATGACTACCTTATAAAAATGAATAGAAGGTTGCACATTTTCCTCTGTGCACTACTTTGCAAGTCAATTTATTCCTATCAGTGTTGTTCTCTGATTTCCTTTTTGTTAACAACACTAGGAGTCAAGAAGAAATTAGTTGGTTCTCCTATATGATGAACTTGGATACTACTCCTTCTATTGAATAGAGTGGAGGTGATATGCCCACCAATTTACATGCATGAGGAGATTATGTGTTAGTGATTTTTACTCGAGAGGAATTTTTAGGCTTACTAAGATCTATACAGGTTTCATGGGCCTTCTCAAGGTATATATTTGCATCTTATCTTTCTACTTATCTTGAGACATTCTTTTTGACTAACTTCAATGATCTTTGCTTTGCAACTTTGAGGATGTGAGCATTTTTAGCTTAATAACCTAACACTCAGAGTAGTCCTCATATGTATCTACATGCTTCTCTTCTCACCTTCTTCTGACAGTCTATGAATAGTAGTAGTGTGCCTAATAAATAGTTGAGAGGCAAATTAGAGAGAATGTCAATCGGAGAGCTAAGCATATCACTCTTTTTGTAATGCTTTCTACTAGTAGGCTTTAGATTGCTTTTATATTTGTGATCCCTAGATTAAATTTAGGATTTTATCCATATTTCAATTTAGTGAGGTGGGTACATCATTCACTTCTAATTTCCAATCGTTGGACTTAGATGCACGGGGGTTCTAGCTTGAGTCACCAGTGAGGAGTGTTTGTATGCAGGTTGGTGTGCTCATCAATGGGCTAGTGGTTGGGACATATGGTGCTGGGGTCAATCAGTTGGTATGGGAGCTGATGGGTGGCCATGTGGATTATACTTTGTATCTTGGGTGGTACGACCATGCTGGTCAACCATTATTGTTCTCATAGGAGGCGTATGAGCATCTAATGCATGCTCCACCGATAAGAATTCATCTTTATTTCAGTCTTCTTTTTTATTTACAAAAGTAACTTGATAGGAGTTCTCTATAGGTGATTGATTATGAGTTTCTTTAAAGAGCCATACGATACCAATTATGAGATACAACATCCACCTTCTCTTCAGGAAGGACATAGTCTTAAAACACCTCCTTTGCTTCTTGGGCGTGCTTATTGTTTTGAAAAGTTTTCCATATTGAAACCTCACTATGACTTTGGGAATGGATCTCTATGGCACATTTCTGGAAAATTTGGTTGGACTTCATCCTACCAGGAGTCTAGTGATGGGACTAGTATATCTAGAGTTTTCTTCAATGCTAGTATCTAGATATAATAGAAGAAGAGTTAGCACTTCTAGGGACCTTATGGCTACTATGATCATAACATGAGCATGGGTGATTTCCCCATAAAAGATCTAGTCTTTTTCGTGGACCCTTAAGGTTGTGTGGCCATAGTTGAGCCATCTTAGATGATTTTTGAGGTATATTTGGCTCATTCAAATGCTGCTTCTTTGAGTGTGGAGGAACAATTTAATAGATCATCTTATTGCCATTGATAGCTGACTAGAACTATTTGTCTTGACATGAGCATGGAACTTAGATCTTCGTGATATTCTTATTATGATCATCTACATTTGGACAAGTGCTTGATAGCATGTCTTAAGAAAAAACTAAATAAGTTGTTGCATTTTGCATTTCATGCTCTTGTATTTTATTTATTGTCTACTGAACTTATTCTCCTATAAGAAAACTATGCATTACTTTATTCTCTAGCAAGTTTTGGAAATACATAAGATTTACTAAGAGTTTGTATTTAGAATTGGAGTCGGAGGATAAATCATGTTGTAGGATTTTTAAATCCCTATTTAGAATCTAATTGTCATTTTAGACTTGTATGGAGAGTTAGCTTATAGGGAAACCATGCAAAGGGGGTGGAATGTCACTTTCTGTCTCTCTTGGTAGTGGTAGAAGGCTCTATTGCATAAACAATTAGGATAAGGAATCCTACCTACCTCAATAAGCATGTACTCCTAGATTGATTACTTTAGAGAGATATTAATATAACATTATTGCTTTACTATTCTCATCCATTGACTTTTGAGATATAGATTCATTGTTGGTGATCAATCAATCCTACTTTTGAGACCACCTCTAATAAAATTTGTCTTTGGTGAGGTGATACATAATAGATATATCTAAGATGGAGGAAGTTGAGATGGAAAGATTTAGAGTGACTCAACATCTCTGCTACCTAGATCTGATGTTATGGAATTGACATTGATAGTGGTCCCCTTATGGGATCCTCTTAGTCACACGTTTCACTTTGGAGACGTTCATCAAAAACTTAATTTGGTGGATGTGGACCAAATTACTCATATTTCCGTACATGATTGCTAGCCCATTGTTCTAAAAAAGTCAATCTAGATTGCTGAGCTAGATGATATGATAGGTGTAAAGAAACCTAGAGCCTTTTAATTATGGACTGAGGATGTCTTCTTCTCTAAGTTAGCTTATTCTTGAGAGAAGTTCAAGAGTGATTCATGTGAATATGATAGGTATTTGGATATTCCCCATCTACATGCCTATATTTTGACCACTTTGGAGGAGTTGTTCTTTATAAAAACTATTATCCCGATGACATCGACTATAGCAGGCGGTGTAGCATATCTTTGTTGAAAAGAGACCATTATACCCTTGATACGATTGAATTGTACCAATATATAGAAGAAATTGAGATGATTGAAAAATTGTGGGGACCTTTTAATGTCATACATATTTATCTAGGGTTCTATTGGTCCTCATAGTTTCAAGGAGTCTTCATATCCACATTATATTCTTGCACTTTCCTACTTGTTGAAGCAAATCGACACCAGTGAACATCTCTAGTGGAGTGGTGAGCTGGTTTTATGGCTCTATGGTTTAACACATGAACACATGCAGTGGGACTGGATGAAATTATATCTCAACACTTTGGGTTGCAGGCTAGCGATGCTCAACTTTCAATGGCTGATTATTCTTATGGGGTAGGAGTAGTCGTAACATCCTCAAAATGTTAACTTATCAATGAATCCTTAGTGGAAAACCCTAATTTGTGAATTTAAGATTTCATCTTTCAAATAGAACCTAATGTGACTGTTAAATCCTAAATATAATCAAATATTCTCTTAACCTCAAATTTTGGCTCAACCAACTCACTAAGGAAAGGATAATTCCCTTAATCTCACCTTTTAATGATTTATGCATTAGGATAATGACCTATATGAGTTTATGGATAAAAGGTAATTAAAACCTAAATCTAACCATGTATGAAGATTCTAGACTCTCTAATTAACACATGGTTCAAATTTGAGGTCAATAGGACTTCATTTGATCCCCTAACTTATTTAGAGAAGATTTTATATATTTGATAATCGAGATCAATAAAATTTCCATAACCAGGACTAGTCCTACTTTTATCATCATGTCACGCACCTGAGCCAGGTCGGACTCAAAATCAGAGTTAGCCACATACTGGGAAGGCTTCCCATTTGCCTAAGTCCAAGGATGTATGGACTCCACAATAATGTGATATTCTTGCCTCCCTTATCTCTTTCATCAATATACCTCACTCTGATCCGAGGATCCCTCCGCCATCCCCTCAATCCCCTATGCTCAGAGATCCTAAATGCAATGGGATTCTATGACCCAAAGCCCCCGCTCAATAAGAGCCCTCTCCCCATCCCCTATTTCCCCCTGGGGTTAGGACTCCCAGTCATGCTAGTGCATAAAGCCTATATATAATCACCCATGAACCATCCTTGAACACACAGAAACCCAATATGTTAGTTTGGTCTCTATCACCCTGCACCCACCTCTCCCTTCTCTACCTCACGACTATGGCAAAGGTGAGTGTGCTAGAATTATTTTGATGGCTGAAGTGAACCCTCGGATTTGGAAACGCCTCTTTGCAATGTAGTGAAGCTTCTGGCAATTTGGATTTCTTCAGCACAGGTTCAGACCAGTTTTCCCTCTTTTGTCTGTTCCTTAGGACTATATTAAAATCTTAGGACTTTCACAATTATTCACATTATTTCTTCACCTTTAGCCTCCTTTTGTATCATACAAGCAAGCTGCCTCCTTAGTTTCCGATGTATCTCAGTATATTGCTATTTTTTGATCTCAATCCTTCGGTTGGCCATGGCGGGAGTAGCACCTAGTTCTCCAGATCATGGAACAGCCCAAGTCAGGGCTTGTTAGATTTGTGAAGGTACAAATAACTCGCTACTGATCCTATTTCTCATTAGCCTAGGACAAAAATGATGATTGGGATCCACTGATTTTACTGGTTCATCCTCTTCATTTTCTTGGATTAGAGAAGAAGAAACACAATGATGTGTTTATCATTTTCCCTCCTCGACAACCTACTGTTGACAATGCAAGCATGGGCATTTTAGGTTCTTAATCGCTCCAATTTGACTTTGCTTCAATCAGAAATGATTTGGGGCTAGGACTAGATGGCTGGCGTGGATTGGACCACCTAAGCGTGGGGTAAAGGGCAGATTTGGATATTTATGCCTACATGGATTTTCTGTGATTTCTAATTGGTCGATGGTTTGATAATTCACAGTAAATCATAGGATGATCAGAAAAATACCCAAAAATAGTCATTAGAAAGGTTTTTTTAAGAGGAACATGTTTTAAGTGTTTTCAAACCCTATCTACAAGATCAAGACTTATTTCTTTAAAAGAATCAAATTTGGGTTTAGGATGTATTAATGATGATAATTAATAGAAATCATGTAATTTCAGGAAAATAGAATTCGTTCAAGATCAGGGAGACTAAGTTAGGATCTACCTTGCTCCAGGTAAGCGGTCCATGGCACTATGCATATGTATTTTGGATGAATTGCATGTTAAGTATGATTTAAGATTATGCTTTGAATTTCAGGTTAAAGAATGAAATTAAGATATTGATGATGCCTCAAATTATGTTGTTGCTTGTTGTTTTCTATAATCATAAAGTCCTATGCTTATCATTGATGCTCAATAGTTTAGTTATATGAGCATGTAATGATTAGAAATTTAAGAAAGACACATATAAATCATGTAATGATAATTTCAAGACTAAGTGGGAGAAATCCCATGATGATTAAGATAATGCAATTAAGTTGTGAATTGTTCCTCTTTATGTTGTTTTGTCTTTATGGCATTGATGAGCACTTTGGTACAACTAGATGAGCCTTAACTGACCTTATGAACACTTTGGTATGATTATTGGATGAGGAAAATTTACATTAATTCCAAGATAATAACAATGATGTTAATGTTTAATTTTAGAGAATAAAGTAACTTATTATATGTTTCTTGCAATGATGTACCTTTATGGTCATTATGGGCTTCCTAGAAATGATGGGATTTCTGAGCATGATGTGCCCCACGTGGGCAGTGATGAGAGAACACATATAGTAATGTTTCTTAATTCATTGATGTAATGGAGGCTAAAGTGTAATGAAAATTCTTAATGTTAAGTCATGTCAAGTTTATTTTAGTTCAGCTATATATGATTATTTCTAGTTTTTATAAAATGAATAGTGCCTCTTACTTACATTGTTGCTTTGTTTCGCATGGCCGTGGGATGAGATGTCCCTAGATCAAGGAGTAAGAGAGAATTGAAGTGAGCCCTTCAAGTGTAGTTGACATCAAGGAGACTTTAGCTTAGTGGGGGTGCCATCTACCATTCAATGGATTATTTAGTCTAGTTTTATTTCATGCTTTAGTTTTGCTTAGCCTACTTATATTAGGTTTGAAATTAAGATGAGACAGTTTATGTTTTCCCTTCAAGAACAATGTATGAATCTATATTTTGAGTTAATGCATGGTGTTTCATGTATCTTATTGATATTGTATATCATGCTTTGTAATGTTCCTCCAAGATGAGTGGCCTATGTTATAGACAATGTAGGGTTTGCTTTAGCTGATATATATGTGCTTGGAGGGGCATTACACTGGTGTTTCATTTATTACATGATGTCTATAGAGATAGTTTGGTGATGTCTAGTGTGTATAAAATTGAGGAGATTCTTTGCTTCTTCCAGAAACTACTAGTGATTCCTGTAAGGTCTTGAAAACAATTGTGATATGTAGCTGGATCAATGGGAGAGGATGACCAAAGAGATTCCTATTGGAAAGGATTTCTTTCTAAAGTATTTGGAGTGTATTCTGTCATCCTCCTAAGAAGTTGTGACTTGTGAATCCTTGAGAGGGCTTGCATATCATCTTCTTCTATTATAGAGTTTTATCTTTTGATTTTTTTGTTGTCATAAGGTGCCATTAGCTTTTTCAAGGTTTGTAAGAAATTATTTTTGAACTAATATTTCTTTTTGAAAAGTTTCTATTTACTGATGGTGTGTGACACTAGCTTTGGCCATTCCTTCCATGATGTTTGTAATGCATTTGCCTTAGGATGACTGTCTTAAATCATAGTCACTTATAAGATTTTTGCCGCTATAATCTCCTTTCGGTGAGTTATGTGATCTAGATTGGTCTAAATTCCTAGGCATGTGTTATTGGAGTACTACATATGTAAATTTGAATATTAATTAAATGACATCTATCTGGGTAGCCCCTTCTCATGAAATTTTGATATTGAAGATAGATAGTTTTGATCCCAAACATGTTTAAGATTTTCTCATGTTTCAGCTTTCTACTCATAGGTGGTTCCTCTCTTTGTATGTTCATATCATGTTCTTCCACAAGGGGATTCTTTGTTCTATAAGAGAAGATGGACCAGGGCTCTACTAACCCTAGATGTTAGGCTAGGGGTTAAAGTCTGTGTAGCGAGTGTGCAAGAGACAACTCCCCACACAGTTGGGTTAAGGTGCCAAGTGCTAGAGATACCTCAGTGGGCTTTACTCCCTACATGTCTTAGTATAATGTTCAATCACAAGCATATATCTGGTTGGTTCAGGTGCCATTTTGGCTATTTGATATTGCTTTTTAAGTGGTTCCCATTCCTAGTGGGGTTTTAAATAAAGTCTAATTGGACATTCATGGCCTTCTTATGAGCGCTTAGTTTCCATGAGGAATAAATTGGATTTTCCTAGTGAAGGGTTTTACAACTTGTTTCTCCTTGGTTGTTCCATATGAAGTTTGGTCCCACTTCCTTTTGAAAGATGAGGTTTAGACAACCACAAGGAATCCTAACCTTTACTCTATCCTGACCGACCTTCTTGTGTATTATTTTATCTAGGAAGATGTCACTCTTTTCACAAATATTAGGCGGGTTTCAACCCTATATATGTGTTAAGATATCCCAATTTTGTTGACCAAGTCTCTATAGACTCATAGCCTTAAGAGACCTCTTGAGATAACCATTATTGCAACTATGGGGCTTTTACTTTTCGGAGCCACAACCATGGTTTTTTTTTTGCATTTAACCTAGGATAACTTTATTACAAAGGTTAATTTTAGGTAGAATAACTATTGGAACATGAAGATAATCGTTGTGTTCCTTTATTCGTTGGTCCTATAGTTCTAATTTTGACCTCACTACTTTAGGGACACATGATACACGATGAGGTATTTATGTATTTTAAGTGTATTTATGAGGGTGGGAGGTTTAGCCTGATACATGCTTCTTGTCAAAAGTTGGGTGTTGATGACGTTTGTTTATTAGTAGTAGCAACAATTGATGTGGCAAGCGTTGGTGTGATGGATATGCAAATCTCCATTTATGTCTCTTAGATACAATCCCCCCAATCATATATGTCATGCATGATGTAGGGTCCTTCCCACTTGGGATTGAACTTGCCCATGGTATCAAAACTGTAGATGACACAAAGTACCATATCACCCCATGAAAAATACTGGGACGATCCCTCTTGTTGAATGCTTGATATTCTCTATATTGATAGCATTGTGTATGGTGCAAAACTCTATTACATCTCTCCTCAAATGTACGATGGAAATAGATCTAGTCTTGAACCCATTTTGCTTCAAGAATCTTTGCTTCTTGTAATATGCAAAGGGATGTTATTTCAACCTCCATTGGTAGGACTGCTTCCATTTTATACACAAGAGAGTATGGTGAGGCTCCTATGACTGTTGTAATAGACATTTGATATGACCATGGAGATACTGGAAGATGTTCATGCCAATTGGCTTTGGTGCTGACTGTCTTCTTGTGGATCTTTGTCAAGTTCATGTTTGCAGCCTTCACAACTCCATTCATCTAGGGCCACTATGGATACTTTGGTGATTCTGAATCCTTGAAGTTATCATATACTTTTTGATGGACTTAGAAATGAAGTTTGTACAATTTTTGGAGACGATCTTGTTCTTTATTCCTTACCATCTTGTAATGTTTTTCTTAAGGAACTTGATCATTTATTGAGATGAATGAGTGGTGATGTAGACAATCTTGACCCACTTCATGAAGTCAACAATGATTATGATAAAACAATTTATGTCTAAATCTTTTGGATCTATCTTTGTATCATGTCAATTATCCAAGAAGAGAAAGGACAAGTCATGGCTATAATGTATAGATAGTTGACATGTTCATTAATATAATCACCATGGGTTTGGCAGACTCAAAATTTGAAATGTTGGCAACAATCTATCTTCATGGTGCTCTAGTAATATCCCATAAGTTATATCTTCTTTGAAAGCATGATCCCATAAATGTATTTACCACATGATCCTTCATAAACCTCCCTTATGAGAGCTTCACCCTATGTCTTTTTGACACATCTGAGGAGAATTTGATTGTAGCATCTACAATAAATATGTCATTCCCTTAGGATATATTGCATGATTTTTCATTTAAGACCCTTCTATCCACTTCAAGAGAGATTTTTAGGGATGAATTGGTTCTCAAGATAATCTTTGTTGTCATTGAACCAACCTTTTCTTCACTGTGAACCGTGTTGTCTATGATCATGTAATAGATGAGTTGATAGATTGTATAAAGTTTACAGGAGAAGATTTGATATCCTTGGATGTCAATCCATGCAACTAGTGTCACCAAATCATCAATGGAGGCATTTAGTTCTCATTTCATGTAGTTGAAGGATAATTGCTTGGAATCTTAGGCAAGCGAGCACAAATACTCTTGATAGAGGATCAAATTCTAATGAAAAATCCTTCAATTATTTTGGATATGGGATATTGTGTGGAGGGAAGCACCATAGACTTGAAGGTGACATGCCCCTTGATGCTTGATAAGATGGAGTCCCAGGATGCATGCTTTGTACTTGGCCATGTTGTTGGTGGTGCTAAACTAGAGTCATATTCCTACATGCACCTATTCATTGTGTTGTTTTGATGAACCAATCCTATCCTGACACCTTTGCGATTGGTGGCTCCGTCAAAGAAGATCATCTACAAGTCAAGATTTGAAGGGATAATAATGTTAGGTGATATAATCATTTTGATATCTTCACATGTAAACTTGTACTCACGTAACTGTTCTTTATGGAGTAGGATGTCTTCTAGCTAATATGCATACTTGTGCTTTGAGTGCCTTCATTAGTAGGCAGGTGAAGTCAAATTCTAACATCATTGTCTACCATTCTTCACGTCATCTAGTGAGTGTGGTCCATTAACACAAGTAGCAGAGTGGGTCATGTCTTGCAATTAACTTAAGTGAATATGTCATTAGATAGTGATGAGACATCCATGTACATATCCATGCACTACTTTTCAATTGTAGTGTATTGGGTCTCCATGTCATTGAACTTCTTAGATAGATAATATATGGCATGCTAACCATTATTGTTCACTGGGTTAAGACCCCTACCATCAATGTTTTACATAATCAAAGACAATGGGTCAGAGGGTATCCTGATACTACAAGTACTAGAGCCAGTAGTCTAGTGAGGTAGTCCTTGGGCTTTCATAGTGCTTCTTTACATAGTTCTTTCCATCATGAGTCAAAGTTCTTCTTTAGCAGCTTGAAGATGGGCTGGCAGATGAGTGTGATCTTAGTGGTAATGATGTTAATAGACTAAAGGCAACTGAACATGCCTCATAACTCCTTTTCTATCTTTTCTTGAGACATTTATCAGATGACACATACCTTCCTAGGGTTGGCTTGGTTTCCTCTTTTACTGATGATGTATCCAAGTAGAATACCATATGTAACCCTAAAGGTTCATTTTTTTTGGATTGTTAGGCAATGAGAATTGACTTAGTCATTGAAACAACTTCTCTAGATTGGCGAGATATTCCTAACTCTTGGATTTGGCTATCATGTCTTCCCCATACACCTCTGCCTCTTTATGCATCATGCTGTTCAAATATTCCTGACTCTTGGATTCTACTATCATGTCTTCCACATACACCTCCACCTCTTTATGCATCATTCTATGGAATAAAGTGACCCTAAATCTATCATAGGTGGTCCCAAAGTTTTGAGGACAAAAGACATGACCCAATTGAAGAACATTCGCCAATTTGTGATGAATGGGGTCTTTTCCTTTTCCTCCTTAACCATATTGATTTGATTTTATCAGGAGAAACCATACATAAATATTAGAAGTGCGCTTCTGATGGTTTTGTAAACTAGTACATCAAAGTTAGATTGTGCAAAGTCCTCCTTAGACGACACTTTGTTGAGATCATGATAGTTCACACACATGCATACTTTGCCACCCTTGTTTGGTACATGTATAATGTTGGCACACGAAGTGGGATAATTGACTAGCTCTAAGAAACAATCATTGTATTGCATGTGAACTTCTTCGTTAAGCTTGAGGCTCCATTTTGGTAGTAGTAATCTATATTTCTATTTGACTAGGAAAATACTAGGGATGATATACAATAAATGAATTGTGATTTTCTTGTTCACTCCGATCATGTTTGAATAAATCCATGCAAACACATAAACATAGTTGTGTAGGACTTATACAAATTAATCCTTGATAAGTTGAGCTAGATACACCTCCATTTTGACTTGGCATGTATTGTGACCTGGGTTTAGGTTATCTTTCTTTGTCTTGTCTTCAATATGAAAGGGTAGATGCTCTTTTCTCATCTAATCCATAATAAGGATATATTAAAACTCGACATCATCATCAATTAAAATTTGTGATACTTTTACAAAATAATCACTAAACTCCAGATGGGCTCGATTTTCTTCTTCTTCTTCTATTTTTTTTTATTTTGTACTTATTTGGGTCTTGAAAACATTGTGGATCATGGATAAACAACCGATCTGGTATCTCCACAACATTGGGATGCAATTCCTCTAACGAGATTTGGTTTAGTTTGAGCATGAGGCTTTTCCTTCAAGACATAGTCTCCTCTATGTGAAAACTCTAAACTTCTTCCATGCTTCACATGAGGTAAACATGTCTTTGTGGGCCTTCTACCACTTATGCTTTAAAGATGGCGTTGACTCCCACCCTTCAATCTTTTCATAGAAATCATCATACTCATCATATGGCACACCATAATTTTCCTCCATGTATTCATCACTCCACTTCTTGGAGTCAGTTAGACATGGTTAGTCAGGGATGGTCTTTAGCACAGTGAAGTTGATCAAGTCAAACAATCTCACCATCACATTAAGGGTCATATCTGTGGCCTCCTTCATGACTTTATATTCATGATTATTAGATGGACCTCTAGAGTATTCTTCATGGTTCCTCTATCTGAGTATTTTGAGCATGGTCTATCAACTGTAACAATGAGTTTAGAGCTAATTGTTTCATCATCTAGAGAGATGATCATGCCTTAGGCTAATGGTTATTCTAAGCAGGCTAGATGCCCTTCAGAAATTCATTGATGAGGCTGATCTCCCTGATGTTGGAAGTAATACCAGAATAGTAGTATGGTCTTCATCATCCGGCTCTTAAACATGGTAAGCTATAGTCATAGAGATGATGGCTTTGGAGGTGTCCATATTGTCTTCTATTGTAGCAACTATACATGGAAAGCAAGGATGTGGACCCTTGCATATGTACCACACCCTAAGGCATCAATTTTCATCAAAATATATATTTGAAGTCCTTATACTCATGTTTTAGGATGGTTGTAGATATTTGAGGTAGCCTTGCTTTGTCAAATCACTTGATGTGGGCCATGGCTAGGCTGACTTCCAATACAATGTCCATCTTGTGAATTATGGATGAGAGTATTGTTGGTATATATGCCCATAGAGCCATCCCAAGCGATTGCATGGAGTCGGATATTAATTAATCAATTAATGTGATTATTTGGTTAATTAATGAACTCCAAAATATTCTAATTAATCCACAAGTGTTTTAATTAATGCAGTGTTTCTGTTTACCGATGGGTTTAGGAAACCCTACTTCCCTTCATCTCCTATTTAAAGGAGGTTGACGGCCGATGTCTATATAAGATATTGAGAGAGGTTTTTCAGTTTACACTCACGCACGTAAACCCTAGCCGTCACCGTCCTTAGGAGAGAAATGTGACGCTAGCACACCGCCGCACAGACACGACTCCTTCCCGCTGGCTTAGGAAGCGCTACGTGGAGTTCTAGTCCATCCGCGTGAACGAAGTAGAGATGCAGACGCCGATACGCCTATGTTCGGAGGACATCAATGACCATCCGTGCATGTTACGAGCAGCATACATCATCGCACGAAAGGAGCGCCGCCGGATCTTCCTACAACAGCAAATGGAAGAGAAGTTCCGTTCATGTAGACAAGCGTCGTTGCACACCTTTGTGCAGTGGGACATTTCCGGACTTGCTCCTCGATAAGGTATATCCTGCAAACACTCCTTCCAAATACGCTGTTGTCGACGAGATCCTGTTTCGGGTTGTGTGGATTTTATTGCTTCCAACACACATGTTTTCTCCACAAACCCCAACAAGTATAATGGGCCATAGAACCATAGGTCCAATCTCTTTGGCCTTGGTGGTATTTGTAATATTTATGTACACCCATGTTACCTGAGCCCCAGACCTCGGTCCTAACAAATGTTCATTTCCCGCAATCATTGAGAAAACTACATTGAGTCATACAAAAGATGGTTTGGACAACATATTTATGGTGAAACAAAATTGACAATGGTGATATGAAGGATCTCAAACCTAATCTAGGGGTTGTATTATTCTATACATGATGTGGTGCTTCTCGGGTTTCTAGCATCGATGATATTAATAGCATGCTCTAGCGGATATTTGAGTTTTTGAAGTGGTGAGACAAGACCACCTAATTTTGATGAATCCAAGTTCTACCTAGGAGGAGACTAAAATACGAACTTATCTCCATGACCACAAAAAGAATTGAGAATGTTTATTTACCCATATATAGCACAAGTGCGATCTCCACTTAGAGCTTACTTTAGCATACCATTGAAAAACATTGCTTTCTTGATTGTTGTCTATAGGCCCAAAGGACCTTTTGAGCATCTTGAGAGGGCACACATTATGGAACACTACATTGTTGAAGCAAGAGTGAATATTGAGACATATGTATATAAAAGTGATAAGAAAGGACCTATCAGGGCTATCCGTTAGGTATTTATTCTTTAGAGAAGGATATTAGGTTATGAGTGGTAATTAATCTGATGGTGGTGGTGAATGCTTTTGGCTCTATCTCTTTAGAGATGTATGCTTCTACAAGGGTCATCATCATGGGATCCCTATGTGTTGTAAAGCTTTGTGTCATATCTTTTAATGACACTTCTCCTTCAGGATCATTCAAGAACTAGATTATCTATGGACCTCTTGGGTTAGTTACTTCACACAACTCAGATATTAGAGGCACTTTCTTTGTGTTTTTAGTGAGGATTACCTCAATCTTCTTTTCTATTATTATTTATAAGGCATATGTAGGGACTCTCTCCTAGAAAATGATCTTTGGCTTCCCTTTGTCTAGGGATGAGAGAATCTCTATCGATGTGGGTTGGGTCAAAACTTATATAGATGTGGGTTAGGAACTTTTGGTCCTTTCTCTTCTTGAGTTTTCACAGCTGGTGCATTTATCCTAACCATGGATGGACATGGTATGATGATACACATAATAGTACCTAGGGTTGATGCTTTGGAATCCAAACCAGGTGGACATTTTGTCTTAGACATGCCCTTGGTACAAATGGGTGGTATTCAAACACCACTAAGGACCACAAGCTTCTTTTCTTGGATCACATCAATGATATGGGAATTTTGACAAAAATGTATTAGGTTTTTGCTTCAAAATATGGATTGGTCCCACAACCTAATATTCATGCTTCATGATGGCAATGACTATGTTCGGTGACAATGGTGTGTATCTGATGTTGGCATTTCAACCTGACTCAATAAAATATCATAGAGCTTTCTTGAGAGTGAGCTATGAGTGGTCTTGTGACCTTTGGTTTGATAAAAATCAAAATGGAAATTGGCGTCATAGCTCTTAGGTAAGGGATTTTCCAGATCCCATATGGTGGAAAACTTCGAAGTGATTAGATAGTGGGTTTAATAGCATTGAGGGAAGATCCTAAAAGGGTAAAGTTCTTAAGTCTTGTGGGCTCTTTTGCGATAGGACTTGTTGCTGGAGTCTCCCCTTGTGGTGGTGATCCCAGGCCGCCCAGATCACCACCAGTTTTTGATATGTGTTCTATTCGCTATTCGTAATATGTTGTTGTACACAAGATAGGAATGGTGGTGATGTGTACTTATAAAACTAGTTTTTCTTCTATTGGTATGGTGGTGGTATGTATTGAGCTGGGAAGTATTGGGCATTAGGTGGCACCATTTGGGCCTATTTTTGCAGTGTTACTATGATGTTGGCAAATTGGGGCTGTTGTGTCTGATATGGATCTATTTGGATAGTTATTTTCAAAATTTGTTACTTGTGTTGCTGGATCGAATTAGTACTTCTCTTAATGTGGAGTCAACACCCTAAGCCTTTGTCCACTCTAAATTTTGGCTCATTATTGAAGATGCAGCCTGAGGATGGAGGGTGAGGTCTATTTCTGGTAGAACCCTCTTTTGATGGAGTTTCTAATATAAAATTCATATTGAGTTATCTTAGAGAATGTTTTATACCTTTCTAAATACAACTGTGATGTTAGAGGAGATGAGGGTTATCATGATCTACAGTGCCTCTTTATCCTTGGGTGTGAACTCTAGATAGACTAAAAGTTCTTTCCACCTCCTGATGTATTTAGAGAAACATTAATATGTGTTCTATTAATACTTGTCAAACTGAATCCAAATCATAGGCACCCCATGGATAAACCCATTTAAGTTGGGTTTGGCTGATGGAATTTGCCATATGCTAAAAATTACCCAAATACATATCCACCCATTTAGTTAGTGGGTATCATGAGTGACCCATAGAAATCCATAGGTGACCCACTTAACTATATTAGTTATATAAAATAAATCGAATGATCTACTACTACTAAAAGGAATTATGATGATATGCTAATGTACATTAATTGTTAAGGAATTCCAATCCAAACTCAAACTTGCCCAACATGAGGTAATATTAGAGAGAGATATCAAGGGCGAGCAAATCCACATCTACTACATTACCTAATTGATATGCCAAACTTAATATGGAGTTCTAGTACAATTTAATACCTATAATTTGTCGATTATAATAATATGTCTATAATTTGAAATATCCATTAGTGAATTTTACCCCAAAAAAGAAATGTGGTTGAGTGGTAGTAAAAATTGAACAATGCAATTTTCTATTTGATAGAGGCAATGTATAGTAGTTGGTTGTGTTTTTGCTAAGATTTTGGTAAAACCACTAGAGGGCAGCCTTATTTTACCATTAGAGTGGAAACTTAAAAAATACTTTTTTGTTGAGCACATAGTATATGGGCTCTAATGGGTGACATACAACCCGTTTAGTTGGGTTTGGATTTGTATTTGTTTGACCGATTCAAAATTGTGTATTATATATCTGTACCCGCGAGACCCAAACTGCAATGACCCAATCCAAGTTCAATCTACCCACATTTTTGACATGTCTACTTATGTTACATCACCCCAAGGTCCTTTTTGGCTAGATATTGGTCCTGATTCTAGGTATGCTGATTGATGAACTGCTCAGTCAAATTTAGGTAAATGAGGTTAAAATACAGGGTTTACTCCATAATAGATAGATATATTATGCATCAAGGTAAATACTTTTGCAAGCATAGTATCATATGGAAATTAAAATAACTCCCCCTTTATTTAGGAGAGCTAAAAATGACATTCGATCTTCTACAATCTTTTATAGTAGTGACTCCTACAATTTTTTTTGGGGTGGCTAATGGATAAATTGTTCATGGCCCTAGATCTAGTGAGATAGAAGGATTCCTCCAACTCCGACATGAGATAATGAAATGGGTTGTAGGGTTTCTAGTGAAATGTGGTTAAGTTAGGATGATAACCACGGATGAGGTGACCATCTCAGGGCTAGTGACTATGGGTGAGTAATCATCTATTTAGTATGGTATATGTAATTTGCTCTCCTTAGGGGAGGGTTCAGGGGAGAATTAATTGTGAAAATGGAAAGATTGGTGGTCACATGATTAATTAGATTTATGGTAGCTTATTTAAGGCTAGTGACTTTATCATATTAACCAATTGCCCCCAAAAAGAAGTCATTGTTCAAAGAGGCTCTAGGCTTGTTTAGGGTTGTCAAAAACATCCTTGACATTCCAACTCTTAACCAATTTGATTAATTACTTCTTTATCCTCACCCCATTTTTTGATAAAGATCACAAAATAAAGTAGACGAGCCTCTCTAAGGGTTTTAGGCTAAACCCAGTGGATAGGGAATTCTAAAGTGGGTGGTGTCCAATTTTGGGTTGTAGTTAAGCACCACATATCATAAAAGGGAAAATGATGTAATAGTCCAATTTTAGGTCCTGATCTAGGACCTTAGGTTGACAAACATGGATGGGCCATGTGATGCTAGGTGACATATCACTTGAGTTGAAAAATCCATCGAGTTAGATGGGATCAAAATGTTTGGAACATGAGTTTGATAGTTAATCATGAGTTAAAGTTAAGTCTATGATTGAGAATTGATTATCCTTATGACATAGTTTTTAAGCTTGTCTATAAAGGATCAATATGAGATAGGTGTCCCTTGAAGGAGATATCTATTGGTCCAATAAGTAGCTATGGTACAAAGTTGGATGTAGTTTTCTCATGAAAGCAAATAGCTTGCACGTAAAATTGGGAAGCCTTTTAGCATTAGTATAAAGATCTTAAAGCAAGAGGTCAAGGCTTATTGACAAAGTTTCTTCAATTGGGTGAACTTTAGACTCTTTTATGGTCATGTGTCAAGCATGAAGAACATTCAACATTTAAACAATTTTGAAAGCATCTTCACAGGTACCAGATGATTCAAGTGTGAGTGGTGGCTCATGAGAAGGGACCAAAACTAGAAAACCTTTAAACATGGATCAAGTCAAAAAGATCTTGGATATACTGTAAAATTTCTTGTAGGATAATTTTGATAGCCTTCCGACACAAAGTAGGCCACTAAAAAGATGAAGGTTAACTACTCAAGGAGAAACAAGGTTGTTGGCTATATTTTGGTTGTGCAATGGTGAGGTGTGGGCTGTAATATCTTGCTAAGGTGATCAATGGAAACAAAAAACTTACCAACAAAGGGTGGTCTATACGTTTGATTAGTGAAGATCATTGAGTGTTTGTCAAGGAATCACAATCACATGCATGAAAGGATTAGTTCAAGATATTGTTGAAGAGTATTGATATTTATCTAACTGTTCAAACTTGTCAAAGATTGAAAATATTGTTCAAATATGTTAAAAATCAAAAGTGATTTAAAAAATATGAAAATATCATTGAATCAAGTTATTAATCAATTTTTTTTGAGCTCATTTGACATTGTTTAGATAAATTAAGATTGTTTTTTCTAGATTTCTTCAAATGGTTAAGATTGTTTGAGACTGTTTGAGATTTTTTTGATATTGTTTGAGGCCAGTTAAGATTTTTTTAAGATTGTTTGAGATCATTTGTGATTTGTTGAGATTGTTTGATATTGCTTAATATTATTTTAGATTATTTGAGACAGTTAAGTTTGTTTGAAATTGTTTATGTTTTTTAAGATTGTTTGAGATTTTTTGAGATTGATTGAAAATTTTTATATTGTTTGAGATAATTTTGGTCCAATATTCTACAAATGAATATCTTAATACAATGTGAACACAAGGTGAATACAATCTCAAATCATGAAGCACACAACAATTAACAATTGAGAGAATAAGCAATAACATTTTAAACATGTAGCAAAATAAACAATATGAAGATGCATATGTAGAAGATCAATCTCCCTCCTTCTTTAGACCATGAATTTAGACGTCTATTACGTCCTTAGTCATGAATGACCTATACATGAGGGGTGGGTACTTCGATTTTCTAAGGTGTGACAACACTCATCGTGGGTGTAAAGAGTGGGGCCCAATAGTGGGCCCACTCAATGGTACAAAAATGAACCATGAAATATTTAAGCAGCAAAAGACATAACTATTTACAAAATGTTTACATGTACATAACTTTTCAACCCTAAGGGTGGTACATAAAATGAATAGGTAAATCTATATACATAAAAGCCCATATGTAGAGGGTAACAAAGGCTATCTCAAGTTGTCCTTACATTCATGAATGAGCTCACGATCATCCTGAGTTTCTATCCTACAAATCACCTACGTTTAGGTGGAGGGAACACCCAGAAAAATGGGAAAACGAGGCATGAACCAACAAAAGCTGAATATATATATTAACTAATTAACTAGGCATTAATTATTTCAAAAGTAAAGTAAGATGTTACCATAAAAAAGGGGTCCATTGAATCTAGGTAAGTTTCAATGAGAAATAACAAGAGAACGAATTTCCAAGAGAATGATGCAGTATAATTAAACAATTGAGAGAATACATCTTACCATTAACATCCACAATACCACAACAGTCATAATCATTCACGGGCAGATATATTTAGACTAAATAGATAAAGTACAACCAAGACACCACTGGATCTTTGGTCTAAAAAATGGGTGGAATAGCACACCCTGGGCAGAAATAGTGCACCCTTGTGTAAAGAGAGGTGGAAATAGCACACCCTAGGAGGAAATAGCGCGCCCTGATGGTTGTGCTCATGCGTCATAGAATAGATATCTAGATAAATTATTATCATGCATAAATAGAGTGGCAAGACAGTTTTCACTCACCATTCACATTTCCATGAATAATAACCAAGCAAGTGGGATCATTGACCCAATTCAACATGATAATAATAATTTCAGAAGAATAACAATAATTCACAACTGAGAGGATATGGAATTTTAACAAGTGGAATGAAGAACAAGTAACCCAAGAGCTACCTCATTATGTGAAAAATTAGTCATATAAATGCCAGTTATAAAGAGGGAGAAGTACATACCTGGTATCCACATCTAATGGTTGACTCACTAGGTGTACTTGGCCCCAAAGTTGAGTATTCATCTAGGATCCTGTGTAGTATGTTAGTCAAACCAAAGTAAACATGTGTATTCACTCCTATTATACATATACATAGTTTTTATCCAATTCTAATCACCTAATGTAATGTTAGGGTTTCCAATCTTATTTAGTGAACATAGATTGCATTGTATATACATATTTAGTCAGGGGCCATAGTTGGTGGGTTAGTATACATTTCCATTGATTTTGAATGGCATGTTTATTTCCATTGGGTTATCTAGGGAATATTCTCTATGCATTCTAGGATTTTTCACTTTTTGATATGGTGTAATAATTTTATAGAGATATTCCCTCCATTCATAAGTTGAGTTTTGTGTATCTATACCTATCTATCAATAAAGGACTAATACTATTTAAATTTTGGTTTCATTGATCAAATCAACCCTTTTTTGTTCTATCTAAGTTTAGATTTCAATTTAGTTCCAAGCATTAAATGAAATATCATTAGCATGGGGTGTGTTAGTTACTTTTAGGTCTAGAATACTACAATGTTACTTACCATATTGCTATGTACAATTATGTATCCATTAGCATATGAACTCAATGATGTAATTAAGTATCTAATATATATGTAGCATGTCATTGTTATAATCAATATATTATCAACTTTTAATCTGAACTTCTACTGATTGAAATATATATGATATTGTAGGTTATAATATAAAGATAGATTACTCTAGCATCTACCTATTTATAGTTTCTCATTAGGATACACTTAATGATACATATAATATGGGTATGATAGGTGAACCAGTTAATCACATATATTTTACATAGCTATGGTAGCACTCCTAATATTATCATCTTAATTTAACATTGCATATCACACATTATTAGTAAATTATGTATGCCAAGTTTATAGTAAACCAGTAGGCTTGCAAACTTGTTTCATATAGTGTGATTACTCTAATACATATAATTATACAGATTCAATTAGTAATATATGGTATAGTTCCATATGTACACCATGTGATTGAGACATTCAAATCACTTTTATTGTTATTATCTAAAGAAATAATTGTTATCTAGATTGGTATTGTCAATTCACTTGCTAGAATCATATTTAAAATTGAAGAGAATGCTTACCGATAGCCCAAGGACATTTCTTATGATGAATCGATCTATATGTCAAGTTGTATCTGAATCCAACTTCTTAAGCTCAAAGATAAGGGAAAACTAAGGCTCTCATCAACGTGCTAGACATGTTCTTGATGCACGAGTTTGTAGATCCAGTTGTAGACAATGAAGGTAGAATCAACATGGTGTGGTTGCTGTAGGTTCACCACAGAGGAGGAATTATCATGGCCTATTGGTGGAACTAGGTTTGGAGGCAAGGACCTGCAGGCGTACGGTTATTCCCTGTAATGAACTCTATAGATATTGTCACAGATGCTCATTAACCAGGAGGATGATGCAAGGTGCAGGTTGGGCGGTGAGGGATTACTTCCTGTCATTGATGTGAAGCAGGTGGGAATCCAACATGAAACAAAGGAGATGGAAGAGGTTCCATAGACAACAAAAGGGAGTGAAGATGGCCATCATTCGGGCTTGCAATATCTTCAGTGATTGTGAATTTGGTGGTGGTAGTGTTTCTCTATAGACATGGTGGATGAAGCCAATGGTTGGGTATGTCTCAACAATGTAGGGTATTTGAGGCCAAACAAAAGTCTGGGAAGATCTTTAGGACAGAGGTCAAGGGTTTTGGTTTGGTTTCATGGTCGTGAGGAAGTCTTGGGGTGAAGGTGGAGGTCACCACTGGCTGATTAGGTGAGAAGGAGTGCCAAGTGATCTATGACCTTTATGAGGATGTGACCACGACACCCTCTATGATACCATGGTTTGCAGGTGGTGTTGGCGATGATGAAGCAATGCATATGTCACCACTAATTAACCAATGAAGGGAATGTGATATGGCATTGATTTTACTAGGAGTTTTGGAGTAGGTGGAGATTCTGATGGGGCAGAGGAATCTACCACATGTTGTTGCTGGCAAGGAGGTGAGGGAGGAGTAACTAGAGGAGGGGCGAGGAAGAAGACAATCTGTAGTGGCGGTTGGTTGAGTGAAGTCCGGTGCTACTGAGGGTTATGGCACCTTAGATAAATGACATGCACCCTCCTTCTAGCAGGAGGTAACAGGGTTGGGAAAATAATGGTGGCCCTGGTCTGCAATGCATGTGGAGGAAGAAGGCGGTTATTAAGATGTAGCAACACATCATCATGTCATGTGCAAGGGGGAATAAGGATATGCATATGGTGAATGTTATGGTGATGAGGTGAAGGAGGTGAGGGTGGTCAGTGGGTATAGGGGATTGATTGCATGTGGTCGCTATCCTGATCGTGGCTGGTGGTGTTTCCAATCTGTCGGTGTTTCCTACGGTGAGGATGCATGGTGTAGGGTGAGAGGAGGTAGATGCGGATAGGGTTCTATGGAGAGAAGAGGTAAAATGAAGAGGAAAGGTGATAAGGAAAGGAAGAGGCAATCAGGAGAAGAAATAGGAAGGGGAGGAAGGAAAAAGTGGAAGACAAAGGAGGGGAAACGATCCTCAGTTATGATGGCTTTGTGATTTGCGGGTGCAAGGGTTAACACAGTTAGTACAAGCACTCATCTTTACTTTGTTGAAGGAATTAAATGAATATTGGCCAAAGTGTTTGATGTACATTGAATATATTAAGGCTATACATTTAACCAATTAAATCGATGGACTATTGGAGTCCCATTGACACAAAAATTGACATCTTGACTAATGAAGGTGTGATAAGCTCAATTTTAACATCATTTTTATTGTTTGATAATGTTTACTATTTTATTTCATTACTTATGAGGTGAGTACTCAATTAATGCATTTAAAGCCTAATTCATATGATACACTTTTGTATTTCCTTTTATCAATTTGACTCAAATGATCCAATTTTAGTGCTAAATTACTTAATTGGTGAATTGGTATATTTAACTCCCAACTGAACACTTCAATTCATTTCTCATCAATCCTTAAGTAAAATATTATTGATTATAATATTGCAAATTATTGGCTTCAAATGCCTTTTACTAGTGAAATTCAAGGAAGATAACGTAATACTAACAATAATCAAAATGTGTCTTAAATTAGTGAAGATTGAGGTAAATACCCAGATTTGGGTATGTTACAATACTCCACCCCTTAAAGAAGATTTCGTCCTGCAATCCACCAAGATACAACCATAAATACTAAGCTATAATTTTGTAGCCAATTATAAGTTTCTAATTCCCTAGATAAAGTTAATGTAATGACTTCTAGGATAACACACTCCCATCAAATATGTCTACAGAACCCAACATGAACTTATATAACTCCATCGATCAAGTCTCTATTATCTTTAACATGTCGTGTATGATTCTAGGAAGTTTACACTTAGATTGAGTATTATCTTGACAATTTTAATTCTTAATGGTTAGCTACATTGTTAAGGAGGTCTCTCCATCCTACTATTATGATCTTTGGTATCCCTTATTATCAATTTCCAATGCTAATAACCATTGATTTCAAATGTTAATTAATTTAAGTTACATACCTAAGTGTTCAAGGCACCACCCCTTAAAAGGGTTCATCTTATTATTAACCACCCAAAGTGATAAATCAATGTAGGTCTACCAAGTCAATTATAAACAAATTTTACCATTGATCACATCTCTGTCTAAGCCTAGGATTTTCAAGTTGTCCTGGTCAATCAAGGGAGTTTTCTGTCTTAAAGGGTCCTTACTACCCAAAACTTCATATGGTGGTGACTTGATTCATAAAGCCATCGATGAAATATGAAAAACTTTTTCTTTCTATATACACATAGTATTATAATGAATTTTTTTTTGATGAAAACTGTTGCGATGGAAATCCAAAAATTGGTGCCAAAATTGATCCGAGAACCAATTCAATCACTTTTCACCATAATTCATACCACCAAAAGAGTCAATCCTCCAAGGTCTATAGGGATATACAAAAAAACTATCTTTAACTCATACTAAGTGACAATGATATAGCATATATGAACATATTGTCAACTTATACTAGATCCTTACTCATTTCTTTACAAATTGCTTATCACTTCACCTTAATCATGCTCCATCATGATATGAGATACTTAACCTCAACATGGGACATCAGAAGTCCTCAGGTCACCTGCTTATCCTAATTGAGATTGGGGTTTATGACACCAGCAGAACTATTTATAGGCATCCAAAACTTAGTCTCATCATAGAACTATATCCATATGCCCTAATGGAACTATTTTGGTATCCTACCATCATACATAAGGTAGGGTGATTACGGTTCCTATGACTTGAGTCTCATCCATCGAAGTGGAGAGGGGAGTGGTGATAACCAAATTAGTGAGGGTTGAAACCCTAGTTGGCACTCCAGACTCAGGGGTATGCACGCCCATCACCTATATAAGGTTACTTAGCTATCTAACTAGGGAACTACTACATGGGATAAATTGAAATAGTCAAATCATTGACTGCTTAGGCTCTAATACCATTATGTAAAGAGTGGGGCCCAATAGTGGGCCCACTCAATGGTACAAAAATGAACCATGAAATATTTAAGCAACAGAAGACATAACTATTTACAAAGTTACAAAATGTTCACATGTACATAACTTTTCGACCCTAAGGGTGGTACATAAAATGAATAGGTAAAATCTATATACATAAAAGCCCATATGCAGAGGGTAACAAATGCCATCTCAAGTTGTCCTTACGTTCACCAATTTGCTCACGATCATCCTGAGTTTCTATCCTACAAAGCACCTACGCCTGGGTGGTGGGAACACCCAGAAAAATGGGAAAACAAGGCATGAATCAGCAAAAGTTGAATATGTATATTAGCAGATTAACTAGGCATTAATTATTTCAAAAGTAAAGTAAGATATTACCATAAAAAGGGACCCGTTGAAGCTTGGTAAGTTTCAATGAGAAATAACAAGAGAACGAATTTCCAAAAGAATGAGGCAGTATGATTAAACAATTGGGAGAATACATCTTGCCATTAACATCCACAATACCACAACAATCATAATCATTCATGTACAAATATATTTAGACTAAATAACTAAAGTATGACCAAGATACCACTGGATCTTTGGTCTAAAAAAATGGGTGGAATAGCACACCCTGGGCGGAAATAGCGCGCCCCTGTGTAAAGAGAGGTGGAAATAGCACACCCCAGGCAGAAATAGCATGCCCTAATGGTTGTGCTCATGCACCATACAATAGATATCTAGATAAATTATCAACATGAATAAATAGAGTGGCAAGATAATTTTCGTTCACATTCGCATTTCCATAAATAATAACCAAGAAAGCGGGGTCATTGACCCAATTCAACATGATAATAATAATTTCAGAAGAATAACAATAAGTCACAACTGAGAGGATATGCCATTTTACCAAGTGGAATGAAGAACAAGTAACCCAAGATATACCTCATAATGGGAAAAATTAGTCATATAAATGCCCAATTATAAATAGGGAGAAGTACATACCTGGTATCCACATCTAATGGTTGACTCACTAGTTGTACTTGACCCCATAGTCGAGTATTCATCCTAGGATCATGCGTGGTATGTTAGTCAAATCAAAGTAAACATGTGTATTCACTCCTATTATACATATACATAATTTTTATCCAATTCTAATCACCTAATTTCATGTTAGGGTTTTCAATCTTATTTAGTGAACATAGATGATATTGCATATACATATTTAGTCAGGGGCCATAGTTGGTGGTTACTATACATTTCCATTGATTTTGAATGACATGTTTATTTCCATTGAGTTATCTAGGGTATATTCTCTATGCATTCTAGGATTTTTCACTTTTCAGTATGGTGTAATAATTATATAGAGATATTCCCTACATTCATAAGTTGAGTTTTGTGTATCTCTACCTATCTATAATTAAAGGACTAATACTATTTAAATTTTGGTTTCATTGATCAAATCAACCCTTTTTTGTTCTGGCTAAGTTTAGATTTCAATTTAGTTCCAAGCATTATATGAAATAGCTTTAGCATGGGGTGTGTTAGTTAATTTTCAGTCTAGAATACTATAATGTCACTTACATATTGCTATGTACAATTATGTATCCATTAGCATATGAACTCAATGATGTAATTAAGTATCTAATATATATGTAGCATGTCATTGTTATAATCAATATATTATCAATTTTTAATCTAAACTTCTACTGACTAAAATATATATGATATTGTAGGTTTATAATGTAAAGATAGAATGCTCTAGCATATACCTATTTATAGTTTCTCATTAGGATACACTTAATGATACATATATTATGGGTATGATAGGTGAACCAGTTAATCACATATATTTTACATAGCTATGGTAGCACTCCTAATATTATCATCTTAATTTAACATTGCATATCACACATTCTTAGTAAATTATCTACGCCAGGTTTATAGTAAACCAGTAGGCTTGCAAATTTGTTTCATATAGTGTGATTACTCTAATACATATAATTATATGGATTTAGTTAGTAATATATGGTATAGTTCCATATGTACACCATGTGGTTGAGACATTCAAATCACTTTTGTTGTTATTATCGAAAGAAATAATTGTTATCTAGATTGGTATTGTCAATTCACTTGCTAGAATCATATTGAAAACTAAAAAGGATGCTTACCGATAGCCCAAGGACGTTTCTTATGATGAATCGATCTATTTTTCAAGTTCTATCTGAATCCAACTTCTCAAGCTCAGAGACTAGGGAAAACTGAGGCTCTCAACAACGTGATGGACATGTTCTTGATGCACAAGTTTATAGATCCAGTTGTAGACAATGAAGGTAGCATCAACACGGTGTGGTTGCTACAGGTTCACCATGGAGGAGGTAGTATCATGGCCTATTGGTGGCACTTGGTTTGGAGGCAAGGACCTACAGGTGTACGGCTGTTCCCTGTAATGAACTCTACATATGGCGTCACTGATGCTCATTAACCAGGAGGATGACTCAAGGTGCAGGTTGGGTGGCGAGGGATTTCTTACTGTCATTGATGTGAAGTAGGTGGGAATCCAGCAGGAAAAAAAGGAGATGGAAGAGGTTCCATAGGCAGAAAAAGGGAATGAAGATGGTCATCATTCGGGCTTGCAGTATCTTCAGCGACCGTGAATTTGGTAGCGGCAGTGTTTCTCTGTAGACATGGTGGATGTAGCCGATGGCGGGGGTATGTCTTGACAGTGCAGGCTATTCGAGGCAAATGAGGGATTGGGAAGATCTGTAGGACAGAGGCCAAGGGTTTTGGTTTGGTTTCTTGGTCGTGAGGAAGTCTAGGGGTGAAGGTGAAAGTCGCCGCTAGCTGACGAGGTGAGAAGGGGTGCCAAGTGATCAGCGATCTTTACGGGGATGCGACCAAAGTGCCCTCTATGCTACCATGGTTTGCAGGTGGTGTTGGCGATGATGAAGCAATGTACATGTCCCCGCTAATCAACCAATGAAGGGAATGTGATCTGGCATTGACTTTTCTAGGAGTTTTGGAGTAGGTGGCGATTCTGGTGGCACAAAGGAATCTATGGCAGGTTGTTGCTGGCAAGGAGGTGAGGGAGGAGAAATTGGAGGAGGGGCGAGGGAGAAGACAATATGCAGCGGCGGTGGGTTGAGTGAAGTCTGGTGCTACTGAGGGTTCTGTCGCCTTAGATCCACGACAGGCGCCCTCCTTCTAGTAGGATGTAGCAGGGTCGGGAAAATAGGCCCTGGTCAATATGCAGGTGGAGGAAGAAGGTGGTTATGGAGATGGAGCAACACATCAGCATGTCATATGCAAGGGGGAAGAAGGATATGAAATATGGTACAGGTTATGGTGACAAGGTGAAGGAGGTGAGGGTGGTCGGTGGATATAGGGGATTGATTGCAGGTGGTCTCTATCCTGATCGCGGATGGTGGTGTTTCCGGTCTGTCGATGTTGCCTGCGGCGAGGATGCAGGACGTAGGGTGAGAGGAGGTAGAGGCGACTAGGATTCTATGGAGAGAAGAGGGAAGATGAAGAGGAAAGGTGATCGGGAAAGGAAGAGGTGATTAGGAGAAGAAATAGGAAGGGAAGGAAGGAGAAAGCAGAAGATGAAGGAGGGGAAACGATCGTCGGTTACGATGGCTTCGCGATTTGCGGGCGCAAGGGTTAACGTAGTTAGCACAAGCACTCATCGTTACTTTGCTTGAGGGAATTAAATGAATATTGGCCAAAGCGTTTTATGAACGTTAAATGTATTAAGGCTATACATTTAACCAATTAAATCGATGCTCAATTGGAGTCCCATTGACACAAAAATTGACATCTAAGCTCAATTTTAACATTGTTTTTATTGTTTGAAAATTTTTACTATTTTATTTCATTACTTATGAGGTAAGTACTCAATTAATGCATTTAAAGCCTAATTCATATGATACACTTTTGTATTTCCTTTTATCAATTTACTAAAATGATCCAATTTTAGTGATAAATTACTTAATTGGTGAATTGGTATATTTAACTCCCAACTGAACACTTAAATTCATTTCTCATCAATCCTTAAATAAAAGATTATTGATTACAATATTGCAAATTATTGACTTCAAATGCCTTTAATTAGAAAAATTCAAGGAAGATAACATAATACTAACAATAATTAAAATGTGTCTTAAATTAGTGAAGGTTGAGGTAAATACCCAGATTTGGGTATGTTACAACACTCCACCCCTTAAAGAGGATTTTGTCCCCGAAATCCACCATTATACAATCCTAAATACTAAGCTATAATTTTCTAGCCAATTATAAGTTTCTAATTCACTAGATAAAGTTAATGTAATGACTCCTAGGATTACACACCCCCATCACATATGTCTACAGAACCCAACATGAACTTATATAACTCCATCGATCAAGTCTCTATTATCTTTAACATGTCGTGTATGATTCTAGGAAGTTTACACTGAAATTGAGGATTATCTTGACAATTTTAAATCTTTATGGTTAGCTACATTGTTAAGGAGGTCCCTCCATCCTACTATTATGATCTTTGTTATCCCTTCTATTATCAATTTCCAATGCTAAGAAATAAGATAATTACCGAAAAACCAAATGGATATCAGATTGGCAGGGGAAACTTGAAAATAGAAAATAGTCACATGAACCACATGGACTGGAGGACTCTCTAATTTTGTTGTGGGTGGGAACTGATGAAATCACTGATTCCACCACCTCTAATCTATTATACTCTACTCCTAAAAAATAAAAACAAAATGGAAACCTGATCCAACATAAACTTTGAGAAAGTGGAAACAAGACCAATTGAGATCATTTTGTAGTCCCCAACAGAATCACTAGGTTGTTTTACCCTAAAAAAACTCATGATTAAGCTAGTTTGGTGGTCACATAAATTACAATAAAATAATAAAAAGATAAACTTAGAGTCACCACCATATTTTATATGAGAAAAAAGGTTAAAATGAGAAAAATATTCAAATTGCTATAAAAATTTGGAAAAGACCAAATTTGACGCCACCCAAGGGCAGATAAGGAAAAAGGAAAGCATGACCAAAGACAAAATTTGGAACTTCTATTACGAGTGGGAAAGATGTTTGGAACCCCCACATCACCTGATAACTGGTATTGTACTTTTTCATAATCTCATGTTATTATGACAATTTAGGTTTAATCAAATAAAACAAAGAGAAATATAGATGAAAGTGATGCTTTTTGGTTTGCGGATCTTTGGGGATGGAGATGATAGTGGTTTTCACGTAATTGTCCTAATGATCCTATTTTTGAGTTATGGGGTCCTAGTCATCTAACTATCTCCCAATACAAAAACCCATCTCGTGTGGCCGGGACAAAAGCATGAGAAATGAGAGAAGAGATGATAAGTGGACAACTCTGTATGGGAAAGATTTCATCTAAGCAATATATTGGATCAAGTCACGTAAAAGTAGATATAAATCATCCAATCATGATGGATAAGTATTTAAGTAATTATAATTAAGAAGCTAGATAATCATGGAGTAGTAGAGCAATTCAAGTACTTAAGATTAAGATGATAAACAATCATGAAGCAATAGAGTCATTTAAAAAGTTATGACCGTAAAAATTTAAGCTACACAATTAAGCTGCAATCTCATAATATCTATATAAATTAAGAAGTTATCATTTATAGCTTCACGATGTTTGAGAAGTGGTTGTTTTAGAGGAAAGATCATCTAGTCACTCAAGAAACTAAATGTATATATGGAGGTGGTTGTCTGTCTAGCTTTATATAAGGAAAACTATAAAATAATATGGCAGGAATGGAAGGTATTTACAAGATAGAATTAGGGTTTGTGGTTTGAGAGGAATGCTCCAAAAAAGAATTATTAATCACTGCCATCTTTAGGTCTGAACATGTGGAGTATCATGTGGTTCCACCACAAGGCACCTATTGTTTGGCTAGGATCCCCCAAGTGTCAACATATTGGAAAAAGGAATTTCTTTATCTGTTTTTTTGGATTTTGTTGAATCCTTTTTGGAGATATTTTGGATAAATTCAATTTGGATTGTAGGATTGAGTTCTATATGTAGTAAAACTAAAAAATGTGAAGGTATATGATAGGATGAAACTATGACATTAAGTTTTTCTTACTATAAAATAGATATAAATATTTTTGAAGATAATAATAACTAAAAATCCACAAGATTTAAACCAAATATTTATTTAGGCTAACCCCACTAGGAAATTTATGAGAATATGCTTATTGAAAGATGACTAGAGGGTGAATTGTGCTTAAGTCTAAAGAAATATAGCTTGTGCATAAAACCCTCAAACTATGGAAAATAAGCGAATGGATGGATTAAATAGGTAAAAGAACATGGAAAAGAGGAGTAAATGGAATGAACTCCATCACTACCCATATAACAAAGGTGATTTTGACTGTTGAGTGAATGAAAAAATGGGATGTCAATAGTAACTATGCAAACTCCTTATTTTGCTATTAAGAAAAAAACCAAGGTTAATATAACTGGAGGTTTTGAGACACACTTTATCTACATATGAAATGCATAAAGTGTTTCCTTACATTATTAAGTATCTGACACAATGGGCATGTGTTTTTGGTAACCCCATCCCACCCCATTAAGTTTACTCATTGATTTGACCGTGGCAACTCTTTTACTAGATTCTTTTACCGAGTTTTGATTTGGTCAATGGTGACTTTGGCCCTCCACATTTTAATACTAAAGTCATGGTGCATCTTCATCCAGTCTTTGTGGATAAATTACCCATTTACACACCTACCAATATTATACTCATTTCTCAATGCCACAATAGAGCCTTATTAACCTCCCTTTTCCATTGAAAACAAATCTGTAAATTGTGACAAGACACTGCAAACCGATTACTACTATACACAAGTTTTTCATGATAGATTCATGTCAACAAAATGATTTGTTAGATGGAAAAAATCTGTCATATTCATGCCTATAATTCACCATTTAAAACTAGCCAACTATTTAAAACGTAATTTAGTGGAAGTCATTTCACAAAACCTATTATAATAACACATGGAACTAATGGAGACAATTAGGCCAAAAGATTAGAGTTGTTATTATAATGACCCATTTTCAATTACTATGACCCGACCCAAGCCTAATTCATAATTTAGGGTTACAAAACCCTACCTTTAAGTTTCAGATGTTTAGTATGATTTGATTATGCAATATGGAACTTCAATATCCTTGTTCATGTTTATATTAAAACATAGCTAGGTTTTTTCAAGGAGAACCCATTGTAACATTTTTAACTTAACAAATCCCTATTCACTAGTTGCTAATAAAAGATAATAGATAAGTCAAACTTGTTAAATGAAATTTAGTGTAGGTATAGTATTTTAGTAAATGGTATTTAATATTTTATTTGTAGCTTAGGTTATTTTGGATCTTAAATGTAGCTTATTTAACGTAAATATAAGTGTCACTTCAAAGTATTACAGTTTTGAGAAAAGTGAGTCCACTTTTTTTACACATTAGAGTGTGGTAATGTGGTATGTGAATTTGGGTAACTTATTGGTATGTATGAATTGAATAAGCTTTAACTATAACTATGAAACTTCATTAAAAACACATATTCAATATTCTTAATTTAGGATCGATTAGCACGACAACATGCTGCTTAAATAAAAATTCTTACAAGCACATAACATGATCTAAATTAGCAATCAACACCCTAACAACTCTCATAATATGTGGATCCACCTAGAGCTTAGGATTGAGAGTGAACAAAGAGATCTAGGGTTTGGAGAAAGAATGCTAATGTGTTAGTGTTTTGGAGTTCTTCCTTTCTTTTGATGGTGGATTTGAATGCAAACATAGAGTTTATTGGTAAGAATCTCTCATTATTGATGATATTATACAAAGATCTAAATTTATTTCAATATTCCCCTTCTAAAGACTAAGAACACTATTTTCTTCCTCTCTCTCTACCTTTCATGAACTCTAACCTAAATGAAGTAAAAAAAGAGGAAGATGATGTAAATGATGGAGTTTGTTGAATATTGTTGGATATTTAAGACTAGGAAGTATTTGAGTTTTAAGGGGATTGGTGAAACCCTAAGCTAGATATTTAATCATGTGGAAATATTAATTATTTGAATAAATATTAAGGATATTATCATTTTATTTCTAAGATATTGACTAAAAAATAGAAAATCTTGTGATTTGAATACCTCTTATCTTAGGTTAATGATTTATGAATTGTTTTTGTATAGTTCTTGATACATAAATCAAAATTCTACTAAAAGATATTGCTAAAAGAATTATATTATTCTAGGTTAACTATTTCTTAAATTATCTTAAAAGGTAAAAAAATATTTTGTACATTTATTAGGACTAGTGGTTAATGTAGTGTTTATGATTATGTATAAATATGTACTGAACTAAGGTAACTTCTTTAAAACCCTAAAATTTACTATTGGGATGAAAACAAGAGATAAATTCTAGCTTGTTTATAAGCTAGTAATGAGAAAAGATGTTCTTAAATTACTTTACTACATAAGTTTAAGGTAAGAAGTTGTATTGAATTGGTATGACTATACTATATCTATTAGAGCATGATTTAAGGATGAAGGAGTGAACCACATCACCCTCTCAAGAGGTGACATAGTAGAGGATATTCTGGTCCATCTGGCAATCATGGAATGATCTAATCCACAATGGAAAGAAGCTCTACCTCAAATCTCGAGTTGCATTCATTAAAGAATGAGCTAAAGCAATAGTGAATCTCCCAATGTTCGGCCACAATCCAATTAGTCGAGTTGTGTGATGGACTGTATTTTGGTTTAATTTTGAGGACGAAATTTTCTTTAAGGTGTGTTGGATGTGATTAAGTGAGATTTTTGATATTCTTAATTTTACACATGATGATGACATGATGATAGTCCCTAAAGTGTATTGGGATCGTGTGAAGAAACTCTAATTGGTTTGGCAAGATTTGTAAATCATTTGATGTTGAAATCATGATTAAGATCCCTAGATTTATGTCTCTTGAGGTATTTATTTGACTAGTCAAACAAATGATTTTTGACACCAGATATGAATGGAAAATACCTTGAGTTGTGATAAAGCTATGATTAAAATTTTATAAAGATTGGAGTATCCTAGAGGAAGTGATTTAGATTTGAAATGTGTGAAATAACGTGTATTATTGATGATTTATAGACCTAAGCAAGGACTTTAGCTAGTGTCACGCGGCCCTTATTTGTTGGACTGGGATTGCGTGGCTAACTGCTGGTCCTAGATCTCTGATCAGTAATAGTCGTCCTGGAGAAGGAAGAGCCACGGATTGGATCTTCTAGTAGGGCATTCCAAGTCGTTGGACGCCATCATACAGCCTAAGAGATCACTTTTCTCTTTGCGGTTATGGCTGCATTGTGCGGGTGGGGTGAACGGCAATGCCAAGCGCAGTAACCCACGTCCTCATCGTGGCCTTATGGAGGATGAGAAACTAAGGGAATGAGTTCCCTGTTCTCTCAGACTCTTCCGTCTCGCACAGAGCAGAGACGAGGGAGTTTTCCCGTCTTTACTGCTTCTGCAACCAAGTTCACGGATGGGATGCCAGAGAAGGGTTGAGAGGCTAGAGGGGATCTACAAAGACGAGAATCTAGTACAAGGCTAGTAGAAGAGATCTTCTGTGCATTCATGCACCACCGTGGTGGATCCTGTGGTTGACAGACCTTAGTTCTCTAGAGAAGGTTGCATGGAGGCAAGCTCAACGGGATCACGCCAAGGGAGGCTCCAGTGGCAAGACGTGATGTCGGAGGCTCAGTGAAGATACAGATTGCCCTTTTGACAGAGAAGAAGAGGCGTTGTGCCTCTCTGTTTGCGGATCCAGTGACTGCAACAATGAGTCAACCTGGTTAGAGACCTCGAATGGCGATAGTGCATCTATGAAGCCGCTGGAGATGTTTTCGATCCGCCAAGGTTACTGGAGTCTGCAGCACAGCCGTTTGCTTGTTACAGGAGAGCCCTTGTGAACGGTGCTCCCCCACGGACGCACGAGGGTGTCGTGGGAAAAAATAAGAAAGAAGAAGGGAGGCGGTCAAGCTTGCAGAGGTGGCATCACAGAGGCACCGCCGGACTTCCAAGCAGCGGCAAGATGCAATCGGGAGTCCTCGAGCTTCCTTGCTGCGGTCGGAACTGTCGAGAAGGAGGAGGATATCGTGGCTGATCTCCTGTCGGAGTCCTTTCCTGTGCGGCAGCGCCCTGAGCAGACCGCGGCCGACGGCTTCGTGAGGCGGAAACAGAACCCACACACGCGGGCGTAGCACTGAGATCGCGTGGAAAGCAAGAAAGGAGGGGAGCGGACGGTCCAGTTCTGGAGTAGACGTGAATCGGGGCTCAGCTTCTAGCCATCCGAACCAGAGAAAGCCGGCTGGCTCAGTGTGAGAACATGAGGCGTGAGCCACGCCCCCCACAGGGCCACGTGGCGCGTCTCTACTGGTCAGTAAAGGTAAATACCTCATAAATCTTTAGATGTTAGATAAATCACAGAAAATACATCCCTTGTCAGAAAATTACAAACAAAGTACCCAAAATTTCAGAAAACTAAGTAGAACACAATGAGAAAGAATCAGGTTTTTTATGCACTAATATTAGGAACATCATGTAAGTTGTGATATGCTCATATCATGTGTTATAAATATCAAACGATGACCTAAAATTATAAGAATGCTCCAATAACTTTAAAATATGATATATAATATATTACATGTAAGATACAATGATGTTTGAACATAAAATCATGTAATTTTCTTAATGTGGCTAAATATGGTTCATAACCCTAATTAATGTGCAATGATTACAATTATGTTCAAGAATCCTTAAGAAATTACAGAGTAAGCTCATATCACTAATTAAAATCTAATATGTAATTCTAAGATCATAACAATTCATATAAATTGTGTTACATATTAAATGATCCTAAAACGATGAGGAAACCCTAATATGACTAATGAATGTAACCTAAGGTTAATACATGCACCTAATGATATGAAAATTAATGTTTATACATATGATCCATAATCTGAACATGATCTTAGTAAGATAATTCCTAGACAAGTAATGATGAGAATATCATAATGATCTAAGTAAAATCCTAAAATAGACATAATTAACATTAAGATGAGAATCTAATGATAGTTATGGTCTTGTCTTAATCAGGGTTTGATGAGGATATAGTTGATATCAGGGATTGGCAAGGATATATATGACATTAGAAATATGTTGTATAGATTATCTCGGTTGAAGGTACGCCTTTACCTCTTACTTGGCTTATTATCCATTATGCTTGTATTATATGTGTACAAAATACTTGGCATATGTTGGATGAAATGTTGTTCTTGTATGTTATCTTTCTTGATTTTACAGACATATAGTTATGAACACATGCAAATATAATATATCTATTTCGTTATATCCAAGCACTTCAACTCTTTGACAGTAAAGTGTTGGAAAGTAAGTACTTCAACTTTTTGGTAGTAAAGTACTTGAAAGTGATCCAACTCTTTGGTAGTAGATCACATTGTGAAATGATCAAACTCTTTGGTAGTAGATCATAAAAGCCTTAATGCATTCAACTCTCAGGTAGTAAATTCATGGATGATATAATGGAAAAATGAGCTTAAAACATGTGTTCTCTTTTGTTAATAAATACCTTTGTTCAAGTATATGCCTTTTGTTATATTTGTTTATTTTCTTCCAAGTATTATTTTTATATTATTTCCAAGTCTTAGTAATGAGAGGTATATAAAAAGACACATAAGCGTACTCAGTACAATATTTTATATTGTGCTGACATGTACCACATATAATCTTTTATTTAGGTTGTGGACATATGCTCTTGAAGAACCAGGATAGTTGAGAGTTGTGTGGCGAGCTAATGTTTAGGTGGACCTATTGTCTAAATATCTTGTTGTTTAGTGGTAGTACATGAATATGAAAAAGTATACCTTTTGATATGTAATTTCAAATGTTGTAACAATTCATTTTGTTATTATATGTTGAATGGTGAGCTTGTATTGTTGTTGTTTGTTTATTGTTCATGTGCATGTGCTACTATTGCTTCCTTCTAATTTCCTATAATTTTCTTCTTCTTAGCCTAGTGTGGTGTGTTTAAATTTTAGTCTCTCTGAGGTGAGGTTTCAATTTAGACATCACACATTACATTAAGTTTTAGAAAATTTGGGGATGTCGCAAGATGCTTGTACAGGAAGGTCACCGACTGGGTTCCCTCAAATCATTTTTTGTTGACGCTGCCTTCCAGTACCATTCCATGAAGGCGGGGATTGACATTTATGTGGTTGATGCAAATGGAAAGACGAGTTTGGGTACATGTATTACTAGCTTAGCTACTACAATACTAGAAGAAGAGTTGCACCATTTCTAGCACCTTCAGATTATGCAAAGCTCAAGGATGAAAATACCCTACCATTTACTCAGATGCCAACTCAGCCATAAGAATATTGACTAATGATCATCACAAAACTGCAACCCATCATCAAAGTAAAGATATTCTTCTATCATAAAATTCAAATCTTTTAGAACCTATCTATCAACTCTCTCATTCTAGACATCACTGATGTTTATCTATCTCCCATAAGCTCTATTTATCTAGACATCACTAGTTTCCTCAATAACATATATATGTGAAGTGGAGATATCTGTCCCCTACTTCTTCTTATTTATTTCCTCAAGGTTAAAAGGAAATATTTCTTCCAGTGTCCATCTTGGTACAATGGTGAAAATTTCCTTCTTTCTTACTCCTCATTTAGCTTTAAGTGTAGAAGATTTAGGCCCTTTTCCAAATTTCTAACATTTCTTAGCTTTTTCTTTGCCTTTCTTGTGTAAAGCTCCTTTATCTTTTTTATTTTTTAGCTTTACTTGGTATGATGTTACATCATACTTGTCAACAAACAAGGCTACAATCCCATAAAAGGGGAAAAATATTGAGATAAAATCAATTCCAAAAAGAAATAGAAATGAATCAGGTTACACAAAAAAACAGCATGATAAAGGAGAAATTGCACATAGAAAAATTTCAAGAATAGTTTAAAAATATAGCCACACCAAGATGCATACAAGTAGAGGAACATAGACTACCGTATCATATATAATAACCTACCACAAAAAGCCTTTTATCTTCATAAAAATGTAGTCAAACATCCATGATTTTCACCAAATCAAGCATCTTACTACCCACATCTGTAATGAAAAAGAACTTGTAACTATCTCATAACAAAAGTACTGCATGTACTCAGTCAAGATGGAGGAATAGTTAGCCATCATCTAGAAAATTAGGGGCCAAATAGAACTTCCAAGAATCTTCAATTTTTTTTGAAAAGTTTAGAGCTAGTTCATATTCATTTCATGCTCTATAGAGGACAAGACAAGCTGAACATCAATTTGGTTCTTATACTTAAACCAGGGAGGAACATGAGCAATGAAAGTAGAGGAATTGAGAGTGTTAATGGAGTGATTTGCGAGACTATCAGTAACTCCATTAAAGCTATGTGGCACATAGGGCTGTAAATGGGTACGGGTAGACTCGCAGACCCGCAAATCCAGACCCTTAAAAAACCCGTCGCGGGTCTAATTTTTTATACCCGCATATCTTGGGACCCCTATACCCTTGGACCCACATATAAGCGGGTCCAATAATGGGTATGCTTGGACCCAGACCCGCTAGACCCATTTACCTACTATACATAAGTAACTACTTAAATAATATGGTATATATATCTTACTTTACTAATCTAACTAATATAATTCTTGGGATTATATCCTACTCTGACCACAATAAGATTGAGACTAGTCATATAATTAATAATTAACTATTCTAGTTACAATAATGAACATCATATGCAAACTTAAAATCAAAATATGTACTAATTCACATTACTTTCTACATAATTAAACGTTATGATGTTGACTACAAATATGTAAACAATTAACTCATTAATGTATAAAATATAGTATTATCTAATATAACTATTGCATGTTAATTTACAATATATTAACAATATCTTGTTGTATTAAAATATATAGAACATAGTTATTTTTTTTACATAAACAATATTATATTTTATGGAATTGCTTAACCGCATACCCCGCACCGCATAACCACTATTATTACGGGTATGGGTATGGTGCGGGTCTAGGTTTTGTATTATGCGGGTCTAGAACCGGAACTGGACCCACTAAATTAGATGGGTATGACTAGACCCGCACCGTTACACCCCTAGTGGTACATAGTGAATGGAGCCTTCTAAGGGGCCACCAAACAAGTTCATTGCTTCCTTGGAGAAAGGCAAGAACTGTGGAAGAGGGTTGGGTTTTTTTAGGTTGTCCATAGCCTCCATGGAGTCCATGAAGATGTAAAAATCCTGCCAGTGTTGGTCTTTGCAAAGACGCATGGCATACAAAATAGATTTAATTTCACTCTCGATTGAGGAGGTTAACAGGATGGGAAGAAAGGTGTCCAGACATGAGCTCCAAGTGAGTTGACAACGTGGACTCCAATGGCCGCAACTGATTGGCCATCATGGAACGCTGCATCAGTAAAAATGTATAGAGAATGCTCGCCAAGCTGCAAGGGTGCTTATGCTACCATGCGAGTAGGTATACGAGGACAATTAGGAATCTTGAGGATCATTTCTGCTCGAGCCTTAATAAAGGTGGCCTTTCTGGTAGGTGGGTGAGTCTTTTATTGGTGGAGTTGCTCATTTCAACACGTCTAGAGATGCCAACAAGCAACAACTCATAGAATAGAAGCCTCATGGCTACTGGGTTTGCCCCCAGTGCACCATTCAATCCAGTCGTCCAGTGACAAGTCCGTATGGTCTTCTCTAGGAAGCAAAAGTAGCCATACAACACTACTTACTGCATAATCATAGAGGGCATGAGTGATAGTATCTTGGTTATTGTTGCATATGGGATGCTTCTAGCACATCCATATGTCATTAGTGTTTCTCCATGTTCATCATGAGTGCTCCATGATGCATTAGCCTGAGGAACACTTTAATAAGTTCAGGATGATTAGCTTGCCTTATCTTTTTCCAGTTTCCAAGAGATGCTACTTCCTTCCCCTATTGAATCCACCTATAGACAGAGCGGGAGGTGAACAAGCCACTTGGTTCTAATGGACATATCCAAGTGTCATCATCAACTTCAAGGGTTGGTACAGGAATGAGGGAAATTGCAGACCATGTCTCTTCCAGTAAGAAGTGGTATATGAAATCCCAATCCCACATACCATCAAAGATGACCATAGAGCTGACGGTAAGATCCTGGATATAATGAGGGATATGCCACTCTGGTGAGAAGTCCAACACTGAGTGGCCCTCTATCCATTTGGCATCCCATGTATTCATGTTTTTGCCATTGTTTATCACTTTGTGACAGATTATAAGGATATGTCATTGCACTGGGTGAAGCTTACCCACGCCTTGAAGTTGACATGATTCATAGTGTTTTGTTTCCTACCGATGTGGTTTGCGTGGCGTCGAGGCTTATCTACGACCCTTAGAAGCAGATTACACTGCCATATGACCACCCCAAGCATGAGATGATAGGTGATGTAGAAGGCAATGTGATTGTGTGGCCCAAAGTGGGTGTTGTCTATACTTATGTATGCTAAATATAAATTGTGTTTGTAACTGTATATACATATATATGTTGGACACATGTGGAAGAACGAATCCGTGCTCGCTCCTTGTTAGGAGACTTGGAAATAGCAACTGCGACTCTCGGGAGCAATAGCAATAGAAAGAGAATTAGCCTAGGAATTCACTAACATCCCCCGCTTCGTGCTTTTCTTTCTTTCCTCGTGTTTAAGTGATGAAAGACAAGTACGTTAGAGGACAACGCTTCACCTTCGTCCCATGATCCCCTACTTGGAGTCATTAGGTTCATTGAGGAAGGCCCATCTGTTATTCATCATTAGTGCATCATTATGATCTCTCACATCCCTAATGATGAGACCACCAACATTTTTGGTGGAGAAAACTTTCTTCTAGGAGATAAGGGAAGTTTTCCTCTAGTTTTAAGCACCTGACCAAACAAATCTGTAGATATGTTTGTTGATGTCATAAAAAAGGTGGGGATAAAGCTTGATAGTCTGCATGGTGTATTTTGGAATCCCCTACAAAGTGGACTTGTCCAAGGTTATACGACCTACAGGAGACAGGTGCCTCAGGGTCCAACTATTCATCCTGGTTTGGATGGTTGTCAATATGTTCCCATGTGTTTCCTTGTTAACACAGTGGTGGAGAATAGGAACCCCTAAGTACTTCCCAAGATCTCTCATCCATCTGAAGCCAAGTTTCCTACTAATCAACCATACGAGAGACCTTTTAGTGTTCTTACTAAAGAAGTATCTTGACTTAGGCTTGGAAACTAGTTTCTGGAGGCATCAGAGAAATCCTTTAGAATAGAGCAAACAACCTAAGCCTAGGTGATCGAGGCCTCACCAAGGAGTAGGATATCATACGCAAAGAAGACATCTGATGAATTCATCCCTCCGTGTGATAGAGTGATTGGATTCCATGATCCTACTTCGACCAAATTAGATATTTCTTGGGTGACCCTTTCGATGCACAAGACAAAGACATAGGGACTTATAGGGTCACCCTATTGAACACACTGTAAAGACTTGAAAGGCAGAAGATGCTTGCCCTCCCAGAGGATGGAAGTCGACCCCTTGCTGATTATCTGCATATGATAGCAATAAATTTGTTGGGGATTCCCATTCACATTAGTGTGTCATGAATGAAGCTCCAACTCATCTTGTTGAAAGCCTTTGCAAGATCAAGTTTAATGCACATCATTGGTTTCTTGGTAGTTGTAGACTTCATTGAATGAATTACTTCCTATACTAGGAGGATGTTATTGCTGATACGCCTTCCTAGAATGAAGCTTGTTTGTGTTGGCACAATCCAATCATTCATAGGGCTTTAGTCTTTCCACGACGACCTTGGAAATAACTATAAAATAGTTGTTTTTTAGAGAAATTGGCCACAAGTCACTGCAACATTGAGGCAAGGGTGTTTTAGGAATTAAGACCATATAGGAGTCTGCTAGTTCTGAGCTGATGGTATCAGACCAAAGGCCTCCTTCATTGTGCGGATGATGGAGCTTCCGACGTGGTCCTAATTATGGTGAATACAGGCTGTGTAGACACCATCCAATATAGGTGCTTTCAAGGGCACCATAGAGAAGACAACCTTTTTGATTTCAACATCATTCAACATGGAGTTTAGGCTGGCGTGGACAAACACACATGTGTCAGTGAAAACTCCAGGATACAAACGTATCCGTCTGATGTCAGGAAAAGTATCTTGGGTCATCAAGTCCTTGAAATAGCAACATAGAAGATTTTTGACCTCGGCGATTGAGGAGATCTAGATTCCATCAACATTCTTCAGGTGAGATATTTTGTTGAAGTGTCTCCTGGCCTTCATGTAAGAATGGTAAAACTTGGTGTTGAGATCACCAGATTTCAGCCAGTCAATGTGAGCACACTGCTTCTAGTCCTCTTCTTTGAGGAGGATGCCATGGAGGTGTTCCTGGAGGTGAATAGATGGGTCTATTAGAAGAGGAGGATTCAGGGATTGGAGCAATACCTGGTGTTTGTTTATGAAGGCAAGAATGCACTACTTCTCCTTATGTTGATTTGCAATTCTCTTTGCATCCCACTTAATAGCATTTGTTTTGAAGAGGCGTATGGCATTCTGGAAGTTCACACCATCAGGCCATTGGCTCAAAAGCTCTTGTTGGAATTCTGGGATAAGATTCCATCTTGCCTTTGTGCAAAATAAATATCATTTGGGGGTCTTGGTGCCACAGGACAGTAGGAATAGGTGGCGGTCCTAGTTCAGATGAGGCAAGACTTATTCAGAACCATTTCCAAACTTCCAAGAATCTTCAATTGAAATTGAGCAAGTTAAATAAAAAAAGCTTCCAAGGTATTCATCGACAGAACTGTAACTGAATAACATGTAAATTTCTCTAGAAAATTGAGATGAATGTATCCATTATTTCAAAATTTTATTAAACTTAGAAAAGAAGATGACCCTAAAGGATAGTGAAGAATGAATAATATCAACAACTTGATCATTCTAATCTTTAGAACACAAAGCCTACAAGGCTTGATAACATCTACAAGTGCCTCATATTAATGCCTTAGACAACTCATGAAATATTAAAACTATTCACACTACAAGGAATCTTGTGAAAAGGTCACTCAAGAAAGTGACAAAATATCTTAGTAGTCATAATAAGAATATCTAAGAAGGCAAGTTTAGACATATCTAGAAAAATCCTTCTCAATAAGGTCAGAATAAAAAATCACACCTTCATATAAAGAGATACTAGAAACCCAAGTTTGAAAACTATCAAGAAGGGAAGGAGCCAAGACAAAAAAAACAAAAGAATAAACATGAAGAACCTACATATCATCCTTTCGTGAATCATTTCTCTTTTAGTGTGCTAAGAATATCATTTAGAACAATCTTCCATAGAATTTCATGGGATATATCATTACCTACATGGAATCTTTTATTTTTCCCTCCAAATAGAATGAATGAGAATCAAACAACATAAATGGTGCTTCCTAGTAGATGCCTCATGTAAATATTCTAGGTTGCAAGGGGATTCTTAAGCATGCAATATACTTTCTCCCATAAATATTCACAATAATGAAAATCAAATATGATATTTGAACATTCTCATCGTAGATATTGTAACATATCCAAACTTGAATTCCTAGTCCTAGAAACCCTTATATTAGGGATGGATGCCTTTGGGAGTAGTTATGGAGAAAAAAAACACATGGTTTAAGTTATATCTTGAGTGACCTTAGTAGGATGATGAGAGTTAGTGTTTAGAAGACTAATAGTAATAATTAAATAGTATTTGGACATCTCTCATTGCAATTCCTAACATGTTTGATGTAAATGTTGTTACACCTAAGTTGGTAAAGGAACTAATAAATGTAAAACATAATTTTGATACCATTGTCATTATATACGACATGTTAGATCGATTATAAAATTCTATATATTAGATGGTAATTGTGAATTTATATATTCATATGTAATGTAACTTATTCAATTAATGTGTTTAATAATGCCTAAAATAAGATGTAACATTTTCATACCAGTAATCATGATGGGAAACACCCTAATGGGAAATGAATATATAGATTAATGAAGAATAGTTTGTTCTTAAATGAATGATTAAATGACCTTAAAAGGAATCTTGAGTTAAATAATAGATATGGTTGCATATAAGAATTAGGGAAAGTAAATCTTTGGTAAGGAAATTCCTTAACCAGTAGTGATAATTAAACATTTGAGAAATATGTCAACTAGAATGATATTTTGGTAATATTACTGATGAAATGTACCATTTGAATCACCTAATGGATAGTTGTACAAGTGGAAACTAGAGTAAAATATTGAAAACGATGGGAAGTAGGGTTTTTGGAAAGTGTTTAGTTGCTATATAAACGTAAAAAATCCATATTTATTATATACATATATTAGTTATAATAACATATATAAAATAATAGCATAAAACCTTAAAATATTAAATGACAGGATGGCTAGCCACACAAAGAACAAAGTAACAAAAAAGAAGGAATCTATGTTGTGAATTTGGTATATGTGTTAATTATCATTAAAATTGGACACTTCTAGAGATCTAACCTAGTTTAGGAAAGAAAGGGAGAGAAAAATAACTAGAAAGTAACTAGTATTTGATTGAGATCGAAATCGAGGATAAGGTTAGTCTGGTTCACTCTCATTTTCTATTTTTCCTTGACTTTTGCTATGTTGTGTTTTCCTTGCATCCTAGATTCCCAGTTCCACAATGCCCACATCATCTTCTTCCTCACCCTCTTTCCTTTTTCCAACACAGTAACTCTCATGCATTTTCTCTCCCTCTACATGTCTCTCCCTTCACCTATTTATGTGATTTCTTTTCATTATACTTTGTCTATCCATACCAATGAGTTTGAGCTCTAGTTTTTACACGTGGGGTGTCCTATGAATCCCTAACAAACACATCCCCCTACTTTCCCTTATTCTAATATGCATTGGGTCTTGTTTCCTATGAGGGGACCCAACGAGGCTTTATAAACCCTTCCACAACCTCCAACGTACCACTTTGGATTGTTTCCAATTGAACTTTTACTCTCAATCTTCCCCAATACCATCTCCCCAATGCCACATGTGTCTTGATACATCCTTGGGTAATGGATGAACAACTAACCATGGAATTCTCTAGAAATTTCCCATAAAATTTTAGGGTGGTTGCGCAAAGGATATACACTCATACATCATTCCAAAAAAATAGTAATCCACATTTCCCTCTTTCTTCTAATTCTTTTGTCATATTTCCCATGGTGTAATTGTGCATATGTGATATCTTTTTCACTCTATTTTGTGTTGGTAGTTTTGCATTTTGATTATGGATCTTTTGAAAGCCTTGGTTATCCTCAAACTTTTCTCATGTGCTTCCTTGAGAAGTTTCTTATTTGACTTTAATAGCTATAAGCCTATGTAGTGTTCCCATTTCTTTTTCACTGGGTTTTATCTCTCTGGCCTTAGTATGAATTTGCAAGCTAAAATAATAAAATCAGATGAGTTTGCATTTATTCACTTATTTTTATCCTCTTCACATTGCTTTCAAGGCATTTGTGTGTTTCTACAGATTAATTCCATACTATGACACAACATTTTGTTCATGGGAGAGACTAATATGCCCTATCACACATCAAGTAATTGATGCAGGATGGTAGGACAATTGTGTCCTTTCACATGCAATATTTGAATTTTAAAAACCAATAAACATCTTGAGCTATAAAATTTATATCTAATGATTTACAACTCAGAAATTAACAAATACATGAAATTTCAAATATTTTTTTACCATATAATAGATTAGGTTTCATAATCTATTTCTAACATAATAGAAGGTGATTTTAGGGATTGTGTAACTAACGAGAGTCAACCTAATTATATATATATGATAGTAGATGGTTTGAGTCCCTTTTAAAGGTCAAGGTTTTAATTTGGATAAATATATACTAAACCTCATGTATATTGCATCACTCTATGAGTCATATTGGGCATTAATTTCTTTACTCAATTTCTTGGATATCTTTGAGGAAACATTATATTAAAATTCCTCTTTCATGTATTATTGACATGTTTGGGTCAAATATTATAAAATTGTCCAAGTGATATTCTTAAACTGGTGTGCTTTTCCACCTAAGATGCACTTTTCCACCCAGTCTTGACTTCTTATAGTAACCCAACCGTACTTTAGATTTATTAAACTTCTTATAATTAAGAAGAAATTGATTGATATGTTTACAGATATGAAATGATTTAAAAGTAAGAGATTCATCATTATTGATTTTACTCTTCAAATAAGATGCCTCATTACTCTTGGCATACATTATATTGTTCAATGACAAGTATATCCTTAAATTCCATCTTATTGAAATGATTTTCTTTATATCCATTTGGATAATTCCCCTTTTCCCACTTTTTTGGAGCCTTTCTTATTTTTTTTGTTAATTCCTTTTTATCTACCAAATTTCTATTATATGCACATACCAACATTTGCTAATAGTTTTCCTCATATCTTATTTTGTGGGGTTTTATTCCAACCTAAAAATAGAACTTTGAAAACATGACTAAGTTGACCAGGACCTGCATAGGTGTAGCTGATTGTCATTGCGAGATAGAGTTGTAGTAGCAGATTGCACTCTACATCCAAGACTAGTGTTATATCTTATGCCTCATGTATCCTCCCATGTGGGTGTCAACCATGCAGTCTTACAAATTGTAATCATCAAAAATATTTTCTCATGCTGATGTATGTTGGTATTTTGAACATAGTTGTTGAATATGTTGGATCATATTATCATGTGATAAATTTATATTGGCATGACATTGGGATTATTCATTTTATTCAATTGAGTAAGGAGGCGATCCCCTTACTATGTCTCGCTGCTTACAACTATGCACATAAAATAGATAAAGAGGGTATCAATACCCAACATTTTAACATTATTACTAGTTAAAAACTTATTAATGCACACCTTCCATGCATTGAATTCATACCTTCTAGGAGCCTTAAATATCCAAATCGATTTGAAGATATCCAACGAGTTAGTTCTTGCTTGACTAACATCCCAAACATCTCTAAGCTTTAAAATTTTTTCCTTACAAAAAGGATATGGTCTTCACCACCATTTGGGATAAGTATTTCAAGGAAATGCTTAATAAGGGGAGACTGAATTACCATTCCATTAATGCCCCAAGAACCATCATGAATAGAATTCAACTTATCATTATCAAGAAACCCAATATGTTTATACTTTCCACATCAATATCATCCACAAGGGAGGACATCGGGAAGCCATGTCATACCAAAGCCAAAATATAGAACCATCCCAACAATAAACTCTACAAGGTGACTCAGGCCTAAACTTGATTGACATACCCCATTTGCATTTGAATGGTCTAGTATCCATATATAAGTTGATACCAAGCATTTTCATGGATTCACTTCACCCAAAGGCTTTCCTTCTTTGTACCCAGATTCTAAATATTCATGAAAAAAATACCTTTAGACACCTCTTCACATATTTTATACCAAAGACACTACATTCTTAGTCTTGATTAGATTTTTCCACTCAATAAGGTGAACTTTATTTCTTCCCAAATTGACTCCAAATTTTTTTTGTACAAATCCTCTTGATCTCATAAAACACAACACAAGGAATATGAAAGGTGGATGACCGATAAAGATTCATCATAGATAGAGTGCATTGAAGAAGCTCAAGCCTTTCAACCATGGAGATCTTTTTTTTTTTGTTTCACCCATCAAGTCTCTCTTAATCTTATCAATAAGAGGAGTGAAAAAATTTCTATACAAATATCCCAATAAATAAGGCAATGCCTATGCATCTTTGAGGTAGAGACCTTCATAGATTCCAAAAATGTTTGACAAAATATCTTTACTAGAATAAATAATGTAAATGATAGAGATATTTTCTTCACTAACACCAACACTAATAATATTGTAGAAATTTTGAGAGCCTTAAGCCTACTTGCACTATCCTTTGTGACGTCATTGAAAACCACAAGATCATCTTCGAAAATAAAATGGGAGACCTACAACTCTTTCGAATCCCAAGGAGGTGAGATACTCCTCATCCTGACTTTACTAGAAAGAAGTTGAGAAAAATTATCCTTGATAATTACAAACAAACAAGTGTCCATATAAGAGGATATACTGATGCATTTCAAAAGGGAAAGTCAAACCAATTTATGTAGAATAAAAATAAACTCTCTTTATATTAAACTCAAATATTAAGAACATCTACTGGAAATGGATTATTCTAACAACTTTCTGTAAGAAAGAAAGCACAATTTATGAGCATTTTATTAGTGAAACATATGGAAGAAAGGATGCTACCACATTGACAAAAATAGGAAAATTGAAAATATTGTGATTTAGGTCACAATGATGCCATATTATATATATCACCTCATCATCATCAATTGACACTAGTTGATACAAAAAGAGGAAAAGATATGCACATGCATACTTTTCCATAGGCACACAAATCCGAATTGAAGGTCCAAACCTTCAAGGTCACTATTAAATTTAATCACACCAAAATTATAGATCTTTACATATATTTTTTGTATTTTTCTGCTTCTTTTTGTTGATTTTTTTCTTAGTTTTGGTGAAATTTTTGAAGGGCATGTCTCTACAAAAAGTAGTATTATATTTTTATTGAAAATATTAAGAATCTAATGCATTATACATAGTCAATAGAATAAGCACATAAAGTATGTGCCATTTAATTAATTTATCCATCATCATTTTTGGCACCCATACTTTTGAAAATGTAAATTATCCCTTTAGCACAATACATTTTCATTCCATAATCATGCATGGTTGCTTATTGGATGGAGAGACATATAGTAATAAATATGAGTGTATTAAGAGAGAGATTGAAATTATAGAAAGAGGGAGACAATGGTGGCAGAGAAAGGGTTTAATAAATAGAAAGAGAGATAGTGGAAGAAGATAGATATGATAAATAAAAATACTAATACTGGATAGAAATAGATATTATATGGAAGACATGCTATGTTATATACATCCTTATATTCTAAATAGGCATTGTTGCATTTCATTATCTTAAAGTACACATTACACAACATATAAGTAAGTATAACATATCATGGTACTTATAATAGATAGTAAATACATTATTCATACCAAAAAAACATGATACATGTATTGGCAAAATAAATTTGACATTTTGGTACTATAAGTATATGACACAACCATTTCTATGTTGAATAATGTAGAAAAAACAATCCTCAATTGCCTTAAGGATTGTGTCAACAATACTGATACCTCGAAGGCCTTTGTGCAAACAAATAAATTAATTTAGTTGAATGAAGAGGAGTGTATCTCATTCATCACAAAAATTCAGGTACCAATCTCTCTATAGTTGTTTCTTACTGGTATCTCTGGATAACATGTAACAAAGTTTATCACTCTATGAGAAGAAAAATATTCTCAAACCTTGGTCAAGTTCATCACCTCAATAACCAACACTATTAAGGAACAAACAACTCAATGCTACATCTTTGCCATACAGACCTTCTACTTACATAATATCCCACTACATGTAGATGACTTCCTTAATTTTGTATATGAAACCTATAGCTACAAATTTGGGGCCAAAGATCTGGGATTCACATTATTGTAAAAAGAAGGATTGCATGTGAGGTTTGGCTATCCTAGACATGCAACATGTGAACTTGAAGCTGAAATTCAAGCTTTCATTCAAGAAACAACGATATACAATGAAATGCATATGTCAAGTTTATTAGTTTTATTTGATTCCAAACCAGGTGCTGCTATATGAAATAATAGTGCACAAGTTCCTTAGAAGTTCCATCTACATTAGAGGCATATAAAAAAAAAACTTATGTTTTAACCCTTCTCCTATATTCTTTCTTTTTGGGAAATACACTGTAGTAGCTAGTACTATTTCCAAGCATGACTGAAATGCTACCTCATCTATTAAATTTACTTTCAAACCTCCATGGATAGCCCATGAGGTCAAAGTTATGAAAACTCCTTGCCTTCTTCTATGAGTGTGTTGAATGGATTTTTTTAACTATTCTAAGAAAATGACATACATTATATATATATATATATACTATTTAATTACAAAACACATATTTTTTCTGAATGTTTTATATTACTAATAACAAGTATATACCATTTCATGTTCTATTATTCTTAAAGCACACAATAATCATTTATTACATTCAATATTTTTGGTCTCTATCCTTCATCCCTCATTTTATCTATTTTCCATTATCTTTCTTAGAGTAGTGTACCTAAAGTTCTTTGATCACACTGTGCAAGATTTTTTTTCCAACTTCTGATAGTATGCAAAACGTTTCTTCATATCCAATCTTTTGCATTGACTCAAAGTCTGGGTGTTGGATTGAGTGGAGAAAGTGTTCTCTATATTAATTTTCATGAAGTAAACTCTTACCCAACATGTCTTGAATAAAAACTACAATGTAATGCAGTACATATTCCCAAAATATAGCTAAAAGGATATTAAGCCAAGGAAACATATTGATCAAAGGTAGGGATTTTGTAGAAATAGGTTCAAATATTACACAACAACTCTTTCTCCCTATAACTTATCAAAATTCTCTCTTACCATCCTTTATATCTTCACTGACATCTTCCAGTTGATTTCACATTAGAAATGTTTCTTCTCCAACATCAAAGTATGGATTTGTATTGGGAGACTTGGTGCCATCTTTCATTGATGGTGAAGACCAAGTAACCCACTTCAGCTTTTGATAGATCAACAAGGTACACCTATATTAACTTATCTTGTTCATCCCTTTTGTGTCTTCCCCATCTCATCACTTATTATCTCTATGTTGTCATTTTTATTTATGATGATATTTACAAAGAGGCTTTGGTGGTGCACAAACTGGTCTTTCTCACATCTTCAATTTGGATCAGTCTTTGGTAAAGACACGAATGAGATGGAGCTCACCAAGCATCATTGTGGATTTTATTTACCCACCCACCGCCTTGAAGGAAAGACCCAGTGGGAAGATTCTCAGGATATATAACACAAACTACTTCTTAGATCAAGCACATCAATGAAGAGCGCCTCCCCAAGCACACAAAAAATTCAACACCACATTTCATTGTGACTTGAAGGTGAAATACATGGTCAAAAAATCCAACCAAAAGAGGAATGTTTTTACAACACTTTGGCACAACCATAGCCACACTTTAGGTAGGGAACTTCCACCTTAGATTCTATTCTTGTGACACTCCAATGACCATCTCATCTTTGTATGCAGTTGGCAACAACTGATGGAGGATCTCAACATGGAGGGAAATAACTCCTTCTTCCTCAACCCTCTAGTAGAAAATAATCTCTATTATTTTTTTGAAAACAATGGACATTCTAATGGACCTTTTCGAACTCAGTAGTGATCACTTGGTGTTTCTTCCACCTCTGCTTTTGATAATCATGACCTTAAATCTTCTATCAAGGTACTAGTTTAACACAATACATTAAAACACAAGTTACCAATGACATAAAAGAAATAACTCTATCTTCCCTTACAATCAATCTAGTCAACATCTATATATATTTGGAATCCTAACATTATCACAACAATAAAAAGGGTTTTAGATTCAAATAAGCCTTATGTAAGTGCAAAAGAAAAGACCATATTGGGTGTTAGAAAGATAGCTACTAGAGAGAGTTAGGATAGTGACGAAGAACAAAAAATGATGTAGGAGGAAAGGATGCTTTAAGACCCTAAAAGGAAAATAAAGATGGAGGAGATATATAATAACTCAATAACATCAGGTATAACCTCAATCAACAAAGATATTGATGAGCATAGTAATTTTAATATCATATACATAGCATCATCTCTTACACAACCTAATTATCATAATGTAAAATTATGGTTAGAAAAATTTGGTCAGGTATATGCATTTTACTCTCATTATAGAGAACTTGGATATCAGAACTATGGCTGAAGAGAACCTAAAGGATGTCTAAAGTTTCTTAGTCTAGGTAACTTTTCTATTACAAAAAAAACAAACCTTATATTAGTGGATGATATGCTTGAAGATTTCATAACAATAGAAAATATGACCAAAAAGGCATCGATAACCCTAAAGAAACAAATATGAAGGGCTATAAAACACATAATTGAAACAATAAATAACAAAACACAGATCAACCTCCTGTACATAGGTAATTTTTTTATAAGAAGTCAACCTCAAGCACACATTCAAGTTTAAATACATTCCTTCCTATATATGCTGCACATAAACATGATGATGAATCATGATGGTGGAAACTAGGGTTGTCTCACTATCACTCATGCTTTTAGTTACTACATAGTCCTACATGTACTTTTATGTGAATAGGTTGACCGAGAGACTTGTTGGTCACTCTGTATACATAACGTTCAAGAGACTAGAATTTGACGAGACAAACAACAACATGTAAGAGTCTCAAATTATATTATCAAGATATCTATTCCCTTGACGAGACATAGTAAATTATCTTCAAATAAGAGGAGATCTTTCTCCACATACCATAACAATCTCTTAGCTGATAGGAAGGTCATACCTTCCCTTCTCATCCTCCACTATGTTGGCTAAATTGGACATTAGCATACCCTTTGTTTAAATGATGACAAACAGTTCATTCTTATGGATCTAACATGCTACTTGAGTATCTCAGGGTTAAAAAAGATGAGGAGATCATACTAAGTGGATAATTGAAGATCAAGACACTTAAATGTTTGATATTTTCATGATTGTACTCAATATACAAACTTATACAAGTATATAATGTATAAGTACTTAGATATCATGTAAATCTAGCATTAGATATCTCCTATCCACCAAGAACCCTTAGTTAGAATCCCCCCAAGAGTCTAGAGAAAATAAACCTCATTAAAGAAATCATTTTATATAATTTTCAAATAATCCAACATTGATATTTTCGGTTGAGAAAATCCTCAACCGTGACATAACTCGGTCGAAAACCTTAGTCGACCGAGACACTCACTGGTTGAGGACTAAGTGCACCGAATCACTTGGTAAATTTCCCTTATAATCTAAATAGAAGAATTCACTACTACAGAAACGGCCTTTGGCGTCGGTCGTTTAACCCCATTTGGCGTCGGTTTCCGACCGACGCCTATGTGGGCGCCGCTAAAGGTCGAACACTTAGGCGTCGGTTTTTTAACCGACGCCTATTTAACATATAGGCGTCGGTCGTTTAGTAGATAACCGACGCCAAAAGGGTTCGCGCCACAGAAAACGGCATCATCTAGGGCACTTTCTGCGTCGGTGTTTTAGTAAATAACCGACGCCACTATGGAATATAGCGTCGGTCTTTTAGTAGATGACCGACGCATAAAGTGCCCTAGATGACGCCATTTTTTGTGGCGCGAACACTTGTGGCGTCGGTTATATACTAAACGACCGACGCCTATATGTTAAATAGGCGTCGGTTTGATATGAATATCCGACGCCATTTCCAGGACTGCTTTGGCCACATCAGGCGTCGGTTTATTGAAAAAACCGACGCTGTAGGTCTTTCCTGACGGTTTTCTATAAATAACCGACGCCTATTTATATTTTTTTTTTCATATCAGTTTGCAGGCCTGCTGTGGCTGGTCAGCAGGATGAGAACCTGCAGTTCAGTTTTCTGAACTGCAGGTTTACGACATCCATTGATATCAGCCTACAAACAGGCCGCAAACCTGCAAAAGTCACAAGCAAAATTCTACACAAGTACATACATTCAGACATCAATTCAATTCTCACATTCACACACATATAGAAACATTCAAATACATGTATTAACATTCAGAAATATTCATTTACATAGTATCATTCATTATCGCTATCAACATCCCAATTATATCTTACAGTTGCCACTGCTTGTATGGCTTTTGCCCATTCTTCTCTTACTTCATTTAATGCTTCCATCGTATATGGAGCATGTATATATTTTAAACGTTTACCTGTAGTGTTGTCAGTTTTAAACACCTGCAAAGAGAATGATGTATATATATAAGTAATAATATAAAAATAATATAAGATTGATATATTGCATACTAACTAATGAGAATATATATAATACCTCATGTATGGTATCGATGTCCAATGCGGCATATTTGATAATCATCTGCATAAATCGCATCACATAGTATGCGCATGCCCATCCATTGTCTTGTGTAGCACACTATAAATTGAAACATACAAAATAATACAACTAAGCACAATTCACATCAATAATATATATATTTGAGTCGGGAACTTACTTGTACGTTCTGCCAATTTATTGGCTGGTTCTTTTTCCTTGGGACCGTTCCTCCAGCCTTTTTGAATGCATCTAAACCCCTACATGTTAATATAACACAATAAATTGCATAAGTAAATAGTAATGTAATAAAAGATGTTAACGGATATAAAAATGAAATATTTCTCACCAGAATAATGGCATTCTCATTACGTGTCCAATTTTAGTGTTCAATGTACTCCCCGCAGGATCTAGATAATAAACAGTGAATGTCCCGGGGACAATGACTAGTAACTCCCAATGTCTACCGCTAGAAGTAAGAAGTTAACAATTAATAACTCAAAATGCAAAATAAAAATGGAATTTTCTTAAGTCCAAATTATAAATAAAGTAAACTTACTTGACATTGAATGGAGCTATTATTATCGTCTTCTTTTGCTGACCAAAAATTGTAAAAGCATCTATACAGTATTGTTGAACATTATCAGGGTCTTTAGCTACCAAACTAATCAATGATGGAATCAAAAATCCCACATGATCAAATGCAAATTGTTTGCAATGATCTTCGACTAGGTAGCTGCAAAACATATAGGCGTATGCATTAATATATAAGAAACCAGATCACCGGATCTTACACAAGGTATATGGATGTATAAACAAGATCTCACCTTATCCATGTCTCTATCATTGATGTATTCAGCCAATCATACATAAACAGCTCAATAATATCTTGTATAAATAAAGAGCTATCGTATGATTGACCTGCATAATCTGCATCTAAAGAAATAATTATAGGGCAATGTACATTATGTGCCCGTAGCCAACATGCCATTCCCCTACAAGCAGGACCTAACGGGTATGTTAGGTCAGTTGGAACCCAATCGGGTAATGCGGGAAGTGGAAGTGGAGGCCTAGGTGCTCCTGGTGTCTTCTTTTTAACCTGTACATATAATTTCAGATCAGTTGACATCATATATACACATTAACAGTCTAAATCAATGTAAATTTATCTTACAATTTCAGTCGTGTAGACGACATCTGCTTTGGGCCACAATATCACCCCGCCTTCTGCATCAGCAAGTCTATCAATATCTGGGTGGGGATATGGCAATGTAGCTTCTCTCCAATCAGGTAACACACGTATCGGGCTCACACGAACGTAGCCCTGTGGCATTGGAGTCCCGTGAAACATTGCCCCAGGAAGGGACGGGTAAGCCTGCGCCTCTGCAACAACGTAGTCTTGCATTCTTAAGCGGCATGGCTTCAATGCCTACAAATTTACGTAAAGAATATTATACATATATACATATCATCTTGAAAACATAACAACTTGAAAAGACTAACTACAATGTCATAAACAATACTTACAGCAGACGTGCTAGGCGATGGGTCTCCAGGATTACTCGCAGTCTGTGCATCAGGAGAAGAGTGGGTCGCCATAGGCGTATTGGAAGCCTGAGATGCCTGCCACCGCAGCAATTCTTCCTTGACCTTCTCAGCAACTACATCGTTGATCTTCTTAGCAACTAAATCCTCAACTCTCTTATTCTCCTATACATGGATAAAAGAAACATTAGCTTCTTATTAATGAATTTCCTTTTGCAGTAACATTCTAAAAAAAGAATAGGTTACCTCTTCTTGAGAAAGTCCCGCTCTGGGTTTGCGCTGGGATGGCCCAAAGAATGCTTTGATGCCAACACCAGCGCCGGCACCTCTAACACGTCCAGGATGCTCTGGGTTACCCAGAGCAACTGTCAATTCATCCCTTGTGCCCTGAGGGATGAACGTGCCTTGTTTCCTCTGCTCGTGCAGCTCCCGCTAATCACCATAAACAGAAATTGGTAAGTTAACACCACAAATAATCAATATTCAAACGATTTCTCTAAGAGTTGTATTTTACCATTTTTGCAGCCGCCTCAGTAGTTACAGGCTTCTTTATTTCACCCTTCTTGTTTTGCCTGCCAGCTATCCAGATATCATGGCGAGGCATGGGTGTGGCAGACTCCTGAGTAGGAGCAGACTCCTGAGTAGCCGCAGACTCCGCCTGTAGTCTTTGGCGAACGCTTGCATAGCCTTTTGGACCCATAGTGTGGTCATGCACATTCAGTGCACGCCTTGCTTTTTGTGCGTCACTGAGGGCCTAGTTAGTATGCACATTAATGATTTGGTTAGTAGCACTAAATGCTAATCTTGAATAGGTGAATACAATGTATATTAATTAAATTAGGAGTGACGCCTAATACCTTGAATTCTTCAGATTTTCTTGAAGCAACAAAATTGTCCCAATCTTCTTTGTCCAAGAAGTTCCATTGTTCAAGGGCTGACTTCTTCTTCTTATCACCCTCTTTTATGTATTCTCTGTTTAGATTTGTCCTATCATTCCTAAGCATCTTTCCAGCGCGTTGCATCACATTTTTACGATGCAACTTCTCATCCAATGCAAACAGATTCTGTAAAATAGAAATGTTATTAACTAGTATCCAAAATAGAATTGCAAATAATAGAATTTGTAATCTACAAAATAGAATTGCAAATAATAATAACTCACGCATAAATCCTTCCATATCAAGTCTTTTTTCCCTTGAGGAACTTTATGCCAATTGTCATACTTAACACCACAATGGCTCCGAGTGGTACACCCAAGATAGTTCACAAAATTATTGCGGTTCACTCCAATTGGATTTCCTCCATTATCAAACTCCACCACCAATTTAGATCCACTACCACTTAGCGCTAATAACTTCTTCAACAGAGTGATGCCCCTTTTCTTGTTAAGTGTCTGGTGTTGCGCATCAAGTTGCTCCAGTGCTTCAGTGGGTACAGGTGCATCAACCTAAAATTTGACAAAAATAAAACACACTAACTTAGCCCAATATAGAAATATAGGATATATGACATAACTAGAAGATAATGAATTTTATAGAAATACAAGATATGTTTTTAGAACTTACATTAGTATCCTCGCCATGCTCGTCATGGACAGCATGCTCATCATGGACTTCATGCTCATCATGGACATCATGCTCATCATGGTCAGCCATCTGAAAATGTCATTAAAAAGGCAAACATTTAGCATTTCTATTAACTAGAAAAAGGCAAACATTTAGCATTTGTATTAACTAGAAAAAGGCAAACATTTAGCATTTGTATTAACTAGAAAAAGGCAAACATTTAGCATTTGTATAAACATACATGTCTCTAAAATTGTGATCTTTTATCAATTAACAATCCTTCATTGTGATCTCCGCGCACATATAAGTCATCATTAGCTTCAATATTTTGTGGAGTTGGCAACCCAACTGAGAATGGACTGGAGTCATCATACTTATCATAGTACTCTTCTTCATCTATAGGATCTTCAATGAACTGTCTTTTACCATGAAGAACAACCAACCATTTCTCATTTGCAGGATCATCGATATAGAATATTTGTTTCGCCTGTGATGCCAATATGAATGGTTCACCCTTCTCGCCAATCTTTTCAAAGTTCACCAAAGTGAAACCCAATTCATCCACTATAACTCCTTTGGTGTTATCAACCCAATTACATTTAAAGAGCGGAATTTTGAAATCTATGTAGTCAAACTCCCAAATGTCCTCAATGACACCGTAATATGACATTTTAGCTTCACGTGGACTCTTATCCTTTGCACTTGCAAAGTACATAGTCGACGCTTGAAGAGTGACCCCACTATTTTGGACGACACTCTTATCATCTTGGCGCTTTGTGTAATATGTGAATCCATTAATGTCAAACCCTTCATAAGACATAACATTCGGTTTTGGTTTAAAGGCGAGGCATTTGATAGTTTCTGTAATATCATGTGGTGTTTGAGATAGTTGATGTAAGACTTTATCTTCAAACCACTTAGTAAAAGTCTTATTATGCTCTCTAGCAAGCCACATTGAACTTGCTCGAGGATGTTGTCTCTTTATGAAATTGGTATGTTCCTCGATATAAACACTCACTTCATCCATATTGTGTAAAATATACAAGTGAGCTTGTTCCAACTGCTCACGGCTGATTACTTTCACCCGTGATCCCAAAATTCCTTTGCCCTCCTCAATATTCTTGTCATTATCAGGAGTGTCATTACCACTGAGAAAGTCATTGCAAAAATCCATAACCTCTCTCGCCACATAACCTTCAATAATATTCCCTTCAGGCCGATAACGGTTTCGAACATCACCTTTAAAAATGCTCATGTATCGTTCAAAGGGATACATCCAATGCAAGAAAACTGGTCCCAACATTTTCACTTCCCTAGTCAAGTGGACAACAAGATGTACCATGATATCAAAGAACGAAGGAGGGAAATACATCTCAAGCTGACATAGGGTAACAACCACTTCTCTTTGCAAATTATCGAGAGTATCAGGGTCAATAACTTTGCTGCATAGACTGTTGAAAAAGAAACAAAGTCTGGTAATCGCAAACCTTACATGCTTCGGCAATATAGATCGAATTGCCACGGGAAATATTTGTTGCATTAGAGTGTGACAATCATGAGATTTAAGACCTATCAACTTCAGATCTTTCATTGATACCAATCTACGGATGTTGGATGAGTAACCATGTGGCACCTTAACATTTACCAAGCATTCACAAAAAGTTTTCTTCTCCTTTCTAGACAACGTGTAACAAGCGGGAGGTAAGTATGTTCTTTTATTACCCATTTCACGTAATTCTGTTAATTCTGACCTTATTCCCATTTCACGTAGGTCCAGTCTGGATTTTATCCCATCTTTAGTCTTACCTGGTATATTTAATAGAGTACCAGTGATGCTATCACAGACATTTTTCTCAACGTGCATTACATCGATACAATGCCTGACTGTCAAAGAACTCCAATAAGGAAGATCCCAAAATATTGACTTCTTCTTGAATGAAGAATTGTCACTCCGTGTGGCCATACTACATTGTGATTTCTTACCAAATTCATTGACAATGTCTTTTACTCTTTCATAAACAACATCCCCTGGTATAGGTTTAGGTGCACTTCGTTCATCATTCCATCCATTGAATGCTTTGCGCTTCCTACGATACGGATGGAATTTTGAAAGAAACCTTCGATGACCAAGATATACAGTCTTGCCGCCATGTTTTAGTCTTATTGAATCAGTGTTTTCTTCACATATAGGACACGCTTTAGCTCCTTTGACACTATATCCAGACAAATTCCCATATGCTGGAAAGTCATTAATAGTGCAAAACAACATAGCGTGCAAACGAAATGTCTCTCTTGCTGAAGCATCATAGGTCATCACACCTTCAGCCCAAAGTTTCTTTAAGTCATCAATCAAAGGTTCAAGATAAACATCGATATCATTTCCGGGTTGTTTAGGGCCCGATATCAACAATGACAACATAACATACTTATTTTTCATACACATCCAGGGAGGAAGATTGTATATAACAAGCATGACTGGCCAAGTGCTATGTTGGCTGCTCAATGTCCCGTACGGATTCATTCCATCTGTACAAAGCCCAAGTCTTAGATTCCTATCTTCTTCACCAAATTTAGGGTACAATAGATCAATCTTCTTCCACTGTGGGGAATCAGACGCATGTCGTAGGATCCCATCATTATTTTTCTTAACATCTGCATGCCACCTCAGATTCTTCGCATCTTTCGGATTTGCAAACAAGCGTTGAAACCGTGATATTATAGGTAGATACCACAACACCTTGGCAGGAGAACCAGTTTTGGACTCCCCCGAAGTCGTCAATTTATACCGTGACGCACCACATTTTGGACAATCTTTCAAATCTACATAGTCCTTTTGAAATAATACACAATCATTCGGGCATGCGTGTATCTTCTTGGCCTCCATTCCCATTGGGCACAACATTTTCTTTACCTGGTATGTTGAGATTGGAAGCTCGTTTCCTTCAGGAAGCATTTCTTTCAACAAAGTCAACAATGAAGTGAAGCTTTTGTCGCTCCATCTATTGTTAGCTTTCAACTTATACAATCTCAAGACAGCGCTAAGCTTCGTAAACTTAGCACAACCTGTGTATAACGGTATCTCAGCATCATGCACAATGTTTGTAAAGATAGGAGGTGGATCGGTGTGCTCTACCCTACAACTATCCAGCATCGCATCAACGATGTCTGCTGGAACTGGTTCGTTCACATTTACGTCATCAGAGGCAATTTCTTCTTCCACCCAAGCACTGCTATCGACATCTACTGGTTTCGATTTTGAAATCTCTCCATGCCAGTGCCATTCTGTATAGCCTTGTACAATCCCGTTGCACATGACATGACTTTTGATTTCCTCACCAGTGTTGACTTTCAAGTTGTTACCGCAATGCCTACATGGACAGTAGAACCTATCTGTAGGTTTTTTCCTATGTTCCTCGGCAAATCTAATAAACTGATCAAGACCAGATATAAACTCTGGGGTGCAACGATTACGAATCGACATCCATGATCTATCCATTCTATGATCAGAGAAAACAAGTATATATTAGGAAAAGATTAGGCAACATTTCCCTAGTATATAATAAATGTGTACCACCTATCCCATCCTTGAACACCTAATCTCACTAGTAAGTGTATAATGTGTATTGGGTTTTCGAGAAAATTTCGGCAGCATTTCCCCGCTGTTCTCTAAGTACATATGTACTTAGAGAACAAACGGGGAAATGCTACCAAAATTTTCTCGAAAACCCAATACACATTATACACTTACATCCTAAGTGAGATTAGGTGTTCAAGAACAGTCCCAAACCGGGGACTATCCAAGATTTACTCCTAATGAGTCAATCTTGGATGGGTTTCTAGGCCAACAATAATAGATATCTACAATGAAGCCGGATTCCATACAAACAGTATATAATTTAGTGATTGTTCATTCTAATTTATACCAATGTACAAGTAATATAAAAAACAATGATTGTTCACATTCTAGGCCAACAAACACATGTGATGTCATTCTTATATATAATAAATGTGTACCACCTATCCCATCCTTGAACACCTAATCTCACTAGTAAGTGTATAATGTGTATTGGGTTTTCGAGAAAATTTCGGCAGCATTTCCCCGCTGTTCTCTAAGTACATATGTACTTAGAGAACAAACGGGGAAATGCTACCAAAATTTTCTCGAAAACCCAATACACATTATACACTTACATCCTAAGTGAGATTAGGTGTTCAAGAACAGTCCCAAACCGGGGACTATCCAAGATTTACTCCTAATGAGTCAATCTTGGACGGGTTTCTAGGCCAACAAACACATTTGATGTCATTCTTATATATAATAAATGTGTACCACCTATCCCATCCTTGAACACCTAATCTCACTAGTAAGTGTATAATGCGTAATTGGTTTTCAAGAAAATTTCGGCAGCATTTCCCCGCTGTTCTCTAAGTACATATGTACTTAGAGAACAAACAGGGAAATGCTACTGAAAGTTTCTCAAAAACCCAATACACATTATACACTTACATCCTAAGTGAGATTAGGTGTTCAAGAACAGTCCCAAACCGGGGACTATCCAAGATTTACTCCTAATGAGTAAATCTTGGACGGGTTTCTAGGCCAACAAATACATGTGTTGCATTCTTATATATAATAATTGTCTATAAACTACATGCAACATGGTTAATCCTAATCAACAGAGCATTATTAAATAATAAATCAAGAAATCAATAGTTTCAAACAAAAGGTCTAGGAATCTTTACTAGACATTATATGTATCCCTAATCATCATATTTAACATACTACATTATTTTGAACATCCAGATCAGATTAAGATCATACTATGTTATAACATATTATCGAAGGAAACATATTCTTCATGTAGTGTTGATTCTAGAAGTCTAAGAAGGGAATCTGAGAATTTTAGATGCTTACAGTCTCTAAGGGATAGAAGTAAGGAATAATTTATACCTTTTCTAGTTAAGGATTTTGTAGATACTTGGACTAGTCCTAAATGAAGAAAGTTGTATCTTAGATTATTTTTTATCATGTTTAGATCTCTTTCAGATAGAAGTTGTATGCATTCCTATGAAGGTGTAACTCATATAGTTTTTTCAGTATCCTTAATGTAATAATTAGATATCAAATGAAAACTACCTTTTGAGTAAATGGTGGCGTAGGAAGGTCCAGTTTTGCATTGGAATGAATGGTGACATAGTAAGGGGCAATTTACATTTGGATAATCGATAGAAGTGAGTGACTAGAGGTGAATTAGGGTTTGTAATTAAAGGGTGTATAATTTTCTTAGGATTTAAAGGAGAATATCTACATAAAATTGCAATAAAAAACAACAACATGATGAACATGATGAATATGATATCAAATGAAAACTACCTTAGTCAGAGATAAAGATGTGTCTAAGAACAGTTATCAAAATTTTTATAATTGTCTAAGAATACTCATTTCCCCATCCAGCAAGTCCTGACACTAGAATGGCTCTACGACACATGGCACTACGTGATTAAGGTTTCACTTGACCAGTTAATGCCAATTGTGTGAATTAAGGTAGAATCAAACAAGTGGATAAACAATCCCTAATTCTTTTCTAAAAATCATAATTATATAACAAATCCAGAAGATATAAAACATATGAGACATATTCTGAATTTCAACATCACATGGTACTATATCATTTTCTTTCATGAGACTATACTTGCGATCCCACCGTTACAGGATATAACTCAATATTACAATATCCTAAGGTACCAACCCTTATTATATCATGGAGAAGATCACACCTCTATTAGGGATCAACCATTACTAAAGGTCATTAAGACCATCACATCATTCCATGCATGATCATCATTCATTTTCAACACCTTGAAAAAGGTTCAACATAACATTATCATACTTGTGATGCATAGATTCAACATAACATAACATTATAGAGCTATGAGTTCACATGGTAGTACAAAAGAAAGCATCCATTATAAGGATATGATAGCCACCAACTAACATTTTATGGTTACAAAAAGCATTACAAAGAATATTCCTTCATCATACCATACAAGGAAGCTAAGTATGATTAACCATCATTCCTCAATTGCATTAAATCAAATCCAACCAGATAGGAGAGAGTGATGTTACAAATCAACACCTCAAACTAAACCGGAGGTTCATACACTTACTTAAGTCAAAGAACATCCTTAACACATAGCATTCTCATCCCATCACAGAGGCATACGGTAAAACATTAGCATCACAGAGGCGCATACCTGTTGGCGTGGGAGGCAGCGGGAGTCAGGTGGAAGCTGATGGCGTGGCGGCGAGCTCCAGGTGTCAAGCAGGCGTCGGCGGCGCCGTCGGCGGTGAGCTCCAGTCAGGCAGGCCGCGGCGGCGATCAGCTCCAGGCGTCAGGCAGGCTGAGGCGGCGAGCTCCGGGCTCGTCAGGCGTCGGCGGCGAGCTCCAGCAGCAGTGGCGGCGGAGAAGGGGGCGCCGGAGTAGCAGTGGCGGCACGACGGCGCTGTCGTGGAGAAGAAGGAGAAGAGAATCGACGGCGACAGGGTGGGAAATCGACGGAGAAGCAGAAAAAGGGCTCGCAATGAAACAGAAGAAGAGGAAGAGTCGGGCATCGCGGGTTATAAAGTCCCAAATAGCGTCGGTTTTTTACAACAACCGACGCCTAAACGTCTTTAGCGTCGGTTGTCTGAGAAAACCGACGTCCAACTGGGTGATAATTTCATGAAATTGTTTGGCGGGAACCACCTTCAGCGTCGGTTATCCTTTAATCACCGACGCTGAAGGTGACACTTTTCGCGCAAATTTTCATCAGACATAGGCGTCGGTTTCTACCTAAATAACCGACGCTGAAAAGGACACTATTTTTCGCAGGCGACTTTAAGCGTCGGTTTGTTATAAACAACCGACACTGAAGACAAAGCGGTACCCGTGTCTGGCTGGTCTTCGAATATAGACGTCGGTTTTCGTAAACAACCGACGCCTAACATATAAGGCGTCGGTTTTTCTTAATAACCGACGCCCAGAAAAGTGTCACTGAATGCTATTTCTGTAGTAGTGATTTTTGGTCAAGAAAATGTTCAACTGACACACTTTTGGTCGAGAAACTAGTCAATCGAGAATCCCTACTATCGAAGTTTCAGAGCATCACAGGAACTGAATACTTAACAAATGCTCTGTCTTAAAATTTGATCAAGCACATTGTCAACCAAGTTCACTCAGCCAAAATTATTCTCAACTGAAAAGAAAATGTTACAACTATTAACTAATGTGACTATACATTAGAGAGAACCAATGCACTTGGGTCATATTCGGTCGAGAAGGTAGTCGACCAAAAAGACATTCGATCGAAGAAATTCTCAATCGGGAAAGGTTTTGGAACATTTTATCTTGAATGACTAAATTATCCATTGTACCTAACGAAAGTCAATTATAAATGGCTAAATAACACTCTAGACCCTCTCTAAACATACCATAGTCACTTGGAAACTATTGGTATAGAAATGAGTGACCTTAGGGCACTACACTTATACTTGCTACACTTGAACTATCAATTGAGAGAGAACTACAAGCTTGAACTCACTTGCAATCTTCATCTCATAGATTCAACCTTCTGGTGAACTTCTCTAATGCCCATCATCATCTACTAGGAAGTCTAAACGCTTGATATAGGAATCAAGACGTTGTACTTCATTGGTTAACTATTTCTTTATTCTGATCGATTTCCTTTTGTATTATACTTTGTTCTCCTTAATTACACCTAGGATTGGAGGTTATTTAAAGGAGGTTTCTTCAAGCTACTTCAAGAAGGTGAATGCTTCTCCAAGGCATGCTTGAGGTTACTTCAAGAAAGATGCTTCAAAGGGAGGTTGAAGCTAGTTTTAGGTGAAGGCTATCTCAAGGTGGTGGAGCTACTTCAAGGAGGTGAAGGCTTCTCTAAGGGCTTGAGGTTACTTCAAGAAGGCTGCTTCAAGGAGATTGAAGCTACTTAAAGGTGAAGGCTACTTCAAGGAGGTGGAAGGTGATTATATTTTGTTGTAATATACTTGTGAGGTAAATAAAATTAATCAATTTAAAAATACCAATTGAAAACAATTGGGTGGTGGACTGACAACCTTTGATTAATAGGTTGGAACCACTCTAAATCTAAGTGTCTTCCTTGTTTCCTCATCCTTTTTTTAAGTTTTTAATTAAATTTTAAAGTACCAAAAGCTCTATTCACCCCCTCTCTATATATTTCAATTGGTATAAGAGCATGTATTCAAGAAGCCTTAATGGTCTTGAATGTGGGATGGTGCTCTACACAACCTCAACCTCAAAGGAACTCATGTGAGTCGACCACCACCCTTTTATGGAGGCAACTACACCTATTGGAAAAGAAGGATGTAATTCTACTTCTAACGGGTCAACCTAGATATGTGGAGAATGGTGTCCTTGCCCTATGAGCTTCCTAATACAGAGTATGCGACACAAAATCGTGAAATGGTAAAGAAAGTTCAATTGAATGCAAAACCAGTCATCATTTTATATTGTTCTATTTACATTGGTTAGTTTTATAGAATATCCTCATGTGAAACCGCCTATGAAATATTTCATAAGATTTCAGTTACACACGAAGGTACAATTCAAGTTAAGAATACCAAGATTAACACGCTTAAACAAAAGTTTTAACAATTCTGTATGAAACCTAATGAGTCTATTAGTGAAATGTAAGCAAGATTTACTTCTATTTTTAACAACTTGAGTGCCTTGGGTAAGTACACAAGTGAGGAGACATCAGGTGTCCAAGACTCTTAGATCCTTGCCTCCAAAGTACAAGACAAAGGTGACGACTATTGAAGAAGGCAATGACCTTACCACGTTGAAGATGGAGCAACTTAGAAAAAATATAGAGACTCATGAAGTTACTCTTAAAGAAGAAGAAAGATTAGAGTTGGAACTTCAAAAAGGAAGAAGGAAGGACATATCATTAAAAGCCTCAACCAAAGCACAAGTCATCACTAAAAAAGTGATGAGACAAGTGGATAGGACAATGAAGAAGAGACACTCATTATATATGGTTAGAAATATAGAAGATTTAAATGTAATAAGAATTCTTGTGTATCCTCCTCCTCCTCTCTTAGGTGCTTTGAATGAGAGAAGAATTGACATGTCAAGAATGAATGTCCTAAACTCAAGAAGAGAAGGAAAACTTCCTCCAAGAAGAAGGACAAAGGAGACAAAGCATACAAAACAGCTTGGGATGAATCAAGCGATGATAGCGGAAGTGAAGAAGAAGAAGTAGAATGTCTCATGGAAAAAGAAGATGATGAAGATTCAAGTGAGGTAAGTATTCTAATCTAAAGAAGAATTAGTCACTAGTCTTGAAGAACTACGTGACAAATATGTTGATTGTAAAAGGAAATTGAAGAAGCGTACAAAAGCTAATGATTATTTGCATGCTAAATTGTATGATCTAACTTCTGAAAATGAAAGATACATTGAAATCATCCATCAAGGATTACAATATCAAGTTGCTTTCTCTAGAAACAAACAATAATTTTCTTTCTTAAGAAAAGGTTGAATTGCTTGCTAAGGTAAATAATTTTCAAACTCAAATTGTTCTATGTACTCATTCAAACTATGATGTTGTTGTTAAACAAAGATATAACTTGATTTCTAGCTTAAAATCAAATAAAGTTAGATATTACAAAGAAAATGGATGAAATTGTTAAGTTGCAAAAGTATGCCAATAGCTTGAAGAATATTGGTATTGTTGATAAAATATCAGAAATTCTATTGGACATGTTGGAAGGAGAGGCCTTGGTTATGTACTCAAAGATAAACCCTACAAAAGGCCTAAAATTACAAAAACACAAGTGCCTAAAACTGAGGTCATGTATTGACGTGTTATATTATCACACTAACAAATTCACTCGGGGTTGAGATCCCCAAGCTTTTACCAAAACCAATGTGTAATAATACCATCCACAAGCAGATGAGTCTTATCGCAATATAGTTGAGGATTGAATCCCAAGAGATAATGTTTTTAAGAATCTTAGTCAGTCGAATCTAGTTCAAGTAAGACTACTATTTTGAATGATTGGTTGTTTTGAGGTTAATTAAACTAAGTGCAGGAAAGTAAAGGGCAGAATTAAAGTTGATCTAGATTAATGATATGGAATTGTTGGGATGGTACTGGGTTTCACCACCACTACACATGCAAACACATACAAACATCAAATATCTAGGCAAGATATAACTATCCAAATAGAGTTGCTACAAAACCCCCCATACGGGCATTAGGTTTGCATAAGCATCACCTTAGGCATTAGATATCTCATCACCATCCAGATCACATACTTACGGCTCTGAAGATACAAAATCCAACTAAGGCTGTGGTCCTCCCTAAGGGATGTTTAGACTACAGAAGCGTCACCATAGGTTAGATGGCTCGTCCACTCACGGATCACTCACTTACAACCTCAAGGAATCCTATCAGAAGTTCTCTTCAAGGAGTCAACCGCGCTAATTGACAAGCAAGCATGTGGTTAATCTACAAGTAAACATCGAGGATTAATAAAGAAGATACAACATCCAACTAAGGCTGTGGCCCTCCCTAAGGGATGTTTACGCCATAGAAGCATCACCGTAGGTTTGATGGCTAATCCCCTTACGGATCATACACTTACGACCTCAAGGAATCTCATTCTATTTCTAGTTTGAGAGTCAACCTCAATAAATGACATTCTACCCTACATATAGAAGTTCTCACAACATAGGAAAAAACAAGATGAAAGCTTGCAGGTAAACAACTACAAACATTTTCGATTAACAACAAAATGAAAAGTTATATACATTTCCATGGAATGTTCAATAAAGGAACATGCTTGCATGGGTGGCGGGGCTAGTCCCCACACCCAGCAAAAAGGAACTACTCGCTCATGATGTGAGAAACAAGAAGAATAAAAGAGAGGGAAGATTCCACCATGAGCATGATGCAGAAGGTAGTCGCAGCTCGGTGAAGATGATGCAGTCTTCTATGTTGTGTTGGAGTAGATCTGGATGAGGAACGAGGGACACCAAGATAGACTGGGCAGTCTTTCTCACTCCTCCTTCCTTCTCTTCTTAGTCTCTTTGCTCACAATAGGATGAGCAGGTGGAATGACACTGGCATGGATAATGGATCTGATCGGACTTGTGTTTAGGCAGCCTGTCGGCGTCCCCTGGATCGATGCGTAAATGAGGACCCTACTGGTCCTATTTATAGGCTCGGGTTTGGTTCTCACATTTTTTGTGTGAGTCCTCCATATAGTCTGGTCCAAACGGTTTGGTCACTTTTTGCCCAAACGGTTTAGTACTTTTCTCTCCAAACGGTTTGGAATAAATGACCATACGGTCTTGTGATTTTATCCAAATGGTTTGGGATGCATTATCCAATCGATTTGCTATCCTTGGCTCCAAACAGTTTGGTTGATTTTTAAGTTCAAATGGTTTCAAGGTATTAGTGACTATATGGTCTTGGTAGTCAGCCTCCATATAGTTTTGGAGTGCCATACGGTCTTGGACTCCCTTGCTCAAACGGTCTTGAGTTGATAATGTTCTGATCGGTCTGCTAGTTCACACACTTGATGTCCAAATGGTTTTGCATGATCGTTCTTCACAGTCTTGACTTTTCAATACTCCTCCAACTGGTCTCGGGATGACATGCCCATACAGTCTTGGATAAGGATCCCATCCAAATGGTCTAACCTTCACGTGATCTCTACTTTAGAGGAGTAACCGTTCTTAGAGCAACCAGTCTTAGAGTAACCGGTCTTAGAGCAACCGGTCTTGGAGATTGATGCCCACACAATCAATCTTGGAGACTGATGCTAATCAAACAGTTTCTTTCTGTCATTGTCCAAATGTTCTACAGCAGATTATCTAAACGATCTCAGACTCTCATCATTCCAAATGATCATGCAATCATAGCTCCAACCGGTCTCATCTTAGCGTCATCAAAATGTTCCTCGGAGCTCTTCCGCTCCAAATGGTCTATGTTCCTACTTCCAAACGATCTTGTGTCTGAGGCTTTCAAGCGGTCGACTGCCATCTATCTTGGTGGCTTGCGACAGGTGCTGGCCAACTGGTCCGGCGGCCTCGAGGATCGTTTGTAGATCTTTGGTTTGGTGGTCGGAGACATGGAGTGGCATCGAGGTTTGCAGGTTGGTGGTGGTGCTGCTGTGTGGTACGAGAGTGTTGCAACGAATGAGTTAGGGTTATGGCAGGAGGTAGAAGAAGGTGTTGGTGGTGGAAGGGATAGGGATCGGGTGGATACTGAGAAGCATAAGAAGGCAGGGCGTGGGTGGATGGAGGTGCGATGGAGCTAGGGTTTGCAGATCGGGACCCAAGGACAAAGAAGAAGGGAAGCATGTGCCATTGTTGTCGAGTTGACCAAACGGTCTCGGCTTCCCAACATCCAAATTCTTTTGGGGCACCCATACGGTTTCAAAACCATATGTATGAGACCGTATGAGTGAGACCGTATGGGTGAGATCGATTGGTCAAACCAAGGATGAGTGAAGGTAGATCCGGGGCAGAGAAGGGTGGCCCTCACTTATGATGGTGATTGGTTGAGATGAAGATTGAATAGTGGTGATTATTGTGGATTAGGGTTGAATGAAGGTGGGTGACATCTGATGGTTAAACCTCATAATGACTTGCATAAAATCGACATAAACTCAGTTAAAACCTTGATAATTGAACCAATTTAGCAATTTTGCACATTTTGATATTTCGTAAATGAAATTGGGTGTATTGAAATGAATTGAGCCTAAGATGGTGATTGAAATTCATGATGAATATGCATTCATCAAAACACCCCGAACTTAAACGTTGCTCGTCCTCGAGTAACACAAAATCTGAAACAGTTGCCAAATGAATACTTTCAACTCATGTGATTGCCTCATCTTCACATCACGATTGTTTTTGTAACATCCCTGACCTGGGTTATGAGTCAACCCTAGGTGTTTTGTCTAAATATGTAATTAAATCTTTGTGATTAACTCTGAGCATGTAATTAAGTTTCCCAGAAACATATATCTCAGTATTTGCTCCTTTATATTTAAAGTAGTAGCATTGTTTTGATATACAGGGACCCATGTGCAATTTACCCAGTTAAAAGGGTTAGATTGCAATTTGCACATGATGAGATGTTCCTCTGATGTTGAGACATCATGAGAAATCTTTTTAGCAAAGTTTGAGGGATTTCCCAAGCTAAGGCACCAAGGTGCAGCTGTGGAAGCAATCCCGGTGCTTGAAACCCTAGTTTGGGGTAAAATGCAATTTACCCAAATTAAGGGATACAAATTGTGAAATATGTCATCTAATTTATCTTTTTAGACTTTTGCCATCATTTAGAGAAAAAATGATGAGGAAGTCACCTCAATTGAATTATCAAGTTATGAGATATGCCTTGTGATTGAATAATCAGGGTATATGTGCAATATCCCTTTAAGTATGAACTTTATTATTAGATTGTTCTTCCTTGCCTTCTTTTCTATAACTTAAGATAAGGTTTGTCCTTATAATAAAGAGGAATGGACGAGAAAGTAATAAAGGAAGGACTTAGTTGGAATTAAGGGAAACTTATGAACTAATGTTGAAAATCCTACCCCATGTATATAAGCTCTCCTTCCCTTAGTTGCAAGGGAACTCACCCTTCGTTCCCTTACTGTTTCATTTCACCAAAGACGATCAAGGACTGCCTTGGAGCTAAGGAGGACGACCAAGGGGTGCAAGGTAGGTCTAAACCCCTCTTCTTGCCTAATTCCATGGTTAGAACTCGAATTCAAGGTCAGCTTCATGGCTAATTCTTGAAACCCTACCTTTCTAGCCATCTCTTTTCATCCTTCCTTGGAGTTTTCACCTTGGCCAACCTGAGGGAACTCAAGAACGCCATTAGATCTTGGAGCTTGAAAGCTTGGAGCTCAAGAAGCAAGCTTTAGGCGGGTTTTATAACTCTAAACCTATGCTTTACTATGTGCATCTTTATATGCGTTTTAATGATAGCTCTTAGTGTTTCCCTACTTTTCCCTGCTATTTTGCAAGCAAACCCGTGGGATATCTGTACTGTTCTTGAGCTAGAAGATGAAGGCGTGATTTCCAAGAAAAACCCACCGCTTTTCTTTTCCTTAAACGGTCCTAACAGTTTGCTCTCTCGGACTCAAGACCGCGAGGTGAGAAAACGGTCTCGAGACCGCGACAGGGAAAACAGTCTCAAGACCGTTTGTCCCCGTTGACCGAGCGTGGACCATATAAGAAATCTGTTCCTAATTATATAGGATAATTACCCTCAAAATTTGGGAGACTAAATCCAAAGGAATCGGGAGATATGACCTTTTTAAGTCACAACTTTAAATGAATTAATTGCTGATTTTCAAACGGTCTGGAATTGCCTTTTTGGGCAAACAGTCTCAAGACCGTGTAAGGTCGTTGACTAAGCGTTGACCGTATGAGATTACTGTTCAAAATTATGTTAATTAACAACTCACCAAGTTTGATGGTCTAATTCCAAACGGGCTAAGAGTTGAAGGGTGAATACTAGGGCTAACCCTAGATCAAATCAGTACTGAAATTATGGTGACCTAATTAGGGTTTTTAGGGTTGATTGACCTAAACGGTCTCAAGACCGCGAGGGCAATCAACCAAGACCGTTTGGAGGTCTGGGGTCAAGAATTGTTGACCAATTGAAGGTACTTTTACACCAAATTACATTGCAATTAAATATTGACATGATCATCAACTCAATGGGTCAGACCTTGATGAATTTGCACTAGAATCCAAAAATGGGATGGGCAAACGGTCTCAAGACCGTTTGTAACTCATCCAAACGGTCTCAAGACCGAGAGGACAATCACCCAAGACCGTTTGAAGGTCTAGGGTTGAGTAATTTGACCAATTGAGGACCCAATTGCAAATAAGTTATCAATTTAATCAAAATTCTGTTTTGTGACTCAATCATGGTTCAACCCCTATCAAATCACCTTAGATTTTGATGAAATCTTGGGCAAACGGTCTCAAGACCATGTGGGGTCCACCCACATGACCTCAAGACCGTTTGGGCTAAGTTTGGGCCCAATTGGAGCTCAATTGAAAGGTTCAACCTTGTGTTGAGTCACATTGTTGAGTGTTGATGGGTGAACATTGATAGACCCTAATTGAATCGATTTCAACCATAATTGGTTAACCATTATGGGTCAATTGAATGACCAAGTGATCAAGCATAATCTTAATTGACTCAATCCATAAGTGGTCAACATAGATTTGACCTTTTGAGGGCTTCAACATCGGTTGACATCATCGATTGCTTTGTTGATGTTGTTGATGGACCAAGCGGCTGAGACCATGTGAGCCTCGCGGTCTCAAGACCGTGAGAGGGCTCGCGGTCTCAAGACCGTGAGGGGGCTCACGGTCTCAAGACCGAGAGGAGGCTCGCGGTCTCAAGACCGTGAAGGGCCTCACGGTCCTGAGGTCAAAGAAGGGCAAACGGTCTTCATGACCCTCGCGGTCTCAACTCAAATTGGTCTTCGCGGTCTCAACATTAACTTGAACCAATGGGAGGCTTCGCGGTCTTGAACCCTTGAAGAGGCTCGCGGTCTTGAAGCCTAAGGGGGCTCGCGGTCTTGGGGTTAGAAAGAGGCTCGCGGTCTTGGAGGGTCAAAGTGGGCAAACGGTCAACACTTTCAACCAATCTCAACCCAATCAATGATTAATGATGGAAATCAATCAATGTGATTCAAGGTTGACCTCATTTAATCATTTGATGATGTAAATGGTTCAATGTTGCCCAAATAAAACCCTAATGATAATCTAAGATAGTAAGGGGTTATTTGACTAAGGTTTTTGACCATGATGATGATCAATGGGGTGAATTACCAAAATACCCCTGAAGGGTCAATTGAGTTATACCTTGCTCAATTCAAACCCTAATTACATGAGAATGATGTTTTTAGTCATAATGACTCTATCCAACTTGATCTAATCTAATGTTACCATCAACCATTAGTATGATGAAAGAGAGTACTCTAGAGAGAGAAAGTACCCTAGAGAGAGAAAGTAACTCTAATCACATAATGGTGATGCTTTTGGCTATGTTAGCCTATGATGACTCAATCTAACCTGTTTTAGAGTGATGTTGACATCACCTAACATTATGATGAGAGAGAAAGTACTTCTAGAGAGAGAAAGTACTTCTAGAAAGAGAAAGTACCCTTTTTAAAGTGCAAACTCAACTAAAGCATCTCCAATGCACATGAGTGAGTATAATTAGGGTATGATCCCCCTGTGTGAGGTCATAGAAACCCTAATTATGATAAATGATGAACCTTTAACCAATCCAAGAGCATCAATGAAGATGTTACTCATACATGATGATGTTATGACTTTAATTCACCTTGATGTGAATAGTAAACCCTAATTCAAGGGTGATGACATGTAATGTGAATAGTAAACCCTAATTCAAGGGTAATGGCATGCTTTTGAGTATTAAACTCTATTTGATTTGAGTTAAAGATTTAACTCTTATGACAAGAGTAGGAAGTACATTCCTTATTGTTGTATTACCTTTATCAGATATATTAACCATGCAGGTTCTGATATGAAGGTAATCATATCCAGGTATGGATGTTGATGTTATATTCATTAAAGGCATGTTGTTAGCCTTATGAATAAGTAAAGTAATCTGATGCCTTGTCAGTGGCATCCTATGCTGAAAATGGGCTATGAGAGCCATGAATACCATCAAGGTCATGCCTTAGAGATGACTTGTGATGAGGATAATGAGAAATGATGATTGATATAAGTTAGGCCTGTTACATTTAGTATTCTTCTTTTATAGCTGCTATGTTACTGTTATTGTTTGAAGAACAATGTATGCTGTTAAAGAATACTGAATGTACCTAACTAATCAAGTATAATGTAGAGCCCTGATCATAGATCCATCATTGTCAGATATTAAGTGATGGTGAAACAGGTTTTCCTCAGGGAACTCCTGGAGCACATACTTTTGAGTATGTGGGGTACATGGATGTGTAGAACCTTACATCCTAGTGTAGGAAAGTGATGTAGATGTGGAATCCATCCATCCTTCACTATAGTTCCATACCGTATCAGTGGTAGGTAAACATGAAACCTCCTGATGATGAAGAAAGCACAGATATCCGTATCAGTGGTAGGTAAATATGAAACCTCCTGATGACGAAGAGAGTACAGAACGCCACTGTGACTCTAGAATAGCGAAGGACCAGTTTACCCTGGTGAGATATAGTAGTAGAGACACGAGATGTCCTACAAGTGATCCTCTTACTGACTGAGGAAGGTGAAGGTCATGAGAATCCGGCTCTCTTAATGACCTATGTATGATACTGATGCGGCTTCTCAGCGATCAGTTGGAGTATGAGTGGTAAGCCTCATCTCCACAGGGCATAATGTTGTTTGTAAAACATAATCAACCATGTAGTATAACTTGTTAGAGATGACTCCAAGTTAGTTGATTGATGTTACATTGCAATAATGTTGATATTCTCCATATCTCCTAAATTGTAGAGATCTTGTTACATCTGCAACTGTTACAAAATATTTTGAAGGCTTTACTGTTTAAGATATTCTTTGATGTAATAATAAAGCTTCTGGCGAAGAGTTATAACTCTCGATGGGACAATTATGTATAATTGTCCCACCCCGTAGGCTTCAACTTTTTAGGTGGACGTCAGAGACGAAGGAACCAGTCTACAGGTGACCAGTCTCAGCAGCAGCAGCACCAGGGGCAGCAGTAATCTCAGGTGGAGATTTGTCCTGCCATGTGGTGTAGTTAGAGTCAGTCCTATGTGTCCTCTGTACTCTCAGGTCTTGGAGTCTTGAGTTATGTGATCTTGAGATTTTGTATCTTGATGTATATAATTACTCAAGAAGTAATTATCCTGAGATGTAAACAATTACCTCTCTTTATGAAAGAAGCTTTTATGGATCCAAACTCTTGTCTCGAAAAGTTTTAATTTCCCGTGATTTTTGTCTTCCGCTGATTACCGATTCGCTTCCGCTAAGTTTTAATCGTGTTTATGTCATGGCTTGGAGATCAGAGCCCACAGTTTTCTTTTTGCTTAGTATGACTAAGTATCTCAACCTCCTGAGACCACCAAACACATCTTACCATATCTTCGTTCCTGAGTTTTCTTTCTAATATTGCTTCCTCCTCACTTTCTCCATCAACAAACATGTCAAAGAGTTTTGTATGAGTCCAGAGATACCCACAGAACAACAAGAGTGCACCTGATCTGACACTAGTGTTTTTCAGGATAGTGGAGGCATTCATTGTGCCATTAGGTAGAAAATGGAGTGAAAGGTGGTATGGAAAGAAGAAATAAATCTCTCCTCTATTTGACTCGAGATTTTTATTATATAATTTGCAAATTCATTTATTGCATTTTTTGTGCGAATCTCTCCCCTATTCGACTCGAGATTGCATTTCTTTGTGTGCTCTTTGGCATCTTTCCTTGGCGGTACGCCCCTATTAATTTATGAGGGGTATGGAAGAAGCAGATATAGAGGGAAGTGGCGTGCCACCCCGAACTTAGGATTTGGCACTTTTTTTGGCTATTTTTGTTTCTTTTTTATGGATGGAGGGGTACGAAGATGATAGAAGAAGTGTAGAAGAGAGTTCAGATCAGAATGCAACTTGATTTACGATTCAGTGTACCAGGTCGTTCTCTTTATCGTACTCTGCTCAAATAATGACTTAATGAGGATCTGATGGGGATTCTATGTTATTGTTCCACCATTCAGTTAGGAAGCACGACGTGTTTGATCCCTATCAGTTTGACAGACACTTGCCATTTTTGCATAAAGATCATGATGTTAGGATTCATAAGCTTCACAAGATGATTTCAATCAAAAGGCTAGTTTTTAGAAAAAGGTCTTTTTGAGGATTTTCTTCAAATAAGGAGGGTATAATGATTCAAAATGCATAGAGATTGAAACAATAAGTGTCAAAACTTCATCCACTATCTGTTCAAATTTCTTTGGAAAACTTTAAAATTTTTGGTAAAAATGCAACGTCGAAATCTTAAGTCTGAATTAGATGGGTGAAGGTGGAAAGTAAGATACGTACCACCCACCCTCCACCCTGAACTTAGAAATTTGCTCATCCTGAGTGAACTCTAAATCTGAGATGGAGGGGAAAGTTCATGCCGTTTGGACCATCAAATGTGGTTGCGTTCCAATCAGTGTGCGTCCTTCATCTAAAAATCTTCAAAAATAAAAACCAATCAGAGTTCAAGATAGCATCTTGCGATGCAATATTTATCTGGTGTAAAATTATCTAAAAAGTAGAAGCAAAATTAAGAAAAATTCCTAGTTCAAAACTATAACTAAATACGAAATTATTGACTGGGTTGCCTCTCGACAAGCGCCTTTGTTTTACGTCGATGGCTCGACTTGATTCCTTCAACTTTATGGTGGATATGTTGGATTGGTGAGATCCAACATTTCTTCAGAGCTTGTTTTAGCAGAGGAGAAATATCTCTTCAATCATTGACCATTTGCTAAAAATTTTCCTGACTTTTCACTCCATAAAGAGAAAGCACCATGTGGATAAATGCTCTTGACAATGTAAGGTCTAGAACAGTGAGAATGGAGTTTTCCTGGGAATAACCTCAGTCTTGAATTGAACAAAAGAACTTGGTCTCCGAATTTAATGTCCTTTCTTTTCATATGACCATCATGTTAAAGCTTTGTGCATTTTTTATAGATTCGTGCATTCTCATAAGATGTCATCTGGAGTTCTTCTAGATCTTGGAGTTGCAGAATCCTAGCTTGGCTAACTTTCTTCATATCAAAATTAAGTTGTTTGATTGCCCACCGTGCTTTGTGTTCGAGTTCAATAGGAAGGTGGCAAGACTTTTCATATATTAATCGAAATGGTGTAGTTCCAAGGGGGTCTTGAAAGCGGTTCAGTAGGCCCACAATGTGTCATTGATTTTTACTGACCAATCTTTTCACTTGCAACCTATTGTCTTTTCCAAAATAGCCTTGAGTTGACGGTTAGGAACCTCTACCTGTCCACTTATTTGTGGATGGTATGGCGAGGCCACCTTGTGTGTTACACCATATATCCTCAGCAATGCTTCAAAGCTTCTTTCAAGAAAATGGGATCCTCCGTCAGATATCATAGTGCGTGGGACTCTGAAACGGGGGAAAATAATATCTTTGAACTTTTTGATGAGAGGTTTGGAATATCTAGTGACCGTTGGTATGGATTCTACGCATTTTGAGACGTAATCCATCGCCACCAGGATGTAGGAAAATCCATAAGAAGATGGGAATGGACCCATGTAGTCCACACCCCAAACATCAAATATCTCGACTTCTTGCCACAGCTTGAGTGGCATCTCATCTCTTTTTGTTATGTTACCCATTCTCTAACATTTGTCACATGATAGAACAAAGTTGTAGGAATCTTTGGATATGGTTGGCCAAAAGAAACCACATTGCAAGACTTTCAAAGCAGTTTTCTTAGAATTCATATGGCCTCCAACTAAACCTGAGTGGCATTGTTCTAAAATGAGTTTGGCTTCTTCTTCAGTGATACAACGTCTGTAAAGACCATCAACACAAAGCTTGAAGAGGTACAACTCATCCCAGTGATACGACTTTACATCGTGCATGAATTTCTTTAGTGCATTCAGGATGGATGATACCAGCGGTGAGGTAATTTACATAGTCTGAGTACCAAGGTGTAGCTTCTGAAATTTTCATTAATTGGTCATTTGGAAGAGAATCATTAATCGAGACATTCTCAGTTTCTAGGGTGTGGATACGAATGAGGTGGTCTGCCACCACATTCTTTGTACCTTTCTTATCTCTTATCTCTAGATCAAATTCTTATAGGAGGAGAATCCATCTTATTAACCTGGGTTTAACATCTTTCTTGGCTAGGAGGTAACAGATGGCAGCATGATCTCTATAGACAATGACTTTTGAACCAATGAGGTAAGATCTGAACTTGTCAAAGGCATACACGACTACAAGGAGTGGTTTATCGGTAGTAGCATAATTCCTTTGAGCTTCATCGAGGGTTTTCGATGCATAGTAGATCACATAATGTTTCTTCTCTATACACTTCCCTAGAACACCACGCACAACGTAATCACTGGCATCACACATAATTTCAAATGGATGATCCCAATCAGGAGCTTTAATGATGGGTGTTGTTGTAAGGGCTTGCTTCAAGTTATTGAAACTCTTCACACATTCTTCGTCAAAATGGAAATCAACATCCTTTAGTAACAAGTTGGTCATAGGTTTGGTTATATTGGAGAAATCTTTGATAAACCTTCTGTAAAAACCTGCTTGGCCAAGGCACACGCGAACCTTTCTTACATTGGTTGGGATAGAGAGTTTGGAGATCACTTCAATCTTGGCCTTGTCTACTTCAATTCCTCGGTTACTGACCCTATGGCCAAGGACAATGCCTTCTTTCACCATAAAGTGACATTTCTCCCAATTTAGCACAAGATGTGCTTCTTTACATCGTTTGAGGACTAGGGAGAAGTGCTTCAGGCATGAGTTGTATGAATCCCCGTACATAGAGAAATCATCCATGAAAATTTCTATAATGGTTTCAGTAAGTCCATCAAATATAGCTTCCATACAGCGTTGGAAAGTCATAGGAGCATTACAAAGTCCAAATGGCATCCGTCTGAACGCATATGTTCCAAATGGGCAAGTAAAGGTTGTTTTCTCTTGGTCATCTGGATGTATATGAATTTGGTAGAATCCATAATAACTTTTGAGATAACAAAAATACTCTTGGTGTGCCAACCTTTCTAGGACTTGGTCAAGAAAAGGTATTGGGAAATGGTCCTTTCGAGTTGCCTTGTTCAACTTTCTATAATCAATACACATACTCCACCTTGTGACTGGTCAAGTGGGGATGAGTTCATTGTTTTCATTCCATATCACTGTAGTCCCACCTTTCTTCGGAACAATGTGTACTGGACTTACCCATGGTGAATCGGAGATCGGATAGATAATTCCTATCTTGAGCAACTTTATAACTTCAAGGTGGACAACTTCTTTCATATTTGGATTAAGCTTCCTTTGGTGTTCAACAGTTGGCTTGTGATCTTCCATCATGGGGATTTTATGCATACAAAGTGCTTGACTGACCCCAGTGAGATCGCTCATCTTATACCCTATTGCTTTTCTTCTTTCTTTTAATTCCGTCAAGAGTTTGTCTTCTTGTTATGTTGTTAGATCTGAATTTATAATGACTGGGCAGACCTTGAGTTCATCTAAAAATACGTATTTCAATCCTCCAGGTAAGGGCTTCATTTCATGGGCTTGTGGTTTCTCACACGATTCTTCAGTAATTTCCACAACTTTGAGTACCTCAAATTTATCTTCAGGGCCTTCCTTGACAGTGTTGATTTGGAGATCACAATCTTTTATTTGTTCATCAATGGAATCATCAGTAGATGGGTTTGTTAGAGATACTTCTAAAGGGTCATCTTGTTCATAATCCTCTTGTGTAATTAGTGTCATCTACTCTATGCACTCAATCAAGTAGACTTCTTCTTGCATACTTGGTCTTTGCATGCTTTCAAAAACTTTGAATTCGAGAGTTTCTTTACCTAATCTGAGTAGTCGGGTTCCTACTTCAACATCAATTAGGGCTCTTGCAGTGGCGAGGAATGGACGTCTGAAGATGAGGGGGTATCTAGTGTTTCTTTTATGTCCATGATGACAAAGTCACAAGGGACATAGGAATCTTTGCCAACCTTGACAGGGACATCCTCAATGATTCCTAAGGGTAGAGTCATGGTGTTATCTGCAAGTTGTATTGTCATTCCAGTTGGGAGCAGTTCAGCAAACCCTAGCCTTTTGCAGAGGCTAAGTGGCATGATGGAGATGCTAGCACCAAGATATGCTAATCCTTTCTTACATGAAGAATCACTGATATGGCAAGATATCCCAAAAGATCCTGGATCTTTCTACTTGTTGGGCATCTTACTCTGGATGATGTCTGAAGTAGTTGTTGCTAACTTGATTGTCTCATATTCCTCAGTTATATATTTCCCGGTGAGAAGTGACTTCAAGCACTTTGTCCAGGCTGGTATCTCATCCAGCGTATCAAGAAAGGGTATATCAACATGGAGTTTCTTCATGGCTTCTTTGAACTTGTTGAATTGAGTTTCAAGCTTTGTATATCTTAAATGAGCTGGGAAAGGTATATGAGGCTTGTACACTGGTACTTCTGCCTCTGGTGTTTCTGGTTCTGCATCAGTAGGTTTTTCATAACTTGGTTCGGTTGTCTTATCATCAATCACATGTTCTTTTAGTTGAGACTCAGGTGTTTTAGAGCCTTGAACAATCATCAGTTCATCCTCCTCTGTAATAACCACATGTGTCTTGACAGGAGGATTAGAATAGTCTTTTCCAGACCTAGTGGTGACATCCTTCAATTGTTTGGGATGCTTAGGGTTGTTTTCTGGTTGGCCAGTAAAGGTTCCAGCATGTGGCTTCATGCTAGCTGCAAGTTGAGCTAGTTGAGATTCAATAGCCTTCTGATGGGCTTGCTAGTTAGCTATCATTGTCTGCTGCGACTGCAACATCTTCTCAATTGCCGACAACTTGTCATCAGGAGAGACGGGGATGGCTTGTTGCCCTTGTTGTTGTTGGTAGGGGACTTGGTTGGGATTCTAGAACTGAGAATTGTTCTGATAATTATTGTAGTTCCTATTTTGAAAGTTGCCTTTAAAGTTTCCTTGATTCCCAACATTTTGTTGTGGATTATACTGGAATCCTGGTGGGCCACATTGTTGATTGTTTGAACCAAGTTGTCATGAATTTTCCACTCCTGAAGGATTTCCATATTGAAAACTAGGATGGTTCCTACTCTGATTCGGATTGTAATATCCTTGACCAGGGATGGTGTTCACAACATTGAGATTTTCCATTTGACCATTATCTCCTTGTCCATAAGCATTGCTTAGAACCACATCATATAGAACATTGCATGCTAAAGTGGAATGATCGGTACCTTTACATGCTTCAAAAAATAATGAAGCTGACTTGATATGTTCTTGTTGTTGAGGGGGTGAACGACCTCTTCCAAATGCATCAAGGGATGATTCGATATGATCTTTCTTGGCAACTAGGAGTTTGAGGGTTTTAGCGATTGACTTGTATTCAGGAATAACTTCAGCATAGCTACCTTCAACACTCACCTTACCTATAAACCTACTCCAATTAGCTTGATTTTCAGCTACAAGGGTGACAACCCTCCATGCGCTATCATAACTTTGACGCATGAAGTTTCCTCCAGATGAGGAATCTAAAAACCTTTTAATATCATCGTCCACACCCCTATAGAAGATTTCAATAAGTTGATTCTTAAGGATTCCATGATGTGGACACTTGCGTAGAAGATCTTTATATGGGTTTCTCCAGGATCTTGAGTGAACATTGTTATTCGACCCCTAATTTCATAGGTGAGAGAAGGAGGGTAGAATTTTTCCAAAAAAACATTTTGTAGTTGTTCCCAAGTTGTGATGGGTTCTCTTTGTAGAGAGTTATACCAACTCATAGCTCTATCAACAAACGAATACTTGATGAGATGAAGTCGAATGGCATCGTTTGTGACTCCATTTTGTTTTGTCATTGCACATAGATCGATGAACCTCAGAAGATGTTCTTAGCTATCTTCTCCTTGTTTACCATAGAATGGGTTGTTTTGAAGCAGGGTGATCCAATGTGCTCGTATCTCGAAATTTAAAGCATGGATGGGAGGAGGTTGAATTGGGTGATGAACATCGGCAACTTTAGGGATTGAGAACTCCCTAAGATCCTTTTGTAGTTCTGCTGCTTGCGCTGCTGCTTGTGCTGCTAGGATTTCTTCTTGAACTACGACTCTGGCTTCTTGCATGGGCCTTTCTCTCTGTGCATTGATGTCTTGAGCCACCCTTCGTGATATTTCCTCTTCTTAAGCCATTCTTGCTTGGTTCTCTCTGTTTTGACGATAAAATGTTTTTTCTATCTCCGGATCATAGCTAGCGGTAAGTCCAGGACTATTCAAACGGTGCATACACTAGTCTTGGGAGTACCTGAAATGAAAAGATCTGAAGTAAGATTGATAGAGTGGAGTGAAATTCAAGTAGATGATCGATTGTATCAAAAGAAAAACAAAAATCCTAGATTAGCCTTAAAAGAACTAGATTTGACTAACTGACTCCATTGTCCCCGACAACGGCACCAGAATTTGACGTGTTATATTATCGCACTAACAAATTCACTCAGGGTTGAGATCCCTGAGCTTTTACCAAAACCAATGTGCAATAATACCACCCGCAAGTGGACGAGTCTTATCGCAGTATACTTAAGGATCGAATCCCAAGAGACAACATTTTTAAGAATCTTAGTCAGTCGAATCTAGTTCAAGTAAGACTAATATTTAGAACGATTGGTTGTTTTGAGGTTAATTAAACTAAGTCTAGGAAAGTAAAGTGCAAAATTAAAGTTGATCTAGATTAATGATATGGAATTGTTGTGATGGTACCGGGTTCCACCACCACTACACATGCAAACACATCCAAACATCAAATATCCAGGCAAGATATAACTATCCAAATAGAGTTGCTGCAAAACCCCCCATACATGCATTAGGTTTGCGTAAGCATCACCTTAGGAATCATATATCTCATCACCATCCAGTTCTAAGCGGCCGATTTTCCGAACAGTGAAACCAATGTGCAATAATACCACCCGCAAGCGGACGAGTCTTATCGCAGTATAGTTGAGGATCGAATCCCAAGAGACAACGTTTTTAAGAATCTTAGTCAGTCGAATCTAGTTCAAGTAAGACTAATATTTAGAACGATTGGTTGTTTTGAGGTTAATTAAACTAAGTCCAGGAAAGTAAAGCGCAAAATTAAAGTTGATCTAGATTAATGATATGGAATCGCTGCGATGGTACCAGGTTCCACCACCACTACACATGCAAACACATCCAAACATCAAATATCCAGGCAAGATATAACTATCCAAATAGAGTTGCTGCAAAACCCCCCATACAGGCATTAGGTTTGCGTAAGCATCACCTTAGGAATCATATATCTCGTCACCATCCAGTTCTGAAAAGCGGTAATCGGTGTACGGGCGGAGAGGGTACTGAATAGAGTATATACGGTATGCGGGAGTATAAGCGGGAGAATATTCAGTTTTGATTTTTTTTAATATTAATCATAAAGATATGTAAATTATATATTGACCATATAATAATGACAATGATAAGTAATTAGAAACATTTATAAGTAATAGACTAATATTGCATTCATAAGTAGTTGAAACATTGATGAAATTAGAGAAGAAAACTTTGATAAGTAATTACAAACATTGATAAGTCATAGACTAATATCACATTAATAAGTAATTAGAAACATTGATAAGTAATAGACTAATATTGCATTAATAAGTAATTAGAAACATTGATAAGTCATAGACGAATATTGCATTAATAAGTAATTAGAAACATTGATAAGTGATAAGACTAATATTGCATTAATAAGTAACTTGAAACATTGATGAAATTAGGGAAAAAACATTGATAAGTAATTAGAAACATTGATAAGTCATAGACTAATCTTGCATTAAGAAGTAATTAGAAACATTGATGAACTTAGAGAAGAAAACATCAATAGTAAGGATCAGTTCAATAAACACTAACTATAAACTTATAGAGAAAACATGAGGAGAAGACCAAATATGTAAATTGGAAGAAGAGAATGTAATTGTAATGACCAATAGTAGTATTAGAAAAAATTAATGTAAAAAAAAAAATTATTACTAGCATTTGATTTTGAAAATCGCCGATTAATCAGCCGATTATTCCCCCGATCAACCGATTAATCGGTCCTGGACCGATTATAGGCCGATTATTGATAATCGGTTCGGTAGACCCCCAAAAAGGAATATTCGGCCGATTATTCGGCCTAAGCAGTCGATTTTCCGAACAGTGAAACCAATGTGCAATAATACCACCCGCAAGCGGACGAGTCTTATCGCAGTATAGTTGAGGATCGAATCCCAAGAGACAACGTTTTTAAGAATCTTAGTCAGTCGAATATAGTTCAAGTAAGACTAATATTTAGAACGATTGGTTATTTTGAGGTTAATTAAACCAAGTCCAGGAAAGTAAAGCACAAAATTAAAGTTGATCTAGATTAATGATATGGAATCGCTGCGATGGTACGGGGTTCCACCACCACTACACATGCAAACACATCCAAACATCAAATATCCAGGCAAGATATAACTATCCAAATAGAGTTGCTGCAAAACCCCCCATACAGGCATTAGGTTTGCGTAAGCATCACCTTAGGAATCATATATCTCGTCACCATCCAGATCAGATACTTACAGCTCTGAAGATACAAAATTCAACTAAGGCTGTGATCCTCTCTAAGGGATATTTAGACCATAGAAGCATCACCATAGGTTAGATGGCTCGTCTCCTCATGGATCACTCACTTACAACCTCAAGGAATCCTATCAGAAGTTCTCGTCAAGGAGCCAACCGCGCTAATCAACAAGAAAGCAGGTGGTTAATCTACAAGTAAACATCGATGATTAACAAAGAAGATACAACATCCAACTAAGGTTGTGGTCCTCCCTAAGGGATGTTTAGGCCACGAAAACATCACCGTAGGTTAGATGGCTCGTCCCCTTATGGATCATATACTTACGACCTCAAGGAATCTCATTCTATTTCTAGTTTGAGAGTCAATCTCATTAAACGACATTCTACCCTACATATAGAAGTTCTCACAACATAGGAAAAAATAAGATGAAAGCTTGCATGTAAACAACTACAAACATTGTCGATTAACAACGAAATGAAAAGTTATATACATTTCCATAGAATGTTTAACAAAGGAACATGCTTGCATGGGCGGCGGGGCTAGTCCCCGCACCCCAGCAAAAAGGAACTACTCGCTCATGATGCAAGAAACAAGAAGAATAAAAGAGAGGGAACATTCCTCCATGTGCATGATGCGGAAGGTAGTCGCAGCTCGGTGAAGATGATGTGGTCTTCTACGTCGTGTTAGAGCAGATCTGGATGAGGAATGAGGGACACCAAGACAGACCGGGCAATCTTTCTCACTCCTCCTTCCTTCTCTTCTCATTCTCTTTGCTCATAGTACGATGAGTAGGTGGAATGACACTGGCGTGGACAATGGATCTGATCGGACATGTGTTCAGGAAGCCTATCAGTGTCCCCTGGATCGATGCCCAAATGAGGACCCTGCTGGTCCTATTTATAGGCTTGGGTTTGGTTCTCACATTTTTCGTGTGAGTCCTCCACACGGTTTGGTCACTTTTTTCCCAAATGGTTTAGTACTTTTCTCTCCAAACAGTTTGGAATATGTGACCATACGGTCTTGTGATTTTATCCAAATGGTTTGGGATGCATTCTCCAATCAGTTTGCTATCCTTGGCTCCAAACAGTTTGGTTGCTTTTTAAGTTCAAACAGTTTCAAGGTATTAGTGACCATACGGTCTTGGTAGTTAGCCTCCATATGGTTTTGGAGTGCCATACGGTCTTGGACTCCCTTGCTCAAATGATCTTGAGTTGATAATGTTCTGCTCGGTCTGCTGGGTCATGTACTTGACGTCCAAACCATTTTGCATGATTGTTCTTCACGGTCTTGACTTATCAGTACTCCTCCAACCGACCTTAGGATGACATGCCCATACGGTCTTGGAGAAGGATCTCGTCTAAACGGTTTGGCCTTCATGTGATCTCTGCTTTAGAGGAGTAACCGATCTTAGAGAAACCGGTCTTAGAGCAACCAGTCTTGGAGATCGATGCCCGCACATTCGATCTTGTATACCAATGCTAATCAAATGGTTTCTTTCCATCATCGTCCAAACATTCTGCAGTAGATGGTCTAAACGATCTCAGACTCTCATCGTTCTAAATGATCTTGCAGTAGCTCCAAACGGTCTCGTCTTGGCATCATCTATATGGTCCTCAGAGCTCTTCCACTCCAAACGATCTGCGTTCCCACTTCCAAATGATCTTGCGCCTGAGGCTTTCAAGCGATCAACTACCATCTGTCTTGGTGGCTTGCGGTAGGTGCTGGCGAACCGGTCTGGTGGCCTTGAGGACCATTTGCAGATCTGTGGTTTGGTGGTCGGAGACATGGAGTGGCGCCGAGGTTTGTAGGTTGGTGGCGGTGCTGTTGTGTGGCACGGGAGTGTTGCAGCGGATAAGTTAGGGTTATGGCGGGAGGTAGAAGAAGGTGTTGGCGGAAGTAGGGACAGGGATTGGGTGGAGATTGAGAACTAGAAGAAGGTGGATCATGGGTGGATGGAGGTGTGATGGAGCTAGGGTTTGCAGATCTGGACCCAAGGACAAAGAAGAAGGGAAGCATGTGCCATTTTTGTCGAGTTGCCCTAACAGTGTCGACTTCCCAACGTCCAAATGGTTTTGGGGTAGAGGTCACCCATACAGTTTCAAAACTGTATGGATGAGACCGTATAAGTGAGACCGTATGGGTGAGACTGATTGGTCAAACCAAGGATGAGTGAAGGTAGATCCGAGGCAGAGAAGGGTGGCCCTCACTTATGATGGTGATTGGTTGAGATGAAGATTGAATGGTGGTGATTATTGTGGATTAGGGTTGAATGAAGGTGGGTGACATTTGATGGTTGAACCTCATAATGCCTGCATAAAATCGACATAAACTAAGTTAGAACCTTGATAATTGAACCAATTTAGCGATTTTGCACATTTTGATATTTAGTAAATGAAATTGGGTGTATTGAAACAAATTGAGCCCAATATTGTGATTGAAATTCATGATGAATATGCATTCATCATGTATGTGCCTAAAGACAATCTTGGTCATGACCATAATGCTAAGAAGAGAAATGAAATTGATTTTATTTGCTGTCATTACTGTTTACATCTTGGTCATTATTCATTCTCTTGTCCATATAAGAAAAAGAAGGATATTGAATTAACTTGGGTCCCAAAACCTCAAACTTAGAGAATTTTGAACATATTAGTTGAGATTTGACCTAAAGTTCACATTGAAATTCATACTGTCTTATCTCAACTAAAATAAGCTTCAATTTGTATATCTTTGAATGATTATTTAATTGTGATACTCATATCAAAATAATTGAAATTGCTATATCTTTGGTTATAATAGAAATGTTTCATTAATTGGAAACCTACAGAACTGCCTCAAAACAACAAAGAAAAGTGACATAATATGCAAATAGTAGTCCTCATATACATGTTGGGAAATATGGCTACAAAATAGGCATCAAAACAAAAGTTTAACTACCATATAAACCAGCGGATCATGTCAACAACTATAGGATGGGAAGGATAGTTTCAAGGATATACTTGGTCTTAGAGCAAGTCCAACAACATCTCCTCATCGTTCTAGATGCACAACTATCTTCTAGTTGCACTGGGACTCGTCTAACTATTGTACCTCATGGTCTGCACCATAGACTGTAGGTTGATCTTATCCTCCTTGCAATAGACAACATCCTCCACACCTCTATGGAAGTCCACACAGACTGACCTAGAACTTATGCCATACTACCAGAACAGACATGAATGATTTGTCCCTCCCATTGGCATACTAGTCACCAATTTTCACTCCCACAATTGCTTTCTCCCTAGCTATCTCTCCCTTTCACGGGTAGGACTTTCTCGGGCTCTCTATTGGTTACCACAACTAGAGAGGACACCAATTGTCAGAAGTAATTGAGTTGTTTTCTGGGAATCCCCCAGTACCCCTCTATTTATAGGAGAGGGTTAGGGTATGGGTTTCCAAGATGTGTGAGAGTGGAAGGGATTGGAAGATCTTGAATTTTCATAGCCTACAAGCACTGAACCGATTAGTTGGCAACTGATATGGTCATTTGGGACTCGAGCCGATCATATCACTCAACGAGGTAGTCATTTTGTAGTTTCCCAATTGCACATGAATTTGGCAATTTGTTTCCAATTAATGCTAAACATAAATTCCTTGCATTAATATAACTGAGCAATCAAAATGATCAAACTTTCTCATGAATTCGAGAAAGTTACTAGAACATTCCTCCAGCCCAATTGAGCTAATCGGTTCACCCAGTGAATCAATTGGTTTGAGCTCGTTCTGTGTAGAACTTCAGACAATTAAGTTTCAATCAACCTGACACTCCAAACGGTCGTCTCACTAGGTGAGCCGATTGGTTGGCAGTCCAATCAGTTGATTTGTTGCATGAATTGAATACTTAAACACTTTAGCAATCAATTCAATCATCATTCAAGATTAAACTCCTCTTCTAGGTCACTTACAGTCGAACTCCATGTATCACAATCACCCAATCATCACCTTTATGACAACCCATGTTTTAGGATTGCGTTTGATGATGTCAAAGCATACCAAATGACATGTGATGAGTGTAGTGACTTGAGGTTTAAGAACCACAATCACCACCATCATTGTGAGAGTTGAATATGACTTCCATGTGTCAATCTCATAGTGGGTCTATCTGATACACTATTATCTAACATGTATTTGTGTGCTTGATTTGATATTGCCATATCATGACTAATGAGATTCTATCATCAACCAACTCACACTCTGATCTTATGTGTAATTGTTCTCTATCTACCTTCCACAATAACAACCAATCAGGGACATAATGAGAATGTATATGTATACTCTTATCATTCTCTGATCTCATCGTTCAAGTCATGTACTTGAAAACATACTTCATTGAGTAAACATCATTCTCTGGACATTTATAATGTTACATCATTATCACATAATTGAATTAAACATAATAAATTGAAAGTGTTCCTTTTATTAGTAATCAAATCATTTGCATTTATGCCATTACAATCATCATATGATTGGCTCTCTGGGCATACATACTAACAAACTCCCACTTCAATTTAGAGACAATCACCCACAAATGATATTCCAAGTGATCTAACATGTCCATCATGCTTCTGCTATGAAGGTGTGTTTGTTAAGGGGTCAACAATATTATTCTCAGTTGGTACTCTGCAACTCTTTCCATCTCCCATTGTATGATATCTCATATGGGATGGAAATGAATTTGTATATGCTTTGAGCGATGATGTGATCTGGGTTCCTTAGCTTGTGCAATAGCTCCATTGTTGTCACAATATAGCTCAATTGTGTCACTGATGCTTGGAATGACCCTGAGTTCTAAAATGAACTTATTGATCCATACAACCTCCTTTTTTGCATTCGATGCATCAGTATACTCTACCTCTATTGTAGAATCGATGACTGTATCTTACTTGGAACTCTTCCAGCTTACAACTTTGTTGTTTAGACAAAACACAAATCCTGATTGTGACTTGTAATCATCTCTGTCAGTTTGGAAGCTTGCATCGGTGTAACCTCTTACCACCAACTCTTCCTCTTCATCGTAGACAACGAACTGATCCTTAGTCTTTCTCATGTACTTGAAGATGTTCTTCACGACTGTCCAGTGAGCATCACCTAGATCTGACTGATATATGCTCGTCATGCTCAAGGCATACGAGACGTCTGGACGAGTACATAACATTGCATACATGATTGATCCAATTGTTGAGGCATATGGAATCAAACTCATGTGTTCCCTTTCTTCACAAGAACTTGGACATTGAACTTTAGAGATGGAAACTCCACATAGCATGGGCAGGTTTCCTCTCTTTGAGTTCTCCATGCTAAACTGCTTCAACACTTTGTCAATGTATGTGCTCTAACTCAGTCCAAGAAGCCTCTTGGGTCTATCACTATAGATCTTTATCCCCAAGATGTAGGATGCTTATCCCAAGTCTTTTATAGAAAATGTATTTCTCATCCATGTCTTTACCTTTTGTAAAGTAGGGATGTCATTCCCCATCAATAGTATGTCATCTACATATAATATGAGGAATGTCACTATACTCCCACTAACCTTCTTATACACACAAGTTTCATCTTCATTTTGAATAAAGCCAAACTCTTTGACTTTCTCATAAAAGTGAATATTCTAGCTCTGAGATTCTTGCTTCAACCCATAGATTTACCTCTGTATCTTACAAACTTTATTTGCATCCTTTAGGTTTATAAAACCCTCAGATTGTGTCATGTATACATCCTCAAGAAGATTCCCACTATAGAATGTAGTTTTTATCATCAATCTGCCAAATCTCATAGTCATGATAAGATCTAATAGCAAGCATGGTACTGATGGACTTAACCATGGTCACTGGAGAAAAGGTTTCATCATAGTCAATACCTTGAACTTGTCTAAAACCATTTGTAACCAATTTGCCCTTACAGGTTTGTACTTTACCATCCATGTCAGACTTCTTCTTGAAGACCCACTTGTATCCTATGAGTTTTATCCTATCAGGTGGATCCACAAAGGTCCATACCTTGTTGGTATACATGGATTCCATCTCAGATCTCATGGCCTCAAGCCATTTCTCAGACTCTGGTCCCTTAATAACACCTGGATAGGATATTGGCTCATCATCTATGACCACTTCACTACCTTCCTGAGTCACAAGATATCCAAATCTTTCAAGTTCAAGATGTGTTTTATTAGATCTATGAGGCACTTGTGTTACTTGAGGAATTTGAGTCTCTAAATACCTTATGATACTCTATGTTCCTCTTGTTCATCTATTGTTTAATGTTTTCTTGTTGATATTGAACCTCTTCGAGTTCTGCTTTCCCCCCACTGATTCCTTTGGAAATGAAATTCATCTCTAGGAATACAACATCCCTGGTACAAACACATTGTTGTCAGATAGGGAATAAAAGTAATATACTCCTCTCTTTAGGATATCCAACAATATAACATTTATCAAACTTAGGGCCAAGTTTCTCAAAAAACATTTTTCTAACATAAGCTTTGCATCCCCAAATCCTCATATAAGACATATTGGTATGCTTCCCAGTCTATATCTCATATGTTGTCTTTTGAACCGACTTAGACGGTACTTGGTATAATGTAAATGTGTCAGTTTTTAGAGCAAAACCCCAGAAGGTAGTCAGAAGCTCAGCTGAACTCATCATTGATTACACCATATCCATCAATGTGTGATTCCTTCTTTTTGATACACCATTATGCTGAGTGTTCCAAGTGGATTCCACTCAGAAATGATCCCATGGGTTTTAAGAAGGTTTCCAAACTCTTAGTTTAAGCATTCTCCACCTCGATCAAAATAAAGTACCTTAATACTTTTTCAAGTTGGTTCTGTACTTCATTCATGAACTCCTTGAACCTGTTAAGAGTTTTTCACTTATGTTTCATTAAATAAACATAGTCATACCTACTGAAGTCACAAGTAAAGGTAATTAAGTATTGATACCCACCTCTAGCGGTTGTTCTAAAAGGTCCGCACACATCAGTATGCATGAGTCCTAATATATCACTAGCCCTTTCATTGTTACCAATGAAGGGGCTCTTCACCATATTACCTAACAAACAAGATTGACATGTCTCTATTGATCAAAATCAAAAGAGTCTAGATAACCATCTTTATGGAGTCTAGATTTGCGATTCTCATTTATGTGCCCTAGACACAATGCCAAAATATGTTTTGTTTGAGTTGTTGAGTTTTAGTCTTTTATTATTTACATTATAAACATTTGTCTTTAGATCTAAGAAATAAAGACCATAAGACATTGGGGCACTGCCATAAATAATCCCATCTTTCAAAATAGAACATCAACCATTTTTTTATATGGAATTGAAATGCATCCTTGTCCATACAAGATGCAAAAATGATGTTTCTTTTTATAGAAGGTACATAACAATGGTTCATTAACTCTACTACAAGCCTTGTGGGAAGATATAAACTATAGGTTCCAACTACACTTGCCACAACTCTTGCACCATTTGCAACTCACAGTTCCACCTTGCCTCTTCTCCAAGGCCTACTTCCTTTCAGATCATGCATATTGAAACATATGTGAGATCCACATAGGGTGTCTTGTACCCATGATGAAGAAGTAGATAGATTTATCTCAATAACATATATACATGAAGTGGAGATCACCATCCCTATCTTCTTCTTCTTGAATGCCTTCAAGTATAAAGGATGAGTTCCTCATGTACTTTTCTTTCTCCTTATTTTGAGTGTTGAAGATTTAGGATGTGGCTTTAGAACTCTTTTTAGACTTACTTTGATCCTTGGACTCATCTCCATTTATCATCATCACGGGCTTGTCCTTATTCAATCTTGCTTCAGCATGTATCATCATGGCAAGCAAGTATGACATCAGGCTGGCCATCTTATTCATGTCATAACATTCAATAAACTGGATATATGATTCTAGAAATGACTTTAGAATCATATCCGTGGAAAACTCTTGTCTCAAAGTGAGTCCAAGTTCTTCAAGATGATGCACATGTCCAATCATATTGAGCACATGTTCTTCTACTAAGGTTTCCTCTACCACCTTAGACTCAAATAGCGCCTTTATGATATCATCCCTTTCTTGCTTTGTAAGGCCAAGGGTCACTTTCTGAAGATTTGTTATCATATCAAGAATCCCCATGTCCTCACACTACTCATGCAACTAAGCAAAAGGTACTTTATCGCTAAAGCATCATTGACATGCTTCCAGTAAGCATCCACTTGTGCCCCAGGTGCATCAGGAGCATGTATTTCTGGAACTGGTTTGTCAAGGATGTAGATCTTGCACTCTTCATTGAGAACCCTTCTCAAAGTCCAAAACTAGTCATGGAAATTTGTCCCATCAAGTTTGTCCTTCTTCAGGACTAATCGCCATACATATTTGTTTATCATTTGATTCTATAAGAGAAAACTTGCATTTATCAAAAACCCTTTTGATTTGATTTGATTTGAGAAATCTGACGATATCAATTACGTATTTAATTAATTAGCACTCCCACTATTTTATTGAAATTGATAGCCCCCACATATCAATTTGGAATATTGCAATGTACAATATTCTAGTGGGACAGATCTAAGATAATTCAACTACTTTTGTGTTGCATTTGGGAATGCACGTTGATAATGTTAAATCTTATGATGCCTAAACCTTAGGTTATCCACCTAATCTTGATATGAGTTTCTCATATCCTAGTCTTGATGATTTAAAACCCCTTTTATGAGTGGGCCCTTTGACTTGATGACTCATGACCTTGTTGCCCTAATATGAGTGTTTTGACACTAGAATGACCACAAGTGATCATATAAAATGTATGGAATTTAAAAATGACTTGGAAAATGAAACACACCTATATAATTGACATAAATCGATAAAATATCATCAAATGTAACTTGAAACCTATAATTTGTCCAAACCCCTAAAATGGATCTCTATTTGGGGTTAATGATATGAGCACGCTGAAAACCTAGGAACTAAATGTCAAGCGCATCTATGTCGACGACCTTGTCATCATCAGCTAGTAGTCATCATCATCATCAGAGGGTGCAACAGTGGTAGCATGTGTGTCCTCACCACCATCTCCATCATCATCAGAGTCATCATCACCATCCTCATCCTCATCACCATCACCCTCTGCATCATCCTCAATGTCATCCTCATCTACCATCTCCTCATCCTTAGGAGGTCCAATGGAGCGAGTAGTAGGCCAATTACCTTGTTACTCTGCCCAAGACATACATATAGTGCATTTTCTTTCTCAAAGCTGGGTGTAGAAACCCCATAAAAACCAGCAAGCATGGTGGAGGTGGGGCCAGGAGGAAGATCAAGTAGATGAGAGGCACTCGTCTGAGCAGAGGCATGTCCACCATCAGAGGAAGGAGGTACAACAGAAGCACCATGTTGGTAGTCCGGGTGGAACTAACTATATGCATAAGAGGCACAATCAACAACTGGGTAGGTCTGGTAGGTCAGATACAGATGGGAGTAGGACAAGTTCATGTTAGACATTATCAGAATAAGGACCTATTGTAGGCGATCCTGAACTTGCATGTTATTGGTGCATCATGTAGCCCATGAGGGTTTCATTTGACATCGAAAAGGAGTCACAACCAGGTCTAGGAGTAGGCTAGATAGAGGTCAAGGCACCAGGGATAGAGAAGGTGAGATGAAAGGATTTCTTGACTGTGGTGTCACTGATATAAACTCCTATTTGGATGACTTTATAACCAAGGTGTTTGAAAAGGGATTTATCAATATGATCTTGAAAGACACCATAAATCAGATTCGGGTAAGGTGTGTGGGATTCTCTAGTGTTCTTATCTGTGTCAAAGAAAGTCATGTGATGTAGAATGTATCTTTCCCATTTGACATGGATATTATGAAGAAGATAATACGTGATCACTGTTGAGTTTTCTGTAACATCTGTTTGATTCCTCTTTGGATGGATGTTGCAGTTAAGTATAAGAGCAACCAAGTGAGTCTTAATGTCAAAATAAGAATATGGTAAGATGTCTTTCTTCCTATATAGAACCTTTGGCTTCTTTAAGGTTTATGAACATCAGGAAGGGTTAACTCAGGCTCAAAACTCTTGTATATGGCTTCAGGATCAAGGAGGTCATGGTATGTAGGATAGGGACTCTAACAATTTGCCGAGAAGCAATATAAGTAAGTATTTAATGAATACTCAGAGATATGAACCTTGAATCCCCCTATCATGGATGATAAAAATTACTTAGGTATTGGAAGGAGGCACTAAAGTGGTGTAGTTCCAGGTAAGATTTGCATAGAACTCATGCATTGGTTTCTTGCTCGATCGAAAGTTGTTATAGGTCATGCATTCATAGCAAAGATCATCAAGGTGTTAGTTAGAAAAGAGATGCTTGACCTCTTTCCATAGCTCATTGCTAGTCATGGAGCTTCCACTTACGTGGAATTGCGTGCACCACTAAAAATCCTAAAGATGGTAAATCTTTAAGTTTAACCTTGCTTATACTAGATCGAGAACTCCACCCACGTATGCTAAGATACGTGGAAGCCTTATCATAGTATAGTTAAGGGTCGAATCCATGGGACAACGGTCTTGTTGGGAGCAACAAGAAGGAATACGTTGGAATTTCACTTAATCTCTTAATAGGAGGTACTTAGATCAAAAGGTTGGTTTGGTTGTTTTTAAACTAAGAGCAAGTAAAGTAAAGCAAAGAAGTAAATTTAAGGATGTCAACAATGATAGAAAGCCACTAGGATGTGATCGGTTTTCACCGCCACTACACACGGATCAAAACATGCAACATAAAAAACAACCTGCAAAAAGAGCCCAGACAGTTAGTATCTTTGTAGATTTAGCTTCCTTTCGGAGAGCTAACTACGAGGGGTGTGGGGATGTTGCAAAGTCAGCCATCCCCGAACGAATGGTCACCTACTTTGCATCATTCCCTTCGCAAAGTGAGTTTCTCGACTTACCAAGACTATACTTTCATACGTCAACTGATTCCATTTCATAGTATGGAAGTAAAACATTGGTAGTGAGTTTACTCCACTTCTTGAAAAACACTCCTAGATACTGAAATAGATGCATGGTGGAGACATGCATCAAGAACCAACATTCAATCGAGTTTCGAATCTAGTAGTACAATCATAGACAAATCATACTAAAAGATAAAAGATAACACAAGTTGGTGATCAAGCAACAAGCATTCATTAAGCGATTGATGTTGAACTCAAAAGAAAGAACTCTATATTGCAAACTATGGATTACATTACATGAAATGAAAACATGGGTAGCGGGGCTACTCCCCACACCCTAGTGAAGGAGACTACTCGATCATGACTAGGACAAAGAAGGAGGTGAGAAGAGAGAGAGAGCGTCATCCCCACAAAGGAGAGAGGAAATTCAACCCCTTGGAGAGAGAGAGAGTGACGATCTTCAAACTTCACATGTTGCTCGACGATGAGGTCTCGTCTTCCCACCTTCTTTGGTGAAGAGAGAGAAAGCAGCTTCAGGATGGAACATGGATCTCAAACCGACATCCTTTGGGCAGAGGATGGAAGTTGGAATAGCTCTGGAGTCGTGGAGGCAGCCTCTGGGTGTCTGAAACTCATCTCTTTGGGAGGACCCCTTGGGTCTTATTTATAGGCCTTAGCTGAAGTCCAAACGGTTTGGTCAGTTTTGGATCCAAACAATTTTGAAGACCGTTTGGACTCTGAAACCGTTTGGACCTCGAGACCATTTGGACCCCGAGACCGTTTGGACTCCGAGACCGTTTGGCTTCATGCGGTCTTGGGACCGATTGGCTTCATGCGGTCTAGGGACCGTGTGAGTCCATGCGGTCTTGGGACCGTGTGAGTCCATGCGGTCTTGGGACCGTTTGGCTTCATGCGGTCTTGGGACCGTGTGAGTCCATGCAGTCTTGGGACCGATTGGCTTCATGCGGTGTTGGGACTGTGTGAGTCCATGCGGTCTTGGGATCGTTTGGCTTCATGCGGTCTTGGGACCGTGTGAGTCCATGCGGTCTTGGGACCAGTTGAGTCTTTTATGATTTTTTGTGTCTTTTTCTGTAAGTAAAAAGGAGAAAAGTTAATCTAATAGTATATTTGCAATAAGAGAGGATAGTTAGGGATGTTGTCTAATTTTATCTGAGAAAGAGTGTGGAAAACTGAATAAAAATACTAAGATAACATCACAAAATTGGAGGTTATCACCCCCCTAACTTAGAGTCTAGCTTGTCCTCAAGTTAGATAGAGCTAAGGCATGTAGCGGCGAGGCGATTTTATTTAGTTAAGGTTTCCATACTCTTGCTTCAGTTCTAAACCTGAGATCTCCTAAGGTCGTATCAGAGCCTTTTTCTTGCCTTAACTCTTTCAGGTATTGAGAGTTGCTTGGATCTCAGGTTCTTTCCATATATCTAAGTCTACATTGGAACCACTTTTTGTTCGGTGCATGTCATTGACTCTAATCAGCTTTATACTTTCTCTAAAAATCCTACTGGAAGCTAGAGTGGGTATGAGGGTTGGCTAAAGGCTTAATGTGTAACTCCCCCTTCAAGTGGGGGAGGGGTTTGTCTATGATTTTAGGATCTCACTACTGGGCACGATACATCTGCCTTCGTGAGGGCAGCTGAATGTACCGGCCGGGCGAGCCCTTTATTAGCCTTTCATATATTTAGATACCTTAGGGTCTCGCTACCGGGCACGACACATATGCCTTTGTGAGGGCAGCTGAATGTACCAGCCGGGAGATACCTTCATTGGTTCTCTATATAGATCCTTATTCATGACACAACTCTCATAGTTTTATTTGGCACTCTGGCTTTTATTCATAAAAACTCACAAGATTAGGTTATGGGTTTTTAGGGAAATTTTTTGGGCGGCCAAGCCTCTTTTATTTGAAGAGAAGAAAGTTGTTCTTAGAGTTTCTCGACATGCAATTATTTGGTTCACTTGCGAGACTTCTTGATTTGGATTTCACCTGATATTCCTCCCATCCTTGAGAGTGATTGGCTTATTTTGGCCTTGATGCTAACCTTCGGGGAGTCATATGTAGAAATGAAGCAAAAGCATGAAAATTCAAAAGTGGGGATATTTTATTAATTCACCATTACATGTCTAAGTGCTATTCTTATTATTACTTTTTGAGTACTAGATGGATTCTAAAGTTGGTTAGAAATGACTTTGTTCCAAAAGGGATGTTCTTCTAGCGAAGTTTATTTTAACAGGGAAGACAAAAAATAAATGTGCCAAGAAACTTGTAAGAAATGAAATAAAATGTAGGAAGGGTTTGGAAATGATACCTCGCCCTTGTCAGTGTACTCCCCCCCTAACTTATCACTCACTCTGTCCTCAGAGTGTCAAAGTGATAGATGGAGAAGTACAAGGACAAGGGCGTCAGACTTCTGTTAATCCTGAGTTTTCCCCTGGTGTTCTGAGTAGATTAGCTGCAAACTTTCCGCGTAGGGCGTGGTAGTCCACGTCTGTCATGTCCTCTACTGGTCTTTGAAGGACCATGATGGTGTACATCCAGTAGAGGGCGTGTAAGCCACAGTCGTTTGATTCCCGAATTTGTTGGGGACATTTATGGTTGAAGGATGGGCGATGAAAGTGTTCTTTGCCGTATGCCCTTGTGTGCTGACTTAGAATATCGATTAGTCTGTCTGCACATTCCTTCGCCACTTCCTCTGTCGGCGTATTTGGTGTTATTACATATTTCTTCTGTCGTGGATTGAACTGGCTGTCGGAACTGTTGTAGATGGTAGTTGTTCCTTCGGGTAGGTTTGTTGCCAGAAGCATCCAGTGCTCATGGTGAAGGAAGGGTAGCATGATAAACTTCGGTGTTGTATGTTGTAGGAAGGAAATTAGTGCTTCAGTTGTTCCAAAGTTCTTTAGCTTTAGGAGATCGTCCTTCATATAAGAAGATGCCATATAGGTTGTAGGGTAATTCCGTCCGAGAAGAAATTGATAGGCAGCCATCAAGCTCACGGATAGAGACCCTTTGAACTGTACAGTTTCTCGTAACGCGTCTGCCATGACCAAAATGTCACCGAACATGAAAGCGAGGTCATCTTTCTTGGCGTAAAGCCTTGACATGATGAGACAGAGTTCATTGTCGGAGAGACTTTTGCAAGAACTGAGGTAGAAATCTGGGAAAGTGGGTTCTATGGAAGATAGGGGCACCATTTGTGATGGCGATCTCTTAATGGTTGCCCCTGACAAAAGATCTATGTCCCCTTTATCCTGTGCCAGATCAAAGTGGGAAGGGTCCCATTTTCTTTACTCGGGAACTATGGCCGGCTGTTTGTTTTTTCCCAATTCTTGTAAAGTTTGTCTGAAAGGTCGCCTTTGCGGACGTTGGATTGCTGAAAAGAGGTAACGGGGGATGTCATCTGGTGCCATTGTCGGGTCCTTGAAGAACCTTCTATCACAAATAAGCTCCATGGCGTAACACCCTCACAGGGAGTGAAAATCTTCGGTGACCAGCTCGGTAAAGGGGATTTATTGGTTTAGCGCTTGAATGTGACGGATAGTGTAGAAAGAGCAATCTCCAGATCCCTCAGTTGTTTGGACTTGCGGGTTTAATATTTGGAACCAGAGTTGGCTCCAGTCCTGACGGAGGGACGGGCGTGCAGCCCAAATTAGCTTAAGGAGCCGGAAAGGTATACATCTTGCCTCTCCTACTTCTTCTCCAACAAAATTTATTGTTCCGAATGGTAACTCAGTGGCGCAAAAATTGTACACCTTGGCGTCCCAAGCCTCGGTGTCCACAATCATAAACAACCAGTGATCGGAGACTTGAAATGGCATGGTAAGATATCGTGCCCTCCGTGCTAAACCAGCCCGCAGCCGCTCTATTGACTTTGCTCGTATTTCTTTGTATAACAAGCCTATAGATAGAGCAGGTGAGGCGTTAAATACTAGCTGCTGCCTCTTAGAGCTTCTGTAAACTTCTATGCAGTTGGAAGGTAGGACACGGAAGATTGCCATTAACATCGTTGACCGTGGTCGTAGGATGTTGCGGAAATCTTCGCGTGTCAACTTGCGCTTAGTCTTTGTATTGTGGTAGATGATGTCTCCCCCCTCTTTGGCATCGTCGACAATAGTGTTCTGGATAAAGATGTCATGAGCATCTAGTGTAGAGATGGCCGCCATATCTAAATCGTGCATCTTATGCGGTAGAGGTGGTGGCGGGGGAAGCTCCTGCGGAGGGGGTGAAGAAGTTTGTTCCAAATCTTCTATATAGACTTGCAGATCTTCATATGAATTGGAAGCAGAATCGAGTTCTTCATTTGTATCTAAACGTACTCGTTCTGATTCTTCCTATTTTGGAGGAAAGGGCACGGATTGGTCAAGTGCGGAAAATGTTGAGTGGCAGTTGGTGGTGGGCTTGCGCTGGTTCCTAAAATACATTGGTGGAACTCAGCAAAAGCCGTGTCTTTTACAGACTCCCCTATGGATCCCAAAGCACGGTAATCGAGGAATTGGTCCCCATATGATATATTTACATTTTCGTTGTGGGTGGGGGACTTGGGATGATGTCCACCTTCATGCGAAAATCAGATTAACTAATGCGGAAGCGTTCATCAAGCAGCGGATTAGCGAAAATCACTAAAAATTAAAACTTTTTGCAAAGAGATCCACACATAGGAAATCTTTTCCAACAAATGCCATTGTATATCATATACATTCTATTTCAAACGTACATATCATGTACCATCTTTTTCCAGAGACTACATCATCAGCTGCCTTATAAACATATATGCAGGCAGCATACAAATCTCGAGGCATCAAGCCAAAACCTCAGACTGATATATCAAAAACACTGACTAAAAACTCCGAGGACCTGAGAGTACAAAGACGACACATAGGACTACTATCTATATGACTAGACAGACAATATCTCCACCTGAGATCTTATTGCTGTCCCTGTTGTTGCTGTTGCTGCTGCTCTTTCCCTGTTCTAGGGTTTCTGCTCTGCCTTTCATGCATACCTAAAAATGTTTCCCACGGGGGTGAGACAATTGTAAAAATTGCCCCAGCGAGAGATATAACTCTCCGCCAGAAACATTATTATTGCAACTTGAGAAGATGAATATGAACATGAGAATCATATCTATTTGACAGCAAATATTTTAATGTCTAACAGATTAGAACATTACTCTATATCAGAAGCATTGCAGTTATTACTTGATAGAATTAACATGTCACTTATCCTTTAATGAATAGGAAGAACATGTATAACATCTATTCAAACAACAGAATCATTACCACTGCATTAACTTTCTTCAGGCTTAGATCATATATCTAAAGCCTGGCATTATCAATGTGGAGTCATGGCCCGTAGCCATACTCTTTTCATAAGTGTTGGGATCTTAATCCCTCACTTCACCACTGGGTTTTTCTCATCCTTTCACAATTTCAATACCATAACCATGAAATCATGGGTATTCAAACCCTTTATTCATCACTTGAGCACTGTTACCTCTTTCTCAGGTAACTAACACCTTTAGGTCATTTGACCAAGGTAAGTATGATACTTGCTACACAAGCATCCATCATGGCACTTGATGCACATTAACTCTCTTGCCACATCTTACCAGGCACAAGGTATATTATAGCACACAAGGCCCAATAAACAAATTCAAACTAATAACACATCATAGCTCATACCTGGCTATGCTCATCATCTCATGATACCTACATGGTTAGCACATATAATAGCAGTACATCAATTATCTATCAATACCATGAAAAAAGAATGTATTAATAATTCAAGGGTATTACCCTTAATCCTTTACCAGGATTTGGATTTCCATCACACATAGCTCATCAGAACAATGTACATCTTGTCACCTTTCACTAGGCAACAACTTTATTCACATGGCTCACAAAACCATTCACATCTTGTCATCTCTCACTAGGCAACAACTTTATTCACATGGCACACAAGGCCATTCACATCTTGTCACCTCTCACTAGGCAACAAATTTATTCACATGGCGCACAAGGCCATTCACATATTGTCACCTCTCACTAGGCAACAACTTAAAACAAAGGCTTACAAACCCAACTCATCTTGTTACTTCTTTCTCAGTAACAAAAACATAATGGCACATATGGCCAATCAATTCTTATCAAATAAACATCATAGCTCATACCTGGCTATGATCATCAACTCATGAGACCTGCATGATTGTCACACATGATAATAGACTTATCAAGTTCACAACACATCATGCAATATAGGGTAACACCACTATTCTCTTACTAGGGTTAGAGTTTACCATCAATTAGGGCTTTCTCTCACATATCATTACCCTTCATTAAGAATAGGGTTTTCCATTATTAACCATTTAGCTTTTCAAGATCATATTATCAATGATCAAACCCTAGTTCATTGCTCCCCACATCTAGGAGCCAACATTTATACCATAAGTATTCAATCATACTTATTTATTCTCACCAATTATCATTAAATGATTATCATCACAAGGTATGAGTATCTCTCTCATCCTTAAGTTGAGAATTAACAAAACGACCATGTTAGTTCACTTTCAATTCAGCTCTAAGTCAAGCATAGACCACCACGTCCGTGCTACCTTGCACGGTCGTGCAGAGTGAAGCTACCACGGTCGTGCTACCCTGTACGGTCGTGCAGAGTAAAGTCGCCACGGCCGTGCTGCCTTGCACGGTCGTGCTACATAGGATCATCACATGAATCATATTTATATATATGAATTCTATTATTTGATCCTTTCAACTTGATTAGGTCACATCAACCCTTCAATCATATGCATACAACTATGATTAACATAGGGTACCAAGTCATTGGTCCTATAAGCAATTAGGGATGCATTCCCAATTAGGGTTTCTCATGAAATCACCTATAATTAGGGTTCCACATGGATGCACCCTCAATTAGGGTTTCACTTGGAATCACCCTCAACTAGGGTTTCACATGGAATCACCCTCAACTAGGGTTTCACATTGAATCACCCTCAACTAGGGCTTCACATGGAATCATCCTCAACTAGGGTTTCACATGGAATCACCCACAATTAGGGTTGAATTCAATAACCCTGTCAATTAGGGTTTATGTTCATGTTTAGGGTTTCATGATCTCTTTGATTAAGGATCATAACCCTTATACACCACATGATTCATATTCATGTATGAATTCATGCTATCAGCTTCTTAACTTGATTAGGTCATATTAACTCTTCAGTCGAGTACATACAACTATGATTAACATAGTGTATCAAGTCATTGATCCTATAAGCAATTAGGGATTCATCCCTTAATTGGCACTTAATCACTTAGGTACTATTAGGGTTTCAACCTTTGTACCTTCATTTATTACCATTACTAATCATCATTGGATCAATAGAACATTCATCATCTTAATTCTCAAAAATTGAATTACATTGGACCTCCATTTCATAAGGTATCCAAATGAATTAGGGTTTCCAATGTTGATTCCTTCAATCATTGGATTCATGGGACCAATCATCAATTGGACCTACCCTCATACTTCAATTGAGTTTAATAGGTCAACCTTCAACTGATTTGACCCTCAATTGACCCTCAATTGATCATCAATTGGGGTTGGAATCAATTGAATTAGGGTTTAGAATCAATGAACCTTCAATATTCATCAATGTGTAACTAGTTACTTCATAACTATTGAACCACCATTCAAATGGGGTATGACCTGACCCCAAACGGTCTTGAGGTCGTTTGGATGACCTCCAAACGGTCTTGAGACCGTTTTCCCATCATATCACTCAAATCCAAGCAATCTAATTAGGGTTTGGTTCATTGAAGTGCTCACCAAATCAGCAATCTATTGCAGATCAACTTGATATCTTTAGACCTTCAACCACTGAACTATACTCAACCCTAGACCTCCAAACGGTATTGGGTGACCATTAAACGGTCTTGAGGTCGTTTGGATGACCTCCAAACGGTCTTGAGACCGTTTGGCCCATCCAAACTTTGGACTTTAGTGAAAAATCATCATGGATTGGTCTATCGAGTTGATCGACAAATCAGCATTTACTTGCAGTATGATTTGGTACCTTTGGACCTTCAATTGGTCAACTATACTTGACCCCAGACCTCCAAACGGTCTTGGGGTGATCCCCAAACGGTCTTGAGACCGTTTGGGCTAATCAACCCAAAATCTCAACTTAACTCATTGGAATTTCAGCACTATTTTCAATTAGGGTTTGCCTAATTGATTAGCCTTCAACTCATGATCCCTTTGTATTTAACCCCTAAAATTTGGAGGGTCATTAACCAACATCATTATGAACAAAAATATCATACGGTCAACGCTTGGTCAACGCACTCAAACGGTCTTGAAACCGTTTGCCCAAGAAGGTCAAGTTGATCAGGTTGAAAATCAGCACTTAATCCAATTAGGTTTCCCTAATTGCTTAGGCTTAAACTCACGATTCCTTGGGAGTTAACCCATAAAACTTGGTGAGTCATTATCCAACATAATTAGGATAAAAAATCTCATACGGTCAACGCTTGTTCAACGCACTCAAACGGTCTTGAAACCGTTTTCCCAAGCAGGTCAAGTTGATCAGGTTGAAAATCAGCACTTAATCCAATTAGGTTTCCCTAATTGATTAGGCTTCAACTCACGATTCCTTTGGCGTTAACCCCTCAAATTTTGAGGGTAATTATCCTACATAATTAGGAACGAGATTACCAAACGGTCCATGCTTGGTCAACTCTTTGATACGGGTTTGAAACCGTTTGCCACCAAACGGTTTTGGTGAAACCGTTTGGTCCCAACCAATGAGATCATTTGCTCCCAAGATATTTGGTGAGGTGCTTTCTTATGATGATGTCATCATCATCTTACTTCGTGCACCCAAGAACAACAACCGTTCTTGATGGAATTTGCAGCAAAGAAGCAAAAGTTTATCAAATTGAAGAAATCAATCAACAAAGCATAGAAGATTGATGCAATAGCAATGTTTGAGGGTTTAAGTTATAAAACCCGCCTCCAATTGAGCTCCAAAGCTCCAAGCTCACGCCATTAATGGTGGATGAATCTCTAGCAACTCCCCCTAGGCTCGTCCTCAAGCTTTTGATTGCAAAAGTTGGCTAGGGTTGAAGAGGAGATCGAAATAAGAAGGAATCCATAATTTATTTTTGATTTCCACCATGAAATCAAGGAAAACGAAGGTCAAGAGCTTACCAACAGGTTGGGAGGCGTCCTCCTGCTCCTCCCTAGCTCCTTGGTCGGTTTTGCAAGCAAGGGAAAGAAGAAAATCCGAAATAGCCTTTCATTTGGCTTGAAAAAGGCACTTTTATAAGGAAATTGATGAGAGAGAAAATGCATTATTAAAATGCATTAAATTCCAAAAATATGGCCGCCTCTTCCCCCTCAAATCCCTTAAGGACGAGGCACCTTCCTTTGCCTTTAATTCTCCTTCATTATCCTTGATTTAAATAAAATCAAATTAAGCACCTTAATGCTTATTATATTAATATCCATATGTGCGTGGGTTTTCTTTTTCTTATAATAAGGTTAGTGGAATTTCACCTACTTAGGATATTTTCGTTCCTTATCTTGGCAAAGGAACGTCCATCCTTATTCAAAATCAACCCAAAACATTTTGGTTGAAATCCCTTCAATTATTTTTATTCATTTTTGCCCTAAATCAAATTAGGGTTTCAATTAGGCATTAATCTTGATTATTTTAATATCAAGATTCTCTCTCCTCCAACTTAGTTCAAATGAGGAGTACCTCTCATTTTCTTTGCTATACATGATGCCAAGAAATATTAAGGACCTTATTGAAGTGGTAATTTGCATATTGAACCCTAGGTCTTGGGTAAATTGCACTTTTCACCAAAACTAGGTTTTAATGCACAACACTGCTTTACAAGCTTAATCTTGGTGCCCAAGCTTGTGAAAACCATACCACTACATCATATTCATTCTTATGATGTCTCAACAACAGAGGAACATCTTACCATGCAACATTTGCAATTTAACCCCTCAACTTGGGTAATTTCCACTTTGGTCCAAAATAAGCAAACATTGCTTCAACATTGCTCAAACAGGACCAAAATTGAAACATAAGTTTCTTATGAGGCCTAATTACTTTTCCCAAGATAAGATTAAGAATCTACTTAACCTTATTAGGCAAAACATCTAGGGTTAAATCATAACCCAGGTCAGGGGTGTTACAAATTATAAACCCCTAACAAGGATTTCGTCCTCGAAATCCCAGGAAAAGGAGGAACATATTGTTCATTAATCATGCCCTCAAGTATCCACATATCATCTTAATATCATGGAGATATCATGAACTCTGTGATTCCACACAAAGATCCTTTCATTAGTTCAACCTCATCAATGTTTATGCAGAGCATAAACCCCTAACATATGATGTCCATATCATTGAAAGGAAGAAGCATAAAAGAACATACTTCAATAATCACTCAAGAATACTTATCAAAAGGAAAAACATATATATCTAACATAGATAATTCACTTAGAAAACTCTATGTAATTGGGAATGTTCACATAGCTCTTCCTTTTTGTTGGGAATGTTCACATAGCTTTTCCTTTTAATTGGGAATGTTCACATAGCTTTGCCTTTTAATTGGGAATGTTCACATAGCTTTTCCTTTTTGTCAGGAATGTTCACATAGCTTTTCCTTTTGGTTGGGAATGTTCACATAGCTTTTCCTTTTAATTGGGAATGTTCACATAGCTTTTCCTTTTTGTTGGGAATGTTCACATAGCTTTTCCTTTTTGTTGGGAATGTTCACATAGCTTTTCCTTTTTGTTGGGAATGTTCACATAGCTTTTCCCTTTAGTTGGGAATGTTCACATAGCTTTTCCTTTTTGTTGGGAATGTTCACATAGCTTTTCCTTTTTGTTGGGAATGTTCACATAGCTTTTCCTTTTAGTTGGGAATGTTCACATAGCTTTTCCTTTTAATTGGGAATGTTCACATAGCTTTTCCTTTTTGTTGGGAATGTTCACATAGCTTTTCCTTTTAGTTGGGAATGTTCACATAGCTTTTCCTTTTAATTGGGAATGTTCACATAGCTTTTCCTTTTTGTTGGGAATGTTCACATAGCTTTTCCTTTTAATTGGGAATGTTTACATAGCTTTTCCTTTTTGTTGGGAATGTTCACAGAGCTTTTCCTTTTAGTTGGGAATGTTCACATAGCTTTTCCTTTTAATTGGGAATGTTCACATAGCTTTTCCTTTTTGTTGGGAATGTTCACATAGCTTTTCCTTTTAGTTGGGAATGTTCACATAGCTTTTCCTTTTAGTTGGGAATGTTCACATAGCTTTTCCTTTTTGTTTCATTATACTCTCTAGATTGTTTCAGAATGACTACTTGATCAGAGTAATAAAAAAGATAACAATCTAAGAGTTTCATACTTGCCTTATCTTCAATGATCATATACCTGGCCAGGGTATATAAGTATTGAGATTAGGTAGTATGCACTTTATTTGCTATCATATTCCTCACTTTTCATATCATTGTACACACAAGATTTTCCCTTGTTCCAACATGACTAAGTCATTTAGGAACTCTTTTAAAGCTCAAGCTTTCTATATTAAGGACTGATAATCTAGGTTGTAAGGCTAGTATCCAGTCCACCATATGCATTACTGTTGCCCTAATCTGCCAAATAAGAGCATGATCATAGGATTCTCTATCCTGATCAGGTCTTAATGGGGATTCTCAGGCACTTGTTCTCCTCTTGCATGATCCTTGCACCACTTCTTGGTGCAACAACATTGCCCTAAGCAATGTGTTCGTTGTGCTCTCCAGTCATTTTAAAACTTTACCCTTTCTCTGCACGAGCAGAAATCATTATAGGGTATACTGGAGGACACTAACACAGACTCGATACCTTAGTCCTATGTCTCTGTAGACTCAGCGAATCTAGAGCTCTGATACCACTAAATTGTGACGACCGTCTCGCGAAAATAAGATTAACTAATGCGGAAGCGTTCATCAAGCAGCGGATTAGCGAAAATCACTAAAAATTAAAACTTTTTGCAAAGAGATCCACACATAGGAAATCTTTTCCAACAAATGCCATTGTATATCATATACATTCTATTTCAAACGTACATATCATGTACCACCTTTTTCCAGAGACTACATCATCAGCTGCCTTATAAACATATATGCAGGCAGCATACAAATCTCGAGGCATCAAGCCAAAACCTCAGACTGATATATCAAAAACACTGACTAAAAACTCTGAGGACCTGAGAGTACAAAGACGACACATAGGACTACTATCTATATGACTAGACAGACAATATCTCCACCTGAGATCTTATTGATGTCCCTGTTGTTGTTGTTGCTGCTGCTCTTTCCCTGTTCTAGGGTTTCTGCTCTGCCTTTCATGCATACCTAAAAATGTTTCCCACGGGGGTGAGAAAATTGTAAAAATTGCCCCAGCGAGAGATATAACTCTCCGCCAGAAACATTATTATTGCAACTTGAGAAGATGAATATGAACATGAGAATCATATCTATTTGACAGCAAATATTTTAATGTCTAACAGATTAGAACATTACTCTATATCAAAAGCATTGCAGTTATTACTTGATAGAATTAACATGTCACTTATCCTTTAATGAATAGGAAGAACATGTATAACATCTATTCAAACAACAGAATCATTACCACTGCATTAACTTTCTTCAGGCTTAGATCATATATCTAAAGCCTGGCATTATCAATGTGGAGTCATGGCCCGTAGCCATACTCTTTTCATAAGTGTTGGGATCTTAATCCCTCACTTCACCACTGGGTTTTTCTCATCCTTTCACAATTTCAATACCATAACCATGAAATCATGGGTATTCAAACCCTTTATTCATCACTTGAGCACTGTTACCTCTTTCTCAGGTAACTAACACCTTTAGGTCATTTGACCAAGGTAAGTATGATACTTGCTACACAAGCATCCATCATGGCACTTGATGCGCATTAACTCTCTTGCCACCTCTTACCAGGCACAAGGTATATTATAGCACACAAGGCCCAATAAACAAATTCAAACTAATAACACATCATAGCTCATACCTGGCTATGCTCATCATCTCATGATACCTGCATGGTTAGCACATATAATAGCAGTACATCAATTATCTATCAATACCATGCAAAAAGAATGTATTAATAATTCAAGGGTATTACCCTTAATCCTTTACCAAGATTTGGATTTCCATCACACATAGCTCATCAGAACACTGTACATCTTGTCACCTTTCACTAGGCAACAACTTTATTCACATGGCTCACAAAACCATTCACATCTTGTCATCTCTCACTAGGCAACAAATTTATTCACATGGCGCACAAGGCCATTCACATCTTGTCACCTCTCACTAGGCAACAACTTTATTCACATGGCGCACAAGGCCATTCACATATTGTCACCTCTCACTAGGCAACAACTTAAAATAAAGGCTTACAAACCCAACTCATCTTGTTACTTCTTTCTCAGTAACAAAAACATAATGGCACATATGGCCAATCAATTCTTATCAAATAAACATCATAGCTCATACCTGGCTATGATCATCAACTCATGAGACCTGCATGATTGTCACACATGATAATAGACTTATCAAGTTCAAAACACATCATGCAATATAGGGTAACACCACTATTCCCTTACCAGGGTTAGAGTTTACCATCAATTAGGGCTTTCTCTCACATATCATTACCCTTCATTAAGAATAGGGTTTTCCATTATTAACCATTTAGGTTTTCAAGATCATATTATCAATGATCAAACCCTAGTTCATTTCTCCCCACATCTAGGAGCCAACATTTATACCATAAGTATTCAATCATACTTATTTATTCTCACCAATTATCATTAAATGATTATCATCACAAGGTATGAGTATCTCTCTCATCCTTAAGTTGAGAATTAACAAAATGACCATGTTAGTTCACTTTCAATTCATCTCTAAGTCAAGCATAGACCACCACGGCCGTGCTACCTTGCACGGTCGTGCAGAGTGAAGCTACCACGGCCGTGCTACCCTGTATGGTCGTGCAGAGTAAAGTCGCCACGGCCGTGCTGCCTTGCACGGTCGTGCTACATAGGATCATCACATGAATCATATATATATATATATATATATATATGAATTCTATTATTTGATCCTTTCAACTTGATTAGGTCACATCAACCCTTCAATCATATGCATACAACTATGATTAACATAGGGTACCAAGTCATTGGTCCTATAAGCAATTAGGGATGCATTCCCAATTAGGGTTTCTCATGAAATCACCTACAATTAGGGTTCCTCATGGATGCACCCTCAATTAGGGTTTCACTTGGAATCACCCTCAACTAGGGTTTCACATTGAATCACCCTCAACTAGGGTTTCACATTGAATCACCCTCAACTAGGGTTTCACATGGAATCACCCTCAACTAGGGTTTCACATGGAATCACCCACAATTAGGGTTGAATTCAATAACCCTGTCAATTAGGGTTTATGTTCATGTTTAGGGTTTCATGATCTCTTTGATTAAGGATCATAACCCTTATACACCACATGATTCATATTCATGTATGAATTCATGCTATCAACTTCTTAACTTGATTAAGTCATATCAACTCTTCAGTCGAGTACATACAACTATGATTAACATAGTGTATCAAGTCATTGATCCTATAAGCAATCAGGGATTCATCCCTTAATTGGCACTTAATCACTTAGGTACTATTAGGGTTTCAACCTTTGTACCTTCATTTATTACCATTACTAATCATCATTGGATCAATAGAACATTCATCATCTTAATTCTCAAAAATTGAATTACATTGGACCTCCATTACATAAGGTATCCAAATGAATTAGGGTTTCCAATGTTGATTCCTTCAATCATTGGATTCATGGGACCAATCATCAATTGGACCTACCCTCATACTTCAATTGAGTTTAATAGGTCAACCTTCAACTGATTTGACCCTCAATTTACCCTCAATTGATCATCAATTGGGGTTGGAATCAATTGAATTAGGGTTTAGAATCAATGAACCTTCAATATTCATCAATGTGTAACTAGTTACTTCATAACTATTGAACCACCATTCAAATGGGGTATGACCTGACCCCAAACGGTCTTGAGGTCGTTTGGATGACCTCCAAACGGTCTTGAGACCGTTTTCCCATCATATCACTCAAATCCAAGCAATCTAATTAGGGTTTGGTTCATTGAAGTGCTCACCAAATCAGCAATCTATTGCAGATCAACTTAACATCTTTAGACCTTCAATCATGTTTTCTGTGATGACAACCTTGCTGCCAAAGAGCTTGGTGACCATCCTACGGTCACCTCCATCCCTTGATCTATCCATAATGTCGAAAACTTCTTTGGTGAGATGTGTGAAGAATTCTATAGTGGGTTCGACATAAGAAATTTCGGGGACAAAACATAGTATGGAGAGATTAGCTGTTATGACCCGTTCCAAAGTTTATTGGTAAAGCATTATGATTTGAGCCTAATTAAAGTTATTTGAATTAACATATGTGCTTATGATGTGGTTAGTGATCATTAACTTGATTTAGTTGAATTAAGCACATAAGATCAATTAGTGCATAATTAAGATGATTAATTTGAGTAAAGTAATAATTGGATGCAATTAGAGATTTGAATCAGTAAAACAGTGTAATTAGCATGTTTTCATGCCTTGGGATTGTATTGGGCCTCATTCTTGAAAATATGCAAAAGAAATCACCTGATTTGGACTTTCGAGTCAAAAGTTATGAACTTTTCCGATTCCAGGGTTGAAATTGCAAAATTCCCAAAACTTTTTCTTTATAAGCTTTCTTTTATTTCTCTGTTGATTATCCATTTCTTTGTTATCGGTCGAAGGCGGCGCACAGAAGGAGCAGCCGCGAGGACGATCGCAAGAGGCGATCAGGTTGTCCATTTCCAGATATTAGATTCCGCTTCTTTTCTCCTCTTCTTCCTTATTTCTTTCTTCTTCCTACCTCTTCCCACCCACTCTTCCTACCTTCTTAGCTAGCTGCCGCCTAGCTGTTGGGTCTGCGGCAAGCTACTACTTTCTAGCAGCACCGTGCGTGGATGGAGGAGGAGGAATTAGGGCGGCCAAAGCTCCAGATCTAGGTTTTGGACCTCGGCTAGAAGGTTTAAACCACAAACCACCTTCAATTCAGCCCAAGATAGCTTCTAGCAATGGATTTCAGATGGAGTGTAAAGCTCCTGTTCCGCAAATATGAACAGTGAAGATTTTAATTCAAAGGAAGAAGACGATCCGAAATCGCCCAGAATTAGACCCTGAATGTATCTCCAGACGAATCCGGACAGACCAAATCACTGTGAGTAGAGTTTCATTCATTTATCATTAATAAACTCAGGCGTTTGAATATTTCCATTTATGTGCGCGAATTACGCTGATAACAGGCGTTATCAGGCATAGGGCAGCGTTTGGCGTCGCCCGACTTTTTATTTCATAAACTGCTTCTAGACGCTGTTATATGATTAAATTTAGCATTTGATCAGTGTGGATTGAATCGGTTGATTTATATGGTTCATTGGAACCTAAATTGCTTATTTGAATGTTGAAATTAGAAATTCATATCTGAAAATGGTATGGTTTGGGTATGAACCCAGACAATAGGGATTTTTGATAAATTATCAGATGTACAATTTCAAAGTTGATATGAATAAATAAAAATATGCAATAAAACCCTAATTGCATATATCTTTTGACGTTAATATGTGTAAATTGATATTTACATGAAATGGCACATTTCTCTGAATTATTACCAGAAATTCTCAAGTATTGTTATTAAATTGTGTTGTGATAGGTAATTAACTTTTAATTGAGTTAAGTGATGCACAAACCAAGATTAGGGTTAATGTGCACGTTTTTCGAGAATTTTAGAGAATTGACAAATGTTGAGTATGATTCTCGTATGTGAAGTAAATTTATTTAATTTGTGCAATAAGATGTTCAATTGCTTAAATTCGCTATGTATGTGCCAGATTGAAATAAGTTGGGTTATTTATGCATTTCTAATTTGTCTGAATGCATGGTATGAGAATTTCTCAGAAATTACAATGATTTGAAATATATTGCTCTGACAGTTTTAGAATGACAGTGTATTGTGATTTGATCTAAAATCAGTAAATGTGATATTCCTGTTTAAGTGTTTATATGTTAATCAGTTAATAGAATTAGGTGCCCTAACACCGTAGAACCCCTTTGAGAGGTCTGCTTCTTAGGGGTGAAACTCATGTTGCAACATTAACCGTGCGGAGTCATGGTGGCACGAGGATAGAGAGGCAGTGTTCAACAATAATCCGTGCGGAGTCACGGTGGCACCGGAGAAAATAGGGGTTATTGCAACAAGATCCGTGCGGAGTCATGGAGGTAACCCTGTGAGACTCTCCGCCTGTGTGCTCAGGTTAGAGGAGGAGTCTAGAGCACTCGGAGTAGTGCATTGAGGCCGGAGAGCCTGTAGGCCGGAGAGCCTGTGGTCCTGTGGCATAGTAGGGCTGGCGTCAGACTTAGCATTTCCCAGGTGTGTCGCTAAGTCTTATACGGTGGGATCGTAGTTCGCTACGGATATTTATATGCAGAGTACATTGCATATGATTAGGGCATAATAATAATATAAATATGTAATCATATAGGAACACATTAAATTTAATATGTTAGAGATTTGAATTTCTGTGCCAATTCTTTATAATTGTTTATTTGTTTAAAATATCTGATGTTGCTTAGAAATGAGATTGTTATCTGTAAACCTGCTATGTCATTAGAACTGCCCTGCTTAGTACTGCACTTATCTTTATTTCAATTTTATATATCTGATGAGTTGTTTAGTGATAGCTAAATGAAATGCTATTCACTGAGTGAGTAGGCTCATCCCTCTACTCAAACATTTTCAGGTCAACATCAGCAACAGGAATCGGAAGGATCTTTTCATCCTAACGCTTAGTCTGTAGAAGGTATATGTAGTTAGTTTAGATAGAGGTCTCTTAGTCCTTTCCCCTCGATTCTTGGGACATGGTGTGGGTGAGAGAGAGTATGTATGACGAATGAGTAAAAGATGTAAATTAACTGTTATGTTTTAATTTCTGTTAAACAATGTTTCATGTTGTAAACTTTATTTATGTTCTCTAGCCAGTTTAATTGCAATGCTTCCGCAATAGTTTATTATGTTTTAGTTTACAGCAATAATCCGGATATCATTACGAGGTTTTTAAAAAGAAAAAGTTCTCAGTGATTTGTTTATGTGATAATCCCTCTGTCACGCCCTAATCTCATGATTAGTGGTTAGTGTGAGATCGGGGTGTGACATCTTGGTATCAGAGCATAGGTTGAGTATATGAATACTCTAAGTCAAGGTCAGGGGACGATAAGAGACCAATAGGATTAGGACTTAAGTGTCTTCCTTCTAACTGCAATTTTCTAACAGGAAGTGTTCTGTTATACTATTGCAGATGGCAGGAAGAGGATGTGGTCACGAGAACCAAGTAAAGAGTTTATGTTGAATCTTCAGGGATCATTAGGGTTGAAAGATAGAGTTATAAGTGAGAAAAATAAGAAGTGATATGTCTTTAGCTCTGGGAGGTCTGAGTGTTTAGATACCCTGGCCAGGTGTCTGAAAATTTAGATTGACCAGTATCAAGCTACTCTGTCTATTCTTCTCTGGATGCCCTGGCCAGGTATGCAGAGGAAGGATAGGCTAGAGAGAAACCCTAGAAATCTTAGGGTTAAGAAACTGGAAATTTATGCAGGAGTAAGAGATTAAACATAGGATACGATGCAACTCTTACTTTATATTGCTTATTTGATTGGAAATCATTAGAAATGCTCTTATATGTATGGATTTAGATTTTCAGTTTATAGAATAAATATGATTCTTTTATATTGTTATGTGTCACGAAGTGATTTAGTTATTGTTTATATTCTTTGTATTAAGTAGACCAGAAATTATGTTTAAATGAGTCTGCCCTAGGTGGATATTCTTTCCACATGTTTGAGATTAATAGGAGTTGGTTAATCCTGAGTAGCTCTTGGCTTCAGGACTACGGGTTCGGCCTGGTCCGGCTGGCAGGATGCGTTACTGAGATCTAACGACTCCTATTAATAATATAATAAAAGTAGATCCTGGATAATTTAGACCCGAATCATGGTGAAAAATGTATATACACTAAGATGTTGAGATATAAGGGAAAGATTAGAACAACTAAGAATTAGTTGGAACTGACATCGGAGACCCAACATTGAGACCTCATATGAGCAATCCTTAATTAGAAATAAAGGAACACAATAAGGGTCAGGTTAAATTTAATGATTAGGTGAGAAATACCCTTAATGGTACTAATCAATAATGCATAACCAATGCATGGATCCAATACATGATTAGTAAACCCTAGTGGAGGGTGTATCATTGTGAAACCCTAGTTGAGGGTGTATCATTGCGATTGTTTATAGGCAACTTTATAATTTATGCCTTAAACCAAGATAAGTCCATATCATGTGAGATAGCTGGACAATTCTAATGTGTGGCCTATGCATTATATGCTAAGGGTGAGTATTCTGTGATAGAATGCATTAAGAGGGGAGATACCTTAATACAAGATAAAGTTGGTTAACTCAAGAGGGTCTGAATTAATGAGAAATGGGGAACCCTAACCCTAATTTGGGGAAAAAGGGAATGATAAGCCCTGTTTGATAGTGAACCCTAATTCCTGGTCAAGGAATGATGGTATTACTATTGTATCACATGATGTGATGAATATCTTGTATGACTGTTATCATGCCTAATAACCATGCAGGTATGATGAGATGATGAATATAGCCAAGTTTGGGCTGTGACATTTATATAATAAATGTTGATTGGATTTTTGTGTGTTGATGTTGTTGTTGCTTTATAAAAGTAATAATGTGTACGGATTTTATGAACCATGTGAACAAGTTGTTGCCTAGTGGGAGGTGACAAGATGTGAATGGCCTTGTGAGCCATGTGAATAAGTTGTTGCCTAGTGAGAGGTGACAAGATATGAATGGCCTTGTGAGCCATGTGTGATGCTTGGGTAACAAGTATCATGTTTATTTGTAGCATTTGTGTTAATAAGTTATGCTAGAGAACTTGGCTGATGTTACATTTCTGTTATATATCTATAGTTCATTGATGATTATTCATATCTGTTGCATCCATTACAAGTAGATGGATGAACTTATGAGATCTAAAGTTTGATTTCAAAATAAGGAAGCAAAGTCACATCACAATAATGCTATGTTACTTATAAGGACCAAACCCTAGAATGTTTAGAGTTGTAGTAGTTCAAGGGATGTTACTAGTGATTTGACCTTAAATACTAGTATCTTTATAAAACAAGATCATACGATTTGCACTATGAAAGGTAACCTAGCACTAATAAAATCCAGGGTTTAAAGTTAGCTAATCTGGAAGGTAGATACACAATATGAAAATGACTCGGAGAAAAGAGTAAGATATAATTTTGAAATAAATTCTTACAATAGTAATAAGAAGTTAGTACCATAGAATGAGGAGTATTACTCGTCACATGATCTGGAATTAGTTGTTGTAGTTCATGCTCATAAGACATGACGTTACTGTCTTTATGGTGAGGTGTGCCAGGTGTTTATAGATCATAAGAGCTTGATATATATCTTTACCCAGAAGGATCTGAATCTTAGACAGCAGAGATGATTAGAATTGATTAAGGATTATGATATAATGATAGATTATCACCCTGGAAATACGAATGTGGTAGCAGATGCTTTGAGCATAGTGTTAAGTTCAACAGTTGATGCATTCTCTATTGCATGTTTCGAGAGAGACATGCTAGTAGAAATGTGAAAGTTAAACTTAGACTTAGAGGTGACAAAGTAGAGTGGTTTGATTGCACAGATGCAAGTCAAGCCTATCTTTTATGATTAGATTAAGGAACTACAATAGGGTGATAGTGAGTTACATCAGATCATGCATGACATGACATGGGGAAAAGACCAGAGTTCATGTTTTCAGATGATGGTGTGTTGTATCAGCGTGACAGGTTGCATGTACCTCGAGATAATTATTTGAAAGAAAAGATTCTTGAGGAAGCACATGCATCAATGTATGCTATGCATTCAGGTAACACTAAGATGTACATGGATCTCAAGGAGTTGTATTGGTGGCCTGGTATGAAAATGATGTAGATGAGTACATGACTAGGTGCAGTGTGTTTCAGCAGGTTAAGGCTGAGCACCAAAAACCTAAAGGTACCTTACAATCTCTTCCTATACCAGAATGGAAATGAGAACATATCACAATGGATTTTGTGATAGGGTTGCCCTTGACACCTAGAGGTTGTGACTCGATATGAATGATTGTGGATAGACTGACTAAGTCTGCTCACTTTCTTCATATTAAGTCAACCTTTGATGTCCCAAAGTTGGCTAAGATATATGTGGATGAGATAGTCAGGTTGCATGGTATTCCGGTTTCAACTATATCAGATAGAGATCCTAAGTTCACATCCAAGTTGTGAAATTAGTTGCATCGAGCTTTGGGTACAAAGTTGAGGTGCAGTACAACCTTTCACCCGCGGACAGATGGTCAATTTGAGAGGACCATTCAGACTTTTGAGGACATGCTGAGAGCATGTGTCTTGCATTTCAGTGGAAGTTGGAAAGAACACTTAAGCCTTATAGAGTTTGCATACAACAATAGTCACCATTCCAGTCTTGGTATGGCCCCGTATGAAGCTCTGTATGGTAGAAAGTGTAGATCACCCATATGTTGGTTTGAGGTTGGTGATGAAGTATACTTGAAAGTTTCACCATGGAAAGGAGTGCTGAGATTTGGTAAGAGAGGCAAATTGAATCCTAGGTTTATGGGCCTGTATCCTATTATTGAGAGGAATGGACCTGTAGCCCATAAGTTGGATTTGCCATCCAAGTTGCTCAATTTACATGACGTGTTTCATGTATCGATGTTGAAAAAGTGTTACCCTGGTCCAGAGGAGATAGTGGACCCAGAACCTACACAGTTCAGATTAGATGTGTCCTATGTTGAGGGACCAGTTGTGATAGTTGATCAGTGGATCAAGAAGCTCAAGAATCGAGATACCGTTAGTGAAGGTTTTGTGGAGAAACCACAACTTAGAAGAAGCCACGCAGGAGTTTTTGGGTCAGATATGTGGAACAAGTTTCCTTTTCTCATTTAGGAATTTCGGGACGAAATTCTTATAAGGGAGGGAGATTGTTATGACCCGTTCCAAAGTTTATTGGTAAAGCATTATGATTTGAGCCTAATTAAAGTTATTTGAGTTAACATATGTGCTTATGATGTGGTTAGTGATCATTAACTTGATTTAGTTGAATTAAGCACATAAGATCAATTAGTGCATAATTAAGATGATTAATTTGAGTAAAGTAATAATTGGATGCAATTAGAGATTTGAATCAGTAAAATAGTGTAATTAGCAGGTTTTCATGCCTTGGGATTGTAGTGGGCCTCATTCTTGAAAATATGCAAAAGAAATCACCTGATTTGGACTTTCGAGTCAAACGTTATGAACTTTTCCAATTCCAGGGTTGAAATTGCAAAATTCCCAAAACTTTTTCTTTATAAGCTTTCTTTTATTTCTCTGTTGATTATCCGTTTCTTTGTTATCGGTCGAAGGCGGCGCACAGAAGGAGCAGCCGCGAGGACGATCGCAAGAGGCGATCAGGTTGTCCATTTCCAGAGATTAGATTCCGCTTCTTTTCTCCTCTTCTTCCTTATTTCTTTCTTCTTCCTACCTCTTCCCACCCACTCTTCCTACCTTCTTAGCTAGCTGCCGCCTAGCTGCTGGGTCTACGGCAAGCTACTACTTTCTAACAGCGCCGTGCGTGGCTGGAGGAGGAGGAATTAGGGCGGCCAAAGCTCCAGATCTAGGTTTTGGACCTCGGCTAGAAGGTTTAAACCACAAACCACCTTCAATTCAGCCCAAGATAGCTTCTAGCAATGGATTTCAGATGGAGTGTAAAGCTCCTGTTCCGCAAATATGAACAGTGAAGATTTTAATTCAAAGGAAGAAGACGATCCGAAATCGCCTGGAATTAGACCCTGAACATATCTCCGGACGAATCCGGACAGACCAAATCACTGTGAGTAGAGTTTCATTCATTTATCATTAATAAACTCAGGCGTTTGAATATTTCCAGTTATGTGCGCGAATTACGCTGATAACAGGCGTTATCAGGCGTAGGGCAGCGTTTGGCGTCACCCGACTTTTTATTTCATAAACTGCTTCTAGACACTGTTATATGATTAAATTTAGCATTTGATCAGTGTGGATTGAATCAGTTGATTTATATGGTTCATTGGAACCTAAATTGCTTATTTGAATGTTGAAATTAGAAATTCATATCTGAAAATGGTATGGTTTGGGTATGAACCCAGACAATAGGGATTTCTGATAAATTATCAGATGTACGATTTCAAAGTTGATATGAATAAATAAAAATATGCAATAAAACCCTAATTGCATATATCTTTTGACGTTAATATGTGTAAATTGATATTTACATGAAATGGCACATTTCTCTGAATTATTACTAGAAATTCTCAAGTATTGTTATTAAATTGTGTTGTGATAGGTAATTAACTTTTAATTGAGTTAAGTGATGCACAAACCAAGATTAGGGTTAATGTGCACGTTTTTCGAGAATTTTAGAGAATTGACAAATGTTGAGTATGATTCTCGTATGTGAAGTAAATTTATTTAGTTTGTGCAATAAGATGTTCAATTGCTTAAATTCTCTATGTATGTGCCAGATTGAAATAAGTTGGGTTATTTATGCATTTCTAATTTGTCTGAATGCATGGTATGAGAATTTCTCAGAAATTACAATGATTTGAAATATATTTCTCTGACAGTTTTAGAATGACAGTGTATTGTGATTTGATCTGAAATCAGTAAATGTGATATTCCTGTTTAAGTGTTTATATGTTAATCAGTTAATAGACTTAGGTGCCCTAACACCGTAGAACCCCTTTGAGAGGTCTGCTTCTTAGGGGTGAAACTCGTGTTGCAACATTAACCGTGCGGAGTCATGGTGGCACGAGGATAGAGAGGCAGTGTTCAACAATAATCCGTGCGGAGTCACGGTGGCACTGGAGAAAATAGGGGTTATTGCAACAAGATCCGTGCGGAGTCATGGAGGTAACCCCGTGAGACTCTCCGCCTGTGTGCTCAGGTTAGAGGAGGAGTCTAGAGCACTCGGAGTAGTGCATTGAGGCCGGAGAGCCTGTGGTCCTGTGGCAGAGCAGGGCTGGCGTCAGACTTAGCATTTCTCGGGTGTGTCGCTAAGTCTTGTACGGTGGGATCGTAGTTCGCTACAGATCTTTATATGCAGAGTACACTACAGATGATTAGGGCATAATAATAATATAAATATGTAATCATATAGGAACACAGTAAATTTAATATGTTAGAGATTTGAATTTCTGTGCTAATTCTTTATAATTGTTTATTTGTTTAAAATATCTGATGTTGCTTAGAAATGAGATTGTTATCTGTATACCTGCTATGTCATTAGAACTGCCCTGCTTAGTACTGCACTTATCTTTATTTCAATTTTATATATCTGATGAGTTGTTTAGTGATAGCTAAATGAAATGTTATTCACTGAGCGAGTAGGCTCATCCCTCTACTCAAACATTTTCAGGTCAACATCAGCAACAGGAATCAGAAGGATCTTTTCATCCTAACGCTTAGTCTGTAGAAGGTATATGTAGTTAGTTTAGATAGAGGTCTCTTAGTCCTTTCCCCTCGATTCTTGGGACATGGTGTGGGTGAGAGAGAGTATGTATGACGAATGTGTAAAAGATGTAAATTAACTATTATGTTTTAATTTCTGTTAAGCAATGTTTCATGTTGTAAACTTTATTTATGTTCTCTAGCCAGTTTAATTGAAATGCTTCCGCAATAGTTTATTATGTTTTAGTTTACAGCAATAATCCGGATATCATTACGATGTTTTGAAAAAGAAAAAGTTCTCAGTGATTTGTTTATGTGATAATCCCTCTGTCGCGCCCTAATCTCATGATTAGTGGTTAATGTGAGATCGGGGGTGTGACATTAGCGTTGTCTAGCATGGTGAGGATTCTGTCGTAAATCCCCATCTTGAGGAGTACGCTTGAGCAGATGTACTGTGTTGTTTTTAGTATTTTATCGATGGAGGGGAGGGTATGGATGTAGAGGTTTTCTGGTGGTGGTGTGGTGGTGGTGAGTACTGAGAAGACGGGGGTAGTGATGGTAGTTGGCGTGGTATTAGGGGTGGTGGTGGTAGTTGATGGGATATAGCCTACTAGGGTTTGTTCTCTAGCGGTGGTGGGGTGGACCTATTTCCTTGCCCATTTCTTCGGTGGTTGTTCTGTTGCAGCTTCCTGGGCTGTTCGTTTCCCTTTGGATTTTTCATTTGGGGATTCATCTTCGTAGTTAGGCTCGTATTCGGAGCCTTCATCACTGGAGGAGATTTCTTCTACTTCTTCTTCTGGCTCCTCAGCTAGGCATTTGTTGATGCGATCAATTTCACACAAGATCGCTATGATGTTGACCTTTGGTGGGGCCTTTCCAGTCTTGTTGTAGTTATCTATGATCTTTTGGAGTTTGGCTCGTTCTTCCATCAATTGCTCCTTTGTCCAAAATGGAGCGTCGACAGTTCCTGTGGCTTCCTTAGCTGGTGATGCCATTTCTGAAAATTGAAAGTCATGTGTTAGCATAAGGATTGATTTTGTATGAGTTTATATATTTTCATATTTTAACAAGAAGCAGATGGTGCTAAAAAGACCAAATGGATTGAAGACCGTTTGGTTCCAAACGGTTTGAAGACCGTTTGGTTCCAAACGGTTTAGAAGACTGTTTGGTCCCAAACGGTTTGAAGACCGTTTGGTCCCACACGGTTTGAAGACCGTTTGGTTCCAAACGGTTTAGAAGACCGTTTGGTCCCAAACGGTTTGAAGACCGTTTGGAAGGTGAAAGGTTTGGGAGCGGCCAGCGATAGCGAAGGCAGCGGTGATAAGGGGGACGGTGGCGACGAACAGGGTGCCGAGGCAGATTCGAAGATGTCGATGATGGTGGTGCATTTACCTTATTGTTTATAGGTAAGGAAGACGACGGTGTAAAAGCTGTGATAGGCGAGCCGAGGTCGTCGTGGAGGTGCGCGGAAGAAGGGGAGACGGCGACAGAGATGACGACGATGATGCGAGGAGAGGTGGTGACAGAGGTGCGGTCACCGTGAAGACACACAGAACCGGGAAGGGCGACGATGGGGAGAATCTAGGTCGCGGTTTGCACTCGATTGGAAGCAGAGATGGAATAGGAATAACCGTTCGCGCGAGGGTTTAAGAAAGGTCTAGAGTCGAAAGAAAGAAGAAGGAGGGGAGGGGGTTATATTTATAGGATTCAGGGGTTGATCTTACAAAAACCCTAGGTCAAATGGTTTAGCGACCGTTTGGACTCCAAACGGTTTCGAGACCGTTTGGACTCCAAACGGTTTCAAAACCGTTTGGCTCCAAACGGTTTCAAGACCGTTTGGCTCCAACAGTTTTCAGGACCATTTGTGAGGTTTAAGGTTATTATGATTTTTATATTTTTATATTTGTTTTGGTTATATAAATTTTTATATTTTCAGGAGATAATCCTAAGGTAACTTAAAATAACAAAAGATAAAAGAAGAAGCTTAGATCTTGGGTTGACTCCCAAGTAGCGTCTGGGTTTTACGTCGCTGGCTCGATGAGGTTTGGAAGCTGTTATGATGATGTTGTGGCTTCTCTGATCTCAATAGTCTGTCTCAGCATTTTATCTACTGGAGTGTAGTATTTTTTCAATCGATGACCATTGACTGTCCTTTCTCCCCCATTGTCGTCAACAATTATGACAACTCCAGTCAGGTATATATGTTTGGTGATGAAGGGCCCAGACCACTTTGTGCGTAGTTTTCTGCGGAACAGTTTGAGCTTGGAGTTGAAAAGGAGTACTTTGTTACCAATAGCGATGTCTTTCCTTTTTAGATGACCGTCGTGCCACATTTTGGTTTGTTCTTTATAAATCCTGGCACTTTGATAAGCAGTCATTTTGAGCTCCTCTAGCTCTTGTAATTGGAGTTGTCTGTTTTCTCCGGTACTTTTGAAATCAAAATTCAGTTGTTTAATGGCCCACCAAGCCTTATGTTCCAGTTCCACTGGAAGATGAAATGACTTCCCGTATACCAAACGGAACGGGGTTGTCCTGATTGGTGTTTTATAAGCAGTTCGGTAAGCCCAAAGGGCATCGGGAAGCTTGGTGGACCAGTCAGTGCGGTGTCTATTGATTGTTTTTTCTAAGATTGCCTTTAGTTGTCTATTTGAAACCTCAACCTGGCCACTAGTCTGTGGATGGTAAGGCATGGCAACTTTATGGTTAACGCCGTATTTCTTTAAGAGGGCTTCAAAGATTCGTTCCAGAAAATGGGTCCCTCCGTCAGATATGACAGTTCGGGGAACTCCAAATCTAGGAAAAATGATATCTTTAAACATCTTAATGACTGTTTTGGAATCACTGGACACTGTGGGTACAACTTCGACCCATTTCGAGACATAGTCTACTGCAACCAGAATGTAGGAGAAACCATATGAAGAAGGAAAGGGGCCCATGTAGTCTATCCCCCACACGTCAAAAAGTTCGATCTCTTGCCACATGGTGAGGGGCTTTTCATTCTTTTTAGATATGCCACCAGAAAGTTGACATTTTTTGCAAGATTTAACAAAATCATGAGACTCTTTTTCTATGGTTGGCCAAAAGAAACCTGATTGTAGAACTTTCATGGCAGGTTTCTTCACACTCATGTGTCCCCCAGTGGGGTCGGAATGGCAATGCTCTAAGACGGGGGTGATCTCTTCTTCAGGTAAGCATCGACGGAAAAGTTCGTCTGCACAAAGGCAAAAAAGGTAGGGTTCATCCCAGTAGAATTGCTTTGCATCGTGGAGGAATTTCTTTTTATCGTGATGGGAGGCGGAAGGGTGAATGATTCCAGTAGCCAGATAATTAACAATGTCGGCATACCAGGGGAGTCCATTGGTAACTTTCATTAGTTGGTCATCTGGAAGGGAGTCTCTGATCGGTACTTTATCTTCATCCTCGACTTCAATGCAGCTGAGATGATCGGCTACGACGTTTTCCACTCTGCTTTTGTCTTTGATTTCCAAATTGAATTCCTGAAGCATTAATACGCAGCGGATAAGTCTGGGTTTTGCATCTTGCTTCTGAATTAGATATCGTATGGCGGAGTGGTCAGTGTAGACGATGACCTTGGATCCAATCAAGTAAGAGAGGAATTTCTCGAATGCATAGATGATAGCTACGAACTCCTTCTCTGTAGTAGTGTAGTTCTTTTGTGCTTCATCAAACGTTTTAGACGCGTAGTAAATTACATAAGGTTTCTTGTTGATTCTCTGTCCTAATACGGCCCCTATGGCGTAATCGCTGGCGTCACACATGATTTCAAAAGGTTGTGACCAATCTGGGGCTCTTAGTATGGGTGTAGAGATTAAAGCATTTTTCAGAGTTGAGAAACTTTGTAAGCATTCTTGATTAAAATTGAACTCGGTGTCTTTGGTAAGAAGTTGGGTCATGGGTTTTGCTATTTTTGAGAAATCTTTGATAAATCTTCTGTAAAACCCAACATGACCCAAGAATGCTCGTACTCCTTTTATATCTTTTGGTGGCGACAACTTCGAGATAACATCGATTTTTGCCTTGTTGACCACAATCCCTCTGTCACTCACTCTATGCCCGAGGACGACACCTTCAGTTACCATAAAATGGCATTTTTCCCAATTCAGGATGAGGTTCGTCTCCTCACATCGTTGTAAGACTTGTCCAAGATTGATTAGACAGTTATCGAAGGAATCTCCATAAACTGAAAAATCATCCATAAATACTTCCATTATAGATTTTGTTAATCCTGCAAAAATGGCAAACATACACCTTTGGAATGTAGCAGGTGTGTTGCACAGCCCGAATGGCATTCTTCTGAAAGCATAGGTCCCAAAGGGGCAGGTAAAGGTAGTTTTCTCTTGGTCTTCTGGGTGTATAGGGATTTGGTAGAACCCAGAATAACCGTTGAGATAGCATAAGTATTTTTTGTGGGCTAAGCATTCTAGGACTTCGTCAAGAAAAGGCAGAGGGTAGTGATCTTTTCGCGTTGATTTGTTCAGTTTCCTGTAGTCGATACACATCCTCCACCCCGTCACAGTCCTTGTGGGAACTAACTCATTTTTTTCATTTAGCACGACAGTGGTTCCTCCCTTTTTGGGGACCACTTGGACAGGGCTGACCCATTGGGAGTCTGAAATTGGGTAAATTATGTCGGCTTTCAATAATTTGAGGACTTTAAGGCGAACCACTTCTTTAAGATTGGGGTTCAGCTTCCTCTAGTGTTCTCTTGAAGGCTTAAATTCCTTGACCATGGGTAGTCTATGCATGCATAAGGCAGGGTTTATACCTGTCAAGTCAGTTATTTTGTACCCCATGGCCTTCTTTTACTTCTTTAATTCGTCGAGAAGCCTTTCTTCTTGGTCTCCTGTCAGAGTGGAACTGATGATAACTGGACATAATTTTTCTTTGTCTAAGAAGACGTGTTTAAGTCCCGTGGGTAGAGTCTTCATCTCGAGAGCATTGGGCGCTTTTTTTGTTTCTAAAATAGTGACGAATTTGAGCTCCTCAAAGGTGGCTGTCGGCACTTCTTCAGCTTTCTCTAAGTGTTGCAAACATTGTCGAACCAATTCATTTGTTGAAAATTCAACTTCTAGATTTGTCAAAACATTCTCCAACTCATCAGATGGCTCAGATATTTCCAATTGGGACATTTGGTGTATTGCATCTAAGAGAAAAACCTCCTCTTGAATGCTGGGACCTTTCATGTTGTTGATAACTCAGAATTGAATTGCTTCTTTTCCCAATCTTAGAATAATCGTGCCAGCTTCAACGTCAATAAGCGCCCTAGCTGTGGCAAGGAAAGGTCTGCTAAATATTATTGGGTATCTCAGATCCTCCTTGATATCCATAATAATGAAATCGTACGGGACATATGCATCTTTGCCTATTCTGACTAGAATATCCTCGATAATTCCTAGAGGTGCAGTGATAGTGGAGTCAGCTAACTGAATTGTCATCGTTGTGGGCAGCAAGTCAGTGAACCCTAATCGTTTACACATGGAGTAGGGCATAATTGATATGCTAGCCCCTAAGTCAGCTAATCCCTTTTTTCTTGAGGCATTTCCAATACAACACCGAATATCGAAGGAACCAGGGTCCTTCTTTTTCTTTGGCATCTTGTTAAGAATGATATCAAAGGTGGTCTGAGCTAGTTTAACGGTCTCTTGCTCCTCAATAATGTACTTCCTTGATAGCAAAGTTTTTAGGTATTTAGCCCAGGCTGGTACTTCAGAGAGGGCATCGAGGAGAGGGATGTCGATATATAGTTTCTTCATCGCCTCCTTGAATTTATGGAATCTAGTGTCCATCTTAGTCTCTTTCAATCTACCTGGATATGGTATCCTAGGTTTATATTGCGGGACCTCTGACTCCTTGGGGGCTTGTTCCTTTTCCTTGCCTTTTTCAGTCTCTACAGAATTCTCAGTTGCTAGACTTGGGCTTGCATTTCGAACAAAGACAGATGTATCATCATTATCAAGAGTGATCCTTGTAGCTTCGTGAAAGACACGACCTGGTCTGGCAGTGACAACATTCAGTTGCTTCGGTCTATTCTGGTCATGTCTTGGGTTCGACTCTGGTTGGCCAGCAAAAGTGCCTGCTGGAGGTTTCAACTGGGCAGCAATTTGTGCTAGTTGAGCCTCTACAACCTTCTACCGAGCTTGCTGATTAGCGAGCATAGTTTGTTGCGATTGTAGCATTTGCCTGATCATAGTTATCTCATCAGTGGGCTGGGAAGGGGTATTTTTCTGTTGAAATTGTTGTTGTCCTTGATGTAGCTGTTGTGGAGGTGGTGCTAACTGAGGCTGCTGCGATTGTTGCAGCTGAGGGGGTAGTTGTGGGTGCAGAGGAGGATGAGTGTATTGGTAGTAAGCGGAGGGATTCCTTTGGTAGTTGGATCTTGGTAGGTTATTTCTAAGGTTCCCTTGATTCTGGTTAAAGTTGCTTTGAAATCCTGGTGGCAGTCTATTAGAAGATCCCCCTTATGTTTGGTGTTGTGGATTGGCAGTCCTCGCAGGATTTCCATATTGAAACCCGGGGTGGTTTCTTGGTTGGCTTGGGTTATAGTAAGCTTGTCCCGATATGGAATGAATGGAATTAACTTGTTCGGGTATCTGTTCTTCAGGTTGTTCGATAATTGGTTCATATTGCTGTTGTGGTGGTTGCATATCCATCATTACATTGTAAAGCAATCCACATGATAGCGTGGAGTGATCAGATGTGTGGCAAGCTTCACAGGTTCCCGTAGCAGCTTTAACTTGCTGAATTTGGGGGTTTTTCTTCTTATCATATTCTCCAAATGAAGTTTCAAGTGTCTGCTATTTGTGAGCGATAGTCTTCAAAGCTTCAGTAATAGCCTTCATTTCCATTGATTCCTCAACTTTATAAACCTTGAGGACTCCTTTACCGGATGATCGTCTCCAATTGGATTGGTTCTCAGCTCCAAGAGTGACGATCTTCCAACCATCTTCGTAGTTCTTCCTCATAAAATTTCCTCTAGATGAGGAATCTAGAAATTGTTTGATGTCATCACTCACCCCCTATAGAATGTTTCTATCAATTCATTCTGGGAGATACCGTGATGGGGGCACTTTCTTAAAAGCTCCTTGAATCTTTCCCATGCTTCTGCGAGTGTTTCTCTAGGAAGTTGGACGAAGTGGTTAATCTGTACCCTAATTTCGTAGGTCAACGAAGGAGGGAAGAACTTCTCCAGGAACTTTTCTTCCAAGGGAGCCCGGGTGGTGATGAATTGCTCCCTATCAAGAGAGTTGTACCAAATCAAGGCCCTTCCAGATAGAGTGAAGTGAAAAAGATGTAGCATTATTGCGTCGAAGGCAACTCCAGCTTGCGGGACAAGTCGGCAAAGTGCCTTGAATCTCTTCAAGTGATCCATGCAGTCGTCTCCAGAACTACCGGAGAATGAAATACTCTGCATGATTTGAATCCATTGCGTCCGGATCTGAAAATGGGGTATGTTGATGATGGGTGGCCGAACTGGGTGATTATCCTCATAGTTCTTTGGGACGACATTGTCTCGCAGTTGTTGGTTCCTAATCTCTAACTGGGTAGCTTCATTTTCAGCTCGGATGCGAGCTTGCTCTTCAGCTTGGATCTCTGCTTGAATTTGAGCACGAGTGTCAGCAATGACTTGTGCTCTCTGAGCAGCTATGGCGGCGTTGACCCTTTCCATAACTAACGCAACCTGTCGTTGATCTTCAGCCATTTGCCTGGCTCTTTGGCGGTTGAGTATAATGTGGCGGTGAAAGCTTCTCTCTACCTCAGAGTCGTACTCTAGATCAGGGGAGAATCTGAGGTTATGCGATGGTTGCATACAAGTCTTCTACCTGAGTAGAGGAAGAAACACACTTGTTAGATAATGCGGAAGGTGTGATGAAATCAAGAAGATATGGAGTAATGTTTAAAGAAAAGTGAAAAACCCTATCCGACTAGCAAGATGGTAAATGAAATCAAAACGTTCCGTTGTCCCCAACAACGGCGCCAATTTTTGATAGAGCTTCCACTTACGTGGAATTGCCTGCACCACTAAAAATCCTAAAGATGGTAAATCTTTAAGTTTAGCCTTGCTTATACTAGATCGAGAACTCCACCCGCGTATGCTAAGATACGTGGAAGCCTTATCATAGTATAGTTAAGGGTCGAATCCACGGGATAGTGGTCTTGTTGGGAGCAACAAGAAGGAAAACGTTGGAATTTCACTTAATCTCTTAATAGTAGGTACTTAGATCAAAAGGTTGGTTTGGTTGTTTTTAAACTAAGAGCAAGTAAAGTAAAGCAAAGAAGTAAATTTAAGGATGTCAACAATGATAGAAAGCCACTAGGATGTGATCGGTTTTCACCGCCACTACACACGGATCAAAACATGCAACATAAAACACAACATGCAAAAAGAGCCCAGACAGTTAGTATCTTTGTAGATTTAGCTTCCTTTCGGAGAGCTAACTAAGAGGGGTGCGGGGATGTTGCAAAGTCAGCCATCCTCGAACGAATGGTTACCTAATTTGCATCATTCCCTTCGCAAAGTGAGTTTCTTGACTTACCAAGGCTATATTTTCATACGTCAACTGATTCCATTTCATAGTATGGAAGTACAACATTGGTAGTGAGTTTACTCCACTTCTTGAAAAACACTCCTAGATACCGAAACAGATGCATGGTGGAGACATGCATCAAGAACCAACATTCAATCGAGTTTCGAATCTAGTAGTACAATCATAGACAAATCATACTAAAAGATAAAAGATAACACAAGTTGGTGATCAAGCAACAAGCATTCATTAAGCGATTGATGTTGAACTCAAAAGAAAGAACTCTATGTTGCAAACTATGGATTACATTACATGAAATGAAAACATGGGTAGCGGGGCAACTCCCTGCACCCTAGTGAAAGAGACTACTCGCTCATGGCTAGGATCAAGAAGGAGGCGAGAAGAGAGAGAGAGCGTCATCCCCACAAAGGAGAGAGGAAAGTCAACCCCTTGAAGAGAGAGAGAGAGAGAGTGACGATCTTCAAACTTCACAGGTTGCTCGATGATGAGGTCTCGTCTTCCCACCTTCTTTGGCGAAGAGAGAGAAAGCAGCTTCAGGATGGAACGTGGATCTTAGACCGGCAGCCTTTGGGCGAAGGATGCAAGTTGGAATAGCTCTAGAGTCGTGGAGGCAGCCTTTGGGCGTCTGAAACTCATCTCTTTGGGAGGACCCCTTGGGTCTTATTTATAGGCCTTAAGTGAAGTCCAAACGGTTTGGTCAGTTTTGGATCCAAACGGTTTTGAAGACCATTTGGACTCTGAAACCGTTTGGACCTCGAGACCGTTTGGACCCCGAGACCGTTTGGACCCCGAGACTGTTTGGCTTCATGCGGTCTTGGGACTGATTGGCTTCATGCGGTCTTGGGATCGTGTGAGTCCATGCGGTCTTAGGACCGATTGGCTTCATGCTGTCATGGGACCGTGTGAGTCCATGCGGTCTTGGGACCGTTTGGCTTCATGCGGTCTTGGGGCCGTGTGAGTCCATGCGGTCTTGGGACCGTTTGGCTTCATGCGATCTTGGGACCGTGTGAGTCCATGCGGTCTTGGGACCGATTGGCTTCATGAGGTCTTGGGACCGTGTGAGTCCATGCGGTCTTGGGACCGTTTGGCTTCATGCGGTCTTGGGACCAGTTGAGTCTTTTATGATTTTTTTGTGTCTTTTTCTGTAAGTAAAAAGGAGAAAAGTTAATCTAACAATATATTTGCAATAAGAGAGGATAGTTAGGGATTTTGTCTAATTTTATCTGAGAAAGAGTGTGGAAAACTGAAGAAAAATACTAAGATAACATCCAAAATTGGAGGTTATCAGCTAGGAATCAACAAAGGCCTAAAAGGGTATGGGTTTCTAAGCAACAACTCCTTGTCACGGTTGACTGCTTGATTTGAGATAAAGGAGGTACCGTCATATGAAATGTAACTACGAGGTGTGGAGGATGAAGGAACTCCAGCGGGACCTTTCTTTTCCACCTATTAGACACCATAGAGAGGAAGCTTGATGAAGATGGTGCTAATGAAGGAAGAAAATAGTAGTAGCAGGCTGTCCAAGCCTAGGGTCAAGGTTGGGAAGGTCACTCGGGGCAAGCTAAGGCTAGGAAAGGGTTTTGGGAGACCTAGGGTTCAAGGAAAAATGGATGACCTAGAAGGCAATTTCTAGGGTGATTTTGGGGGAAGAATGTGAAGAACGACAGAAATCCAAAGGGGTTGCTATAGATTCAAATTGGTAAGCAGGTTTAACCATTGATTCTTCCTTCTCTTCATTTCCCCTTGCTTGAGTTCCCTAATCCAACAATTTTGAGGTTTGGCTTAACCTCTGATCTTTATCTTCTACCTACACCAGACCCTCTTTAGGACGGAGAAACAACTAAAAGGTTGTTTTGAATGAGATCTTGAGGTTGAAACTTTGATCCTGACTTGTGTGAGCTAAGATCCAATATTTGTTGGTGAAAAGGCTAAGATCAGTGATCTTGGGTGAAGTTTGTGAGTAGATAATCATCTTTTAACCCTGATTTTAAGCATAAAAATTCAAATAATAATTTCCAATGTTTGATTCTTGCTCGATGATATTTGTGATGGTTTAAATAAACGTATGTGGTGAATATTAGTAGTTGAAATGCTTTATTAATCATATTATTAGTGATGTATTACCATGTTAAAAGTTGTCATGTGAATTTTCATGATTCAACAGGTGATGAATGTGTAAATTGAGGCACCAAAAAGACAGGTTGCCCTAGTTCATGTTTTAAGAGTTGGAGTATGATTTGTGAGATATATGAAAATTATTAAGTGATTTATTATTTAAATGTGAGATCTTAATTTTCAAAAAATAGGGTAATCACTATGAAGATGAAACATGCTATATTAATTAAACATTACTAGACAGTAGATGCCACAGACACTGTAGAATCCTCACAGGATGAGGTCTGCGATGTGGGGAGGAAACGGTTTCCCAAATGGAGGTAGTCGAGATCGAGGTAAGTCGGAGTGTACCAGTAGGGTGCGGGGGTTTTGACCAATAGGGAAAACTCCTTACAATTGTGTGGTACCCAACACCAACCGGGGATGTCGGAGGTACCTGTGCTACATGTTGTTGTGATTAGTGGTCGATAGGTCCACTAATGCACTTTAAGCCTGAGGGCTTTGACTCACCGCCTAAGTACCCAGGTTGAGAGGTGGAGTTTGAGAAATCTAGTCACTCTCATTAGCCATCGAGAGGCATATGTGTCGATGCCAGCTATAGACGTGGTATTGAGATTAAAGACTTAGGAACCTAGTCATACTTCTAAATCTTGTACAGTGAGATCGTAGCTTACTGTGATACTTCCACATGTTGTGGTACACCTCATGTGGGTCCAGAGGCATAATAAATGGATTTAAAATAATGTAAATAGTTAGGTTATCCTTTTATTGCATTCAATATTTGTACTACTACCATGCTGAGTGAATTATAGTTTTTAAATTGACATGCTTACATGATTGCGTTTAAGTTCTATTACTTGTAAACATCATAAATATCTTGGTGACCTATTGATTCTCTACTCACTGAGCCAGTAGCTCATCAACCTACTGAACATTTTTTTTCAGGTAAAGGATTAGCTCTTCCTTAGTGAGACAGAAGCCAACTTTTATCAAGAGTAGCACAGAGGTCTTGAAACAAGAGTAGTTAGAATAGTTAGAGGGTCTCTTATCCTTCCTCTAGATCCTGGGATTGAAAAGAGTGAGAAAAGAGAGAAGTTTGAAATGTAATGTACATGGTGTGTATTAAGTGTGAAACTCTTCCTTCTATGTAATATTTAATTTCTGTTGTATCTTGTTGTTATATTTAATCGAGACTTATCATTCAGTAAGTGATATTACAATATAATTTAGAGAAAGAAGAAAAAAATATATGGTGGATTTTTCATCAAAATTATGCCATAATCTAATGATTAGTGGTAATCATGGGATGTGGGTGTAACAACTTGGTATCAGAGCATAGGTTAAACCTAAAATGAGTTTTGGTTTGGGACATGGTTGATAAAAGACTGATAGGATTAGGATGTTTTCCTCTTTGAACTATAATTTTCTAACAGATATGTTCTGTTATGGATATGCAGATGGAAGGAAGAGGACGAGGACATGGTGAGGAACAAGTTGAGAGCCATTATGGCCCTGACCCTCGAGCAATGGCTCAAGGTGGAGAGGATAATCAGGAAATAAGGATATATCATATTTTTTTGGAGACAAAAGAAAAATACAAGATGGATAGGAAGTATGCATCTTCTAGTAAGTATCTGATGAGATCCTATGAGTTGGTGAAGAAGCTTGGTGGAACTGAATTTTTTGGAACAACAGATCCAGCTATGGCGGAGGTTTGGCTTCAAAAACTGGAAAATGTCTTTCACCTAATGGAGTTATCAGAAGATAATCAAATCAATCATGCATTCTATTTACACAAGGGAGATGCCGAGATGTAGTGGCGGGGAGTGGAAGATAAAAGGATAAATGCAGAGATGACCTGGAAGGACTTTACGGATGAGTTCCACCTTAAGTATTTTCCTCCTACCTACATAAGTGATAAGATTAAATAGTTGGAGAATATCAGACAAGGAAGTATGATAATTGGTGAATACGAGGCACATTTCACAAGGTTGGCAAATTTCTATTTGCAGTTTATGCCTGATGATGTAGAAAAGTACAGAAAATTTTAACAAGGATTAAGATGAAAGATTAGACACACCATGTCAGCCATTGGTCGAAGAGACAGAGAAAACTTTGGGGAATTTGTAGAAGAAGTGATACATGTAGAAGAGTTATTTAATGGGGATAAGTAGTCTGAGAGTAAGAAAAGATCTGGAGACTTCAACAGAGGGAGATAAAGTAGTGGTGGATACAGAGGAGGTGGTGGTTTCTTTTCTAAGATAGGATGCGAACTTGGCTATTTTGGGAGACAAGGATCTAGTTTTTCACCAAGTGGAGGAAGGCCCAATTATGGTAGATGGAATACACAGTCTACATGGACACCTCCAACTAGGTTTTCAGGATCTTCAGTGTCAGTGACAGGACCGCAGAGACATGATGCAAACATATGTGACAATTGCGGCAGGGCACATTCTGTTCAGTTCTAGGGAACTAACACTCCAATATGTTTTCATTGTGGACAGATGTGACATAAAAAGGGACTGCCCAAAGCTTCCATATGTTTTAGAACAAGGTTCACAATTATAGTTTCAGACTCCACAGAGGTAGGCTCCGGTTAGAGGGGAAAGTTCTTTAGTGGCTTCAGGTTCTAAAGGGAGAGCACCTAGTACCAAAAGTGGACATCGAGGACAACATGGTAGAGGGAGAGCTACTGGACGCTTCTTCTCAATGACACCATCTGAAGGTGTAGTTTCACCCAGAGTTGTGACAGGTGAGATGCTTCTCTTTAACAACATTTTTGTTACAATATTAATAGATCCCGGTGCAACACATATTTCATTTAAAGATCGATAGTTAGTGGACTAAATCTTCTAACCCATGATTTATCTTATGAGTTGTTGTTAAAAGTTCCACTTGTTGAGTCATCAGTTTTGACAGAAGTATGTCCTGGATGTCTGTTAAGTTTTAGTGGGTATACAATAGCAGTTAATCTCATACCCTTAGATATTAACTATTTTCAAATCATTTTGGGTATGGACTTCCTTGAGACATATCATGTCCAGTTAGATTGTTGGAAGAAAGAAGCTATCTTTCAACAAGGTGGTTTTTCATATGTCTTTACTGGAGATAGAAAAGTCTTGCCCACATGTATGGTATCACCTGCTGTAGCTGATAAGATGATGAGAAAGGGGTGTGAGGCCTTTTTAGCACATGTGGTGGATGCTAGGGCAGAGAAAAGAGCAGTTAGTCTAGTAGATATTCTAGTAGTATGTGAGTTTTCAGATGTCTTCCCTGATGAGTTACCAGGTTTACCACCTGAAAGAGATATTGACTTTGAGATACAAACTTTACTTGGTAGCCATCATGTAGCATTACCTGCCAATAGAATGGCACATGGAGAGTTAAAGGAATTGACAACCCAGTTACAAGAGTTGTTGAATAAAGAATTTATTCAACCAAGTACATCACCTTAGGGAGCTCCAGTACTATTCGTGAAAAAGAAGGATGGAACCATGTGGTTATGTATAGACCACAGATAATTGAATAAGATAACAATTAAGAATAAATATCCTTTGTCTAGGATTGAAGACATGTTTGATCAACTCCATGCGGTAACGATCTTTTCAAAGATAGATCTCATGTCAGGTTATCATCAACTAACAATAAAGGCACCTGATGTACCTAAGTCAACATTTAGAATGAGGTATGGGCACTATGAATTTGTAGTTATGTCTTTTGGATTAACAAATGCCCCTGCAGCCTTTATGGACATGATGAACATGGTTTTCAGACCATATTTAGATCAGTTCATAGTAGTGTTTATAGATGACATCGTTATATATTCTAAAGATGCGAAACAACATGAGCAACATCTGAGGATAGCCCTGCAGTGGTTAAGGCAACATTAGCTTTATGCTAAGTTCAACAAATGTGAGTTTTGGTTGACTGAAGTATCTTTTCTTAGACATGTCATATCAGGATAAGGTGTTAGTGTTGACCCTAAGAAGGTAGAATATGTTCTTTAGTGGGAGCAACCTACGACCCCTACTGAGATCAGAAGTTTCCTAGGGTTAGTAGGATATTACAGGAGGTTTATGAGGAAATTCAGTGCAATAGCAATGTCTATTACATGCTAAACAAGGAAGGATGTACCTTTTGTTTGGTATGAGTCATGTGAGAGAAGTTTCCAAACTTTAAAGAAGAACTTAACTACAACACCAGTCTTGATATTACCAGAGGCAGATAAGGGCTATGTGGTTTTCTGTGATGTTTCCAGGAGAGGTTTGGGATGTGTTCTTATGCAAGAAGGGAAAGTGGTGGCCTATGCTTCTAGACAACTTAAGAAGAATGAAGAGAACTATCCCGCACATGATCTTGAGTTGGTAGCAGTAGTGTAGGCTATGAAGACATGGCGTCATTGTCTCTATGGTGAATCGTGTCAGGTCTTTACTGATCATAAGAGTCTAAAGTGTATTTTCACACAGAGGGATCTCAATCTAAGACAACACAGATGGTTGGAGCTTTTAAAGGATTATGATGTCACCATTGATTATCATCCTAGAAAGGCCAATGTAGTAGCATATGCTCTTAGTAGAAAGTCAACATCATATGTAGAAATGTTTTCAATGGCATGTGTAAAAAGAGACATGTTAGTTACTATGAGAGAGATGAATTTGGATCTGAATGTATCTGATTAAGGTGGACTGATTGTATAGATGCAAGTTAGACCTATATTTTATGATCAGATTCAGGAGCTTCTGCGTAATGACAAAGAATTACAACACATCATTCATGATATGACAAAAGGAAAGAGATCAAAGTTCAAATTTTCAAATGATGGGTTGTTGTATGTGCATGATAGATTGTGTGTGCCATATGACACTGAGTTAAAGAAGTAGATTCTTGAGGAAGCTCATTCTTCTATGTATGCAATGCATCCATATAAGACAAAGATGTATAGAAACTTGAAGGAGTTGTATTGGTGGTCGTGTATGAAGAAGCATGTGGTTGAGTATGTGGCTAAGTGTGATGTATGTCAACAAGCCAAGGCTGAACATCAGAAGTTGGCAGATACTCTACAATCACTTCCTATCCTTGAATGGAAGTGGGAGCATATCACCATGGATTTTGTAGTTGGATTACCTAGGACACCACATGGTTTTGACTCTGTATGGGTAATAGTAGATAGGCTAAGAAATTCTTCTCACTTTCTACCAATTAAGATAACATTGGATACACCAAAGTTAGCCAAAGTATATATAGATGAGGTAGTCAGATTGCATGCAATACCTATTTCTATAATATCTGATAGAGATCCTAAATTTACATCCAAGTTTTGGAATCAGTTGCAATGTTCCTTGTGAACAAAGTTGAAATTTAGCATAGCCTTTCATCCTGAGATAGATGGACAGTTAGAGAGGGCAATTCAGACCCTACAGGATATGCTAAGAGCATGTGTTTTACAGTTCAGTGGTAGTTGGGATGATCATCTCAGTCTTATGGAGTTTGCCTATAACAACAGTCACCATTCTATCTTAGGCATGGCCCCTTATCAAGCTTTGTATGGGAGAAAATGTAGATCTTCAATTTGTTGGTATGAAGATGGAGAAAGGCAGATTTTAGGTCTAGTATTGGTGGAAGAAACCACAAAAAAGATATATGTGATCAGACAACAGTTGAAGGTAGCTCAGGACAAACAAAAATGCTATGTAGACAAAAGGCATAGACCACTTCAATTTGAGGTTGGGGATGAGGTTTATTTGAAAGTTTCACCATGGAAAGGTGTGCTAAGGTTTGGAAAGTGAGGCAAACTAACTCCTAGATACATGGGTCCCTATCCAATCATTCAAAGAATTGGACTAGTTGCATATAAATTGGAGTTGCCATTAGAGTTAGGCAATTTACATAATGTGTTTCATATATCGATGTTGAAGAAGTGTCATCTTGGTACAGAGAAGATTGTAGACCCAGATCCTGTACAGTTGAGAGAGGATATCTCTTATATTGAAGGACCAATTCAAATACTTGACCTTAGAATTCGAAAGTTTAAAAAGAGAGAGATACCCCTAGTAAAGGTTCTTTGGAGGAATCATGGTGTAGAAGAAACTACCTGGAAAGTGGAGATGGAGATGTTTAACAAGTATCCTTTCCTCTTTTAGAAATTTTGAGATGAAATTTTTATTAGAGGGGGAGAATTGTTACAACCCGTTCCTAGCTTTGCTAGTAATCCTAGAGATTTAAGATAATCTTAATGCTTGTCATGTTTTTGTTAGTAATATTTTATCTTGTGCTTTATATTAACTTTGGTAACCTTAAATGCTTATTTGGGAAACTCAGAATCACGACTTAAGCCTACTATAAATATATGAGTTGGAGTAATATATCATTAACCCATACTTGTATACAAGAAAAGAGTTAATGACATTGAAGGAAATAATTAATAAATAATTTTTCTCTAATAATATTATCAAAATAATTGTATAATTGTAGATAATTCAATTATAAATCCAACAAAACAATAATGAACTAAATCAGAGTTAAAATGAGAGAGTTATGCCCTTTTTAGTAAACATGTACAGAGTGTCGTGACCGCGACGTTGTGTCGTGTGCCTCAACCGCGATGTTGCGTCATGTGCCACGACTATGACGCTGCATCGTGTGCCATGACCGTGACACTATGCCATGACCATGATGTTGCGTCGTGTGCTGCGACCGCGACTGATGCCACTCAGGACAGCCAATCGTAAAATGATCATATCTTGAGCTATACTTATCCATTTTCAACGAAACGAAGTGTGTTAAAATCGCAATTTGATCCTCTATCATCTCATCCTCCTTTCACAACAAGAGGGTGACCTAGAAGGTGATTTATAAGGCGATTTTTGGGGAATAATGTGAAGAATCATGGAAATCCAAAGGGGTTTCTATGGATTTAACTTGGTAAGTAGGTTTAACCCTTGATTCTTCCTTCTCTTCATTTCCCCTTGCCCGAGATCCCTAATATAGAGATTTTGAGGTTTGTCTTAACCTTAGATCTGTATCTTCTACCTATATCAGACCCTCTTTAGGACCGAGAAACACATTAAAAGGTTGTTTTGAATGAGATCTTGAGGTTTAAAGCTTGATCTGAGATTTGTTAATGAACAGGCTCAGATCAATGATCTTGGGTGAAGTCTGTGAGTAGATAATCATCTTTTAACCCTGATTTTAAGCATACAAATTCAAATAATAGTTTCTAATTTTTTATTCTTGCTCTATGATATTTTTGATGGTTTAAATAAATGTATTTGGTGAATATCAGTAATTGAAATGTTTTATTAATCATTTTATTAGTGATGTATAACCATGTTGAAAGTTGTCATGTGAATTGTTGTGATTTGACGGGTGATGAATGTGTAAATTGAGGCACTAGATAGACAGGTTGCCCTAGTTCATGTTTTAAGAGTTGGAGTATTATTAGTGAGATATATGAAAATTATTAAGTGATTTATTATTAAAATGTGAGACGCTTAATTGTCAAAAATAGGGTAATCACTATGATGATGAAACATGTTATATTAACTAAACATCACTAGACATTAGATGACATGGACACTATAGAATCATCACAGGATGAGGCCTGTGTTGTGCGGAGGAAATGGTTTCCCGACTAGAGGTATTACATATCAAGGTAAGATGGAGCGTACCGGTAGGGTGCGAGGGTTTGACCAGTAGGGCAAAATCCTTACAGTTGTGTGGTATCCAACACCAACCGGGGTTGTCGGTAGTACATGTGTTATATGTTGTAGTGATCAATGGTCGGTAGGTCCACTGATGCACTTTAAGCCTAAGGGTTTTGACTCACCACCTGGTACCTAGGTTGAGAGGTGGAGTCTGAGATATCTAGCCGCACCCATTAGCCGCCAAGAGGCAGATGTGCCGATGCCAGCTGTAGACGTGGTATTGAGATTAAATACTTAGCTACATGGGCATGCTTCTAACTCTTATATAGTGAGATTGTAGCTTGCTACAATACTTCCATATGTTTTGGTACACCTCATGTGGGTCTAGAGGTATAATAAATGGATTTAAAATAATGTAAATAGTTAGGTTATCCTTTTATTGCATTCAATATCTGTACTACTGCCATGCTGAGTGAATTATAATTTTTAAACTGCCATGCTTACATGATTGTGTTTAAGTTCTATTACTTGTAAACGTCATAAATATCTTGGTTACCTATTGATTCTCTACTCACTGAGCCAGTAGCTCACCAACCTACTGAACTATTTTTTTTCAGGTAAAGGAATTGCTCTTCCTGAGGAGACGGAAGCCAACTTTTATCAAGAGTAGCACAGAGGTCTTGAAAGAAGAGTAGTTAGAATAGTTAGAGGGTCTTTTATCCTTCCTCTAGATCCTGGGATTGAAAGAGTGAGAAAAGAGAGAACTTTGAAATGTAGTGTACATGATGTATATTAAGTGTGAAACTCTTTCCCAAGGTTCATTATTTATAGTTGGGGATGTCTACTAGCCAGTAGAAACACTTGGGGTTGAATTCTAGTCATTTGGGGTGTTACAACGGATCTATTTTTGAGTTTTGTAATGCTCCAACAACTAGAAACACTTTTTTTGCACATTTTGTATAGTTGGCTCGGTTGAGTTTTGATAAAGCAAACTCGACCTATAACACTATGCAACAAAGAAAACTTGAATTATTTGTCAAGTTTATCTTGGATGAAACTCAGCCAATGACTTAAATTTGATTTTATTGTGTAAAGGTTTCAGTCGATATTATCCTAGGATAACTCTACCGACCCTTGCATTTTCCAAAATCTGTGAAGGGTGTCGGTCGAGTTTATCAAAGATGAAACTCAGTCGACAAAAGTCCATGTAATGAATATTGGAAAATGTCATTAGAGTGCTTAAATATTCGTTATAAGTTCTCCTAATTTTTTTCTCAACTTAATTAAAAGTCATATCATCAATACAATAATTACAAGTCATATCATAAATACAGATGATTAAAAAATTGTCCTAAGTGTTTTAGGACATTTTCCACAAAAGTGCAATTGCATTGACATTGGCTTGTATGTGGTTAAGCTAGGACTTGATTGAATTGATCTTTTTCATGTGTCCAATACTTGAAATTAATCTCAAATAGACATATTAGATACATATGATGGAATGGTTAAGTCAACATAAAACTATGGATAATGTATAACTATTAGGTCAACGTGTATCACAAAGAGATATCTTGGTAGCATCTAGATTTAAGAAATTCAATGTTGGAATTTTGTGTCTTGTCAGTACCATGAACATAGGGAGCGGTGCACCGAGATGTGATATAAATGTTCAAATTACCTGAAATAAGGGAAAAACAATATAAGTCTGAATTAAAGATGATAATTTAGCATAATTCAGTAGAAAGACTAAATATATAATGCAATAGTGACTCACATTCTAATAATGATAACCAAATCATAATATATCTCAAAATGAACATTTATGAAATAAATACATGAAAAAATATCCTGTAAAAAGCCAACGAAAATCAATGCATCAACGTTGATTTCATTTTGATGGTAAGTGCATAGAATCTTTAAATAACTTGAAGTTAAGGTGGATATATACTCCTATCATGCAACCCCCTCCCCATTTTTGAAGGCTACGTGATACTGTGATAGATGAATTATATATGGAAATGGGGGATATGTTGGGCCAAATACTCCTATTGTTCGACTTTAACACGACCCCTCCCCCCAATTTATACTCCTATCGTGCCATTGTGATGCATGCATATGTCATTTTGGAGGGAAATGGACTGCAACCAAGATACTACAATTTGTATTGTATTGTTCCTCTCTATTTAAGGACTCGACTAATTTCTTAAAAGCATGCTTAAAATTCCAGAAGGTTTGAACAACCTCTAAAAGGGACATGAAACCTCTATCCGCAATATTGGTGGTGGTGGTATTTGACATTTGTGGTATTGTTTATGTGTTGGTTGTGGTGGATTATGTTTCCAAGTGGGTAGAATCTATTTCTACAAGAGAAATGACGACAAGGTTGTTTGTGAGTTAGTGAAACCAAACATTCTCAGCCATTTCAAAGTTCCTATGACCATGATTAGTGATGGTGGTATCCATTTCATTCATAGAGTTTTTGAGAGAAAAGTGAAGGGGCACGATGTTATTGACCAAGTGTCTACTCCATGCCATCCTTTAAATGTTGGTAAGTTGAGATTTCCAATCTGGAGATAAAAATCATCCTTGAGAAAAGAGAGAGACCAAACCATAAAGATTGATGATGTCTTCTCATTTATGATTTTTGGGTGTATAGAACAACATACAAGACCCATATTGGCACTATTATACTCAATGTGATTTATGGGAAGAGATTCCACTTTCGAGTTGAGCTGTAACACAAGTTTGAGAGGGCTTAAAGATCTATTGTTGCAAATGTAGGCACATTTGGAATATGGAGAAAGTTTTAATTGAATGATATTGAGGAGATGAGGCATGATGCATATGAGATATCTAAGAGCTACAAACATAGGATGAAGTTCCTACATGACAAAATAATCTAGAAGAAAAAATTGGAGCTTAATGAATTGGTTTGGATGTACAACTCAAGAATGAAAGTCTACCCCTAGAAGCTTAGGTCAAGATGGGAAGGCCCCTATAAGGTCAAACATGTGTATTCATCTGGATCAGTTGTGATTCAAGGAGGTGAAAAGAATTTTTTGTGAATGGGAAAAGACTACATCCCATTGTGGAAGTTGATCCTGATAAGGGCAGCCAAAGTTTTAACATTGTGATGATAGTAGATATGACCAAGGAATGAAGGACCAACACACCTAATTAAAATATAATGCTAGTGAGATTTGACCCACACGGTTTGCAATATTTTGAAGCCTATACCTCACACTTTGGTATACTTTTGTTTTTATGTTTTCCAAGTATACACAAACACACATAACTCATTTATATTTTCTCTTGTTTTTTACTTGTGGACATAACAATGAATAAAACAATAGAGTGACACCAAAGTGAAAGGTGAATTGAAAATCTAAGTTGGAATGATGGTATTTCAAAATTTGAACTTAGAAAATGTTGAAAAATCCTCAAAATGGTTGTTCTCCACTAGAGAGGTCATGGTGATTGACTCTAGAACTTATGAAAACCTCCTCTAATCAAGTGGCTATCAAGAATTCTCGTGCTACACCTCAACATAATGTCATTGTATGATAGAATAGTCACTCCAACAAGTACTCAACCAATAATAAAGTCAACTGAAGTCAGATTGAAAACAAAATATTCTTACATAGAGTGGATGTGGTACTTCAAGGTCAGAATGATCATTCTATGGAAGAACAATAGTGGAAAAGACAAAGAAGTCTACTTTTATAGAAGGAATGGAATCAGGACCCAAAACAACCATTCCACAATGGAATGATTGTGGTACCAAGACTGCAAAATGATGTCCTATTGTAGTGGGATATTTCTATATTAGGCCCCATGACTTAATGAAGCTAAAAAAGAGGGGTATTACCAATACCCATTCCATTTTTAACTCTATAAAATGAAAGTTTTGCATCCTATCATGAATGTGTCTAACTTGCCTTTATTTTATAGCATTTATTTTTCATCCTAAAGCTTGGGGAAGCGAAGGGTCTTCTCCAACCTCTAGAAAGATTCCTCCATTCTTCTCCATACCTATCTCACCATCTTCTCAAATTAATTTCCCACCAATCATAAACCTAGAAGCATCACTTATCTTCCACGAAAAACTTGATTTCATGAGCAAGAATGAAGGGATTGGGGAAGAAAGTATCGAATGAGTTAAGAGAAACATGCCTCACCACCATCGCTAGAATGCCTCCAATCCTCCACCTCCATCTCATAACCCCTCACCATCTCTCTCCCATACTCCTAACCCTCCATAAAGATTTTCTACTCAATATTCTTCTTGTCACGATGAGGATAGATCTATATCTGATCCCAACTACTAGGAGGAAGAGATTAGTCAATATAAAGATGACATGGAGAATGTGGTGGGGTCTACTGATCCATATGGAGGAGTAAGGAAAGTTGCCTCATCTTCATCGCATGTAGAACCATACCATTGCCTTGATCTACACTATCTTAAGCAAGGAGGAGTCTAGTGGTGGATGAGTATGAAGAAGAGGATGATGATTCCACAAGCACATTGCATACCCAACTCTCGATTGATCTAGATATGAAGAATATGAAAAGGAATCATAGGAGGATGCCAAGGAGAAGTTGTAGAGTGAGGCACCAAACACATTATATCAACTCAAGATTGACTATATGAAATTCAAGAAGAAGGAGCCTGAAGGTAAACTTTATGGCCGCAGATCGAGAAGGGGGATACTTGTGACATACAAAGAATAATTTCGGGCTCATTTATCCCCAAAACATGTTGAGAGGATCCATTGCAATCTTCTAGGCTTGCTTACTACAATAAAATTCATGGGGTATGTTTTGCTTTTAGTTAGTTCATACCATGTGGAAAAACAATATCCACTTAGGCACACATGTCTTATTTGGATCATCCTAGAGTTTTTTAGCATACTTGAGGAGGTGAAGTAGAAAGGGGTCAAAGCCATAATGTTTGAGCTTCTTCAAACACACATATCTTGACAACCACCCAATTAAATAAATATTTTGCACCAAGCTATAAATTTGCAGCCAAATTTGATAAAGGGATCATTAAACAAAATATTCTATGTGAACATTCCACTTTTATGAAGAAGATAACTGAATAAGATACATATCTATCTAGTAAGTCAAAGACTAGTAGGATGTGTCATCCTATAGTCATTACATTCAAGAAGTTGTTTCCAATACTATCATTGGCTAGTATGACAATCAAGGTTGCTTCTTGCAAAAAGAGATGTTCATAATTGGTTGGATGCTCCATGGGAGGTTTCTGAATCTATGAGAGATGACGATTGACCACTTGAAGTCAATCCTAATAAAGAGAACTACACCCTTTTTAATGGCATGTATTGTGACTTCAATTGCTATTTCCATCAACTACGATCCGAGAAGCCTCACGAAAGTCACTAGTTGTGTATTGTTGATCTAATATACTTGGCTTGGTCAGATATGATTTTTTGAGGGATAAAAAATATATTAATAACCTCAAGACTAAGTATCCTGATCTCACATTGGAGATGCCCTATCACACAAGACCCATTTTAAATGACCTGGGAGCCGCCACTAAATTTCACATATTTAGAGGCACAATTGGAGGAATACCACACCAAGGAGACCTTTAGGGCATTGATAGTTAATATACATGAGGTTGAGGTATAGGTGATTGTGATTGATTCGATATAGTAGAAGTAGAGTAGTGTGTTTGGTGTGAGGAGACGTACTAAGATAGAGGGTTCACATTCATCATTTCCAATGAATGCCTACAACATGTCTAATATCAAGGCACAATTGGAGGGAATGCAAAACATTCAAGAATTAATGTGCACCTATATCAACAAAGAACACATTAGCTGTCCAAACACACATACTCATATAAACATGCATATGCACAGAGAAACCATAGTGGGGAGGGGAGTACTAGAATAGTCTATAAGGGTACCTTGAAATGTACCCGCCCCCATAGGAAGACTATTATAGACATTACTAAAAGTATCAACCACCTCACTTCCACATAGGTTCAGAGGAGAATGAAATCCCTTCACAATGATCAAATACCCTATCATACTAAGTTTTTTGTCATGTTGAGGACATTGTGATTTAAAAGCTCACAGGTGGTAGGATGGTTTACCCCCTATTGATACTTGATTCCCTTGATCCAGTCCCACCACTTTTTGTTAATTGATTTACTTGCTTATCTATATGCCTTGTCATTATGCATTACATCCATTTTCATACCATGTAGCTCAATTTCTTACTTGTGTAATTATTATTTTTTTGCAATTTTATTTCCATGCCATTCCATTTTGCATTGATCGTCTCTTTTTTTAACTTCTAGTATGTGATTGGTTATGATTTCATTACTTGCATTTTATTGCTTAGTAAATAGACCTTGACTTGTTGAATGAGAAATTTGATACACTTTTGCTGAAATTGCCAAAAAATTGGAACTCATTTCCCTAAAAGGTGTTTTGACTTAATATCTATCTAATAGAATTGAATCATTGACTATTGAAAAAAAAATCCACAATATCATGTGTTTATTTTTTCTAACTACATCATTTGACTGTAAACATGTTTTCCACCTTTGTATTCAAAAGTTGCATTGTTGGTAGAAATGTGATCATGGAAATAATAAATGTTTAGGGTCTTAGACAAATCTTATGAGAAAGTGTGACTTATCATATTTTCTACTCATAATGTTCTTTCTCATTGTTTAGTGAATATTGTTGGATTAATTTGAAAGTAGGACACCTTATGCGGAAATCTACACTACTTGACCCCTATCTTTATCCACCATCTTATATCATTTATTATCCCTCCACCTCATGAAAAGATGACAAAATTCACAAAAAAAAGTGTAAGCCTTGGACACCATACAAAAGCTTGCATAGTTGGTTCTTCCTCCCCTCCTCTTCTTCCTACCACCCTACAACCTAGCTACACAAAGGGAAAAGAAAGAAAAACGTAAAAAATAAAGGTGCCCCTATGTAATGGCACCTGAATAAAATAAAAGCAAAGAATATTCTCCTATGTAGTATCATTCCAATTCCTTTCATAACCTCCATGGGCCATGTAGCACGGAATGACATATAGGGTTGATCATTTTGAAGTGAAACAATGTTTTGAACTAGTATGACTAATCCTGGTATGAAATTGTTGGTATGTATGTCGAGAGAGCCAATCATACGATGATTTTGATGGCATAACATGTAAATGATTTGATTAATAATAAAGAAAAGCTTCATATTTATTTTTTATATTTACTTATGAGGTAATGAATACCATTATAAATGTCTAGAGAATTATATTACTCAATGATGTATGTATTCAAGTTACTATCCTTGTGGATTCGATCATATAGATGCTAAGAGTACATATACATATTCTCATTATGTTCCTGATCAGTTGATATTGTGGAAGGTTGATAGACAACAATGAAACATAAGATCAATTTGTGAGTTGGTTGATGACTAAATCTCATTAGTCATGATATGGCAATATCAAACCAATCAAACAGATACGTGTTAAAGAATAGTGTATTGGACAGACCCACTGTGAGACTGACACATGGAAACCATCATCATGAAAGTCATAGTTAGGTTTCATAGTGATGGTGGTGGTTGTGGTTCTTAGATCTGAAATCATTGCACTCATCATATGTCATTGGGCACACTTTGACATCATCGAATGCAGTCCTAAAACCTGGGTTATTATAACAGTGATGATTGGGTGACTTTGACACATGGGGACTGACTGTGAGTGATAGAGATGGGATTTGTCCCTGATGTAGCTCTATTTTAGGGCTCCATCTTGTGCCATTTTGTACCTTTATCACATCTAAATAAGTTAGATTACAAGTTAATTCCCCCAATATGTGCTTTACTATCAAATGCACTTATGGACATTCTTTGCATTATTTTCAAGTACTTGGACCATGCTTTGGATGGATGAGAGAGAAGGAAGGAGTTCGAGGGTTCCTCCACCCATGGAGGGGTCCAAAGAAGGCCCCTAAGCTCTCTCAACCTACCCCAATGGCCAAGATTTGACATCAAGCAAAGAAGTCCCTTGAGAATGAAGTTTGAGGCTATTTTTTCCCTTGAAGACCCCAGTACGGCCGTGGTGCCAAGGAACAGTCGTGCTGGCAATTGCACAATGTTACAGGTTGATTACCAAATCTTGCAAGTTTTAGCAACTCATCCACCACGGCCGTGCTACCCAACACGGCCGTTCCATGAAGCCCCAAAATGGTCGTGCTACCCAACACGACCGTACTACATGAAGAATGAAATGAGCGTGCTCTTGGGAATGACCTCCTCCCAAACTCCACCACCACGGCAGTGCTACCCAGCATGGTCGTTCTACCAAAACCCCACCACGGTCATGCTACCCATCACGGCCGTGCTACTAGCCTTCACTTCGCCCCATCCAACCTGTGATTTTACACTTCACCATAATGACCATTCCCCTCCACCACGGCCGTTCTCACCTCCACCCACCACGGCTTTACTGGCCAGTACGACTGTGCTGCCACCCAAAACCTACCACTTTCTACATTGATTTTCCCACAATACCCCTACTTACCCTAGTGCTTCCACCACCACCTATATATACATGGGTGGTGGCCACAACACTAGGTTATATTATCCTAGCCACCATTACTCCTCTCCACCCACTCTTTGAGCATTTAGTGCACCCCCCCTTGTATTTATGCTCTCCACCCACCATTTTCATCTTCATTTCACCTTGGAAACCTAGTTTTCTAGGTTTTCCTCCATAATCCCCCATATCTTCATGCCCATTTGCACCTTTGGAGGGGATAGGACGTCACTAAGTATCTAGGAGGTGAAGAAGGAGGCTTCTTCCACGAGCTCCATGGAGTTTCTTCCCCTTCTTTCCCATTCTTTTGCCATTTCAATGATTATGTGTAACTAAGCCCCTCTTGGTGGGCTGTTTGGGTTAAAATGTGACTTTGATACCATGTCGGGGGAATTTTGGATTGTAATGAACATATCATTATCTATGATGATTGCTCCATGCTTTTGTCTCTTATCCCATTGCCATGCTTTGTGATTTATTCTTTTTGCTATGGATTGCTTGTTTGATAGTGCTTGATGATACCATGTTTCTAGGAGAATTGGGATGCATGTGGCAATCTTAGGTATGACTCCTAGCAATAGGGGATCCCTAGCTAGTCCCCTTTGTTCCTACTTGCCTACCCCCTCTCCTACTACTTGGTATGAGACCTAAGTTACTAGTATAAGTGGGATTGATGTGATTGCCTAGGGTTTTTTTAAAGTCTAGAATGGCTAATGGCATGAGGTCAAATACCCTCATATCTACCCCCATCTCTACCCTTAGCCCTCAATTGCTCAATACCACTTATCCTAGGAACCTAGATTTGGCTAATCCTATTAGAATTACACCTAACCCTAGTCTTCCACTAGTAGTATAGGGTACATTCTAATAGCATTTGCCTTATTTTTTGGTTTGGTAATCTTGATGAAACATGAGAACCATGCTTGTCCAATAACCTCCCTCAACTAATATTAAAGTTACATCCCCAAACGACCCACCTGCCTTAATCATCTTGTTTAAAACCCAACTTTCTCCATTTGCTTGCTTATGCTAGAATAATCTAGTTGTTCTTGCTTAACCTAATCAATTGCTCAGTTTTGATAGTTAGGGTTAATTTAGATCTTTTCTTGCTTTAGTGGTTAACTTAGTTTCTAAATTTCTTCTTACTCTTCTAGTGTAGTGTAACTTACCTTTACTCTTGCTTAGCTATTTGGTTAACCAAGATTGTTAAACTTGCTTGTTTATGATAACTTAGGTTCAATTCTACCCTTTAATGCTCATTCGATTAGATTAATCACAAAACAAACCCCTTTTAAACCCTTCAACCTTGATCTCTGCAATAGGGACATAGCCAACACTATCCTAGCTCTAGTGCCTCCTCTGTCCTTGAGGATTGACCCCTACTCTTTCCAATCACCTATACTACAATAGTACCGCGTGCGCTTATGGGTGACCTATTTGGTACTATGATGGACTTTGTTAGGGCTAATACAAATTTTGAAAGATCCACATGTGTGTTCGAGTCTCGTGGAGTGCATCTAGTCACCCCTTCTTGGCTAGTGTGTACACCTATGGCTCGATGCACCAAACTTTCTGGTGTTGTTTCCAGGGATAGAGGTGCTCGGCCTAGCTAGTTAGTGTAGCTTAGTTTGAAAGTTTTGCATATTGCCATTCTAAATTGGTTTCTTGTTGCTTATTTGTGTATTGTGCAGGTGACAACTGTGCATGTTCCACACACATTCCACTTGTACCGACTTGGTGTTGTACGACCCCGAGATAGGTAGAAGGAGATGCCAAAGTCACCAAAACCAACACTTAGAAGCTGAGATGGCAAACAACAACCCTCATGTGGATGCTCAACCACCTCGACTGCAGCCGAACCGCCCACTCCACGAGTATTTCACCCCAGGGAAGTACAATTCCCCCATTGCCACCCTAGTTGACCAAATGTTGGGTCAACAGTTCTCCATTCCACCCACACTCCTTGGACTCCTCCTCACTTACTATGGGATGGAGAATGAGAATCCCTACCATCACATCGATGCATTCCTTGAGACGTGCTCCACTTTTCATACCCCCACCCCCACCACCACCGATGACTCCATCTGGAGAACCCACTTTCTATTCTCCCTAAAAGAAAAGGCTAAAGTGTGGTATGTTTCGAAGCCAGAGCTGGTAACCTGGAATGAAGTCAAAAATGAATTCCTCAAAAAGTTCTTCCTGATTGCTAAGCTAACCTATATGAGAAGATGCATCACTTCCCTTCCACGAGGCGTGGGAGAGGTTCCAAAAACTTCTGTGCGACTGCCCCCACCATGAAGTGCCATTCTGGAAACTAGTTCAAGCCTTCTACACTGGTTTGAAGAACATATCCAAAACAATGTCGACTCCTCATGTGGAGGCAATTTCATGGCAAAGCCACCCAAGGAATCATGCCCTTTGTTTGAGCATCTTGCTGAAAACTCCCGCCATCGAGTTTTTACAAAAGGGGAGCATTGCGGCCGAAACTACATCCCTCCACCTTCTTCCGTAGCTCTAGCTCACAATGTTGCTGATCTAGATATGATGAGGATGATGGTGGATATGATGAAGATGAAGAAGAACCAAGCTGGTGGTTCTCCTAGCCAACCCACCATGGCAGTCGATTTTGTTGATGAAGAAGTGCATGCCTTACACTCCTTTAGCAGTCAAAACAATCAAGGCCCCATGCCCAACACCTATACTCCCAAGTGGAGGAACTATCCAAATTTCTCTTGGAAGAAACAAAATGAGGATGGGCAAGGACAAGGGCAGCCAAAGTCACGCTATAGTTCAAAGTTTGAAGAGGAGGTGCTTGGAAGATTAAGAAGTTTGGATGAGGGGAAGAAGGATGTGTCCTCACATGGGCAGTCCATCAACCACCTTGAGCAAAGACTAGATCATATCTCTCTCTCTTGCTAGGAGGGAAGAAGGAAGACTTCCATCTCAACCGATGCCCAACCCAAACAATGATGGTACTTTCATAGGGAGCAATGAAAGTTCATATGATCTACCATCATACCAAGCACCGCCGAATCCCTATGATCCACCACCTCCTCAGGAACCTCTTAACTACTAATATGCTCCACCACCACCTCATTAATACCAGCATCCACCCCCACAATACCACCCCCGTCCACAACAACAACAGCCACCACAACAACCACAACCGCAATTCATCCTCCAAAACCAAAATTCACCTCACCAAAGGCCACCACCACCCCAACAGCCACAACCACCTCAGCAAGTCTCTTATTCCACTTCCCATGAGCATGTGAAGGCGGTGACTATTCTAAGGAGTGGTCTGACTTTGGGGAACCTCCATGATACCATTATTGTTGATAGAGGTGATACTGAGACTGGATGAGTTGATATTGAGAGACCGCCTGAGGATACTATGACGAGAGCCAGAGTTGATACTGTGATACCGGGTGGTGATATTGTGATTCATGTGATTCCCATTAATGATATTTTTTATCTAAACCATGTGGGATCCCAACTCCCCCCCTCCTGAAGCTCTTAAGGAGCCTTCTGTTGATAGGAGAAGAAAGAAGCATACTGAAGACATCTTTGAGACTTTCAAATAGGTGAAAATCAACATTCCTCTACTTCATGAAGTCAAGCAAATCACTTCTTATGCTAAGTTCCTAAAAGATCTATGCACCTTCAAGAGAAATACCATGAGGAGAACCCCAAAGAAAGTCAAGCTCACTGAGAAAGTGAGCTCGATTTTTCAGCACACCATGCCAAAGAAGAGAAAAGATCCTGGTGCTCTCATCATCTCATGCTACATTGGGGTACATCGCATAGACCAAGCCCTTTTAGACTTGGGTTCTAGCGTTAACCTAATGTCATATGATGTGTTTTCCGAGCTCCAAATGGGGCAATTGAGTTCGTCTCATTTTACTTTACAGTTGGTTGACATATCAATAAAGATGCCTACAGGGCGCGTTGATGACGTGCTTATGAGGCTTGATGATGAGATGTCTGCTTTATTCCCTACCAACTTCATTGTCTTAGACATGGAAAAAGACACAAGGAGGGTGCATATCATCTTGGGAATGTCATTCCTAGCCACAGTAGATGCGATAATTCATGTGAGGACCGGTACTATGTATGTGACATTCATGTACATGAAGATCTAATTGAACATCTTTAAATCTTCATCCACAACTGAGGTAATAGGGGCTACTGAAGAAGATTGGTATCTCATTGAGTGCCTAGATGAAATTTTGGAGGAATGTCTACCTACGTGGATTCAAACTGCCACTCAAGGTAGAGGTCTGGAGCCAATAGTTGAGTTCCCAGATGATGATGATGAAGTTGATGAAGAGAATGAGCTAGCCTTGGTGGCTGTTAGTGAAGACCTTCCTTCTATTTCTGAACCATCAAAGAACTCCCTTGAAGAATCTCCCACTCTTGAGTAGAAGTCATTTCTAGAAGGATTGAAGTATGCTTTTCTAGGTGCAAATGACACCCTCCCAGTGATCATTTCCCCCATTATCTCACCAGAACAAGAGGAGGCATTGATGAAAGTCTTAAAGAAGAACATCCAAGCCATTGGATGGTCTAAAGTTGATTTGAGAGGTATTTACCCCTCTATCTATGTGCACAGGATCTATTTAGAAGACGACGCAAGGCCAACTCGCCAAATGGAAAGGAGGTTGAATCCAAAGCTGAAAGAAGTTGTAACTCAAGAGGTTGTGAGGTTGCTAGATGTTGGAATTATATATCCCATTTCTGATAGTACATGGGTGAGCCCCATCCAGGTTGTGCCTAAGAAAGGTGGGATCACTGTAGTGGAAAATGGGGATGGTGAGCTTATGCTAGTAAGAGAACAATCAAGGTGGAGAATGTGTGTTGACTATCGAAAGCTCAATGAAAAGATAAAAAAGGACCACTACTCTCTCCCATATCTCGACCAGGTTCTAGAGAGGTTGGCGGGGCAAAGCTTCTATTGCTTTCTTGATGGGTACTATGGATACTTCCAAATTTCCGTGCATCCTGTGGATCAAGAGAAGACAACATTCACCTACCCGAGTGGTACATTTGCCTACCGGTGAATGCCATTTGGGTTGTGTAATGCCCCTTCTACATTTTAGAGATGTGTGACCTCAATTTTTTCGGATATGCTTAACTCATCATTGGAAGTGTTCATGGACAATTTCTCGATCTTTGGTAAACTTTTGATGAATGCTTAATTCATTTGGCTACTCTCCTTGAGAGATGCGTAAAGGTTTTCCTAGTGCTATCTTGGGAGAAGAGCCATTTCATGGTGCCCGAAGGCATTGTTCTGGGCCACCGGATTTCAAAGGATGGAATTGAAGTTGATAGGGCCAAGGTGGGCCTCATTTCTACTCTTACTATTCCTTCCACCGTAATACATGTTCGGTCTTTCTTGGGACATGCATGTTTCTACCGTCGATTCATAAAAGACTTTAGCAAGATCTCAAGACCTCTATGCCACTTGCTTGAGAAGGATGTTGAATTTCATTTTGATGACAAGTGTGTTGAAGCCTTCAACCACTTGAAGGAAAGACTAGTTTCTACTCCTATCATGCAGCCCCCAGACTTCTCTTTGCCATTTGAGATTATGACTGATGCATTCGACATGGCAGTGGGGGTTGTACTGGGCCAAAGAGTTGGCCAGATTCCACATGCTATCTACTATGCAAGAAAAATGCTAGATGAAGCCCAAAGAAACTACACGACAACTGATAAGGAGTTGTTTGTAGTTATCTTCGCTCTTGAAAAGTTCTGATCATATCTTTTGTAGAACAAAGTAGTGATATACACAGACCACGCTGCACTAAAGTACCTCATGGCAAAGAAAGATTCAAAGCCAAGCCTGATCAGATGGATTTTGTTGCTTCAAGAGTTCGATGTAGAAATTGTAGACAAGAAGAGAGTGGAAAATGGTGCTATCGACTATCTGTCCTGAATTGATGAGCCCTTTGATGATACAAATCGAATCAAGGAAACGATGCCACATGAACAACTCTTCCTACTCTCGCCTACTCAAAAACCATGGCATAAACACATAGCTAATTTCTTAGCTAGTTGAAGGATACCTAGCACATGGACAAGGGAGAAAAGTAAAAGGTTATTTTCTATGGTCAAGAACTATGCTTGGGATGACCCTCACCTCTTCAAATATTGTCCCAATTAGCTCATTAGGAGACGTGTTCCATAGATAGAACATCAAGAAATCCTATCCATGTACCATTCCGAAATATGTGGAGGTCATTTTGGAGGAAAATGCACGGCTGTAAAGGTTCTCCAATGTCGGTTTTACTGGCCATCCTTGTTCAAAGACTCCCATAAATTTTGCAAGAGTTTCTTGAAGTGCCAAAAAGTGGGCACTATCTCCAAGAGGGACATGATGCCTCTATCACCCATTCTTGTGGTGGAGGTGTTTGATGTATGGGGAATTGACTTCATGGGTCCTTTTCCTCCATCTTTTGGGTATGTCTACATTTTGGTTGTCGTGGACTACGTGTCAAAGTGGATTGAGGCAGTTGCAACCAGGACAAATGATCACAAGGTGGTGTGTGACTTTGTGAAATCTAACATCTTTAGCCATTTTGGTATTCCAAGAGCTATGATTAGTGACGGCGGAAGTCATTTCATTCATTGCACTTTTAAAGGATTGCTCAAGAAGCATGGGGTGAACCATCGTGTAGCCACTCCTTACCACCCTCAAACTAGTGGTCAAGTTGAGCTGGCCAATCGAGAGATAAAGCCCATTCTAGAGAAAAGGGTGAGACCGGACCGCAAGGATTGGTCGCTTTGTCTCAATGAAGCTTTTATGGGCATATAGAACTGCATACAAAGCCCCGATTGGCACTACACCGTTCAAGCTTGTGTTTGGGAAAAGTTGTCATTTACCGGTTGAGATGCAACACAAGGCACTATGAGCATTGAAAACTATGGACTTTGATGGAGAGAGTGCCGGAATGAAAAGAAAATTTTAGCTGAATGAGTTGGAGGAAATGTGCCATGAAGCGTATGACATGTCCAAGAGCTACAAGGAGAGGACTAAGTTTCTTCATGCTAAGATGATAAAAAAGGAGTTTGAGCCCGACAAGTGGGTATGGTTGTACAATTCAAGGATGAAGTTCTTTCCCTGAAAACTCCGATCTAGATGGGAAGGACCTTATCTCATCAAGAAAGTGTATCCATCTGGGGCTATTGTGATTTGTGAGAAAGAAGGAGCAAAAGAGTTCGTCGTGAATGGCCAAAGACTGAAGCCAGTTGTGGAAGTAGGCTCGGACAAGGCTAACTAAAATTTTGACGTTGTGACACTTTTACGAGAACAACAATCTGATGAAGAGATGTGTTTGGACACGGATGAGAAAGAGATATACTACAAGGATGCTTTGAGAATCCCAAGGAAATGAAAGAAGTCGAGAATCAATAAGCCCGGGTGAAGGTGTAAAATTTAGCGCTTGTGTGAGGCAACCCACCTAGGTTTGGAAGATTTTTCACCCAACCTTCTCTTTTTGATACTTTTGTTTTCTTTCAAACAAAAATACACACACACTTGTGTTTGATAGTTCTTTTTGAGTTTTGATGAAATGACAGGTGAAATAAGATCAAGTTGAGAATTAAGGCATGTTTAATCAAAGTGGTGGATATAACACTAAGAAAGATCGTTCAAGTGGATTAAGTGAGGAGTTTCTAAAAGATTTGATAAAATCTAGAAAATTTGAACTGACAGAGGCCAGAACGGCCATGCTGGAGCAGAATGACCGTTCTGGCTAAGTTAAAATCAACAAAGAGAATGAAATTTTTGGTTGCTAGAAGCATGGTTGTGTTGACCAAAACAACCATGCTGGCACCCAGCCAGAACGGCCATGTTGGCATGGAACGACCGTGCTGGTTAAGTTAAAAACAACAGATGAATTTCAAGTTTTGGTTGTTGGCAACACAGCCATGCTGACCAGAATGGTCGTGCCAGCTCCCCGCCAGCATGGTCGTGCTGGCTCAGAAAAAGCACTTAAGTTGCCTGATTCCGCCCAACCCAGCATGACCCCGAATTCATTTTTTCGACCGAGAACGGCCATTTCGTGCTCCCAGACAATTAGGGTGAACTCCCACCACCCCAAAATCACCTCCTCCTACTCCCAAACTCTATATTTGAGCTTCCCTTGGCCCCCAATAACCTTCCCTAACCTCTAGCTTTGATTTCCACCGCCCATCACTACCGATTTCTCCACCTCCGAGCAAATTCCGCCCCTATAGCCCGAAACTTCATTTTTTCTGTTCTAGCTCAGTTTTCCACCAAAGAACCTTGCAACAATGATGGGCATGGGTAAGGCCATCAAGAGGGGAGTGGATAAAACTACGAACATCCTCACCAGTGGTAAACGTTGATCTAAACAGGCACCCAGTTCAGAGCAGTCTGACAATGCCTCCTCTCTGTCCAACTCCATTTCAAGATCCTTTGGACGATCGACGTCTATGAGCGCCTCCAGACTCCACTCTTCCTCCAACGATCATGCCTCATATCCAAGCTACACCAACCCCGGGGAAGAGGAGGAGGAAGAAGAAGAAGAGTTGGAGAACATTATAGATTCCATTGAAGTAAATGCATCGGGTCATGAGAGGAGAACCAAGAAGTCTAATGAGGCACCTTCTTTGCGCTTGTAACCATGACTAGCTCCAGTGAGGCATTCTGCATCATCGGCCCAACCTAGTGGAAGCTGTGAGAGAGTGCCCTTGAACTTGGACACAAGTTCTGGGTCACACACCTATCAAGAAGAAGAGGTAGAAGACACCGAGAGTGAGGAAATGGAGGATGAGCCGGTGGATTTCTTGTCCAGGCTAGAGGAGGACAGATTGACATGGGTGGGAAAGAAACTAGAAAGAACCACATATGATAGGGGAACAACAAGAAGTGATGCAATGAAACCTCTCCACCCCGAGTGCATGACAAGGAGGGTGATTCCCACAAAGTATGCATGTATGCCTACAATGCAAGCCCTAGGGATCAACTACATGTTTGGACATCAACTACGATGCTTTGGACTGTACAAGATTTTAACTGAGGTTGGAGAAAAATATTTGGAGCTTACTCATGAGTTCTTTGCAACCTTAGATAAGGTATAGTACCAAGGAGAGGATGCTATTAGGTTTAATTTGAACTTCTCAACGCATGTACTTAATGCTTCTCAGACCAATGCAATCATTGCCCCCAATTCAGAAATAGCAAAGAGCTTTGATGAGGTTTGACAAGAGTGGTAGAGAAGATTACTCCAGGATGTGGAAGGCAATCATGGGTCAATCTACCTTTGCTATAGGGAAATCCAAGATGAGAAAGATCTACAACCCCTTCATGAGATACTTGCAAAAGGTCCTAGCAAACACCTTTTTTAGTCGCTATGACCATCAAGGATGTTGTTCTCAGAAAGATTTATTTATTATGGTCACAGTTGCAAGTAGGGGATTTATAAACATAGGTGCCATGGTGATTGATCACTTGAAGACAATCCCTTCTAAGAGTAAAAATCCATTCATCATGGGAGGAATTGTCACCACTTTGGCAAGGGCGGAGGGCTTCACTCTAAATGGACGTACCAAGGTAGATGGAAGTAGATATGTGGATTTAAATATCTTGCTAGGTCCCAAATGATATCCCTCAGAGATAACAAAATCTTCTATGTTCTGAACCCCGGGTACCCTAGCATCACCCTGGAACTCCCATACCACACCAGCCCCCTTCTCATGGATGTGGGACCTCCAGATGACTTCTTATGGTTGTTATCACAGTATGAGGAAGATCATCCTAGAGAGGGGTTCAGAGCACCAAATGTAGTCTTACCTAAAGAATAGGGAGAAACAAATGTGCCAGAGCAACATCGTTCACTTGAGCATCCACGCCACATAAGACCTGGAGTGGAGGATTTTAATGTGCATCCACCTCCAACAAATGCATATGACATATCAGCCATTCATGCACAGTTGGAGGTGATTCAGAAGATATAACAGTCCATGTGGTTAGATCAGCAGTAGATGCATCATCATATTAACCACATGTATCGTTACCAACATGCGCAGACATAGAGGAACCCCCAATGGGGGGAGGATTTATGGAGGTCAATTTCTGGTTACCAAGAGACATACCCGCCTCTACAGGTGGACTAGTGGGGCCATTACTACCAGCAACCACCACCACATATTGGCCCACCGCAGGACCCCACACCATCAGAGCCATGACTTCTACCCTATCATCCCTAAGCTTTAGTTTCATGCTGAGGATAGCATGGTTCAAAAGATTGTGGTGGGTAGCGCGGTAAGCCCTCAGTCTCAACATAATTTGACATTTGCCTATTCTACCTGATCATTGTTTATTTGATTTTAATCCATCTAGTGTAGATTTTCTTTTGCTTGCATTCTTGCAAATATGCAGTTTAATTTCATGCATTTTTTGTGTAATTTTTCAAAAAGTTTGCTCTTTCATCACTCCATAGCATGCATTGCATTCTCATGTATTTTTTTTAATTTCTTGTGTATTTTAACTAGGATTTGTTGTTTTATGTTTTAAATTTCCCTAAAGTAGGTTTAGATGTAATTAAAGGCAAATTGGCACCATTTTGGCCAATTTTGCCCAAACTTGAATGTCCTTGCCAAAAAAGTATGTTTTGACTTAATCTCCACTGTTGAAATGGAATTTTTAATCCTTTGACAAATGCATGTCGTTCTCTTAGATTTTATTGCTATATGGTCTTAATTGTTGACTTTTTGCATGTGTACCACCTCTCTTAAATTTGTGAACGTTTTGGTTGAATCATGAATTGAGCAAGCTACAAATGCGTAAAGCCGATGTAATCACTTAATAGAAATGTGAATGTCATGTTGTTCTATCATGTGGTGTGATATCATTTGATGAAGTGTTAGACTAGCTTTCATGCAGGGAATCTTATGTTGAAGATTACACTAAAGACCCCTCTTTGATCCGACTATTCTTCCACCATCTTCATAATCCTCTGCCTCATGAAAAGATTCCCTAGTGCACATAATCAGCCTTGGCCACCTCCAAAAGTTTGGGGTGGCCATATCTATACCCCCTTGCTTCACTCTATCCACCATATGCCCTATCTATACCAAGGGCAAAGAAAAGAAAGCAAAAATAAAATAAAAGGATGCTCCTCTTTAAGATCATTCAAATAAAGAAAAGATGAGTGCTCTATGAAATAACACTCCAAAAACCTTTCCATAACCCTTTCTTCTATTTTCACACCATTGAGCTGGAAAACATCAAATCTAGCTCACTTTACCCTTTTCTTCAGCCATGTGGGTCATCTAGTGTGGTTTGAGGCATAAGAGTGAATGCATGAAAGTGAAACAATACTCATGGTCATCTTTGATTAACACCAACATGAAATGATTTATCCAGAATGATATGAAGGACATATGGACAACTTGTGTGTTCTATGCTTTATATTTGAAGTTTGTATACTCAGTGCTCATTTCATGATTGGTAAGTGAAAGAGGAGAGGAGAGAGGTGGAACACATGCACTTAGTCATTTCTAAGACCATGTAGTCAATAATTTTCTATTGCTATTCATTTGTCATTCTTATTGGTTGAAGGAAAACTAAAAAGAGAGATTGAGTTGGAGCATACTTGAGGACAAGTATGTTTTAAGTTTGGGGCGGTGATTTAGCCCTATTTTAGGGCTCCATCTTGTGACATTTTGTACTTATATCACATATAACCAAGTTAGATTGCAAGTTAATTCCCCTAATATGTGCTTTACTGTCAAATGCACTTATGGAAATTCTTTGCATTATTTTCAGGTACTTGGACCATGCTTTGGATGCATGAGAGAGAAGAAAGGAGTCCTAGGGTTCCTCCACCCAAGGAGGGGTCCAAAGAATGTCCCTAAGCTCCCTCAGCCTACCCCAATGGCCAAGATTTGACATCAAGAAAAGAAGTCCCTTGAGAATGAAGTTTGAAGCTATTTTTGCCCTTGAAGACCCCAGCACGGTCGTGGTGCCAAGGAACGATCGTGCTGGCAATTGCACAAAGTTACAGGTTGATTACCAAATCTTGCAAGTTTCAGAAACTCAACCACCATGACCGTTCTACTCATCATGGTCGTTCCATGAAGCCCCAAAATGGTCGTGCTACCCAGCACGGTCGTGCTAGCTGAAAAATGGAACATGCATGATCTTGGGAATGACCTCCTCCCAAACTCCACCACCACTGCTGTGCTACCCAATACAGCTGTTCTACCTAAACCCCACCACGGTCATGCTACCCAGCACAATCGTCCTACCAGCCTTCACTTCACCCCATCCAACCTGTGATTTTACACTTCATCATAACGACCATTCCCCTCCACCACAGTCGTTCTCACCTCCACCCACCACGTCCGTGCTGCCACCCAAAACCTACCACTTTATGCACTGATTTTCCCACAATACCCCTACTTACCCTAGTGACTCTTTGCCATTCGAGATTATGACCAATGCATCTGACATGGCAGTGGGGTATGTGTTGGGCCAAAGAGTTGGCCAGATTCCACATGCTATCTACTATGCAAGAAAAATGCTAGATGAAGCCCAAAGAAACTACACGAAAACCGAGAAGGAGTTTCTTGATGTTATCTTCACTCTTGACAAGTTCCAATCATATCTTTTGCAGAACAAAGTAGTGATATACACAGACCACGTTGCACTAAAGTACCTCATGGCAAAGAAAGATTCAAAGGTAAGGTTGATCAAATGGATTTTGTTGCTTCAAGAGTTCGATGTGGAGATTGTAGATAAGAAGGGAGTGTTTAATGGTGTTGCTGACCATCTCTCCCGAATTGATGAGCCCTTTGATGATACAAATTGAATTAAGGAAATGATGCCACATGAACAACTCTTCCTACTCTCGTCTACTCAAAAGCCATGGTATAAACACATAGCTAATTTCTTAGCTACTGAAAGGATACCTAACACATGGACAAGGGAGGAAAGCAAAAGGTTATTTTCTATGGTCAAGAACTATGCTTGGGATGACCCTCACCTCTATAAATATTATCCTGATCAGCTCATTAGAAGATGTGTTCCAAAGATAGAACAAAAAAAAATCCTATCCATGTGCCATTCTAGAATATGTGGAGGTCATTTTGGAGGAAAACACACGGTTGCAAAGGTTCTCCAATGTGGGTTTTACTGGCCATCCTTGTTCAAAGACTCCCATGAATTTTGCAAGAGTTGCTTGAAGTGCCAAAAAGTGGGCACTATCTCCAAGAGGGACATGATGCCTCTATCACTCATTCTTGTGGTGAAGGTGTTTGATGTATGGGGAATTGACTTCATGGGTCCTTTTCCTCCCTCTTTTGGGTATGTCTATAATATGATTTTTGTGGACTACGTGTCAAAGTGGATTGAGGCAATTGCAACCAGGACAAATGATCACATGGTGGTGTGTGACTTCATGAAATCTAACATCTTTAGCCATTTTGGTATTCCAAGAGCTATGATTAGTGACGGAGGAAGTCATTTCATTTACTACACTTTTGAAGGATTGCTCAAGAAGCATGGGGTGAATCATCGTGTAGCCACTCCTTACCACCCTCACACTAGTGGTCAAGTTGAGCTAGCCAATCAGGAGATAAAGCTCATTCTAGAGAAAAGGGTGAGACCAGACCGTAAGGATTGGTCGCTTCATCTCAATGAAGCTTTATGGGCATATAGAACTGTATACAAAGCCCTGATTGGCACTACACCGTCCAAGCTTGTATATGGGAAAAGTTTCCATTTGTCGGTTGAGATGCAACACAAGGCACTATGTGCATTGAAAGTTATGGACTTTGATGGAGAGAGTGCCAGAATGAAAAGAAAATTTCAGTTGAATGAGTTGGTGGAAATGCGCCATGAAGCGTATAACATGTCCAAGAGCTACAGGGAGAGGACTAAGTTTCTTCATGATAATGTGATAAAAAAGAAGGAGTTTGAGCCCGACAAGTGGGTATGAATGTATAATTTAAGGATGAAGTTCTTTCCCAAAAAACTCTGGTCTAGATGGAAAGGACCTTATCTCATCAAGAAAGTGTATCCATCCGGGACTGTTGTGATTTTTGAGAAAGGAGTAACAGAGTTCACCGTGAATGTCCAAAGACTGAAGCCGGTTGTGGAAGTAGGCCTAGACAAGGCTAGCCAAAAGTTTGACATTGTGATGCTTGTAGAAGAACAACAATATGATGAAGAGATGTGTTTGGACGCAAATGAGAAAGAGAAATACTACAAGGATGCTTTGAGAATCCCAAGTAAATGAAAGAAGTCAAGAATCAATAAGCCCAACTGAAGGCGTCAAATTTAACACTAGTGGGAGGCAACCCACCTAGACTTATGAGCTTTTTCACCCAACCTTCTCTTTTTGATAGTTTTTTTTCTTTCACACAAAAATACACACACACTTGTGTTTGATAGTTATTTTTGAGTTTTGATGAAATGACATGTGAAACAAGATCAAGTTGAGAATTAAGCCACATTCAATCAAAGTGGTGGATATAACACTAACCAATATCATTCAAGTGGATTAAGTGAGGAGTTTCTAAAAGATTTGATGAAATCTATAGAATTTGAACTGACAGATGCCAGAACGGTCGTGCTGGAGCAGAACGACCATTCTGGCTAAGTTAAAATCAATAGAGAGGATGAAATTTTTGGTTGCTGGCAGCATGGCCGTGTTGACCGAAATGGCCGTGCTGGCAGCCATCTAGAAAGGTCGTACTGGTTAAGTTAAAAACAACAGACAAATTTTGAGTTTTGGCCGCTGGCAGCACGGTCGTGCTGACCAGAACGGTCATTCCAGCTCCCCGCCAGCACGACCGTGCTAGCCAGAATGGCCATGCTGGCCCAGAAAAAGCACTTAAGTTGCCCAATTTCGCCCGACCCAGTACGACCAAGAATTCATTTTTTCGACCGAGAATGGTTGTTCCGCGCTCCCAAGCAATTAGGGCGAGCTCCCACCACCCCCAAATCAACTCCTCCTACTCCCAAACTCTAGATTTGAGCTTCCCTTGTCCCCCAATCACCTTCCCTAACCTCTAGCTTCAATTTCCACCGTCCATCACCGTCGATTTCTCCACCTCTGAGCAAATTCCGCCCCTACAGCCCAAAACATCATTTTTGCTGTTCTAGCTTGATTTTCCACCAAAAAACCTTGCCACAATGAAGGGCATGGGCAAGGCCATCAAGAGGGGAGTGGAGAAAACTACAAACATCCTCATCGGTGGCAAACGTCAATCCAAACGGGTGCTTGGTTCACAACAATCCAGTAGCGCCTCCTCTCCATCCAACTCCATTTCAAGATCCATTGGACGATCAGCGTCTATGAGCACCTCCAGACTCCACTCTTCCTCCAGTGATCACACCTTGGATCCAAGCTACAGCAACCCCGGGGAAGAGGAGGAGGAAGAAGAAGAAGAGTTGGAGAACAGTGTAGATTCAATTGAAGTAAATGCACCAGGTTGTGAGAAGAGAACTAAGAAATCTAATGAGGCACCTTCCTCACGCTTGCCTCCACGACCAGCTCCATCGAGGCATTCTGCATCATCGGCCCAGCCTAGTGGTATCCATGAGAGAGTGCCCTTGAACTTGGACACAAGTTTGGGTTCACACACCTATGAAGAAGAAGAGGTAGTAGACACCGAGAGCGAGGAAATGGAGGATGAGCCAATGGATTTCTTGTCCAGGCTAGAGGAGGACAGATTGACATGGGTGGGAAAGAAATTGGAAGGAACCACATATGTCAGGTGAACAATAAGAAGGGCTGCAATGAAACCTCTCCACCCCGAGTGCATGACAAGGACGGTGATTCCCACCAGATATGCATGTATTCCTACAATGCAAGCCCTAGGGATCAACTTCATGTTTGAGGATCAACTACGATGGTGTGGACTGTATAAGATTTTAGCTGAGGTTGAAAAAATAGATTTGGAGCTTACTCATGAGTTCTTTGCAACCTTAGAGAAGGTACAGTACCAAGGAGAGGATGCTATTAGGTTCAAGCTGAACTGCTCAACGCATGTACTTAAAGCTTCTCAGATCAATGCAATCTTTGCCCCCAATTCAAAAATAGCAAAGAGCTTCGACGAGGGAAGATTTGACAAGAGTGGTAGAGCAGATTACTCCAGGATATGGAAGGCAATCACGGGTCAATCTACCTTTGTTGTAGGGAAATCTAAGACGAGTAAGATCTACAACCCCTTCATGAGATACTTGCAAAAGGTTCTAGAAAACATCTTGTTTGGCCGCTATGACAATCAAGGATGTTGTTCTCAGAAAGACTTATTTGTTATGGCCACAGTTGCAATTAGGGGATCTGTAAACATAGGTTCCATGGTGATTGATCACTTGAAGATAATCCCTTCCAAGAGTAAAAATCAATTCATCATGGGAGGAATTGTCACCACTTTGGCAAGGGCAGTGGGTTTCACTCTAGATGGATGTACCAAGGTAGATGGAAGCAGATATGTGGATTTAAACTATCTTGCTAGATCCTAAATGATATCCCTCAGAGATAACAAAATCTTCTATGTTTTGAACCCCGGGTACCCTGGCATCACCCTAGAACTCCCATACCACACCAACCCCCTTCTCATGGATGTGGGACCTCCGAATGACTTGTTAGGGTTGTTATCAAAGTATGAGGAAGATCATCCTAGAGAGGGGTTTATAGCACCAAATGTAGTCTTACCTGAAGAAGAGGGAGAAACAAATGTGCCAGAGCAGCAACGTTTACTTGAGCAGCCACACCGCACAAGACCTAGAGTGGAGGATTTTGATGCGCAACCACCTCCAACAAATGCATATGACATATCCGCCATTCATGCATAGTTGGAGGTGATTCAGCAGACACAACAATCCATGTGGTTAGATCGGTAGAAGATGCATCATCAGATTAAACACATGTACTGTTACCAGCATGCACAAACATAGAGGAACCCCCAATGGGGGGAGGATTTCTGGGGATCAATTTCTGGTTACCAGGAGACATACCTGCCTCTACATGTGGACTATTGGGGCCATTACTACCAGCAACCACATCCACAGACTAGCCCACCGTAGGACCCCACACCACCAGATCCATGACTTCTACCCTATCATCCCCAAGCTTTAGTTTCATGTTGAGGACAACATGGTTCAAAAGTTTGGGGTGGTAGGGCAGTAAGCCCTCAGTCTCAGCTTATCTTGACATTTACCTATTCTAATTGATCATTGTTTGTTTGATTTTAATCCATCTAGTGTAGATTTTCTTTTACTTGCATTCATGCATACATGTAGTTTAATTTAATGCATTTTTGTGTAATTTTTCAAAAATTCCGCTCTTTCATCACTCCATAGCATGCATTGCATTCTCATGTAGTTTTTGTAATTTCTTGTGTATTTTAACTAGGATTTGTTGTTTTATGTTTTAAATTTCCCTAAAGTAGGTTTATATGTGATTAAAGGCAAATTGGCACCATTTTGGCCAATTTTTCCCAAACTTGAATGTCCTTGCCCAAAAAGCATGTTTTGACTTAATCTCCATTGTTGAAATGAAATTTTTAATCCTTTGACAAATGCATTCCGTTCTCTTAAATTTTATTGCTAAATGGTCTTAATTGTTGACTTTTTGCATGTGCACCACATCTCTTAAGTTTGTGAACGTTTTGTTTGAATCATGAAGTGAGCAAGCTACAAATTCTTAAAGCCTATGGAATCACTTAATAGAAATGTTAAAGTCATGTTGTTCTATCATGTGGTGTGATATCATTTGATGAAGTGTTAGACTAGCTTTCATTCAGGAAATCTTATGTTGAAGATTACACTAAAGACCCCTCTTTTATCTGACTATTCTTCCACCATATTCATACCCCTCCGCCTCACGAAAAGATGCCCTAGTGAACATAATCATCCTTGGCCACCTCTAAAAGTTTGGGGTGACCATATCTATATCTCCTTGCTTCACTCTATCCACCATATGCCCTATCTATACCAAGGGCAAAGAAAAGAAAGCAAAAAGAAAATAAAAGGATGCTCCTCTTTAAGATCATTCAAATAAAGAAAAGATGAGTGCTCTATGAAATAACACTCCAAAAACCTTTCCATAACCCTTTCTTCTATTTTCACACCATTGAGCTGGAAAACATCAAATCTAGCTCACTTTACCCTTTTCTTCAGCCATGTGGGTCATCTAGTGTGGTTTGAGGTATACGAGTGAATGCATGAAAGTGAAACAATACTCCTAGTCATCTTTGATTAACACCAACATGAAACAGTTTACCCAGAATGATATGAAGGACATATGGACAACTTATGTGTTCTATGCTTTATATTTGAAGTTTATATGCTCAATGCTCATTTCATGATTTGTAAGTGAAAGAGGAGAGGAGAGAGGTGGAACACATGCACTTAGTCACTTCCAAGACCATGTAGTCAATAATTTTATGTTGCTATTCATTTGTCATTCTTGTTGATTGAAGGAAAACTGAAAAGAGAGATTGAGTTGGAGAATACTTGAGGACAAGTATATTTTAAGTTTGGGGTGGTGATGTAGCCCTTTTTTAGGGCTCCATCTTGTTCCATTTTGTACTTTTATCACATCTAAACAAGTTAGATTGCAAGTTAATTCCCCCAATATGTGCTTTACTGTCAAATGCACTTATGGACATTCTTTGCATTATTTTCAGGTACTTGGACCATGCTTTAGATGGACGAGAGAGAAGGAAGGAGTCCTAGGGCTCCTCCACCCATGGAGGGGTCCAAAGAATGCCCCTAAGCTCCCTCAACCTACCCCAATGGCCAAGATTCGACATCAAGCAAAGAAATCCCTTGAGAATGAAGTTTGAAGCTATTTTTGCCCTTGAAGACCTCAGTACATCCGTGGTGTCAAGGAACGATCGTGCTGGAAATTGCACAAAGTTATATGTTGATTACCAAATCTTGCAAGTTTTAGAAACTCAGCCACCATGACCGTGCTACCCAGCACGGCCGTTCCATGAAGCCCCAAAATGGTCGTGCTAGCTGAAGAATGGAATGAGTGTGATTTTGGGAATGACCTCCTCCCAAACTCCACCACCATGACTGTGCTACACAGTACGACCGTTCTACCTAAAACCCACCATAGTCGTGCTACCCAGCACGGCCGTGCTACCAGCCTTCACTTCGCCCCATCCAACCTGTGATTTTACACTTCATCATAATGTTTGTTCCACTACACCACGGTCATTCTCACCTCCACCCACCACGGCCGTGCTGCCACCCAAAACTACCACTTTTTGCACTAATTTTCCCACAATACCCCTACTTACCCTAGTGCTTCCACCACCACCTATATATACATGGATGGAAGCCACAACACTAGGTTAGATGCTCCTAGCCACCATTACTCCTCTCCACCCACTCCTTGAGCATTTAGTGCACTCCCCCTTGTATTTATGCTCTCTACCCACCATTTCCACCTCCATTTCACCTTGGAAACCTAGTTTTCTAGGTTTTCCTCCATAATCCCCCATATCTTGATGCCCATCTGCACCTTTGGAGGAAATAAGTCATCACCAAGCCACTAGGAGGTGAAGAAGGAGGATTCTTCCACGAGCTCCATGGAGTTTCTTCCCCTTCTTTCCCATTCTTTTGCCATTTTATTGATTATGTGTAGCTAAGCCCCTCTTAGTGGGTTGTTTGGGGTTAAAATGTGACTTTGATACCATGTTGGGGGAATTTTGGCTTGTAATGAACTTATTTTTACCTATGATGATTGCTCCATGTTTTGTCTCTTATCACATTGCCATGCTTGTGATTTATGCTTTTTGCTATGAATTGCTTGTTTGATAGTGCTTGATGATACCATGTTTCTAGAAGAATTGGGATGCATGTGGCAATCTTAGGTATGACTCCTAGGTCCCAATAGGGGATACCTAGCTAGTCCCCTTTGTTCCTACATGCCTACCCCCTCTCCTACTACTTGGTATGAGACCTAAGTTACTAGTATAAGTGGGATTGATGTGATTGCCTAGGGTTTTCTAAAGGCTAGAATGGCTAGTGGAATGAGGTCAAATACCCTCATCTCTACTCCCAACTCTACCCTTGGCCCTCAATTGCTCAATATCACTTATCTTAGAAACCTAGATTTGGCTAATCCTATTAGAATTACACCTAACCCTAGTCTTCCACTAGTAGTATAGGGTACATTCTAATAGCATTTGCCTTATTGTTTGGTTTGGTAATACAGATGAAAGATGAGAACCATGCTTGTCTAATAACCTCCCCCAACTAATATTAAAGTTACATCCCCAAACGGCCCACCTACCTTAATCATCTTGTTTAAAACCCAACTTGCTTTATTTTCTTGCTTATGCTAGTATAGTCTAGTTGTTCTTGCTTAACCTAGTCGATTGCTCAATTTTGATAGTTAGGGTTAATTTAGATCTTTTCTTGCTTTAGTGGTTAACTTATTTTCTAAATTGCTTCTTGCTCTGCTAGTGTAGTGTAACTTACCTTTTCTCTTGATTAGTTAGTTGGTTAACCTAGATTGTTAAACTTGCTTGTTTAAGATAACTTAGGTTCAATTCTGCCCTTTCTTGATCGTTCGCTTAGATTACTCACAAAACAAACCCCTTTTAAACATTTCAACCCTGATCTCCACAATAGGAACATAGCCAACACTAACCTAGCTCTAGTACCCCCTCTGTCCCTGAGGATTGACCCCTACTTTTGCCAATCACCTATACTACAATAGTACCCTGTGTGCTTACGGGTGACCTATTTGGTACTGTGATCAACTTAGTTAGGGCCAATACAAATTTTGAAAGATCCACACGTGTGTTTAAGTCCCGTGGAGTGCATCTAGTCACCCCTTGTTGGCTAATGTGTACACCTCTGACTTGACGCACCAAGCTTTCTGGCGTCGTTGTTGTGGATAGAGGCGCTCGGCCTAGCTAGTTAGTGTAGTATCCCCTCATCATTTCTATTCTTTATTCTTTGTTCACTTTTGCATATTGCCATTCTAATTTAGTTTCTTGTTTCTTGTTTGTGTATTGTGTAGGTGACAGCTGCGCATGCACCACACGCATTCCACTTGAACTGACTTGGTGTTGTACGACCCCGAGATAGGTAGAAGGAGACACCAAAGTCACCACAACCAACACCGAGAACCTGAGATGGTAGACAACAACCCTCATGCAGATGCTCAACCACCTCCACTGCATCCCAACCACCCACTCCATGAGTATTTCACCCTGGGGAACTATAATTCCTCCATTGCCACCCTAGTTGACCAAATGTCAGGTCAACAATTCTCCATTCCACCTGCACTCCTTAGACTCCTCGCCACTTACTATGGGATGGAGAATGAAAATCCCTACCATCACATCGATGCATTCCTTGATACGTGCTCTGCTTTTTGTACCCCCGCCGCCACTGACGACTCCATTCAGAGAACCCTCTTTCCATTCCCTTTAAAAAAAAGCAAAGAGTGGTATGTTTTGAAGCCAGAGTTGGTAACCTAGAATGAAGTCAAGAATGAATTCCTCAAAAAGTTATTCCCGATTTCTAAGCTAACCTATATGAGAAGATGCATCACTTCCTTTGCCCAGAAAGAGAATGAACCCTTCCACAAGGTGTGGGAGAGGTTCCAAAAACTTCTCCGCAACTGCCCCCACCATGAAGTGCCATTGTGGCAACTTGTTTAAGCTTTCTACACCGGGCTTGAAGAACATAGCCAAAACAACGTCGAATCCTCACGTGGAGGCACTTTCATGGAAAAGTCACCTGAGGAATCATGCCCTTTATTCGAGCATCATGCTAAAAACTCCGGCATCAAGTTTCTATAAAAGGGGAGCATTGCATCTGAAATTACGTCCCTCCACCTTCTTCTGTAGCTCCGGTCCGCAATGTTGTCGATCCTGATTTGATGAGGATGATGGTGGATATGATGAAGATGATGAAGAACCAAGCTGGTGGTTCTCCTAGTCAACCCACCATGGAATTCAATTCTATTGATGAAGAAGTGCATGCCTTGCACTCCTTTGGAGGCCGAAATAATCAAGGCCCCATGTCCAACACCTATACTCTCGAGTGGAGGAACCATCCAAATTTCTCTTGGAAGCAACAAAATGAGGATGGACAAGGACAAGGGCATCTAAAGCCACGCTATAGTTCAAAGTTTGAATAAAGAAGGATGTGTCCTCACATGGGCAGTCCATCAACTGCCTTAAGCAAAGACTGGATCATATCTCTCTCTCTTTCTAGGAGGGAAGAAGGAAGACTTCTGTCTCAACTGATGCCCAACCCAAACAATGATGGTACTTTCCTAGGGAGCACTCAAAGTTCATATGTTCCACCGTCATACCAAGCACCACCGAATCCCTATGATCCACCACATCCTCAGGAACCTCTTACTACAAATATGCTCCACCTCCACCTCATTCATACCAGCAGCCACCCCCACAATACCACCCCCATCCATAACAACAACAACCACCACAATAACCACAACCACAATTCATCCTCCAAAACCAAAATTCACCTCACCAAAGGCCACCACCACCCCAACAACCACAACCACCTCTGCAAGCCTCTTCTTCCATTACCCATGAGCATGTGAAGGTAGTGACTATTCTGAGGAGTGGTCGGACGTTGGGGCACCCCCATGATACTTTTGTTGTTGATAGAGGTGATACTAAGACTGGACGAGTTGATACTGAGATAGAGCTTGAGGATACTGTGACGAGAGCCAGAGTTGATACTGTGATACCGGGTGGTGATACTGTGATTCCGGTGATTCCCATTGACAATACTGTTGATTTGAACCATGTGGGATCCCAACTCCCCCCGTTTCCTGAAGCTCTTAAGGAGCCTTCTATTGAGAGGAGAAGAAAGAAGCATACTGAAGACATCCTTGAGACTTTCAAACAGGTGAAAATCAACATTCCTCTGCTTGATGCAGTCAAGCAAATCCCTTCTTATGCTAAGTTCCTAAAAGATCTATGCACCTTCAAGAGAAAGACCATGGGGAGAACCCCAAAGATAGTCAAGCTCACCCAGCAAGTGAGCTCAATTTTGTAGCACACCATGCCAAGGAAGAGAAAAAGATCCTGGTGCTCCCATCATCTAATGCTACATTGGGGGACATCGCATAGACCAAGCCCTCTTAGACTTGGGTTCTAGTGTTAACCTAATATTGTATGATGTGTTTGCCGAGCTCCAAATGGGACAATTGAGTCTGGCTCATTGTACTTTATAGTTGGCTGACAGATAAGTAAAGACGCCTAGATGGCGTGTTGATGACGTGCTTGTGAGTCTTGATGATGAGACGTCTGCTTTCTTCCCTGCTGACTTCATTGTCTTAGATATGGAAAAAGACACAAGGAGGGTGCCTATCATCTTGGGAAGGACATTCCTAGCCACAATAGATGCGGTAATTCATGTGAGGGCTAGTACTATGTATGTGACATTCATACACATGAAGATCCGGTTGAACATCTTTAAATCTTCAACCACAACTGAGGTAATAGGGGCTACTGAAGAAGATTTCTATCTCATTGAGTGCCTAGATGAAATTGTGGAGGAATGCCTACCTACGTGGATTCAAACTGCCACTCAAGGTAGAGGTCTAGAGCCAATAGTTGAGTTCCCATATGATGATGAAGAGAATGAGCTAGCCTTGGTGGCTGCAAGTGAAGACCTTCCTTCTATTTTGGAACCATTAATGAACTCCCTTGAAGAACCTCCCACTCTTGAGTTGAAGTCACTTCCAGAAGGATTAAAGTATGCTTTTCTAAGTGCAAATGACACCCTCCCGGTGATCATTTCCTCCATTCTCTCACCAAAACAAGAGGAGGCATTGATGAATGTCTTGAAGAAGAACATCCATGCCATTGGATAGTCTATAGCAGATTTGAGAGGTATTAACCCCTCCGTCTGTGTGTACAGGATCTATTTAGAAGACGATGCAAGGCCAACTCGCCAAATGCAAAGGCAATTGAATCCAAAGATGAAAGAAGTTGTAACTCAAGAGGCTGTGAAGTTGCTAGATGTTGGAATTATCTATCCCATTTCTGATAGTACATGGGTGAGCCCCATCCAGGTAGTGCCTAAAAAAGGTAGGATCACTATAGCGGAAAATGTGGATGGTGAGATTATGTCGATAAGAGAACAATCAAAGTGGAGAATGTGTGTTGACTACTGAAAGCTCAATGAAAAGACTAAAAATGTAAAGAGGCGAGATCAACTCCTTAATAAAATTTAAAGGAAGTACAAAAACATCCATCTTTTTAAAAAGACAAAAGATATTGAGGGATGTATGTAAAATATTCCAAGTAAATGAGCATGCACCAGATACATTACAAAATGTCAATAGCAGCGGAAATAAAAGTACTAAGCCATTACATGGATTTCATTGTCCATTACATGATTATTCCCAAAAGAAAAAGATAAGAGAAAAGGATCTATCTATAACAACCTAGACATCCCTTTCAGATAGCTTGAGATCTACTCCTGAGATGACTTCCTTCAAACTTGTCCTTCTCCTTACTCAACACCAGCACCTGGGTGGTTGGGAAAGCACCCATCAAAAGGGGAAAGAAAACAAGGTATGTGTCACAAAACTAGTCTAGGATAACAAGATAAGTAAAGCAAATAAGAACAGGCTAGGGTTCATCATAAGATGAAGATAACAAGAGTATGAGGCTATATTCAAAAGAAACTTGCCATTAACAATTACATCAAAAAGGATTTGCATGTAAGATAATTATGCCTACCTAACTAAGTAGGGTTGAGGCACCTACCGAACCTCTAACCTTAGGTGAGGGGAGAATAAGACATTCCCAGTAATCTACAATATTATGGGGAGAATAAGACATTCCCCAGGGTGATTATTTACATGTCCTCTGTGGGTGGTTGTACATAAGTACCACTACTTTAAATTAAATACAAACATAAATCCACATGCTAGAAAAGTAATCATGATAAGAGTAGTCATAATATTCAATAAGCATGGCAGTGGGGTATAAGATCCAAACAAGAAGAAATTATAATCTAATTTGAGGCATGAACAACATTAGGATTCAAGAATAGAATATTTAGGGTTCATTTAAGCCTCATTAGGGAAATATAGGGTTTGGCTGCAATTATCCCAACATAGGGTGTAAGAAATGCACATACCTCTCTTACTAATATCAATTACTAACTTTCACCACTTTAATTGAGTCCAAGTTCCACTTTGCCTATTTTCAATGTATTAACATGTATTAGAGTACATAGTGCACATTAATATATAGAAACCCTAATTTCAGAACTTTTTTGAAAAAATCGGATTTAGCTTTTGAAAATATCACCAATGAACTTATTAGGTTCTCCTGATCAAGAAAACATATTTTTATGTTAATTTTGGAGTTATGATGATTAAGATGTAATTTTTATAGATTTTATGCATTAAATTCATTTTACAAAAATCACCCTTCGTCAAACCATGAAATCAGACCTTTAACATATTTTTATTAGATAGATATTAATTTTCCAATTCCAAAACATATTTATTTGTCAAATTTGGATAAGTCATTTGGAAGATATGAATTTTCAATACTGACTAATAGGAAATTGCCACATCATCAAACAGATCGAGATAATTAAAGAGAGAGAGGGAGAGGGAGAAAACACCATTTGTCCCAAGATCAGGTTTGAAGTTGCATAGGTAACCAAACTAGAGCTTCTAGAGAAGGTAAAACACCAAGAAACCAAAACCCTGGAAGAACATGGTAAAAAGAGATGGAAATCATCGATTTTAAACATAGAAGCATGAGTTTTAAGCATGTACTAAGCAATATATGAGAAAGGGGTTAAAACAACTTTCCTCTAGGAAGATAATAAGGTTCAAATAGAAAGGAATCCGAGATTATAAGGTCTGGTTACTCCAAGACAAGCTCCTTTATTGAGCAAAGATCACCTTCTCCACTTTAGAGGTACAAACCCTAGCAAAAGAGCATGGAGATGAGATGTTTTAGGGTTCATAGGTGGAGTTTTACCATGTATGGTCATGGTTCCGACCTGGAAGAAGGTGGGAGGAATACTAACAATATGAAAATAGGGAAGGAAAGGGGGATTCTTACTAGTTTTGGTCAAAATCACCAAGGAGGAGCTTAAGAAATCCTAAATAGAGAAATTTGGAACCCTAGGAGCCTTCTTCACCAAGGTAAGCACCTTCTTTTACCTTGGGACAGTAACTTCATGGCCAAACATATAAGGGATGATGATCTAAGCTATAATAAAGATAAGGATAGGATTGCTTCTTGGATTGGGAGGTGGGAAGGAGTAGGCATGGCTTTATAAAGAAGGGGGCAAGCATGAGGTGTCTGTGTGACTTTCCATGTGTCCTTAGGCTAGGGCTTCATGGCAATGCAAGAGGACAACTCATGGACTCTTCTTGCATATAAAAAGTCGGTCTTAAGAGCCCCTAGAGACTTCTAGGCAATCCCCACCATCCTTCAAAGAAAGTAATAACCCCATTGGTTGATAGCTTTTAAAGATAAACACATTTATAAAGAGGGTAATCCCTATAATGCCCTTGGAAAGTAATTCCTTCAAACCAAGGTGAAACCAGGTGCACCATGGTTCAAAATCTTGTGAATGGTAAGGGAATATCTAAGGATTAAAATTCAGGTGATAATTTGCAAAAAAATCTCCCACTTGGGTAAATTGCATAAAAGTCCAGAATTTACCTAAAATTGCATAACTTGCACAAACATCATCCAAATCGAACCAAATTTGAAAATTAGCATCATTTTATGTTTTCAAATCATATCAAAAAGTTATATTAAGGTTTATAGAACTTTAGTATGGTAATTAAGCTTTCATTGAGGTATTTGTGCATAAACCCTTATATTGGTACAATTAGTGAATAAATGTTCACTAAACCACTATAAATTCCACTAATTAAACATAAACAATATAAAGGATAGAAATGAAAGGGAAACTTGGGGAAAAGGTTTACATGGAGATTACATCTAAGATTCATTATGTTACAACACTCCACCCCTTAAAAAGGATTTCGTCCTCGAAATCTCAAGCAAAAAGAGAAGGGTGAGTATGTAACATTTCATCTCTCAACTCCCAAGTGGCTTCTTCCAGACCATGATATTTCCATAAAACTTTTACCAGCTCAATCTCTTCGTTCTTTAGTTGCTTTACTCGAGAGTCAAGGATTTTCACAGGTTGCTCTTCATAGGTCAGATTCTCATGTATCTCTAAATGCTCAATAGTAAGCACATGAGAAGAGTCCTTTACATACTTCTTCAGCACAGAGACATGGAACACATTATGAATCTTATCATAGGAAGGAGGTAAAGCTAAGAGTATGCACAGTCTCCAACCTTATCTAAGATTTCAAATGGTCCAACATAGCGGGGACTCAACTTGCCTTTAACTTTAGATCTAGCAATAGAACAGATAGGCTTGATCTTTAGAAATGCATAGTCACCCACTAGGAAGCTAACATCAGACCTCTTCTTATCAGCATACATCTTTTGTCAGTCTTGAGCAGCTTTCATGTGTTTCTTTATCAATTGCACCTTTTCTGTCATCATTTGCATGTCATCGGTCTTCACTAGAGAACTTTCACCGACATCATCCCAATGCAAAGGTGAATGACATGGTCTACCATAGAGAGCTTCAAAAGGTGGCATACCAATGCTAGCTTGGTAACTATTATTGTAAGCAAACTCAACTAATGGCAGATACCGATCCCATGCACCACCCCAATCTATCACACCAGCATGAAGCAAATCCTCCAGAATATGAACTATTCTCTCAGATTGACCATCAGTCTACGGGTGGTAAGCAGTACTAAAACACAAGTCAGTACCCATCTCCTCCTGAATCTATCCCCATACACGAGAAGTAAACTTTGGGTCATGATAAAAAATATTACCTTAGGTACTCCATGCAAGCGTACGATCCACTCAACGTACAACTGAGCCATATATGCAACTTTGTAATTGGTTTTGAAAGGCAAGAAATGAGTAGATTTTGTAAGCCGATCAATAAACACCCAAACAACATCATAACCTTTCTTGGACTTCGGGAAACCAGTAACGAAGTCCATTGTGATTTTCTCCCACTTCCATTCTAGATTTTGAAGAGGGTGAAGAAGACCACCAGGTCGTTGATGTTCGATCTTGACTTGTTGACATGTCAAGCACTTTGCAACGAATAGAGCTATATCATTCTTCATGTTATTCCACAAGATGCTTCATTGTAAGTCCTTGTACATTTTTGTTGTGCCAGGATGGATAGTGTACTTGGACCCATGTGCTTCACTTAGCACATTCTATCTCAGATCACCCACATCAGGAATCCACAACCTTTGTCTAAATCAGACAGCTGCTTTGATGGAGAAGTCAGATTGCGGTTTCTCGATCAAGGCCTTCATCTTTTCCATCTCAGAGCTTTCCAACTGTGCATAAATGACTTCTGAGATCCAAGTCAGTGTAACATTCAAACTAGCCATATGGACACACAAATTGTCTTCATCCACTAAATCGACAGGTTGAGGTCACCAACTAGTCACATATTCGAGATTTTCCCACACCAAACATCTCAGAGCAGCACAAATGACATCCTTCGTGCAACTTAAAGCATCAGCTACGATGTTTGCTTTTCCAGGATGATAGGTGATGGTGAAGTCATAATCTTTGAGATATTCCATCCACCTTCACTATTGTAGATTAAGATCCTTCTGTGTCAAAAGGTACCTCAAGCTTTTATAGTCGGAAAAAACTTCAAACTTCACACCATAGAGATAATGTCGCCAGATTTTCAGAGCATGAACGATGGCAGCAAGCTCTAAATCATGTGTAGGCCAATTAGCTTCATTCGGTTTTAATTGGGGGAAAGCATAGGCGATCACCTTTCCATTTTGTATTAAAACACACCCTAAGCCTTGTTTATAAGCATCAATGTATATGACATAGGGTATGCCTTCAACATGCAAGGCAAGAACGGGAGCAGAAGTCAAACACTCCTTCAGCTTTTGGAAATTGTTCTCACATTCTGGTGTCCAAGAGAACTTGACCTCCTTTCGCGTCAGCTTGGTTAAAGGCAAGGCCACCTCAGAGTAGTTCTTGATAAACCTTCGATAGTAACCTGCTAATACAAGGAAACTATGGATCTCTAAGGGATTCTTTGGAACTTTCCACTTGGTCATAACTTCTACCTTTGTAGGATCAACAGCTATATGTCCGACAGAAATCACATGACCCAGAAACATCACTTCCTTTATCCAGAACTCACACTTTGAGAATTTTGCATAGAGTTGATTTTCTCATAGTGAGTTGAGTAAAATCTGCAAATGCTCACGATGTTGTTCTAACGTCTCAGAATAAACCAAAACGTCATCGATAAACACCACCACAAACTTGTCAAGGTATGGGCAGAACACTCGATTCATCAAGTCCATGAAGGAGGTAGGGGCATTTGTCAAGCCGAAAGGCATGACCATGAATTTGTAGTTCCCATAGCGAGTTATGAACGTCGTCTTCGGGACATCATCATCCTTCACACGCATCTGGTAGTAGCCACTTCAAAGATCCATCTTGGAGAATACAATGGCTGACTTTAGCTGGTCGAACAAGTCATCGATGTGAGGCAAAGGGTAACGATTCTTCATCGTCACTTGGTTAAGAATGCAGTAGTCCATACACATCTGCATCGAACCATCCTTCTTCTTCATGTGTAGGATAGGGGCTCCCCAAGGTGAAACACTGGGGTAGATGAAGCCCATGTTGAGAAGCTCTTCTAGCTGCTTCTTCAGTTCAGCAGGGGCCAAGCAGTAAGGCGGCTTGGATATTGGTGAAGTTTTGGGTATAAGCTCAATGGATAACTCCACCTCTTGAGTTGGTGGAAAACTAGGTAACTCCTCAGGAAAGACGTTCGGGAAGTCCTTCACCACATCTATGTGGTCGAGAGAAGGAGGTGTAGCCTCGAGGACTATAGAGGCTAAGAAAGCTCTACACCCGTGTGAGACTAGATTTTCAGCTTTTATGGTGGAGATAACAAATTTCCGATCTTCTCTCTTCCTACCCTTGACACACAATATTCCCTCAATAGGATGTGACAAACTAACCTTTGATTCTTCACAAAACAAAATATCTTTGTACCTCTTCAAACAATCCATTCCCATGATGACATCAAAGGTGGTCATGTCGAGCAAGATGAAATCTGAGGGAAACATTATACCAGATATACAGAGGTCCATGGTCGGATTTTGGAGATACGAAGAGAAGATCTTACCACTAGGGTTTTTACATCTAATATATGATCCATATACTCAGATTATATTTCTAACATAGAAGCAAGCTGACATGATATGAAGGTATTGGATGAGTCGCCTTTATAGGAAGCATATTAAGATGCAAGGTACCTTCAATAACTTCATTATCTTCACCTGCTTCCTCAGCATTGATAGAAAACACTCTCCCATTCCTCCTCTCCACTGGCAATTGCCTCGGGTTCTGGTTGTTGTTGTTATTATTATTCTGCAGAGGCGTATCCTGCTTTGGTTGTTGTGGTTGTTGGGCATTATTCTGTCCTTGGTAGAAATGAGGGCAGAGTGGTCGGATATGCCCAACTTGGCCACACTCGTGGCAGGTCGAAGGAGGCCGGTTGTCTCTACAAGCAGGTGCATTGTTGACAGGACATCTCCCTGGAGGATGGTGGTGAGAGCACCTATTGCACCAATCACGTCCGTGATTCTCATTCTGGGTAGGGTTCTTCATCTTGTTGTTGCTATAGCCATTACTGTGTCCATAGGATTGGAATCCTGGGTAGGACTTGATGGCCAGGGCCTTATCCACCATCTGCTGGAAGGTGAGTGGAAGTTGTGGAATAAGACTTCGACCCACTTGGTAGTTTAGGCCCTCCAAGAACAATGTTGCCCTTCTTTCAACTCCAAGGTCAATGGCATAGCGTTCTAGAAGTAGGAACCGTTGGATGTAGTCGACCACCCTCATGCTTCCCTGCCTGAGGTTGTAGAACTCGGCTTCCTTCTTCCTCAGGAAGGAAGGACATATGTACTTCTCCCTGAAGAGCTTCAGGAACTGGCCCCACTCCATTGTATAGGAGTCTCGAGTGTGGGTGACCCCATTCCACCAGACATGTGTCGGTCCATCCAGTACATACGTCACAAACCGAACTTTCTGATGAGGAGGGCATGCCATATCCTTGAAGGTCTGATCCAAAGCCAACACCCATTCATCATCTTTGTCAACCATGTTGTGTTCACTTTCACCCTTGAAGTAGGGTGGCTGCATCTTTATGAAGTCAGTGAGGGTGAACTCCATTGGCGGCCACTGTGTGGAGCTGCCCCATCATGGTGGAAAGCAACAGGCGCAACATTGCCAGCTCTTTCTCTGGTGTGAAGGAGGGGGTGCCCAGAGTAGCAGGGTTGACCACACTATGGCCAGCAGGAGTCACATGAGTGTTTCCCACATTGGAGTCATTAGGGTTTGACTCCTTTCCCTCATTCCCACTATCGAACAAGTCACCTATCCTGAAAGGTAGGGTTAATATGTTAAGTTCCCAGGAGTATTTGAATCATAGACGAAAAAAGAATAGAATCATAGATGAGAAAAGAATATCTAGAATGTTATTGCCTAAAAGCATACTATTTTAGGAAATTCGTATCAACTCAGGCTAGGCCGATATCATATGGGCACGGGAGTCCTCGTCAACCAAGCTAGTGGTGTAGAGGAAAATATTGCCAGCCTCCGAAACCCCGATCCATTCTAGACACCTTTGTTTCAACTTCATGTCCTAATAGTTGCCTAAAGGCTCTGATACCATGTTGTAAAGAGGCGAGATCACCTCCTTACTAAAATTTAAAGGAAGTACAAAACATCCATCTTTTTATAAATACAAAAGATACTGAGGGATGTATGTAAAATAATCCAAGTAAATAAGCATGCACTAGATACATTACAAATTGTCAATAGCAGTGGAAATAAAAATACTAAGCCTATTACATGGCTTTCATTGTTCATTACATGATTATTCCCAAAAGAGAAAGATAAGAGAAAAGGATCTACTTATAACAACCTAGACGTCCCTTTCAGATAGCATGAGATCTACTCCTAAGATGACTTCCTTCGAACTTGTCCTTCTCCTTGCTCAGCACCAACACCTGGGTGGTTGGGAAAGCACCCATCAAAAGAGGAAAGAAAACAAGGTATGTGTCACAAAACTAGTCTAGGATAACAAGATAAGTAAAGCAAATAAGAACATGTTAGGGTTCATCATAAGATGAAGATAACAAGAGTATGAGGCTATATTCAAAAGAAACTTGCTATTAACAATTATATCAAAAAGGATTTACATGTAAGATAATTATGCCTACCTAACTAAGTAGGGTTGAGGCACCTACCGGACCTCTAAACTTAGGTGAGGGGAGAATAAGACATTCTCAGTCACCTACAATATTATGGGGAGACTAAGACATTCCCCAGGGTGATTATTTACATGTCCTCTATGGGTGGTTGTACATAAGTACCGCTACTTTAAATTAAATAGAACATAAATCCACATGCTAGAAAAGTAGTCATGACAAGAGTAGTCATAATATTCAATAAGCATGGTAGTGGGGTATAAGACCCAAACAAGAAGAAATTATAATCTAATTTGAGGCATGAACGACATTAGGATTCAAGAATAGAATATTTAGGGTTCATTTAGGCCTCATTAGGGAAATATAGGGTTTGGCTGCAATTCTCCCAACATAGGGTGTAAGGAATGCACATACCTCTCTTACTAATATCAATTACTAACTTTCACCACTTTAATTGAGTCTAAGTTCCAGTTTGCCTATTTTCAATGTATTAACATGTATTAGAGTACATAGTGCACATTAATATATAGAAACCCTAATTTCAAAACTTTTTAGAAAAAATTGGATTTAGCTTTTGAAAATATCACCAGTGAACTTATTAGGTTCTCCTGACCAAGAAAACATATTTTTATGTTAATTTTGGAGTTATGATGATTAAGATGTAATTTTTATGGATTTTATGCATTAAATTCGTTTTACAAAAATAACCCTTTGTAAAACCATGAAATCAGACCTTGAAAATATTTTTATTAGATATAGATTAATTTTACAATTCTAAAACATATTTATTTGTCAAATTTGGATAAGTTGTTTAGAAGATATGAATTTTTCAATACTGACCAATAGGAAATTGCCACATCATCAAGCCGATCGAGATAATTAAAGATAGAGGGAGAGGGAGAGGGAGAAAACACCATTTGTCCTAAGATCAGGTTTGAAGTTGCATAGGTAACCAAACTAGAGCTTCTAGAGAAGGTAAAACACCAAGAAATCAAAACCCTAGAAGAACATGGTAAAAAGAGATGGACATCATCGATTTTAAACATAGAAGCATGAGTTTTAAGCATGTACTAAGCAATATATGAGAAAGGGGCTAAAAAACTTTCCTCTAGGAAGATAATAAGGTTCAAATAGAAAGGAATCCGAGATTAGAAGGTCTGGTTACTCCAAGACAAGCTCCTTTATTGAGAAAATATCACCTTCTCCACTTTAGAGGTACAAACCCTAGCAAAAGAGCATGGAGATGAGATGTTTTAGGGTTCATAGGTGGAGTTTTACCATGCATGGTCATGGTTCCGGCCTAGAAGAAGGTGGGAGGAATACTAACAATATGAAAACAGGGAAGGAAAGGGGGATTCTTACTAGTTTTGGTCAAAATCACCAAGGAGGAGCTTAAGAAATCCTAAATAGAGAAATTTGGAACCCTAGGAGCCTTCTTCACCAAGGTAGGCACCTTCTTTTACCTTGGGATAGAAACTTTGTGGCAAAACATAAAAGATATGATGCTCTAAGATATAATAAAGAGAAGGATAGGATTGCTTCTTGGATTGGGAGGTGGGAAGGGGTAGGCATGGCTTTATAAAGAAGGGGGCAAGCATGAGGTGTCTATGTGTCTTTCCATGTGTCCTTAGGCTAGGGCTTCATGGCCATGCAAGCGGACAGCTCATGGACTCTTCTTGCATATCAAAAGTCAGTCCTAAGATCCCCTAGAGCCTTCTAGGCCATCCCCACCGTCCTTCAAAGAAAGAAATAACCCCATTGGTTGATAGCTTTTAAAGATAAACACATTTATAAAGAGGGTAATCCCTATAATTCCCTTGGAAAGTAACTCCTTCAAACCAAGGTGCAACCAGGTGCACCATGGTTCAAAATCTTGTGAATGGTAAGGGAATATCTAAGGATTAAAATTCAGGTGATAATTTGCAAAGACAACCTCCCAATTGGGTAAATTGCATAAAAGTCCGAAATGTACCTAAAATTACATAACTTGCACAAACAACATCCAAATCAAACTAAAATTTGAAAATTACGCTTATTTTATGTTTTCAAATAATATCAAAAAGTTAGATTAAGGTTTAGAGAAATTTATTATGGTAATTAAGCTTTCATTGAGGTATTTGTGCATACACCCTTATATTGGTACAATTAGTGAATAAATGTTCACTAAACCACTATAAATTACACTAATTAAACATAAACAATATAAAGGATAGAAATGAAAGGGAAACTTAGGGAAAAGTTTTACATGGAGATTACATCTAAGATTCATTATTTTACAAAAAAGGACCACTACCCTCTCCCATTTCTCGACCAAATTCTAGAGAGGCTAGCAGGGCAAAGCTTCTTTTGCTTTCTTGATGGGTACTTTGGATACTTCCAAATTCCCATGCATCCTGCAGATCAAGAGAAGACAACATTCACCTGCCCGAGTGGCACATTTTCCTACCAAAGAATGCCATTTGGGTTGTGTAATGCCCCATTCTACATTTCAGAGATGTGTGACCTCAATTTTTGCAGATATGTTTGATTCATCATTGGAAGTGTTCATGGACGATTTCTCAGTCTTTGGTAAAACTTTTGATGAATGCTTACTTCATTTGGTTTTTGTCCTTGAGAGATGCATAAAGGCGTGCCTAGTGTTATGTTGGGAGAAGAGCCATTTCATGGTGCCTGAAGGCATTGTTTTGGGCCACCGGGTTTCAAAGGATGGAATTGAAGTTGATAGGGCGAAGGTGGGCCTTATTTCTACTCTTATTATTCCTTCCATCATAAGACATGTCTGGTCTTTCTTGGGACATGTAGGTTTCTACCACTGATTCATAAAATACTTTAGCAAGATCTCGAGACCTCTATGCCACTTGCTTGAGAAGGATGTTGAATTTCATTTTGATGATAAGTGTGTTGAAGCCTTCAACCACTTGAAGGAAAGACTAGTTTATACTCCTATCATGCATCCCCCAGACTTGTCTTTGCCATTTGAGATTATGACTAATGCATCTATGATGGAGCTTCCACTCACGTGGAATTGTGTGCACCGCTAAAAATCCTAAAGATGGTAAGTCTTTAAGTTTAGCCTTGCTTATACTAGATCAAGAACTCCACCCACATCCGCTAAGATATGTGGAAGTCTTATCGTAGTATAGTTAAGGGTCAAATCCATGGGACAACGGTCTTGTGGAGAGCAACAAGATAGAAAACGTTGGAATTTCACTTAATCTCTTAATAGTTGGTATTTAAATCAAAAGGTTGGTTTGGTTGTTTTTAGACTAAGAGCAAGTAAAGTAAAGCAAGCAAGTAAATTTAATGGATGTTTAAACAATGATAAGGAACCACTAGGGTGTGATCGGTTTTCACCGCCACTACACATGGATCAAGACATGCAATATAAAACATAACCTGCAACAAGAGTTAAAACAGTTAGTATCTTTGTAGACTTAGTTTCCTTTCGGAGAACTAACTACGAGAAGTGTGGGAATGTTGCAAAGTCAGCCATCCCCGAACGGTCAACTACTCTTCATCATTCCCTTCGCAAAGTGTGTTCCTCGACTTATTAAGGTTGTACTTTTCATACGTCAACTTATTCCATTTCATAGTATGAAAGTACAACGATGGTAAGTGAGTTTACTCCACTTCTTGAAAAACACTCCTAGATACCGAAATAGATGCATGGTGGATACATGCATCAAGAACCAACATTCAATCGAGTTTCGAATCTAGTAGTACAAACATAGACAATTCATACTAAAAGATAAAAGATAACACAAGTTGGTGATCAAGCAACAAGCATTCATTAAACGATTGATGTTGAACTGAAAAGAAAGCAACTCTATATTGCAATCTATGGATTACATTACATAAAATGAAACCATGGGTAGCGGGGCTAATCCCCGCACCCTAGTGAAAGAGACTACTCGCTCATAGCTAGGACAAAGAAGGAGGTGAGAAGAGAGAGAGAGAGTGTGTGTCATCCCCACAAAGGAGAGAGGAAAGTCAACCCCTTAGAGAGAGAGAGATTGACGATCTTCAGTCTTCACAGGTTGCTTGATGATGAGACCCTCTCTTCCCACCTTCTTTGGCAAAGAGAGAGAAAGCAGCTTCAAGATGGAATGTGGATCTCAGACCGGCAGCCTTTGGGCAGAGGATGGAAGTTGGAATAGCTCTAGAGTGATGGAGGCAGCCTCTAGGTGTCTGAAACTTGATACCCTTGGGAGGACCCCTTGGGTCTTATTTATAGGCCTTAAGTGAAGTCCAAATGGTTTGGTCAGTTTTGGGTCCGAACGGTTTTAAAAACCGTTTGGACTCTCAAAACCATTTGGACCCTAAAACCGTTTGGACTCTAAAACCGTTTGGACTCTGAAACTGTTTGGATCATGAAACCGTTTGGATTCTGAGACCGTTTGGGCTCATGCGGTCTTGGGACCGTGTGAGTCCATGCGGTCTTGGGACCGTGTAGCTTCATGCGGTCTTGGGACCATGTGAGTCCATGCAGTCTTGGGACCGTGTGGCTTCATGCGATCTTGGGACCGTGTGAGTCCATGTGGTCTTGGGACTCTGTGGCTTCATGCGGTCTTGGGACCATGTGAGTCCATGCGGTCTTGGGACCGTGTGGCTTCATCCGGTCTTGGGACCGTGTGAGTCCATGCGGTCTTGGGACCGTGTGGCTTCATGCGGTCTTGGGACCGTGTGATTCCATGCGGTCTTGGGACCGTGTGGCTTCATGCGGTCTTGGGACCGTGTGAGTCCATGAGGGTAGCTAAATGTACCAGTCAGGTGAGTCCCTTATAAGCCTTTCATATATTAAGATACCTTAGGGTTCCACTACCGGACACGACAATCTGCCTTCATGAGGGCAGCTGAATGTACCGGCCGGGTGAGACCTTCACTGGTTCTTTATATAGATCCTTATTTATGGCACAACTCTCATAGTTTTATTCAACTCTCTGGCTTTTATTCGTAGACTCACAGGCTTAGGATTTGGGGTTTTTTTAGGGAATTTATTTTGGGCGACCAAGCCTCTTTTATTTGAAGAGAGGAAAGTTGTTCTTAGAGTTTTTCAACATGCACTTATTTGGTTTCTTTTTAATGGTCCACTTGCGAGACTTCTTGATTTGGATGTCACCTGATGCCCCTCTCATCCTTGAGAGCTTGTCTTATTGCGGCCTTGATGTTGACCTGTGGAGAGTCGGATGTAGAAGTGAAACAAAAGCATGAAAATCAAGAGTGAAGAGAAATTATTAAGTCGCCATTATATGTCTAAGTGCTATTCTAGTTATTATTCTTGAAGACTGACTTGATTGTAAAGTTAGAGGGGGATGACTTTATTCCAAAGATTTATTATCGGATGAATTATTTAAAATAAAAGCTAAATGGGTAAGGGAAACTAGGAAAATTTTGTACAAAATTGAAAGAGGAGATGGAGAAAGAAGGATATAGAAATGGTACCTCGCCCTTATCTAATGTACTCCCCCGTAACTTATCATTCACTCTGTCCTTAGAGTGTCAAAGTGATAGGTTGAAAAGTAAAAAAACAAGGGCGTCAGGCTTCTGTTAATCCTGAGTTTGCCCCTGGTGTTTTGAGTAGGTTAGCTGCAAACTTTCCACATAGGGCGTGGTAATCCACGTCTGTCATATCCTCTACTGGTCTTTGAAGGACCATGATGGTGTACATCCAGTAGAGGATGTGGAAGCCGCAGTCGTTTGATTCCCGAATTTGTTGGGGACATTTGTGGTTGAAGGATGGGCGATGAAAGTGTTCTTTGCCACATGCCCTTGTGTGCTGACTTAGAAGATTGATTAGTCTGTCTGCACATTCCTTCGCCACCACCTTTGTGGGCGTCTTTGGTGTCACTACATATTTCTTCTGTTGTGGATTGAACTGGCTGTCGGAACTGTTGTAGATGGTAGTTGTTCCTTCGGGTAGGTTTGTTGCCAGAAGCATCCAGTGCTCATGGTAAAGGAAGGGTAGCATGATAAACTTCGATGTTGTATGTTGTAGGAAGGAAATTAGTGATTCAGTTTTTCTGAAGTTCTTTAGCTTTAGGAGGTCGTCCTTCATATATGTGGATGCCATATAGGTTGTAGGGTGATTCCGTCCGATAAGAAATTGATAGGCAGCCATCAAGCTCACGGATAGAGACCCTTTGAATTGTACAGTTTCTCGTAATGCGTCTGCCATTACTAAAATGTCACCGGACATGAAAATGAGGTCATCTTTCTCGGCGTAGAGCTGTGACATGATGAGACGGAGTTCATTTTTGGAGAGACTTTTGCAAGCACTGAGGTCGAAATCCAGGAAAGTTGGTTTTATGGCAGATAGGGGCACCATTTGTGATGGCGATATCCTAATGGTTGCCCCTGACAAAAGATCTATGTCTCCTTTATCCTACGCCAGATCAAAGTGGGAAGGGTCCCATTTTCTTTGCTCGGGAACTATGGCTGGTTGTTTGTTTTTCTCTATTTCTTTTAAAGTTTGTATGAAAGGTCGCCTTTGCGGATGTTGGATTGCTGAAAAGAGGTAACGGGGGACGTCATCTGGTGCCATTGTTGGGTCCTTGAAGAACCTCCTATCACAAATAAGCTCCATGGCATAACGCCCTCGCAGGGAGTGAAAATCTTCGGCGACCAGATCAGTAAAGGGGATTTCTTGGTTTAGCGCTTGAATGTGACGGATAGTGCAGAAAGCACAATCCCCAGATCCTTCAGTAGTTTGGACTTGCGGGTTTATTATTTGGAACCAAGGTTGGCTCCAGTCCTGACGTAGGGACGGGCGTGCAGCCAAAATTAGCTTAAGAAGCCAGAAAGGTATACATCTTGCCTCTCCTGCTTCTTCTCCAACAAAATTTATTATTCCATCTGGTAGCTCAGTGGCGCAAAAATTGTACACCTTGGCGTCCCGAGACTCGGTGTCCACAATCATAAACAACCAGTGATCGAAAACTTGAAATGGCACGGTAAGATATCGGGCCCTCCGTGCTAAACCAGTGTGCAACCGCTTTATTGACTTTGCTCGTATGTCTTTGTATAACAAGCCTATAGATAGAGCATGTGAGGCATTAAATATTGGTTGCTGCCTCTTTGAGCTTCTGTAAACTTCTATACAGTTGGCAAGTAGGACACGGAAGATTGCCATTGACATCATTGACCGTGGTCGCAGGATGTTGCGGAAATCTTCATGTGTCATCTTGCGCTTAGTCTTTGTATTGTGGTAGATGATGTCTCCCCCCTCTTTGGCATCATCGACAATAGTGTTCAGGATAAAGATGTCATGAGCATCTAGTGTTGAGATGGTCGCCATATCTAAATCATGCATCTTCTGCGGTAGAGGTGGGGGGGGGAAGCTCCTGCGGAGGGGGTGAAGAAGGTTGTTCCAAATCTTCTATATAGCCTTGCATATCTTCATCTGATTTGGAAGAAGAATCGAGTTCTTCATCTGTATCTAAACGTACGCGTTCTGATTCTTATAGTTCTGGGGGAAAGGGCACTGACTGGTCAGGTGTGGAAAAAGGGTGAGTGGTTGTTGTTGGTGGGCTTGTGCTGGTTCCTAAAACACATTGGTGGAACTCAATAAAGGTCGCATCTTTTGCAGACTCCCCTATAGATCCCAAGGCAGAGTAATCGAGGAATTGGTCTCCATATGATATATTTTCATTTTCGTTGTGGGTGGGGGACTTGGGATGATGTCCACCTTCTTGGTGGTCTTTGTGATATCCTTTCTGAGAAGGTTCTGCTCCTTGGCTTGGGCCCTCCCCAGCGTTGTCTGGGGCATCCGATTTTTCATCTGAGGAGGTGGTATCGTTGTTAGAATCGGCTGAGGAGTCGAAGTCATCTTCGTCTTCATTGTCATCTTCTTTGTCAGCTGTTGTTTTGTCTTTTAGCTTCTTGTGTGCTGTCTTTTTGCATTGCCGATGGATGGTTTGTAACTCGTCAAACGCCACTTGCACATGCTCGTGTGTTTCGAGCAGTGCGTCGTGTATTTCCTTGAGATCTTTGTATCGGCCCTCGGTAGAGAGGAGTCGCGCTGAAAGATCTATTATTGTATCTTGTAATTGTTGGATAGTATTGTTTGTCGACTCCTCTTGGCGATTGTTGAGTTGGGCGAGAGTGTTGCTGATGGTATCCAAGCGCGTGCTAAGAGTTGTTTGTTGTTGCTTGAGCTCACGGAGGGTCTCAGGCAGAGGTTGAGTCTGCGTAGAGATCTCATCGACTTGCTTGGCCATCACTTCATGTTGGCTTTTTACCCCAAGGATTAGCTCGGGCAATTTGTTGAAGTGGCTGTCGATGTGATCAACTTGCGTGGACACTACATCTTGTCATTGCTGAAGACCTTGGAGGATGCTTGGCAAGGCGCGGTTCTGTTCGTCGATCTTGGCTACCTGTTTAGATAGTTCTTGCACACAAGAAAAAATGGAGTTCATTATGTTACAAGGGTCGGTGAGGAGGTTTCGGATGGTGTGAAATTGTCGTCTGAATTCTTCACTGACATTTGTGAAAGGGACCCCAGTTATGGAAGGGTGCGATGGTTGGGGTCTGGATGGGAAGGGTGTAGTGTCCTGCGGAAGAGACACTATTGATGGTTCTGCGAATTGCATGGTGACTGTAGATGGTGTCACCAGTAGTGCTGGGGTGGTGGTGGATGGGAAAGGTGGTGATGTTGCTAGTGAAAATGGTGGGATTGATAGTGGTGGGGGAAAGACTACGGGGATCGAGGCGAAGGTGGTGAAGTCAGGCGTAGGGGTAGAGAAGGGGATGCCCGAAGAGAAAATGGGTGAAGTGGAGTATGTAGGTGGTGGTGTAGTGGTGGACAAAGATGGAAGAGTGGTGGATTGTGGAAAGGCGTAAGGTGGTAAGGTGGTTGTTGTAAGTTCAGCAGTGAGACTCATAATGAAGGAGTCAAGAGATGAGGTGGTGATTTGTTCTTCGGGGAGGGGGGTTTCTGCTTCTGGATGCGGTTTAGATGTTGGTGTCCCCGACAGCTGTTGTTTCTACGAAAGTCTTTTGGAGGGTCATTTCACAGGAATTTTTGTTACCCTGGTTGTCGGGGCAGTTATGCTAAGTTCGGTTTGCCCCGCCTTTACTTTTTTCTCTGGTGCTTTGACCGTAGCTATGAGTTTTGTAAGCTCCTCATCAGTGAATAGGAGCTTGTCCTTGTCGTAATCTACAAGCTCCGGGAGTGGTAGCAGGGTTCTAGAGGATTTGATTGTAGGGCAAAAAATGTAAAATAACTTGGCATCCTTGTCTTTGATGATGTAGGAGTTTTTCAAAGTGTGTTCGTTTGTTAGGATGTCGCCCTTTATCTGCGTACATCTTGGTAGAGGTTTGTCCATCTTGAGGTATTTGATGATGGATGTGATGTGACCTCCCATGCAAATTTCCTTCCCCAGGGCGTAAGCGGATAGCTTCTGGATCATATGATGTCCAATGTTGACTGGCATCCCATGTAGAATTGACCAGAGAACGAAAATATCTGAAATTGTGACATTCCCTCCTTCTGTCTTGGGGAAGAGGGTGCCTGTGAGAATTTTCTGTAAAGTGCTCACTAATCCAAATTGTATGTTGGAGGCCTTGCATGTCTTTGCCTCGTAGGTGGGGATCCCTGTCAGGGATTTCCAAAAGTTATGTCTGTTGAAACTAGTGTTCTCTGTTCCAACAGCTTTGGCTTTCTGGAGCTGCTCCTGGTTGTCTATAAAGATTTCATTCAGCATATTTTCTGTTATGACAACCTTACTGCCAAAGAGTTTGGTGACCAGCCTACGGTCACCTCCGTCCCTTAATCTATCCATAATGTTGACAGGTTATTTATTAAGATAAGTGAAGAATTCAGTTGTAGGTTCAGTGTAGGAGATCTCAGGTACCAAACACAGCCTTGAAAGATTGGTGTTGTCTAGCATGGTTAGAATTCTGTCGTAGATCCCCATCTTAAGTAGTACGCTGTAGCAGACGTACTTTGTAGGTTTTAGGATTTTGTCGATGGAGGGAAGGGTGTGTATGTAAAGGTTTTTTAGTGGTGGTGTTGTAGTGGTGATGGGAGGGAAAAAAGGAACAGTGATGGTGGCGAACGCGGTAGCGAAGGTGGTGGTTGGTGGAATGTTTCCTGCCAGGGTTTGCTCCCTTGCAGTGACCGGATGAACCTGCTTCCTTGCCCATTTATTTGGTTGCTGAGTTGTGGTGGCTTCCTGGGCCTTCCTTTTCCCCTTGCTCTTTGTGGTGGGGGATTCCTCCTCGGGAGTTGGCTCATATTCTGAGCCCTCATCACTGGAAGAAAGTTCTTCTATTTCTTCTTCCGGTGCCTCAGCTAGACAGTTATTTAGGCGGTCGATTTCACACAAGACTTTTATGATGTTAACCTTTGGTGGGGCTTTTCCAGTCTTGTTGAAGGTGTCTATTATCTTTTGGAGGTTGGTTCGGTCCTCCATGAGTTTCTCCCTTGTCCAGAAGGGAGCGTCTTCATTTCCGACTGGTTTCTTTGTTGGTGAAGCCATTTCTAAAAATGGAAAGTCATGTGTTAGACTAAGAAGTTTAAAATTAGATTGTATGTGTTTATATGTGTTTTTATGTTTTAGCGAAAAATAGGCGGTTTTGAAAAGCCAAATGGTGTTGGAGACCGTTTGTTTCCAAACGGTTTGAAGACCGTTTGGTCCCAAACGGTCTCAAGACCGTTTGTTTCCAAACGGTTTGAAGACCGTTTGGTCCCAAACGGTTTCAAGACCGTTTGGTAGGTGAAGCATCAAGGAGTGGCCGGTGATGAAGAGGACGACGATGGCGAGGAAGGGGGGTGTCGCGACGGCGCCGAAGATGTCGACGGTGGTAAAGACGGTTGCGGAGGCAAAAGAAAGAAAAACAAATAATGGTGCGATAGAGCCGCGACGGAGTTTGCAGGCGTCGGCGATGGTGGCGCGACTACCTTGTAGCTTGTTGGTGGAAACGACGACAATGAAGCGAAAAGCAGTGGCACTGTGGTGAGGTCGCCGTGAAGAAACACGAGAACTGGATCGATGGTGGCGGAGGGAACCTGAGCTGCGTGGGAACAGGAAGACAGAGGCGATGGAATAGTGCTTGCGCAAGGGTTTTAGAAAGTTCGAGAGTCAAAAGAAAGAAGAAGAAGAAAGAGGGGGGGCTAGGGCTATATTTATAGGGATCGGGGGTTGACCCTACAAATTCTCCAGGTCAAACGGTCTGAGACTGAATGGACTCCAAACGGTTTCAAGACCGTTTGGCTCCAAACAGTTTCAAGACCGTTTGGATCCAAACGGTTTGAAGACCATTTGTCTACAAATGGTTTCAGGACCGTTTGGCTAGGTTAAGGTTTAAAGCTTTGTATATTTTTATATTTGTTTTGGTTATGTGAATTTTTATATTTTCAGAGGAAAGATGATAATCCTAAATTAAACAAAGGAAACAGAAAAATAAAAAGTGATACTTAGATCTTGGGTTGACTCCCAAGTAGCGCCTGGGTTTTATGTCGTTGGCCCGACGAGGTTTTGATGTTGTTATGATGATGTTATGGCGTCTCTGATTTCAATAGTCTGTCTCGGCATTTTATCTGCTGGAGTGTAGTATTTTTTTAATCGATGGGCATTGACTGTCCTTTCTCCACCATTGTTGTCAACAATTATGACAGCTCCAGTCGGGTATATATGTTTGATGGTGAAAGGCCCGGACCACTTCGTGTGGAGTTTTCTGGGAAACAATTTTAGCTTGGATTTGAAAAGGAGGACTTTGTCGCCCATGGCGATGTCCTTCCTTTTTAGATGACTGTCGTGCCACATCTTGGTTTGTTCTTTATAAATTCTGGCACTTTGATAAGCGGTCATTTGGAGCTCCTCTAGCTCTTGTAGTTGGAGTTGTCTATTTTCTCTGGCACTTTTGAAATCAAAATTCAGTTGTTTAATGGCCCACCAAGCCTTATGTTCCAATTCCACTGGAAGATGACATGACTTCCTGTATACCAAACGGAATGGGGTTGTCCCGATTGGTGTTTTATAAGCTGTTCGGTAAGCCCAAAGGGCATCCGGAAGCTTGGTGGACCAGTCAGTGCGGTGTTTATTGACTGTTTTTTCTAAAATTGCCTTCAGTTGTCTATTTGAAACTTCAACCTGACCAGCGGTCTGCGGGTGGTAAGGCGTGGCAACTTTATGGTTAACTCTATATTTCTTTAAGAGGGTTTCAAAGCTTCATTCCAGAAAATGGGTCCCTCCGTCGGATATGACAGTTCGGGGGACTCCAAATCTGGGAAAAATGATATCTTTAAACATCTTAATGACTGGTTTGGAATCGCTAGATGTTGTGGGTATAGCTTCGACCCATTTCGAGACATAGTCTACTGCAACCAAATGTAGGAGAAACCATATGAAGAAGGAAAGGGGCCCATGTAGTCTATCCCCCACATGTCAAAAAGTTCGATCTCTTGCCACATGGTGAGGGGCATTTCATCCCTTTTAGAAATGCCACCAGAAAGTTCACATTTGTTGCAAGATTTAACGAAATCATGAGAATTTTTCGCTATGGTTGGCCAAAAGAAACCTGATTGTAGAACTTTCATGACAGTTTTCTTTGCACTCATATGTCCCCCAGTGGGGCCGGAATGGCAATGCTCTAAGACGGGGGTGATCTCTTCTTCAGGTAAGCAACGACGGAAAAGTCCGTCTGTGCAAAGGAGGAAAAGGTAGGGTTCATCCCAGTAGAATTGCTTTACATCGTGGAGGAATTTCTTTTTGTCGTGATGGGAGGCGGAAGGGTGAATGATTCCAGTAGCCAGATAATTAACAATGTCGGCATACCAGGGGAATCCATTGGTAACTTTCATTAGTTGGTCATCTGGAAGGGAGTCTCGGATCGGTACTTTATCTTCATCTTCGACTCCAATGCGGCTGAGATGATCGGCTACGATGTTTTCCACTCCACTTTTGTCTTTGATTTCCAAATCGAATTCCTGAAGCATCAATACCCAGCGGATAAGTCTGGGTTTTGCATCTTGCTTCTGAATTAGATATCGTATGGCAGAGTGGTCAGTGTAGACGATGACCTTGGATCCAATCAAGTAAGAGTGGAATTTCTCGAACGCATAGATGACAGCTAAGAAATCCTTCTCTGTAGTAGTGTAGTTTTTCTGTGCTTCATCAAGCGTTTTAGACGCGTAGTAGATTACATAAGGTTTTTTATTGATTCTCTGTCCTAATACGGCCCCTATGGCGTAATCGCTGGCGTCACACATGATTTCAAAAGGTTGTGACCAATATGGGGATCTTAGTATGGGTGCAGATAATAAAGCATTTTTCAGAGTTGAGAAACTTTGTAAGCATTCTTGATTAAAATTGAACTCGGTGTCTTTGGTAAGAAGTTGGGTCATGGGTTTTGCTATTCTTGAGAAATCTTTGATAAATCTTCTGTAAAACCCAGCATGACCCAAGAATGGTCGTACTCCTTTTATATCTTTTGGTGGCGACAACTTTGAGATGACATTGATTTTTGCCTTGTCGACCTCAATCCCTCTGTCACTCACTCTATGCCCGAGGACGACACCTTCAGTTACCATAAAGTGGCATTTTTCCCAATTCAGGATGAGGTTCGTTTCCTCGCATCGTTGTAAGACTTGTCCAAGGTTGAGCAGATAGTTATCGAAGGAATCTCCATAAACTGAGAAATCATCCATAAAAATTTCCATTATAGATTCTGTTAATCCTACAAAATGGCAGACATGCACCTTTGGAATGTAGCGGGTGTGTTGCACAGCCTGAATGGCATTCTTCTAAAAGCATAGGTTCCAAAGGGGCAGCTAAAGGTAGTTTTCTCTTGGTCTTCCGGGTGTATAGGGATTTGGTAGAACCCGAAATAACCATCTAGATAGAAGAAGTATTTCTGATGGGATAAGCGTACTAGGACTTCGTCGAGAAAGGGCAGAGGGTAGTGATCTTTTTGCGTTGATTTGTTTAGTTTCCTATAGTCGATACACATCCTCCACCCCATCACAGTCCTTGTCGGTACTAACTCATTCTTGTCGTTTAGTACGATAGTGGTTCCTCCCTTTTTAGGAACCACTTGGACGGGGCTAACCCATTGGGAGTCTGAAATTGGGTAAATTATGCCAGCTTTTAGCAATTTTAGGACTTCAAGGTGAACCACTTCTTTAAGATTGGGGTTTAACTTACTTTGGTGTTCTCTTGATGGCTTAAATTATTCGACCATTGGCAGTCTATGCATGCATAAAGCTGGGTTTATACCCGACAGATCAGTTATTTTGTACCCAATGGCTTTCTTGTGTTTCTTCAGCTCAACAAGAAGCCTTTCTTCTTGGTTTTCCGTCAAGGTGGAACTGATGATAACTGGGCATAATTTTTCTTCATCCAAGAAGACGTGTTTAAGTCCCATTGGTAGAGTCTTCATCTCAGGAGCCTTGGGTGTTTTTGTTGCTTCTAGAATAGTGACAGATTTAAGCTCCTCAAAGGTGGTTGTCGGTGCTTCTACATCTTTCTCTAAGTCTTGTAACATTGTTGGACCAATTCATTTGCAGAAAATTCGACTTATGGGTTGGTTAGAACATTTTCTAACTCGTCAGATGGCTCAGATATTTCTAATTGGGACATTTGATGTATTGCATCTAAGAGAAAGACTTCCTCTTGAATGTTGGGACCTTTCATGTTGTTGAGAACTCAAAATTGAATTGCTTCTTTTCCAGGTCTTAGAATGATCGTACCAGCTTCAACATCGATAAGCGCCTTGGCAGTGGCAAGGAAAGGTCTGCCAAATATTATTGGGTATCTCAGATCCTCCTTGATATCCATGATGACAAAATCGCACGGGACATAGGCATCTTTACCTATCCTGAGTGGAATATCTTCGATAATTCCTAGAGGTGCAGTTATAGTGGAATCATCTAACTGAATTGTCATCGTTGTGGGCATCAAGTCAGTGAAACCTAATTGTTTGCACATGGAATAGGGCATAATTGATATTCTAGCCCCTAGGTCAACTAATCCCTTCTTGCTCGAGGCATTTCCAATACAGCACTGAATACCGAAGGATCCTGGGTCCTTCTTTTTCTTTGGCATCTTATTAAGGATGATATCGGAGGTGGTTTGAGCTAGTTTAACAGTCTCTTACTCGTCAGTAATGTATTTCCTTGATAACATAGTTTTTAGATACTTAGCCAAAGATGGTACTTCAGAGAGAGCATCAACGAGCGGGATGTCGATATAGAGTATCTTCATCGCCTCCTCAAATCTTTGGAACCTAGTGTCCATTTTAGTCTCTCTCAATCTTCCTGAGTATGGTATCCTTGGTTTATACTGTGGAATTTCTGGCTCTTTGGAAGTTTGTTCTTTTTCTTTGCCTTTCGAGTTCTCTGCAGACTTCTTGGTTCCTAGGTTCGGGCTAGCATTTGGAATAAGGACAGGTGTATCATCATCGTCAAGAGTGATTCTTGTAGTTTCGTGAAGGGTGTGTCCAGATCTTGTAGTAACAATATTCAACTGCTCAGGTCTATTCTAGTCGTGTCTAGGGTTCGATTCAGGTTGTCCTGCAAAAGTGCCTGCTGGAGGCTTCAGTTGAGCAGCAATTTGTGCTAGTTGAGCCTCCACTGCCTTCTGCTGAGCTTGCTGATTAGCGAGCATGGTTTGTTGGGACTGTAGCATTTTCCTTATCAAAGTCATCTCGTCTGCTGGCTGGGACGGGGTATTTTTCTGAACAAGTTGTTGTTGTCCTTGTTGTGGTTGTTACGGAGGCAGCGCTAACTGAGGTTGATGCAACTGAGGGTGCAGTTGTGGGTGTAGAGGAGGATGGGTATATTGATAGTAGGCGGAAGGATTTCTGGGGTAGTTGGATCTTGGGAAGTTATTTCTGGGGATCCCTTGATTTTGATTATAGTTGCTTTGGAATATGGGTGGCATCCTATTGGAGGATCCGCCTTGTGTCTAGTGTTGCGGATTGGCTGTCCCAGTAGGGTTCCCATATTGAAATCCTGATTGGTTTCTTGGTTGATTAGGATTATAGTAAACTTGTCCAGGAATGGAATGAATAGAATTAACTTGTTATGGCATTTGCTCATCATGTTGTTCAATGATTGGCTCGTACTGTTGTTGTGGTGGGTGCATATCCATCATCACATTGTAAAGCAGACCGCATGACAGAGTTGGGTGATCGGATGCATGACATGCTTCACAGGTCCCTATGGAAGCTTTAACCTGTTGGACTTGAGGGTTTTTCTTCTTATCGAATTCTCCAAGCGAAGTTTCAAGAGCCTGCTGTTTATGAGCTATGGTCTTTAAGGCTTCACCAATAGCCTTCATTTCCATTGATTCCTCAGCTTTATAGACTTTGAGGACTCCCTTGCCAGATGATCGTCCCCAATTGGATTGATTCTCAGCTCCCAGTGTGATGATTTTCCAAGCATCCTTGTAGTTCTTTCTCATAAAATTTCCTCCATATGAGGAATCTAGAAATTGCTTGATGTCATAACTCACTCCCCTATAAAATGTTTCTATTAATTGATTTTGGGAGATGCCGTGGTGAGGACACTTTCTTAGAAGCTCCTTGAATCTTTCCCAGGCTTCTACGAGCGATTCTCCAGGAAGTTGGGAGAAGTGATTGATCTGCCCCCTAATTTCGTAAGTTAACGAAGGGGGGAAAAACTTCTCCAGAAACTTTTCTTCTAAGGGAGCCCATGTGGTGATTATTGGCTCCCTATCAAGCGAGTTGTACCAGCTCAAAGCTCTTCCTGATAGAGTGAAGTGGAAAAGATGTAGCATTATTGCGTCGAAAGCAACTCCGGCCTGTGGGACAAGTCGGCAAAGTGCCTTGAACCTCTTCAAGTGATCCATGCAGTCATCTCCAGAACCTCCAGAGAATGAGATGCCCTGCATGATCTGAATCCATTGTGTCCGGATCTCAAAGTTGGGTATGTTGATGATCGAAGGCCGCACTGGATGATTGTCTTCGTAGTTCTTAGGGAAAGCATAATCCCTCAATTGCTTGTTTCTTAGCTCTAACTGGGCAGCTTGGTTGGCTGCTTCGTTTTCAGCTCAGATGCAGGCCTGTTCTTCTGCTCGGATCTCCGCTTGAATCTGAGCACCGGTGTCAGTGATGAGTTGTGCTCTTTGAGCGGCTATGGTGGCATTGACCCTTTCCATTACTAGCGCAGCTTGATGTTGATCTTCAGCCATTTGCCTAGATCTTTGGTGGTTGAGTCTGATGTGACGGTGGAAGCTTCTCTCTACCTTAGAGTCGTACTCTGGATCAGGGGAGAATCCGAGGTTATGCGATGATTGCATACACGTCTTCTACCTGAGTAGAGAAAAGAAACACACCTTTTAGATGAAGCAAGAGATATGATGGATTCAAGAAGATATGGGCTTATGGTTAAAAGAAAATGTAAAACCCTAACCAACTAGAAAGATACTAAATGATATTAAAACGTTCCGTTGTCCCCGGAAACGGCGCCAGTTTTTGATGGAGCTTCCACTCACGTGGAATTGCGTGCACCACTAAAAATCCGAAAGATGGTAAGTCTTTAAGTTTAGCCTTGCTTATACTAGATAAATTTGAAGAAAAATACTAAGATAACATCACAAAATTGGAGGTTATCAATCCGACATGGCAATGGGGGTTGTGCTGGGCTAAAGAGTTGGTCAAATTCCACATGCTATCTACTATGCAAGAAAAATGCTAGATGAAGCCCAAAGAAACTACACGACAACCGAGAAGGAGTTGCTTGCAGTTATCTTCACTCTTGACAAGTTCCGATCATATCTTTTGCAGAACAAATTAGTGATATACACGGACCACGCTGCACTAAAGTACCTCATGGCAAAGAAAGATTCAAAGCCAAGGCTGATCAGATGGATTTTGTTGCCTCAAGAGTTTGATGTGGAGATTGTAGACAAGAAGGGAGTGGGAAATGGTGTTTTTGACCATCTCTCCCGAATTGATGAGCCCTTGGATGATACAGATCAAATCAAGGAAATGATGCCACATTAACAACTCTTCCTACTCTCGTCTACTTAAAAGCCATGGTATAAACACATAGCTATTTTCTTAGCTAGTGGAAGGATACCTAGCACATGGATAAGGGGGGAAGCAAAAGGTTATTTTCTATGGTCAAGAACTATTCTTGGGATGACCCTCACCTCTTTAAATATTGTCCCGGTCAGCTCATTAGGAGATGTGTTCCAGAGATAGAACAATAAGAAATCTTATCCATGTGCCATTACAGAATATGTGCAGGTCATTTTGGAGGAAAACACACGGCTGCAAAGGTTCTCCAATGCGGGTTTTACTAACCATCCTTGTTCAAAGACTCCCATGAATTTTGTAAGAGTTGCTTGAAGTGTCAAAAAGTGGGCACTATCTTCAAAAGGGACATGATGCCTATATCACCCATTCTTGTGGTGGAGGTATTTGATGTATGGGGAATTGACTTCATGGGTCCTTTTCCTCCCTCTTTTGGGCATGTATACATTTTGGTTGTCGTGGACTACGTGTCAAAGTGGATTGAGGCAGTTGCAACCAGGACAAATGATCACAAGGTGGTGTGTGACTTCGTGAAATCTAACATCTTTAGCCATTTTTGTAACATCCCTAACATGGGTTATGCTTTAAACCTAGGTGTTTTGTTTAAGAAAGATAATTATATGCTTTATATTATCTTTTGAAAATTAATTAAGGCTCAAGAGGAACTTATATTTCAATTTTAGTCCTTTTTGAATGACGTTGAAAATAATGTTTTGCTTGTGTTGGAATAAAGTGAAAATTACCCAAGTTAAGGGGTTAATTTGCAAATGTTACATGATAAGATGTTCCTCATGTGTTGAAGCATCATGAGAATGAAGATGATGCAAAGGTATGGCTTGTGGTAGCCTGAGTACCAAGAAAGAGCTGATAAAGTAATGTTTGTGCATTAAAACCTAGTTTTGGTGTAATGTGCAATTTACCCAAAACCCAGGGTTCAATATGCAAATTACCACTTCAAAATAGTCCCTAATGTTTCTTGGAATCATTTAGAGAAAATAAAATGATAGGGGCATCTCATTTGTACCTCTTTGAAGGAGAGAGAATCTTGATATTAAAATAATCAAGATTTAAGCATGATCGGAATTATAATTCAATATAATGAAAAAATAAATATATTTATTGGTTTGCCCTTCAACTGAAATTGTAGAGGTTGAAACCCACATATATGTACGTCCTTGTTCCTTGCAAAGGCAAAGAAAATATCTACGTGAGTGGAGAACCCACTCACATTAAGAAAATAAAAAGAAATATCCACTAACTTATGGATATTATTATTATAAGGGTTAAGGTGCTTAATTTGTTTTTCTTTAAATCATGGATAATTGAGAGGAATAAGAGGCAAAGGATATATCCTCGTAACCAAGGAAGGGAAGGGGGAAAATGACAAGGAAATGGAGGAGATAATTCCTACTTTCTCTCTCTTAAATGAATTTTCAATAAAATTCATATATATGCTCCTTTAGCCATGAGTTGAAAGGGTAATTTCGAATCCACTTTCACTTCTTTCTTGCAAAACGACCAAGGGATCTTGGAGCAATAGGAGGACGACCCCAAACCTGTTGGTAAGATTCTTGAACTTCTTTTACCTTCATTTCATAGTGGAAATCACAAATCAATGCTTGATTTCTTATTTTCTTCACTCAATCTTCAATTCTAGCCAATCCTTTTCACTCAAAAGCTTGAGGAACGAACCTTGTGGTTTGAGAAAGCTTCTTCCACCATTTTTGACGTGAAGCTCCAAGCTTTGAATCTCAATTGAAGGCGGGTTATATAACTTGAACCCCTATTCATTGTTATTGAATGCAATTCCTCAATTCAATGTGTTCAATTGTTCTTCTTGAAATTCTTTTGATTGATTGATGAAGTTATCATGAATATGGCAGTAGAATTCGAGGGGTTGAAGCTTGATGATGATGATGATGACATCATCCTAAGCACACACCTCAAAATATATTGGGTGCAAACGGTTTTAACATTATGATCAAACGGTTTGCAAACCATTTGGAGGTTGAACACCAAACTGTTTGGGCATGTTGACCGAATGGGATAGTTGACCATTTGGAGCCTTAAACGGTTTCAAACCATTTGAACATACTTGAGTTGACCGTTTGGAGTTGGGTTGACTGTTTGGACAAATAAGTTCAAAACCGTTTGGAGCCTTAAACGGTTTCAAACCGTTTGGACTTCTAGGTCAAAACCGTTTGGAGCCTTAAACGATTTCAAACCATTTGGACCAAGTCAACCAAAACCATTTGGATGATCAATGGTTGTGATTGAGGGTTGAGGGTCCAAGGATCATACAATGATGGACTTCAATAACTCAATTGATGAAGAAATTGACGGTGCAAACCCTAATTTAATTGATTGATGGATCTATCAAATGAACCCTTTCAGTTTTGAGGTTGTTTTGGCCCAAACGGTCTTGATACAATTTGAGTCCAAATGGTCTTGAAACCGTTTTTGGTTCAAACGGTCTCAGGACCGTTTGGAATCAACAATTTCAAAACCATTTGGTGTTGAAATGCTAAAACCAAATGGAGGTCAAAAGTGATCAAATCATTTGGATATTTAAAGTGATGATTGATCGATTGATGTAATAGTTGATAATAATGACAATCAAAGATAGGTAAAGTGGTTGAATCCCTAAAGTACCTAGATTATTAGTACCTTTAAAATGATTAACCCTAAAAGTTTATGAAAGCAATAATTCACTCTATCAACCATAGTTCTATGTACTTGATGGAAAGGTTGATGTAACCTAATCAAGTTGAGAGGATGAGAGAGAAGAGTTCATACATGAGTATTAATCAAGTGGTGATTAGGGTATGATCCTTAGTGAAGAGATCATGAAAACCCTAATCGACAAGGTTAATGAACCCTAATCCTAAATTAGGGCAATTCTGAGTGAAACCCTAATCTAGGGTAATAGTGAAACCCTAATTGAGGGTGATGATATGAGTGATCCCAAGTTATGGTTATGAAATGTAAAACCCTAATTTAGAGGAATAGTAAACCCTAAATTAAGGGGGATGCTTCATGAAACCCTAATTTGGTTGAATATTAAACCCAAATTGTGGGTTATTGAATGTAAGCCCTAATCTAGGGTGATGTGGTGTGAAACCCTGATGTAATGATGTGATGTGAAACTCTAAACTAGGGTGATGTAAGTAAGGCTATATGAAAACCCTAATTTTGGGCAGTATGATGATAAACCCTAACCCTAATGTGGGCAATGGGATGATTATTCCTGATTGATATGAAATTAGAAACCCTAACCCTAAAATGGGTATAAGTGGTGTTACTTTGTATAGCATGGTGCTAAAATGTAATTGATATAACTATTTTCAAGTGTATTAACCATGCAGGTATCATTAGGTGATAAGCATACCCAGGTATGAGCTATGACGTTTTATTTATTATTGTTATTGGGCCTTGTGAGCCATAACATGCTTTGTTGCCTAGTGAGAGGTAACAAGAGATGAAATTGGCTTTGAGAGCCATGTAAGATGCTTGTGAAGCAAGTATCATGTTTACCTTGGTCAGATGACCTAAAGGTGTTTAGTTACCTGATAAGTGGTAACAAGTGTTCTTTGATGAACTGAGGGCTTGAATACCCATTTTATATGGTCATGATGATTAGTTTGTGAAAGAATTAGAATGCTTCTGATGAGATGAGGGATTGAGATCCCAATGTCTTATTAAAGATTTGAACAATGCTTGATGATAGTATTGCATATTCCTTGTAGCAATTGTTAAAATATTTGTTGTTTGGGAACTTCTTTGATGCTAAAAGAATATGGTAATACACTTAATTAATCAAGTGATATCATATAATGTATTTGCCCTGACCACATATCCATCAGCGTCAGAATCTGCTAAATGGTGAAACGAGTTAAACTCGGAACATATATTTTTGAATATGTGGGGGTAATTGGGAAATTATATCCTTATGCCCCTTAGGAATGGCTACGAGCTATGTCCTATGCAGGGATTGGTTACGTACCATACCCCCAGCATGAGTATGGCTACGGGCCATGACTCCATGATATAATACCAGGCATTGGCTATGGGCCATAATCCTGAAGAGAGTATATGTTGCGGGCTATAACTCTATAGCAAAGATGCCAATATACCATGGCAAGCTAATTGCAGTTTGACACATGATGTATCTACCATATAATCTCACATTGATCGAGAAAGATGATGTCTTGGAGTCTGGCTCTTCCATTGACCTTGTGTGGAACCGATGCTTAACGTAATCGTAGTCGGTTGGAGCATGAACGGTATACTTCATCTCTTCAGGGCATTAAGTTTGATTCTAAAATATAATCAGCCGTGTAGCGTATTTGCCTAAGGTTGAAATTCGAGAATTATTAGTTGATATTATCTTGCTTAAGTATAGTGGATAATTGTTATACATGTTCTTCATATTCCTTATTGGATAAGTGACGTGTTGCTCTATCAGGTTATAGCTGAAATGCTTTGAATAACAATATTGTTCTAATCTATTTAGATAATGAATTATCTACTGTTAAACATTTATAATTCCTCTGTTTAGTTTTATCCCATTAAACTACAATGACAATGTTTCTAGCGAAGATTTATATCTCTCGCTGGGACAATTTCAGATTGTCTCACCCTCGTGGGATCTAACTTTTTAGGTAGACGTGGAGGAAGAGGTAGAAACCCTACAGCAGGGGAAGAACAGCAACAGCAGCTGGGACAGTAGTGAAATCTTAGGTGAAGACACTGGCTACCATGACATGTACATAGAGTCCTATGTGTCGTCTATGTACTCTCAGGTCCTAGGAATTAATTGTTAGTTAATATTGATATGAGATTTTGGCTTGATGCCTCGAGATTTTTATACTACCTATGTATAGTTTAACAGGACAGTGGATGCTTGTAACTCTCGAGAAGGAATGGTATAAGAGATGTACTGGTGAACCAGAATGTAATCTAATTACTTTGGTTCTTTTTAAAAGAGTTTTCCAATGTATGGATCTCTATGTAAATGGTTTTAATTTTTAGCAATTTTCATCAATCCACTACGAATGATACGCTTCCGCTTAGTTAATCATGTTTTTGTGAGTTGGATGTGACAAGTTTAGTGGTATTAGAGCTCTAGGTTCGCTGAGTCTACAAAGACATAGGACTAAGGTTGTTGAGTCTGTTCTAGTGTCTTCCAGTTTATCTGATAAGTGTCTTCTGCTCATATAGGAGAAGAAGAACTTGAAAATGTCTGGATCACACGAGGAACACGCTGTTGAGAGCAGTGTTGTTACACCAGGAAGAGGTGCAAAGGACCAAACTATGGAGGAGCCAGTACCTGAACAACCTCAGTATGACCCTGCCATCATAGATAATCTAGCTTTCCATGCTCTATTTGGGCAATTTATGGCGACTATGACGCACATGGCGGATAGAATGCCACCACCTGAACCTAGAGCACCAGTTCCTAAGGAGAGACATGGAGCTAGTAAGACTTTTGAGAGGCTTCGCCGGGTTGGAGCCATGGAGTATGTTGGTACAGCTGATCCAGCAGATGCTGATTTGTGGTTGACGAAGCTGGAAAAGGCTTTCAGGATCCTTGATATTCCTCAAGCTGAGAAGGAGACACATGTTGTATACCTTCTAAAGGGAAGTGCTAGCCATTGGTGGACGATAGAGGAGGGCAAGAGGCCAGGTGTAAAAGTCAGATGGGAAGAATTCTGACAAGAATTCGTCATTAGATATTTCCCAAAAACTTACCTAGATGAGAAGATCTCTCAATTTGAGAGGATCAAGCATGGACAGATGAACATTAGCGAGTATGAGGCTAAGTTCATGGAACTTTTGTGATTTTTTCCGCATATGGCAGCTAATGATGAGGAAAGAATCTGGCATTTTGCGAAGGGGTTAAACACTGAGTTGACCACTCCTGTGTCTGTTCTAGAGAACAGGGAGAGGTTTGCTACTTTTGTGGAGTCTGTGAGGAGGATAGAATGGTATGTGATTGAGAAGCGACAGACCATTAATAAGAAGGTGTTTACCCAATACCAGGGATAGAGGTCTGAGAGCTTTAAAAAGTTGAGGTTTTCTGCACCGGTGGCATCATTAAGATTCAATACCCAGACGCAATAGATGTCAAGTAGAGTAGGGGTCGTAGTTTCATTTCAAATAGAGCCCCCAACACAGTATCAACATTGGTGACTGGACCTCAGAAACCTTATCCTAAGAATAGGATTTGTCACCAGTGCAGACAAGTTGGACATCTGGCAAGGGATTGTCTAGCTGGGAACACAATAGTGACTCAACCTCAGAGGCAGAGTCAACAAGGAGGTTCGTAGAGGTGATGGTTTTCTAACAACGCTCGAGGATTTGGACCAGCGTCCCAAGTTGGATCATCGACACGAAATAATCAAGCACTGAGTAAACTACAGGAAACAATGAGATTCTGTGCAATGAACCAGCCCAAAGCAGTTGTCAACCCCAGAGTTGTGACAGGTCAGATGGAATTGTTTCATTCTGATATTTTTTCATCCTGTTTTGTATCTGTGCTAATTGATCTGGGTGCTACGCATTCCTTTATCACTCGAGAAGTGATTCATGACTTCAACATGGTTGTCAGTCATAGAGCAAATAGTTTGAAGTTAGAAACCCCTTTTTTGGGATTTGTAGTGTTGCGGGAGGTGTGTTCTCCTTGTAATCTTTCCTTTTATGAACATCACATTCAAGTGGATCTTATACCACTTGAGATGTAGGGTTTTGATATAATCCTAGGGATGAACACCTTAGAGAAGTATAAGGTGGTCTTGGATTGTGGTTCCAAGCAGGTTGTGTTCATAGACAACGGTGACACATGGATCTTTTAGGGAGACAGAAAGATTCTTCCAACTTGTCTTGTGTCATCTATGGTATATGAGAAGTTGATGAGACAAGGATGCTTTGCATTCTTGGCGCATGTGGTAGACACCACAATGGAGAGCCCTCATCCTTCTGAAGTTCCGGTAGTCAGGGAATTTGAAGATGTATTTCCTAAAGAACTTCCAGGTGTTCCTCCGTCCCCAGAGATTGATTTTGAAATTAATCTAATCTCGGGTACGCAACCCATAGCACAAACACCGTACAGAATGGCACCTATTGAGATGTCAGAACTCAAGAAACAACTACAGGAGTTGCTTGAGAAGGGTTTTATCCGACCGAGCACTTCACCCTGGGGTGCTCCGATTCTCTTTGTTAAGAAGAAAGATGGGTCTATGCGATTATGCATCGACTATAGACAATTGAACAAAGTAACCATAAAGAACAAGTATCCTCTACCAAGGATTGATGACTTGTTTGAACAGTGCGAGGTGCAACTATTAAGGAGAGTGACATACCTAAGTCTGCCTTTAGGAAAAGGTATGGTCACTATGAGTTCATAGTTATGTCATTTGGCCTAACTAATGCACCAGCTGCATTCATGGAACTCATGAATAGAATCTTTCGACCTTTTCTTGATCAGTGTGTATTAGTCTTCATAGATGACATTTTGATATATAGTAGAGATGCTCAATAGCATGAGCAGCACCTCCGTCAGGCTTTGACTTTGCTAAAAGAGCATAAGTTGTATGCTAAGTTTAGCAAATGTGAGTTCTGGATACCAGAAGTTTCTTTTCTAGGACTGTAATATCTGCTTCAGGTATTCGTGTTGATCTTAAGAAGGTAGAATCTATCTTGCAATGGGAACAATAGTGATTTATTCTTATGAAATGGAACGTAAAAAGAAATTGGAAATATCGACTGACCAAAAAAAATTTTAAATTTAATCCATAACAATTTTCGTAGTTTCCTTGGATTGGCAGGCTATTAATGAAGGTTCATTAAGAACTTCAGTTCTATAGGTTTACCCCTAACCAAGTTGACAAGGAAGGAGATTCCTTTTGTCTGGAATGACAAGTGTCAACAATCTTTCCAGTTGTTGAAGGAAAGGTTAACTAGTGCACCTGTGTTAGTGTTACCTGAGCAGGGAAAGGGGTATATAGTTTTCTATGATGCATCCAAGAATGGTCTAGGATGTATGTTTATGCGGGATAAACAAGTGATTTCTTTTGCTTCTTGACAGCTTAAGAAACACGAGGAGAATTATCCGACGCACGATCTAGAGCTAGCGGTTGTGTTCTATGCTTTGAAGATCTGGAGACATTATCTCTATGGAGAAACATTCTAGATTTTCACAGACCATAAGAATCTAAAGTATATTTTCTTACAACATGAGTTGAACATGAGACAGCGTCGCTGGATGGAGTTAATTAAGGACTACGATTCTATAATTGATTATCATCCAGGGAAGACTAATGTGGTTGCTGATGCATTAAGTAGAAAATCAAAATCATCAACCTTAGATAAAGCACAGTTGAACTCCTTAGTGTGCTTTAAAAGAGACATGTTCATCTCTTTAAGGCAAAACAATATAGAGCTTAAGGTGTCATTATTAGCTGGGCTATTAGCTGAGATGCAAGTAAAACCTACTCTGAGACAGCAGATTAAAGAAGCACAGCAAGCTGATACTGTGATTCAACATATTAGGTCAGAGTATGGTAATGAGAAATGGGATGGTTTCCATGATTCAGATGATCAGGTAGTCTGTTACCATGGTAGGATGGTAGTACCTGATGTTGATAACTTTAGAAAGTTAGTTCTGGAAGAATATCATTCTTCGATGTATGCTATGCATCCAGGGAGAACCAAGATGTATCATAACTTAAAAGATATGTATTGGTGGCCTGGTTTGAAGAAAGATGTAGCTAAGTTTGTTATGCGATGTCCAGTGTGTCAGCAGGTTAAAGCTGAACACCAAACTCCCACAGGAACAATACAACCTCTGCCTATGCCGCAGTGGAAATGGGATCATGTAACCATGGACTTTGTGGTTGGTTTACCTAGAACAGCTAAAAGTCATGATTCCATTTGGGTGATAGTTTATAGGTTGACAAAGATAGCACATTTCCTTCCTGTCAAAACAAACCACACTGTTGAGAAGCTTGCACAGATATACATAGATGAGATAGTGTGTTTGGACGGGGTTCTGGCTACAATTGTATCTGATTGAGGTCCCCAGTTCACGAGTCATTTTTGGGAACGACTGCATAAAGCTTTGGGTACGCAATTAAGGTTTAGTACATCCTTTCACCCACATACAGATGGACAATCTGAGAGTAACATACAAACCTTGGAGGATTTGCTTAGGGCATGTGTCCTTCAATTTGTAGGAAGCTGGGATCTACACCTGAGCTTGATAGAATTTTCTTACAATAATAGCTATCAGCATAGTATTGATATGGCACCATATGAAGCTTTGTATGGTAGACGTTGTAGATCTCCCTTATGTTGGTATGAAATAGGAGAATCTCAACGTTTGGGTCCTAAGCTAGTACAACAAACAACTGAGAAGATTAAATTAATACAACAATAGTTGAAATATGCCAAGGATAGATAGAAATCTTATGCTGATAAACGTCATAGACCCTTAGAATTTCAAGTCGGAGATAGAGTATACCTCAAGGTCTCACCTTGGAAAGGTGTCCTGAGATTTGGAAAGAAGGGGAAGTTAGCTCCTAGATTTATGGGGCTTTATTCGATCATTGAAAGGATGGGAAAGGTAGCCTATAAGTTGGAGTTACCACCTGATTTGCATAGATTGCACCCAGTGTTTCATATCTCTATGCTGAGAAAGTGTCATCCTGACACAGAGTTAGTTCTACAACCTGTGGAGGTAGAACTAAATGATGATATATCTTATGTTGAAGGACCTGTGTTGGTTCTTGACAGAAGAATTAAAAAGCTAAAAAAGAAATACATTTGTCTTGTAAAAGTTCTCTGGCATCACCGTGGCATTGAAGAAGCTACGTGGGAGCTAGAGGAAGAGATGAGGAGGAAGTACCCTTCTCTTTTCTCTTGATGATTTCGGGGACGAAATCCTTGTAAGGGGTGGATAATTTGTAACATCCCTAACCTGGGTTAAGCTTTAACCCTAGGTGTATTGTTTAAGAAATATAATTATATGCTTGATATTATCTTTTGTAAAATAATTAAGGCTCAAGAGGAACTTATATTTCAATTTTAGTCCTTTTTGAATGACGTTGAAAATAATGTTTTGCTTGTGTTGGACTAAAGTGAAAATTACCCAAGTTAAGGGGTTACTTTGCAAATGTTACATGATAAGATTTTCCTCATGTGTGGAAGCGTCATGAGAATGAATATGATGCAGAGGTATGGCTTGTGGTAGCCTGAGTACCAAGAAAGAGCTGATAAAGCAATGTTTGTTCATTAAAACCTGGTTTTGGTGTAATGTGCAATTTACCCAAAACCCAGGGTTCAATATGCAAATTACCACTTCAAAATAGTCTCTAATGTTTCTTGGAATCATGTAGAGAAAATAAAATGAGAGGGGCATCTCATTTGTACCTCTTTGAAGGAGAGAGAATCTTGATATTAAAATAATCAAGATTTAAGCATGATCGAAATTATAATTCAATATAATGCAAAAATAAATATATTAATTGGTTTTCCCTTCAACTAAAATTGTATAGGTTGAAATCCACATATATGTACGTCCTTGTGCCTTGCAAAGTCAAAGGAAATATCTATGTGAGTGGAGAACCCACTCACATTAAGAAAATAAAAAGAAATATCCACTAACTTATGGATATTATTATTATAAGGGTTAAGGTGCTTAATTTGCTTTTCTTTAAATCATGGATAATTGAGAGGAATAAGAGTCAAAGGAGATAGCCTTGTAACCAAGGAAGGGAAGGGGTCAAGTGGCAAGGAAATGGAGGAGATAATTCCTACTTTCTCTCTCTTAAATGAATTTTCAATAAAATTCATATATATGCTCCTTTATCCATGAGTTGAAAGGGTAATTTCGAATCCACTTTCACTTCTTGCTTGAAAAACGACCAAGGGAGCTTTGAGCAACAAGAGGACGATCCCCCAACCTGTTGGTAAGCTTCTTGACCTTCTTTCACCTTGATTTCATGGTGGAAATCACAAATCAATGCTTGATTTCTTCTTTTCTTCACTCAATCTTCAATTCTAGCCAATCCTTTTCACTCAAAAGCTTGAGGAACGAACCTTGTGGTTTGAGAAAGATTCTTCCACCATTGTTGATGTGAAACTCCAAGCTTTGAAGCTCAATTGAAGGCAGGTTATATAACTTGAACCCCTATTCATTGTTATTGAATTCAATTCCTCAATTCAATATGTTCAATTGTTCTTCTTGAAATTCTTTTGATCGATTGATGAAGATATCATGAATATGGCAGTATAATTCGAGGGGTTGAAGCTTGATGATGATTACATCATCCTAAGAACACACCTCAAAAGATATTGGGTGCAAACGGTTTTAACATTATGATCCAATCGGTTTTCACCAAATCGTTTGGTGATCAAACGGTTTGCAAACCGTTTGGAGGTTGAACCCCAAACCGTTTGGGCATGTTGACTGAATGGGATAGTTGATCGGTTGGAGCCTTAAACGGTTTCAAACCGTTTGAACATACTTGAGTTGACCGTTTGGAGTTGGGTTGACCGTTTGGACAAATAAGTTCAAAACTGTTTGGAGCCTTAAACGGTTTCAAACCGTTTGGACTTCTAGGTCAAAACCGTTTGGAGCCTTAAAAGGTTTCAAACCATTTGGACCAAGTCAACCAAAACCTTTTGTATGATCAATGCTTGTGATTGAGGGTTGAGGGTCCAAAGATCATACAATGATGGACTTCAATAACTCAATTGATGAAGTAATCAATGGCGCAAATCCTAATTTAATTGATTGATGGATCTATCAAATGAATGCTTTCAGTTTTGAGGTTGTTTTGGCCCAAACGGTCTTGAGACCATTTGAGTCCAAATGATCTTGAAACCGTTTGGGGTCAAACGGTCTCAGGACCGTTTGGAATCAACGGTTTCAAAACCGTTTGGTGTTGAAATGCTAAAACCGAATGGAGGTCAAAAGTGATCAAATTGTTTGGATATTTAAAGTGATGATTGATCCATTGATCCAATAGTTGATAATAATGATAATCAAAGATAGGTATACTGGTTCAATCCCTAAAGTACCTACATGATTAGTACCTTTAAAATGATTAACCCTAAAAGTTTATGAAAGTAATAATTCACTATGTCAACCATAGTTCTATGTACTTGATGGAAAGGTTGATGTAACCTAATCAAGTTGAGAGGATGAGAGAGAAGAGTTCATACATGAGTATTAATCAAGTGGTGATTAGGGTATGATCCTTAGTGAAGAGATCATGAAAACCCTAATCGACAAGGTTAATGAACCCTAATCCTAAATTAGGGCAATTCTGAGTGAAACCCTAATCTAGGGTAATAGTGAAACCCTAATTGAGGGTGATGACATGAGTAATCCCAAGTTATGGTTATGAAATGTAAAACCCATATTTAGAGGAATAGTAAACCCTAAATTAAGGAGGATGCTTCATGAAACCCTAATTTGGTTGAATAGTAAACCCAAATTGTGGGTTATTGAATATAAGCCCTAATCTAGGGTGATGTGGTGTGAAACCCTGATGTAATGATGTGATGTGAAACTCTAAACTAGGGTGATGTAAGTAAGGCTATATGAAAACCCTAATTTTGGGCAATATGATGATAAACCCTAACCCTAATGTGGGTAATGGGATGATTATTCCTGATTGATATGAAATTAGAAACCCTTACCCTAAAACGGGTATAAGTGGTGTTACCTTGTATAGCATGGTGCTCAAATGTAATTGATATAACTGTTATCAAGTTTACTAACCATACAGGTATCATGAGGTGATAAGCATATCCAGGTATGAGCTATGACGTTTCATTTATTGTTGTTATTGAGCCTTGTGAGCCATAACATGCTTTGTTGCCTAGTGAGAGCTAACAAGAGATGAAATGGGCTTTGAGAGCCATGTAAGATGCTTGTGAAGCAAGTATCATGTTTACCTTGGTCATATAACCTGAAGGTGTTTAGTTACCTGATAAGTGGTAGCAAGTGTTCTTTGATGAACTGAGGGTTTGAATACCCATTTTCTATGGTCATGATGATTAGTTTGTGAAAGAATGAGAATGCTTCTGATGAGATGAGGGATTGAGATCCCAATGTCTTATTAAATATTTGAGCAATGCTTGATGATAGTATTGCATATTCCTTGTAGCAATTGTTAAAATAATTATTGATTGGGAACTTTTTTGATGCTAAAAGAATATGGTAATACACTTAACTAATCAAGTGATATCATATAATGTAGTTACCCTGACCACAGATCCATCAGCGTCAAAATCTGCTGAATGGTGAAACGAGTTAAACTCGGAACGCATATTTTTGAATATGTGGGGTTAATTGGGCAATTATATCCTTATGCCCCTTAGGAATGGCTACGGGCTATGTCCTATGCACGGGATTGGTTACAGACCATACCCCAGCATGAGTATGGCTACGGGCCATGACTCCATGATATAATACTATGCATTGGCTACGGGCCATAATCCTAAAGAGAATATATGATGCGGGCTATAACTCTATAGTGAAGATGCCAATATACCCTGGCAAGCTAATTGCAGTTTGACACATGATGTCTCTGCCATATAATCTCACACTGACCGAGAAAGATGAGGTCTTGAAATCTGTCTCTTCCATTGACCTTGTGTGGTACCGATGCTTAACATAATCGTGGTCGTTTGGAGCATGAACGATATACTTCATCTCTTCAGGGCATTAAGTTTGATTGTAAAATATAATCAGCCGTGTAGCATATTTGCCTAAGGTTGAAATATGAGAATTTTTGGTTGATATTATCTTGCTTAAGTATAGCAGATAATTGTTATACATGTTCTTCATATTCCTTATTGGATAAGTGACGTGATGCTCTATCAGGTTATAGTTGAAATGCTTTGAATAAGAATATTGTTCTAATCTGTTTAGATAATGGATTATATGTTGTTAAACATTTATAATTCCTCTGTTTCGTTTTATCCCATTAAATTGCAATGATAATGTTTCTGGTAGAGAGTTATATCTCTCGCTGGGACAATTTCAGATTGTCTCACCCCCGTGGGATCTAAGTTTTTAGGTAGACGTGGAGGAAGAGGCAGAAATCCTACAGCAGGGGAAGAACAACAGCAGCAGCTGGGACAACAGTGAAATCTTAGGTGAAGACACTGGTTGTCATGTCAGGTACATAGAGTCCTATGTGTCGTCTCTGTACTCTCAGGTCCTAGGAGTTAATAGTTAGTTAATATTCATCTGAGATTTTGGCTTGATGCCTCGAGATTTTTATACTGCTTGTGTACAGTTTAACAAGACAGTTGATGCTTGTAACTCTCGAGAAGGAATGGTACAAGAGATGTACTGGTGAACCAGAATGTAATCTAATTACTTTGGTTTTTTTTGAAAGAGTTTTCCAATGTATGGATCTCTTTGTGAATGGTTTTAATTTTTAGCGATTTTCGTCAATCTGCTATGAATGATACGGTTCCGCTTAGTTAATCATGTTTTTGTGAGTTGGATGTGACAATTTTGGTATTCTAAGAGCTATGATTAGTGACGATGGAAGTCATTTCATTCACCACACTTTTGAAGGATTGCTCAAGAAGCACAGGGTGAACCATCGTGTAACCACTCCTTACCAGCCTCAAACTAATGGTCAAGTTGAGCTGGACAATCGGGAGATAAAGTTCATTCTAAAGAAAATGGTGAGATCGAACCGCAAGGATTGGACGATTCATCTCAATGAAGCTTTATGGGCATATATAACTGCATACAAAGCCCTGATTGGCACTACACCATTCAAGCTTGTGTATGGGAAAAGTTGCCATTTGTCGGTTGAGATGAAACACAAGGCACTATGGGCATTGAAAGCTATGGACTTTGATGGAGAGAGTGACGGAATGAAAAGAAAATTTCAGCTTTGTTTCAAGAAACAAGATCGAATAATAATGAGACATCTAGTTTAATCGGGATATCAGTGACAAAGGAACTATACAAACAGTATAGCACCATACCCAGATTGTAGGTTGAAGTTGCTCCCCAACGTTCCATTCACTTGGGTAGCACTGATGTGTGACTAGGCACCACTCTTTGTTTTTTATGTCATAAGTTGTTATGGACATTCACTGCCAACATGATATGGTACCTATAGGGTCACACACATAGGAACTCATCTAGAAGAGGAGTTTAGATCTTGAATGACAATTAAATTAAGTACTAAAGTGTTTAGGTATTTGATTCATGCAAAAAATAACCTATCAACATTGCCAAACGACCATCTCAAGGATTGAGACGGGTGTCTGGGGAGTGCCAAATTACTGTCTCAAAGATTGAGATGGGCGTCTGGGGTTCAAGGCTGTTTTGAGTTGAAATTGTCTAAAAAGAAAATCGACCCAATCAACTGGCTCGACTTGGGTCACTAGATGACCTTCTGGGTGACCGAGGCGGCCATCTCGCTTGGGCGAGATGGTCTAGTTCGATTAAGGGAAGGTTCTAGACATTTCTCTATATGTTTCCCTTGTACATTACTTGTTGTGCAAGGAAATCAATGTACAACATTGATGGGAATTGAATTGCCAATTTTATGTAAAACTAAAAGTGCAAAATGATATTCTTGCATCCCAAAAGACTGTCTCGACTGTCACAGGTTGTAAAACTTTCATAATTGTTGCAAAAATTCAAGATCTTCTGGTCCTTTCCACTTCTTCTTTTACTAGGAACCTGGACCTAAACCCCACCTATAAGTAGAGGGGTACTGGAGTCTTCCCAGAGTACAACACAGATAATTGAGAATCAGTTTCTTTGATAAATGTTGTCCTCTCTGGTTGTGGTAACCATGAGAGCCTAGGAAAGTCCTACCTGACTAGGGAGGGATAGCAAAGGGAGAGAAACAACTGATGATCATTGTTGTGGGAGAGAAGGTTGGTGACTAGTATGCCAACGAGAGGGACAATTCCTTCATGTTCATTCTTGCATGTTAATAAGAGTTCTAGTTGGTCTGTGTGTAATACTCTAGAGGCAAGAGTCCTTTGGCTACTGGTAGGAGGACAATATCAACTCATAGTCCACGACGAGATTAGAAGTGTCCCTGCAGTAGTTGTCTGAGTCCACTATCCGTGGAAGAGCAGTTAGACGAGTCACAGTGCATTCGGGAGCTATACTACCAATGTCAAATATATATTATGCATCTACATCGATGAGGATTGTCGCTGGACTTGATCCAGGACCAGGTATATCTTCATGAAACCACCCTTTCCATTTCATAGTTATTGACATAGTCTGTTGGTTAATGGAAAATATGTCAATAAATTTTTTATTTCCACTTCCTATCTGATGTGTATTTCCCTACAATGGTATTAGAGCCACGTCAATTAATTATGTTTTGAGATAATAGATATGATCATATTTTGATTTTATCAAGTTTACTTATTGCATGTGATACGGATATTTAAACTAGTTGATGTGCAAGTTAGTTTTATCACCACATAAAGAACCTATATATATATATATATATATATATATATATATATATATATATATATATATATATATATATGCAATTTACAACATTGCCATAAAATCGGTTTTGATGGTGGATGTGAAGCATGGTTGTGGAGAAAAATCTTAGATCTGTGTTTGCATGGCTGTGGTTATTTATTCATGTTGTTAATCAGTCTGTGCACTAAGTGTCTCTTTTCTTTCCAAATATAAATTAATGATCTTCTTCCTATTTCCCCTCTTAAGGTTTTCCCCATATATAATGTAACAATAAATAGGATAGTTTTAGTTTATGTTTTGATGTGAGATAACAATCTGTACAGAGACGAAATGAGCGGCTCGTGAGATGACTCGATCAACTGGAGGACCAAGGAGGCCAAACGACAGGAGGACGAACCAATCAACTGGTGGCCCAACTAACCAGTTGGAGGTGTCTAGACGCTACTTGGACTTGAGAACCAGATGACCATTTTAGAAGAACCCAACCAAGCAACCAGGAGGTGACCTGACTAGTTCAAGAGTTAAACTGATCAACCTAAATTGGATTGAGCATGGATCTTCACCAACAATAGGTTGCATATGATGTGGACCATAGGTGGTAGTAATTCCTTGTAGATCAAAGGAATTACATTAGTATGGCCATAACCATTGCTTGTGTGTTTTATTTTTTGCATGTTCTTGTTTGTGGCTATAGCATGTGTATGATACGTACTATAAGTATGTGGTCATTGGATGAAGTATATGTATTTATATATATACACAAACTCTCTCAACTTCAATATTAAGTCTAAGATGCCTTCCATTAGAAATACAAATGAAAAGTGTGATCGGCCAAGCGTAGATTTGCACAAAGCATGGTGTGCCATCTATCTCATGGAAGTGTGATGGTAGATATGTAGATTTGCACAAAGCACGGTGCATGTCTGTCGTATTGGATATTGGGTCAGGCTTAACTGGTGACTTGGAGAGCCCAAGCTTAGAGGCATGTATATGATCAATGCAACGAGTTGCACATATCATCTATCTAAGAGTTACATATGATACAATTGGCATGTTGGCCTACCTAAATAGTTAGGCTGTGGGCGATTGGAAAAAGCTGACTCATGACTTGATGAATATGGATCTTGGCCCACTAGAATATTGTATGTTGTAATATTCCAAATTTATATTGAGGGAAATCAATTTGAATAAAATAGTGGGAGTAGTAGTTAATTAAAGACATAATTAATATCATCAAATTTATCAATTCATACCAAATCAAAAATGTTTTGAAAGTTTCAGTATTTCTTTGTAGAATCAAATGTCAAACATGTCCAAATTGCGACCAGTCCTTAAGAAGGACAAAATGGGATAAATTTCAACATGTGGTTAAGGACTTTGAGAAATGTTCTGATCAATGAGCGAAAGCTCTATGTCCTTGATAGACCAAAGCCAGATGAACCCGCTCCAAAAGGGCCTAAGGCTAAATGGATGCTTATTGTAAGCATGCCAGTGATTCCACAGACATTTGAATACCTAATGCTCTGTTGTATGAACTATGAGTTGCACGAACAAAATAAAAAATATGGACATTTTTTAGATGGTAACACATCTTAAGAATCATGTAAAGCAAACAATGTATAATGTCTCCAAAGTTCTAATTGAGTGCAAACTGACAAAGGGAGGTCTGGTAGAACCCCTTGTGCTCCATATGATTGGACATGTGGAATGACTGGGATTTCTCTTAGGTCAAGAGTTGACCATAGATATGATCATGCAAGTGTTGCACAAATCGTATAGTCAGTTATCAAATACTTGTCATGTTGATGCCAAAGAAAGGAAGAAGAAGGACAAATCCATGTTGATGATTAGCAGAAGTGAGTTCTAGTGCAAAGGCAAGGCTGAGAAGTATTCTGAGGCTAAGAATAAGTCCACGTCTTATACACTTATGGAGAAGGGTAGGTGTAAAAGGAATCTATCTTTTTCACTTAAAGGATAAAGAAAAGAAAGTGTCACCATTGTCACTTGTCTGGACGTTGGAAAGAACTATCCTCCTTATAGAGGATATCACGAAGAAGATGGAGATGGCGATCTCTACTTCAGGACCTGAGAAGAAGTAAGCTAGAACTGTGCAGAGTAAGGGTTCTTGCCTTTATGGGCACATAATAGAATTAGTGAATTTATATTATGTATGACATCATATGTCTTGTATGACAAGAACATTATGTTTCATTTTAAAAGATATGATCTTTTATGACAATGCCCTATGTGTAGCATCCCTCAAGTGCAATCCATAAAACAACATTACAGAAGCATGGACCATAAGACCACACTTGGGGAACGTCACAAATAGCATATGTCATTCATTTCAATAATAAAAATAACGTTAACATGATAAAGATACATTGATTCTCATATATACATTCTTTGTACAAAGCTTACAATAAGAGCATGATACATGATAAAACTAGTAAACTAGTGAAACCTTCTTGGATCCTATAGATGGCGCCCCACCAGGTCTTGAACTAGTACGTAGATCCTCACCCTAATCCTTTTGCTTCAAATAACTTTATCCTTTAATCTTGCTCCTACCTGTGGGCATCACGCCCCCAGCCATGCATTCGAAAAAACGATTGTAAGTGGTTGGGTTTCAGTAATTAAATGTACATAATTAAACATAAAACATTTAAAACTTATATGAACTTGCATAAACATTAATAATGGCTCAAGGATGCATTATGAACATACTTAAACATTATTCATGCCTTCAATATGCATTACGAACTTGATTTAACTTTCTTATTAGAGCACCTATACAATGAACATAAACATACCGAACACACTGAAAGTGAACATGAACATAAACATACCAAACACCATGAAAGTGAACAATCATTTGAACACACTAAAAGTGATCAGAAACATAAACATACCGAACACACTGAAAGTAAATTGTCATCTGAACACACTGAAAGTGAACAGGGTTGGGCTTGAACCCAATAAAATGAAGGGGGATCATAAGGCACCAACCTTTCGTAAAAACATTCATGAGTAGGGCCTAATTATATGTTCTTAATCTGATCTGATATGATCTTATCTTACATAGGATTTTCCACCCATAATCACATTACTAATCTTAACCATGATGAGATGTATTCTTTAAATGATTTGATCTTATCATACCTAGGGTTTTTACCCGTAATTGCCTTACTGGTCTTAAACATGAAGAGGTATATTCTTCTAACTTATCAAATCTGAACATGTAACATGTATGCAGTAACTCTAATAAGATGTGCATATATGAATACCTCTTAAAGTATTAAGGTGATCACATGATAACATATGTAACATAAACTTTAAACATGATTAAACGAGCAAAATTGAATGGTGCAAGTATTGAAACCCAAGGCATGGACCACTTACCCAGTCCAGTAGGAACACTTTCCCCTAGATTCCTGATCTCAAACTTTGATCTTCATGTAAATATAACCAAAATCCTAACTACTTTCTCATAAACACTAACTAGGTTAAGTCTTGATATCTGAGAAACCAAATTCAGAATCGTGACTTGTAACCTAGACCAATGGCTAGATCTCGAAAAACTGATCAAAAATCATATAAGGCTTGTATCTTTTTAAGCTATAACTCATTTTCTATTATTTATGCAAGTTAAGGATATTATTTGATTAATTAGACGTATTACCTTGCTCATCATTACTAGGATCAGAGAGGGATCCGCCTTAGGCGGGATCCGCTCGACTCGCCCAGGAGCCCTTCTCCTTTCTTCGTCCCGTACATGCAACTCCACCGCCACCGGCTGCCTTAGGTGACGCGCTCAAGCTCCTCCGGACCAGCCAGCTATGCCGGTTGTGCTCAAACCTGTTCCCTGCCTGAACTTGTGAAGGGTTCTCTGATATGGGGCTCGATAGCTAGACTCGGCTACTCTGATTTATCCATCTACAGGTCGTGTACAGGGAGACGGCACACCCCTGTTCTGAACAGAGAAAACAGAGGATGGCAATAGGGGAACCGGTGATTGCCTTTTTGGCATGGCTTCCAGCCCTACGACCCATTGCTATTCAAGGGGTGCCTCTTCTTCCGACGCATGACGGTTCCAGTCGCCACCCTGGCATTGCTTCCCTGGATCATCATCTATGGCCGGAACAATTCTGTCCACGTTGCTTCTCAATAAGGAATTGTCCATGCCTATTATAGTGTTGATGCTGGCTGCAAGTTCAGATATGTTCCTCCACAGGTTTAGAGATGTGTCTATCAAGGAGCATGATGGGAGGTCGAAGGGTGATCTCCCCAAAACTCCCTCGACGACCTCTATATATACTAGTCTTCCTGGATGGAGACTCCTCACTATCGTAGACTACGTTGAAGATCTCCAACAGAATTCTGAACCTTCTCAACTTTCTTTAGGCAGTTGATAATCTCCAACCGTTTTAAATTCGAATTAAGGATTATCTTCACCATGTTATCATTATATATTACTAGATATGCCTCATAATCACAAAGTAATGTATAAGAAAAAGACGAACCACTCTTATTTCAAACGATGCCATGAAGCTCTTAAAATTCCATAGACTTTATGGAAGCTTTAAGTTTTTGTGTGACATTGCTTGGCTAGGTTTTTGGATCATTTGATTTACATACATTTTATTATGGTCACTAAAACATATTGAACACATTTCACTTAGTTATCCACTAAATCAACTTTTAAGAAGAACCTCGACATATATTTGATGACGCCCTTACATAGAAAAAGAATGAGTTTGATCATCCATTCAACCATGTAAGCTTAGATTTGCAGAACTTCATAAATATAAAGGAACTGATATTGTACATTGCTCACCATCATAAGAATTATTCAATTGAAGTAAGATCTATGGTAATCACCTTAGATTTTCAATATAACATAACTCGCTTGATTGAATCCCTAGTCAGATTTTAAGCCTGATAGTGTCCCAGATCCATTTGAACCAAGATGTTACAATTCTACCCACCTTATGGGAATTTCATCCTCGAAATTCAACGCAATTGATCCTCGATCTACCCATCTCAGTGTTGTGCTAGTAATTCTTATTTATACTTCATTACTTAACTTTGACCACCTCGCTCCCATCATTCTTAGGTGGTAAAATCCATTAACCATATGGTCATGGGTTGTCAACTTGCTCACATTAGGCCCTAGACAATCCTTCTTTTTATGAATGTAAGTTAGGATTTTTCATATACTTACAAGCATTTAGGGCATTAAGATTATTAGGTATGATCTTATCCAAAAAAAAAAGATTATTAGGTATGAGTCTATCTTCATGTCTTAAAATATGCATTAAATCTTTTCTCATGATTAATTATCATTAGCAATTTCAAGTAAGTTCATGTTATTTGCAATTAGTGAATCAACAAAGTGATTTTTTCTTCCACATAAGCTTGCATCGAAGTACTCATTGATCCCAAGGGCTCATTGCACTGAAGTGATCATTGCATCAAAGTTCTCATTGCACCGAAGTACTCATTAACCTTGAAGAGTCACTAAATTAACCTCACTTTCTTAACCTTACTCTTAACAACCCTATGCATCTTGCCATGTGGCTCTTATCTAGATAAGCCCGAGGCATTTGTAATTATTATCATACCAAACAAACATTATTATCCCTAGGAATACTAAATAAAACATTAATCAAATCACCTTTATAAGGTCTATGTTATATCAACATCATGAAGAACGTCATATTATTGTGATCCAGGACCACCAATCTATTCAACCACATCTTATATCGCTACATATCATGCATCAATAATTAAAATAACATTGTTCATGTATCACCTTAAAAGGTACCATGGATATTCATAGTCATCATCATACTATAGCATTTCAAAATTTAAACTCAAAACATAACACGATTCATATTTTCCTCCAATACTTAAAAAAAGTTGAGTTTTATTCAACTTATAATAAGAGTCATTCCTAAAACTCAAACTTAAACTCGTCAATTTTTTTCTGCATAATATATCATTTCAAACCTACATTGGAAATCTAAACACCCTTATACGACTACTTTAGAAATCTAACTTAGAGCATAACCTGATTCAATAGTTTTCAAATGTCTCCTTAAAAGAAAAAAAATGTATGCCCTAATTTCCTTCTTAGAGACATTGTTCTAGGGTTTCCTTATTCTTATGATTGATATAGTATGCAAAATTCCATACTTACTTCTAATCACAAATCCTAAGAAAAAGTCCAATCAAGGATGATATCTACTGCTAAAAAAAATTACAATGCTTAGCATATCCAAACTTATCCTTCTTAATATATAACTTTTACTACCATACAAAAATCATCATATGTCTATGCTCATGATTCATGGACTAGATTTAAGGATGTATTTTTTCATTACTTAATCATTCAATGAATTATATGTATGGACGTCTACACCTGGAATTGATCTGATCTTATCTGTACACAACATTGTGCACAAACACACAAGTTTGTCTCCATCTATGATGTGAGCCACCTTAAACATAAGTTGCCATATCCTCACTACAAGACGTCGTTAATACAAAAATGGAGTCCCTCCATATAGTTTTATAGCTACAATCCATGGTAGAGTCCTACATACAATTTTATTCATTTACCTGAACTTTAGGATTTTCATCCACATAAGCATTTATGCTCATGAAAGATGCAAGCTACATTGTTCTAATCTTAAACTTTTAACATGTACAAGGACATATACATTTGTGAAAAACATTTATATTCATTTACTTTAGAGATTAATTACCTTAACATGTTCCATGATATATGTACATCTATTTTGCAAAAGTAAGAAACATAATCTTGTTTGGACTGAACTCAACCATGACATTGAGATTTTTTACAATCCTTTCCACACCTTAATTCTACATACACAAAAGTATTAGAATATACTTCTTAAGAAAATTTTATATCCTTCCTTTCGAGGTTAGAATTTCTAGGTATTAATCATAAGTTCTCAAAATATGTGTTGATGTCCTACCTTAACATCACATTTATAAAAAAACCCTTGGGTTAAGATAACATTAATTATTACCCTTACGAACATTCTCTAAATTTTTAAGAAAAATATTAATAAAAACATTCTTTTACTTATTTATCATCATTCCTCAGTCATTTAGATAACCTAGAGCATGCATTACCAGATAAATATGTATGCTAAGAAGCCTAACTATTACAACCCGGGGGTATTTTGAACCTGTAATATATTACTCGAAGTCCATTATTCTATTCTTTATACCAAAGAATCTACCATCAATCATGATTTGTGAACTTTTACGTAGTTCTGGTAGCATCAGGTTCAAGTGACCACATGTATGGGTTCCTAGCATTAACTCTGAATGTTGTCTCTTGATATATACTCGCAAATATATGTATCTAGAGATGATAGACCATATTATACTCATCCCCAACACCCCCTACTACTAGTGTCCCATACCACAAGCACCAAAAGGAAGAAGATTAGTACAATAACATTATGAGTCTCATAATATATCCTCTAAGATTCTCAATTTATGTGCATCCCATACCAAAAACTATTGAGAATGAAAGAGGACATGCTATGATGTCTGAAGTCATCACTCAAAACCCATTGCACATAGACACTTAACCCTAGATTTACTTATCCCGCATTGTCTCTTGCATTCTATATGTAATAACTTCAATTTTTAAAACATAAAATACCAATAAAAATATGCCTTTCATTTCTTCTTTCAAAAGAGTTTGAGAATTGAAAACTTCAAGAAAATTCAAATCACTTTATGATATAATAATTATAAGAAAACATATTATTTGCTCGATCCTAACCAAAGTGTGCAAGAGAAATGCTAAAACCGTCACAAAATGTGGATCCAAAATCATCATTCAGGAAAACATGTATCAATAGTTGTACATTAATGCTAGCCGTGTAAAAAGGTGAATGATCTCTATCTAAATAAGAGGATCTATTCATCGTATGGTTATTCACTATTTCATCATCATCACATCTAACTTATTTGATAAATAATCCTACTTGATTTACACTAAATTATCTTCTTAGAAAGTTAGACCTTTTAGTCTAGGGTATAACCACCCAACTAATTAGGATATTCTATATCCTCAAACTCCCATGATTTGTTAAAGAAAGGGATTATGATGGAACAAACCTATATATTTAAGAGGATCTTATTACTAATATTTGGTCTGACTTCACTAAGTCTTACACTTAGGACTCATCTAAGAGGTGAGGATTTTAAGAATGTGAGAATCTTTCTTGGTGGCCATCTATATTATTGCTCAGATACCACTTTTGTAGCATCCCTCAACTGCAATCCATAAAATAACATTATAGAAGCATAGACCATAAGACCACACTTCAGGAACGTCACAAATATCATATATCATTCATTTCAATAATAAAAATAATGTTAACATGATAAAGATACATTGATTCTCATATACACATTCTTTGTACAAAGCTTACGACAAGAGCATGATACATGATAAAATTAGTGAACTAGTTAAACCTTCTTGGATCATATAGATGGCACCCCAACAGGTCTTGAACATGTATGTAGATCTTCACCCTAATCCTTTTGCTTCAAATAACTTCATCCTTTAATCTTGCTCCTACCTGCGGGCATCACACCCCCAACCATGCATTCGATAAAAAAAATTGTAAGTGGTTGGGTATCAATAATTAAATCAACATAATTAGACATAAAATATTAAAAACTTATATGAACTTGCATAAACATTAATAATGGCTCAAGGATGAATTATGAACATACTTAAACATTATTCATGACCAATATGCATTACAACGTTGGTTAAGCTTTCTTATTAGGGCACCTACTCAATGAACATAAACATATTGAACACACTAAAAGTGAACAATCATCTGAATATACTGAATGTGAATAGGAACATAAACATACCGAACACACTAAAAGTGAATAGTCATATGAACACACTGAAAGTGAACAGAGCTTGGCTTGAACCCAATAAAATGAAGGGGGCTCATAAGGAACCAACCTTCCATAAAAACATTCATGAGTAGGGCCTAATTATATGTTCTTAATATGATTTGATATGATCTTATCTTACATAGGATTTTCCATTGATGATCACATTACTGATATTAACCATGACGAGGCGTATTCTTTAAATGATTTGATCTTATCATACTTAGGGTTTTTACCCATAATTGCCTTACTGGTCTTAAACATGAAGAGGTATATTCTTCTAACTTATCTAATCTGAACATGTAACATGTATGAAATAACTCTAATAAGATGTGTATATACGAATACCTTTTAAAATATTAAGGTTATCACATGATAACATATGTAACATAAACTTTAAACATGATTAAATGAGAAAAATTGAATGATGCAAGTATTGAAACTCAAGGCATGGATCACTTACCTAATCCAGTAGGAACACTTTCCCCTAGATTCCTGATCTCAAACTTTGGTCTTCGTGTAATTATAACCAAAATCCTAATTACGTTCTCATAAACCCTAACCATGTTAAGTCTTGATATCTGAGAAACCAAAGTCAGAATCGTGACTCATAACCTAGATCAGTGGCTAGATCTCGAAAAACTGACGAAAACTTATATAAGGTTTGTATCTTTCGGAGCTATAACTCATTTTCTATTATTTATGCAAGTTAAGGATATTATCTTACTAATTAGACATGTATTACCTTGCTCATCATTACTAGGATCGGAGGGGTATCCGCCTTAGGTGGGATCCGCTCGACCCGCCCGTGAGCCCTTCTCCTTTCTTTGTCTAATTCACTAAACTCCACCACCGTCGGCTGCCTTAGGCGACGCGCTCAAGCTCCTTCGGACCAGCCAGCTATGGCGGTTGTGCTCAAACATGTGCCCTGTCTGAACTCGTGCAGGGTTCTTTGATATGGGACTCAATAGTTGGACTCGGATACTCTGATTTAGCCATCTACAGGTCGTTTACAGGGAGACTGGCACACCCCTGTTCTGAATAGAGAAAACAGAGGATGGCAATAGGGGAACCAGCGATTGCCTTTTTGGCATGGATTCCAACCCTACGACCCGGTGCTATTGGAGGGGTGCCTCTACTTCTGGTGCATGACGGTTCCAGTCACCGCCCTGGCATTGCTTCCCTGGATCATCATCTATGGCTGGAACAATTCTGTCGACGTTGCTTCTTAACAAGGAATTGTCCATGCCATTATAGCGTTGCTGCTGGCTGCAAGTTCAGATATGTTCCTCCACAGGTTTAGCGATGTGTCTATCAAGGAGAATGGTGGGAGGTTGAAGGGCGATCTCCCCCAAACTCCCTCGACGGCCTCTATATATACTAGTCTTCCTGGATGGAGACTCCTCACTATCGAAGACTACGTGGAAGATAAGCTTCACAAATACTGACCCCTTGAACGTATGATACATATGGGTCTCCTTGGGGTGACCTAAAAGTAGCTGGATTCCTTACCACTTCATCTTTAAATAACCACATAACACCAACAAAATCCTGAACCTTCTCAACTTTCTTTAGGTATTTGATAATCTCCAACCATTTTAAATTCGAATTAAGGATTATCTTCACCATGTTATCATTATATATTACTAGCTACGCCTCATAATCAAAAAGTAATGTATAAGAAAAAGACAAAATACTCTTATTTCAAATGATGCCATGAAGTTCTTAAAATTCCACAGACTTTATGGAAGCTTTATGTCTTGGTGTGACATTGCTTGGCTAGGTTTTTGGATCATTTGATTTACAAATGCATTTCATTATGGTCACTAAAACATATTGAACACATTTCATTTAGTTATCTACTAAATCAACTTTTAAGAAGAACCTCAACATATATTTGATGACGCCCTTCGTAGAAAAAGAATGTGTTTGATCATCCATTCGACCATGTAAACTTAGATTTGTAGAACTTCATAAATATAAAGAAATCACTTAGAACCGATATTGTACATAGCTCACCATCATAAGAATTATTCACTTGAAGCAAGATCTATGGTAATCACCTTAGAGTTTCAATATAACATAACTCACTTGATTGAATCCCTAGTTGGGTTTTAAGACTGATGGTGTCGGGGATCCACTTGAACCAAGATGTTACACTATGTCTCACAAACTATACTTGATAGTTATAATAAAAAATGTGTATGAAACATATATTGAATGACTTGATAACTCAAACAATGAATACCTATAGCATTATCATCTGGAGAGCATAAATGAGAAATGCATATATAGAATCCATTTGATGGTTATCTATATCCTTTTGGTTATTGAACCAACAGAGACATGCAAGTCTTATTCGTTGTGCAATATGACAAAAGTATCTTCACTAGATGTAGTGGGAGAATGAGTATTCTATTAGGGCTAGTACATATTGATGTACACAAGACCTTTTAGAATAAATGCTAAAAGTAGTTACAAGGACTTCATTATATATATCTACAGATGTTATCAGTAGATATGAAAGTTTATATTTGTTGAAATACGAACATGAATCTCTTAAAGTGTTCAAGAAGATCATAAATGAACTATATACTAAATTGGTAAAAGTATTAAGATACCTCGATATGATCGATGTTGAAATACATAAACCAAGAGTTTGAGAACCTTTTGGGAGATCACGATAGTGTATCATGATGAACTCCACCTGAAACACAATGATAATGTATCATTAGAGTGTATCAGAAAGAAGGGATCACACCCTGTGAAGTCATGGTGAGATTATCAATAAAATCTACATGGTCTTACCATTTCTTTTGAGCACATGCTTTACACTAAAATAATATACCATATAAAATGGTTCAAAAGACACCATATGAGATATAGCATGGGAAGTTTCCCCATATGTCTTTTATAGTGATTAGGATTGAATGCTTGTATAAGAAAATAGTTTCTTAAAAGGCTTTATCCACAAATCACATGGGAGTTATCTTGTTGAATACTACTTACATTCCAACCCAACACTAGAGTGTTTCTTGCTGGGATGGATGAATTCCTAAATGAAATTTAGTTCCAAAGGAATTAGTGGGAGTAGAAGTAGAACGTGAAATGTTCGAGACAAACAAGAAAACATAGAACCTAAAGAGGTACAATAGGAACAAGGAGAATCACAAGTTGTTGTGAAATCTCAAGTTCCTTATGTACACATAGAACCCATAGTTCTAATAGAACACACCTTGAGTTTGAAAGATTATGATATCTTATAACTCAAAAGGCGGTGATTTGATCATAAAGATGAGTCAACAACCTGCCTAGAAACTATTGAGGGACTAGAATTTGAGAAATGGCTTCAGGCCATGGGATCAATTATGGACTCCATGTAAACCAACAAGGCATGACCTTTGTGGCCACCTGAAGGGGTAAACTCCATTAGGTGCATTTGGGTCTTTGTAAGAATACTAACATGGAAAGGTAATTTGGTTGCAAAGAGTGTCAAACTGGTTCAAAGTGTTGAACATGATGAAATTTTTCACCAGTTACCATGGTTAAATTCATTTGGATCATGCTTGTTGTTGTAGCTTAGTATGACTGTGAGATTTGGCATATGTAAACCACATTCCTTAATTGGAATAATTAAAAGGATGTGTATGCGACACAACGCAAAGGTTTTATAAATCCAGTAATTCATATAAAGTCTATAAGCTACAAAAGTCAATTTGTAGATTGAAGGAAGCATCTCATAGTTGGAATTTTCTATATGACATAACAGTCAAAGGGGTTTGACTTAAGTAGGAATGAAGATGGAATCTTTGATTATAAAAGATTTAGTGGGAGCATATTATTCTTCCACATAATGATGGGGAATAACGTCCTTATCTTGCAAATGTTAAAACCTGGCAAGGAAAGTACCTTCTATGTGAAGGGTTTAGGCAAAGCTTCCTATGAGATAGGGATCGAGGTTTATAGAGATAGATCTGGAAAGTTTATTGACCTAAGTAAGAGCACATACATTGGTAAGATGTTGAAAGGTTCAATGAGAGAAAATGTGTCCATGATCCATGGAGTTAGTCTCTCAGGAGCCTAGTGTCCCAATTCTTATGAACAATAGGAACACATGGATAATTACATATGCATTCACAATTGGATCTGTCTTGAATGCAATGTTATGTACTTATCTTGTTATCTCGTATGTATTGGACATGACGAGAAGATATCTAATGATCTTGTATGTATTGGACACAATGAGCGTACATCCAGTCATCTCATATGTATGAAAAGACATATATATACCTACCTATCAATCTTGTGTGTGTATACCAGTGAGAGTCATTGTACTAACATAAAAACATCCTTAGGTGATTGTGAAGCACTTCAAGGATTGGTTCCTTGGTTATGGTAATAAGGAAGAGTTGGGTATAAAGGATTACACTGATGCAAGCTTCCAGACTAACAAATAAAGAATCACTATCTAAATTCATGTTTGACATTAAATGAGAACTATAAGCTAGAAAGGGTTCTGAGCTAATGACAGTTATTTAAATCTACAAAATAAGTCGAGTATCTCTATGTTAGAAGAACAACAGAGAATAATGTATGGATCAAAAAGTTCATATGGGTGAACTTGTATGAGGTTCTAACCAATGATGATACAGTAGCAATAATAATGACAACAATGGATCTATGAGTTAGACTGGGAATCTCAGATAGCATACTACAGCACTTCCATCTCATATGAGTAGTCGTACAACAAAGAGATGTGAAAATTGTAAGATACTTAAAGTAAACATTGCTAAACCCTGTATAAAAGCACTTGTGTAGCAGAAGCATGATGGTCATGTTAGGTCCTCGGGATGAGATGTGTGGGTGATTGGCTCAAAGTGCAAGTAGGAGTCTGTTGGTATGTATGCCCAAAGAGCCAATCAAATAATGATTGTGGTAGCATAACATGTAAATGATTTGATTAATAATAAAGGAAAGCTTCCAATTTATTTTGTATATTTAGTAATGAGATAATGAATAACATTATAAATGTCTAGAGAATTATATTACTCAACGACGTATGTATTCAAGTTACTACCCATGTGGATGAGATCATACGGATGATAAGAGCACATATACATATTCTCATTATGTCCCTGATTGGTTGTTATTGTGGAAGGTTCATAGACAACAATGACACATAAGATCAGAGTGTGAGTTAGTTGATGACTAAATCTCATTGGTCATGATATGGAAATATCAGACCAAGCACACATATACATGTTAGAGAACAGTGTGTTGGATAGACCCACCATGAGACTGACATATGGAAGCCACTATCATGGAATTCATAGTCAAATCTCACAGTGATGGTGGTGATTGTGGTTCTTAGACCTGAAATCACTGCACTCATAACATGTCATTTGGTACACTTCGACATCATCAAATGCAGTCATGAAACATGGGTTATTGTAACAGTGATGATTGGGTGACTTTGACACATAGGGACTGACTGTGAGTGATAGAGTTGGGATTTATCCCTCCTATAGGAGTATGATATCCAAGGCCTCTTGACTAGCGAGATTGAGAAAAGTATGGTCATATGCGTGTGAGTCATTATATGATATTGGGCTTACATATATCTTATGTTTGCTCTGGTTTAAGAAACAAGATTGAATAATAATTAGGATGACTGCTCCATGCCTCTAGTTCAATCTGGATATCAGTGACAAAGGAAAATAATACAAACACTATAACACCATACACAGATTGTAGGTTGAAGTTTCTCTCCAACTTTCCATTCACTTGGGTAGCACTGATGTATGACTAGGCACCACTCTTTGCTTGTGATGTCATAAGTTGTTATGGACGTTCACCGCCAACGTGATATGGGACCAATAGGGTCACACACAAAGGAATTCATCTAGAAGAGGAGTTAAGATCTTGAATGACAATTGAATTAAGTACTAAAGTGTTTAGGTATTTGATTTATGCAACAAATAAACTGAAAACACTACCAAATGACCGTCTCAAGGGTTGAGATGAACGTCTGGAGAGTGCCAAATGGCCGTCTCAAGGGTTGAGATAGGTGTTTGAAGGCCAGGGCTGCTTTGAGTTGAAATTGGCTAAGAAGCGAACTGATCCAACCAGATGGCTCGACCAGGGTCACCAGATGACCATCTAGGTGACCGAGACGACCGTATCACATGGGTGAGATGGTCCAATTCGGTCGAGGGAAGGTTCTAGACATTTCCCTATATGTTTTGCTTGTACATTACTTATTGTGTAAGGAAATCAATGTCTAACATTGATGGGAATTGAATTACCAATTTCATGTAAAACTGGAAAGTGTGAAATGACGGTCTCGCGTCCCATATGACCATCTCTTGGGTGAGACGACTGTCTCGACTGTTGCAGGTTGTGAAACTTCTATAATTATTGCAAAAATCAAGATTTTCCAATCCTTTCCACTCCCACATCGATTGAGAACCTGGACCCAAACCCTGACTATAAATAGAGGGGTACTGGAGGCTTCCCAGAGTACAACACAGACAATTGAGAATCAATTGCTCACATTGTCCTCTCTGGTTGTGGTATCCATGAGATCCCAGACAAGTCCTACCTGACTAGGGAGGGATAGCCAATGGAGAGAAACAACTGAGGATCATTGTTGTGGGAGAGTAGGTTGGTGACTAGTACATCTATGAGAGGGATAACTCCTTCCTGTCCGTTCTAGAAGGACAACATGAGTTCTAGTTTGTTTGTGTGGACTACTCTAGAGGTAGGAGTCCTTTAGCTACTACTAGGAGGGAAACATCAAATCACAGTCTGTGGCATGATCAGAGTAGTCACTGCAGTAGTTGTTCGAGTCTACTATCTGTGGAGGAGCAGTCAGACGACATATCCACCATCTAAGAAAGAGTACACATCTACATTGATGAGGATTGTCATTGGACTTGCTCCAAGACCAGGTATGTCTTCGTGAAACCATCCTTCCCATTTCATAGTTATTGATGTGATATGCTAGTTAATGGGAAATATGTCAATAATTTTTTTTTATTTCCGCTGCATATCTGATGTCGTGTTTCACTACAGAAACAACTTTTACCCATAAAATTATGCATACTACTTTGCTTGAACAAGTTCTTGATGCCTGATATGGGAAGCTTATGGTTCTTATGCTTTGATTGAATTGGGTTTGTAAAATTAGAGAGTAGAGGGTGTATTACATGTATTAAGTCATGATTCATCTCGTTTATCTAATATACATATTTTTCAGTGCATTTTCCATTTCATATTTGTTAAAATTGAAAAATATATTTTGTTGGATCATACTTGAGCACAAGTAATGCTTTAAGATTGGGATGGTGAGGAAACCCTAGTTTGGGTCTTGATCTTGTGTCTTTTTCTCATTTATTGTGTTAAGATATTTAGAATGCATGCAAAATACCTAATAAATCATTTATATGTCAAACACACTTATAAATTCTTTTTGCATATTTTATAGGTACTTGAAAACTCATTGATGGATGGGAGAGAAGGACGTAGATCCAAGGACTTCACCAAACTTGAAGGATTCCAAAATGGTGCCAAGATCAACCCTAACCAACTTCAAGTGCTCAAGGATTGAAGTTATGAAAAAATATTAATTGATGATAAAGTGAAGAACACAAGTGTAAAAAAAATCCCTAAAATCATTCTAGTAAAAATAGTCGTGCTACTCATCTCCAAATCAACAATAGATCATGGAGTCTACAATGTCCCTTAGAATGAACATATCAAGATGAGAACAACCATAATGAGTGGTGGCCAAAACAACTATTCCATACGACCACAATCATTCTAGAGAGACTCCATTCCCTTCAACTCGTTGATCCGTCTTACCAAATATCTTCATTCTTCACCCAAATACCACAACCATTCCACTTGAAATGATCATTCTACACCCAACCACAAACATCATTCCACTTGGAATGGTTGTTCCACCTAATTCAATTTTTCTCTATTTAATTGTATGCTCTCTTAGTCTAATTCAAAACAACTTTAAACCATTGAATCCCTAGTCTGCACACTAGGAAACTAAAATACACTAGTTGTAGTTCCTCCTCCATCCCTAAGGATTCAACCCATGACTTACCACTTCTATACTATATCATGAGCCTATGTGCTTGCAGATCTATGTATTGAGAGTGAGTTAACAAGGATTGTACATGTTGTGAAAGCCCTTGTCCATAAAGCACATTAATAGTCATTAGGTCTTTTGATGTCACAAAGAGTCTGTGACACTTAATATCATGTATATCCTTCAATAGGATAAAAATAGTCTCAACTTTAGCTCTTATACACCATCCTGGAAAGCATTGAAAATCTTGTGGGCCTTAAAATCATTGTCCCAAGTGAAGCATGATTCCTTTTATGGCACATCTCGAAGTGGATCCTGGAAAAGGGAGCCTCTTTATCTAGTGAAGGAAGGATAGGATGGATGGAAATCACATGCATCTCATCTATGGAATCTTGAGATCTTCAAATTGATTACTACATATCTTGGAGCTAAACTCCATTACATCCACCTAGACTCCCTTCAGCCTATATTCTACCCAAAAGCATTTTACCAAATTTCAGCTACACGATACTTGAACATGTGCACTAAAATTAGACTCATAGTAGGTAAATACATATACAATGTTTGTATCAAAGTTGAAGAGCCATAAACACTACAAACACTATTCAATGACATACTAGACCACCCATACATATGGTTTGTTCCTAAAGGGTATAAATCCAGACTAAGCATCAAGATGAAGCACTAAAACAATGATAATAAAGCACTTCATGCACATGAAATTGGGCAAAAATAATAAGGTTATATATGGGTTTGTAAGAATAATATTGTGAACATATATTCTAAATGGCTTAGACCCAGTACCTTATCACCTAATATTCGAGGACTCAAGAAATAAATCCTAATGCCAAGATTATATAGAAAGAACACACGGTATCACCATGCACATACCAGGATACCTTTATGGTTTTGGAGGAGCACAAAATGCAAAACAAAACATTGAATCAAGATATTGAAAATAGAAACTCGAGTATATGCACATCTCTTGATGTAAAAAACAAATCAAAGGAAAAGAAACATCACAATGGTGGACATCTAGATTCACATAGATTATATCAAATTTGAGCATGATGATCAATTAGATCATGGGAGAAACAATTGGTACGACATTAGAATACACATATAAAAAAATTTGATGAAAATAATACTCAACTTAGATCTGCCAAAGAAAGTTAATCTTGGAAATATTACATATAATTCATAGATTTCACAAAAAATATAGACATATAATTTAGAGAATATCTACATTGAAAATATGGACTGATAAGTATGTACGGTGGTCCACCAAAAGACCACATACACTAGTTATTGAACAATGTATTTTATTATGCATTTGATTTCTCATTTTACTATCTATCTTTGCATAACACTCCCTTTTATGATAAAAATATTAGCCTAGAATGTTTGTGATAAGGTATCATCTAAAAGACTGCCAGGGTGATTTAGGGCTCGCCCGCCGCTGACCCTGCTTGGGGGGGAGGGGAGGTTGCCTGTCGGAGCGCAGTGCTTTCCCTTCTCCCCTCGGGCTTCTCTCCTTCCTCGACTTCATCTATGTGTATCATTGGTCGGGGTCTCTGCTTTCTTTCCTACTTCACCCGCCCTTCTAAGCGACGTTGCGTATCGGCTTTGGGGCTAGTGGCAGCGGTGTTTTGGGGGTCTGGGCGGGGGCATGGCTCGCTCCAGTGGTGTGTGGGCATGGGCGACGGTTCGTGAGGTCCTGTTCTCCGGCTGGCGGTTCCCTGGGAGTCATGGTCTCTCCTTCCCCTTCTTCAGTCTTTAGTTTCTGTTTTTTTGTTCTGTGTCTGTCTGGGTTCCCTCCGTGGTCGGCCGGCGGGCTTGGGGTCCCCAGGTGTGTCTTTGCATGGATATTATATACCTGTTGGGGCTTGGCCTCTTGTCCAACTGGTTTACCTTGCTTGCCCCCACAAGTTGTTTGTTCTTTTTCCTGAGTGTGGTATCAGTTAGTAGGTAGTTTTCCCCCCTTCCACTCGTTTCCTTTGTCTCTGTTTAGTTTTTGGTTTGTGGTGGTCTTTTTTGTTTGTGCCTTGGGTTCCTTCTTGGGTGGACGGTGAGCTCGGGTGCCCTTGGTGCTTCAGGTAGAGGAGGATTAAGCTGGGTGTGTGCTTCGTGTGGGTCTTCCGCTCCCTGCTCGCAGTGGTGGTCGGAAGTGGTGGTGGGGTTCCCGGCACCCTCTACTCCCCACTGTTGTATCCGCATGAGCCATCCTTCCTCTGTATTTGCATCGCTGTGGTTTGGCCTCCTTCTCGGGTCTCCTGGTTGGTGCACCCTTAGTACTCTGTGTTAACATTGTGTTGTTGGGTGGCTCCTTGGTTAGTTTATTTTTTATTTTTGTTTCTTTACTGGTAGTTGTGTTTCTAGTCCTGTTTGTGTGGTGTTATGTTTGTGTTGTTTCTTTGTGGTCGAGATCTTTTTCAGGTGATCATTCGTTGTCTTCATGATGGTAACCTCTGCCAGCGGCTATGAAAACTCTTCTTCCAATATACTCATAGGTTCTTGTAGATTGATGAATTCCATCCCGGATAGCTGTTTTAGACAGCCACTACAAGAGGTGGATGGTACAGAAACGTACCTATCACATCCCAATCTGAGCCTTGTGCTATGTCTTTCCACAAAATGAGTTGATGCTTGGTTACTTGATGAGAGATGTCTATCTTGTAGATGTCGTATGGCTTACTTTTAATGAGATTGAGCTATTTTCAAAAAAAAAAGGTATCATCTAAAATATTATGTTAAATTATAGACTTCATGAGGGCTAAAAGAATCCAACCAATCACTATACAAGAAACAAAAACTATCCTCAGTGAACAACATTGCAAAACCATAGGTGAAAATTAGATCACAAATCAGATCAAGAAGCATATAATTGGATTCAGTAGAGGTATCCTTGTGACCTGGGGGATAAATTTCTCACAAATCATTAGTACAAATCATAACATAGTTGATTACTCCATTATGATATACTTTACAAATGTTAGTGATTACTTCACATGGACCTTCTCAGGGGTCTATCAGGAGCTAGAGCACACAAAAAACTCTTCTTTATAAATCTCTGTAACCTATAAAATAACAAAAGACAAAACATTGGCTCGTAGGTGGGGATATCACTTGTACCAGATACAATCCTGAAAGGTCCCACACAATATTTTAACCATCAACACCAAAACATCACAAATAAGTTAAATATATTCATTGCTAGTGTTGGTATCACCAGCATCCATATTATAAACTCACTTTTCACTTGGTCTAAGATCTCATCTTGGACCATACTAGACTGATTCCTTTAAACAATCTCATAGGACTACCAATATCCTTTTAGTTCATCCTTGGTGAAGGCTTGCATCATAATTGATCATATGGCTATGATATTGATCACCTTTTTATTTACAAGGATCCCAAAGATCCATACTAAAATATTTTAGACCTATTGCAACCAATATGAAATTGTTGTCTGGACATATCGTCATCATGGAGATAACTCTGGAGACACACAAAGTCTATTTGACAACCTTATAAATTTTTGACAAAAACTCAAAGTTTGGCTTGCAAGATTTGGTACACAAAATGATAAACTCTTCATGATAAATAATAGATATAGAAACACAACAAAATAAAAATGAGATTGATCTTAAAAATACCAAAAATCAAACAAAAGTTTTATTAGACCAAGAAATAATTTGGAAACAAAGATCCAGTGTACAACAGATTAGAAAAGGTGATAACTACAACAAATACTTTCACATAATATGTAATAGACACAAAAGAATCACACATCCACATTCTCTTGACTTTGATAGATATAAATTATAACATCTCATACTTCAAAAAGATATTCAACCATAAGCACACTCAAAGCACATCATAATATACTGAGATACTCTATGCAAAAGCAACATTAAACAACCATAAAATATGATACAATCATTTGCACTGGAGAATAAAACAAGATCCATTCAACATTAGCTGAGATAAGTCTCCATGACTTGATGGTTACTACAAATCTTATTCTTGACAAAACTAGGACATTGTTGACAACCTTCTTCACAATACTTACAATAAGCTTTTTTAGGATAGCTTCATAGACCTTATTGATATTAATTAGGCTTTTGTAGCACTAATCAAGAATATTCATAGCCCTAAATAGATTATCCAAACATTTTGATATTTATGATTAACAATTTGTACAAAACTATTTCAAAAAAATAAAATGAGCTATATTATTAGTGTGGAACAAACGACCTTCATCAAAGGATAAGAAATTTAGGATGCATATATTCTAGCTAACAAAACACTTGTCACTTCCAATACAAGAATATGGCCATGCTCACTGTAAAATTAGAATTCATGAAGTGTTTCAGAACATCAGTTGGAAATTCTTATTGCTTTTCCTTAAAGACTGACAATTCCTGATAAAATGGATAAAGTGGACCCAAACTTGCCTAAAATTAGGTCACTCATTTGTCGTTGTCAACCGATCTTTTGGACACTTTAAAATTTCCAAGGGACTTAGACAAGGGGACCCTTTATCATCGTACTTGTTTGACATTGTGGATTCTATTTTAGCTTTTATGTTCAAATTTGGAGCATAAAAAGGAATCTTAACATAAATTGAAAACCGCCACATCATGTAATCTATTGATGACACCATCCTATTTCAACCTCTGAATGATGGCAACATCATCAATACTATCAGGACTCTACACATATTCCAACACCTTTTGGGTATCAAAGTAAATTTTCACAAATCATGCTTGGCTGTAGTAACAATGAACATCTTGAAAGGTACAACCACATAATATAACAAAATCTAGAATTATTTCCTCTAAAGTACCTTGGCCTATGACTTTCACCAAAAAACCTACCTACAATAGTATGACACCTTATTTTGGAGAAAATGACCTATACACTAACTATGTGTTGCATGAAATGCCTCAATGAAGTAGGTATATGACGTGTATTTTACTACGCGCTTAAACGCAAGTATACGCGTCGAGTAATATAGGCCTTTGTGAGGCCCGAGTCGAACTCAGGGATACGTGAATTATTGGAGACTTCTACTAACTAATCGCAATCAGCTAGGCCGAATAACAAAGTAAGGGTTGTTGTCGAAATTAAAAGAAAATCAAACGAAATAAAGAAAACAATTGATTAAAGGTTAGTTTAATCAATTCAAAAGGATATCTTTAGGATGGCGGTTTCACCGCGGGTCAACATTGTATTAGGTTTTATATAATTCCTCACTCTTCTCTCTCTATCCGGGTAGTGGCCTGAAAACAGAATTACCCACTGTCGTGGTGTAATTCACTACTTAGGTTTAGGTTGATTCCATCGTCGTAGTAATCATTCCCCTAAACGAAGCGCATTATAAATGGTCTCTCAGTTCCCACCATTAATTTTACAACTCCTTTGTCAAGGGTTTTATTGATTAATGTAGGTTTCGTCTCTTTTCAACTGTTAATCCTTCTGTCAAAGTGATTAAGGGCATTAAGTTATTATTATGGTGATCAAGCATAACAATATATATGGAGAAAACGAATCTATACCACGGATTTTAGAAAGAAAATGTGAATTATCAATATAAAATTGTCATACAATGCATTCCCGGGCTACTCCCGGTCCTAAAGATGGAGGGTTTTAGCTTCTCCTGTTCATCTCACACGAATACATGGTAGAAATAGGGGAATTCATAAGAAAAACGTGAAACAAGTGGGAAAACCCCTGAACGGAGAAGAACCGGCAGATCCTTGGCGTAGAATACGAACTTCCCCTCATGTCGGTGGTGGAATTCGTCTTCGGCAGCGTCCGAATCACCCGGGATGAGCTTCTGGCCTCCGTTCTCCTTTCTCCTCTTCCTCAGCACTCGTGCAATGCGATATGAGATCCCTCCCCCGTCTGGGCGGCCGTCATTAGGTATAAGTCCCTAATTAGGTCGTCAAATAACAACAGCCGTCCGATCGAGATCAAAATAGATCCAACGCATATCTGGCGGCGTCGATACCATCGACGCGGGTCGACGGTATCGACCCAGCGGATTAGCGGCAGCTTTCCTTTCTTTTAGTCTGAGCGCCTGTGGTCATCTCGATACCATCGACTTGGGTCGATGGTATCGACTCTCTTTAGCGTCGGTTGTTGTCGTTTAGCGACGTTGTAGCTCTCCATGTGTCGATGGCATCGACTTGGGTCGATGGTATCGACAGTTTCCTCGCCAGCAATCTAAAGGGATCTCGATACCATCGACTTGGGTGTCGATGGTATCGACTCTGTGCTGCTCCTCTCGTCTGGCAATCTATGGCTTGGTCGATGGTATCGACTTCCGTCGATGGTATCGACGGAAGCAAATACTTGTTTTTCCTGAAATCTCACAACAAGACCAAGTAAATCCACACAAATAATAATATTATGATAAATAATGCTCAAAACAGTAAAACAAAGGGGATTTGACATAATATGAAGGCAAAGACCGAAATGAGTGAATTATGCAATATTATCCATAAAAATGAGTAATTAGAGCACAAAACACATATGAAAAAGGTCTATAAATGCGACTCAAAATCATCGCATCAAACTCCCCTAAGCTTAAACATTGCTCGCCCTCGAGCAACTAATCCTTAGAATAGAATTGCAGATGTCAACTAAAAATCAACACACCAACCCACATCCCATGTGACTCCCACTGAACGTTCTCAAACCGGCCTTCTCTAACCACAGAACATTAATTACCCTAAAGGCGACAATAATCATCAATAAGAGAAATTATCCTTAAAACTGATGAACACTATCACATAAGGCAGTTAACATAATAAAATTCTCCGATTCAGCATTGGTGCATCTTGTGATTTCCTACACTACATTGCTCGCCCTCACTACCATCTACATGGAAGAAGTTCTCCTGATAATCATTAGTGAGGAGAAATTCACGGTGGCCTACCAATCCAAGCAACGGGTGGATGGAATGGGTGGTTCATGGAAGAACTTGGAAGTATTGCACAGTTTCAATATGCTTAAAAACAAAATGTCCTAAATGATGCAAATGCACATTAGAAATGCCCTAATGCCTAAAATTGGGTGAAATGATGCATGCACTACCCTTCCACCTCAAAATGAGATGGAAATCTACTTAAGCCACATCATGTACTCAATTTTCCTGTAATGCGAGTGATATCATGTTCCTTTCTCCCTCTTATTCCATTTTCTTCTAAATTCTCTTTCTTTTTTTTTCTTTTCTCAATTTTTTTCAGATCTTCAGAAATGTTTTTTTTTCTTTTTTTCTTTTAGCCCACATATCCATAATTTCTTAGAGATACATGTATTGAGCTATTTTCTTCATGATTGGAACTCTTTGTACTATTTCGAGGGTATGGAACAGTTTAGATCACTTTTTAAGAGAAATTGAGATACATGGTGTACTTTACGCATGGAAATCATGAGATTCATGAGTGCAACTACATGGCATGCACCTAAAGGTAATGTGCATGAATCCCTATATATTTTTTTCTTTTTATGCAAAGGTATGGAAAATATTAATGCAACTCCTATCTAAATGCTATGCACACAAAAAGGAATTAATATTGTACTTTACTTCCAATTCTTAAGTGAATTATGTAAAACGAAGTGGAATGATCACAAGATTAGATGACTGAACTTTAGAAGAATATTATGTGTCCCTCCTTACTGACATGTGTAGTAGTTTAGAGGGTTCTCTCTCTTACATACGATTAAGGTCTCATTACCATTTGATTAGATTAGGCTCAAACAACCGTTGCTATCCACTTTTCATGAGTCAATGGGATTATAAGTGTGACATATTGTTTTAAAGTTGACATAATCAATCATTTTCATAGGATAAGTTCCCCAAGGACAACCAAGTCAAGCTATCCAAAAGACACAAAAATTTTACAATTCCCTTAAATTTCCCATGAAAACAGCGAGATGACAATTTTTACGACCTCCACGGTTACACTAGATAGATGTGGATCCTAAACACAACCTAAAAATGCAAGAAACAAATAACAAAGCAAAAACTAAAAACAACAAAAGAAAAGATAGAGTTGTTCCAGCTACCCCCCTAAGCTTGATTCTGGCTATGGCCTCATAGTCAAAAACAAACCTAAGGGTGGAACAGAGATACCCTGATCAATCCTGTGGAGGCGGAGGCGGGTACTGCGGGGCCGTAGGATCCCAAGACGGATACTCCCCCTGGAAGCTTGGATCATATTGGGTCCTCGGCGGAGGCTGTGGATAACCTCCAAAGTAGTCCTGACTCCAGTAATGGTCATAAAAGGGCTCCTGCTGCATCTCCATCCTTGGCAACCGGTTGTGTATTTGCTCTTGGTTGGCGAGGATGAGACGCTCGTTCTCGAACATAGCCCGTTGATTATCAAGTACCCGGCTCGTAGTATCATGAATACCGGTATACATAGACATGTGTTGTTGCTGAGTCTGCTGTATATCCTGCAGCATCGTGTACATTCCCTGCATGGAGTAGGGATCCTCGGCTGGCTGCGAGGGCTGTGGTAATGGCGGCGGGGGCTGTGATGATGAAGACGCACCCGGATGCATCCTAGGACGCTTCCGTGGTGCTACACGTGCTCGAAGAGGTGTGAAAGCCTCCTCTTTCTCCTCAGCCTCGCCTCCTTGCTCGTCGTTGCTGCCTTCTTCTTCAGAGGACTCGATGGCTATGATTGGCCACCGGAAATGTTGCGCACCCTCGATGTTGAAGACGTCGTCCGGCAGTGAGCGCTCCTGGTAAGCTTGGTTGACATGGCAATGTGCGTACGCCAACCCATCCCGGAGAAGTATAAGGTTTGAATGATGCAAGTGTTGCACGTTCACCTTACTCTTTGTGGAAATCGGAGTCATGGACTGAAAATTCAGCCCCAAGTAGGACGCCAACTTGGTGATGAGCCCACCAAAATGGATCGGAGCCTTCCTTGTACTCCTCTTCACCGCCAGGACGCGCTGTAGCCAGAACGCCCCCCAGTTGCATGGTTGTCGCTTCAGGAGTGCGTAGAGGAAGAAGAGATCGCTCTCCTGAAACTTGCTCAATGCCAAATCACTCTGAGCGAAGAACGTCAAGCTCAACATCCTATGAAGGACTCGGATGAACGGGTGCTCAAAATCGCTACCGCTGCATTATGGTAGCTCACAGTCTTTCCTGCCGGCACTGTAACTAGCTCGGTGAAGATCTTGTCATAGTCGGTGCGGGAATCTGGGCGTCGGTGATCATGTTGGGAGTGGTTCCAGTTAAAGATGTTGTTGAACTGGACCAGCGTGATGTTGTAGTTGTTGTTGAACAGCCGGAAGGACACCCGTCCCCTGATCCACTCACGATCCGACGCCACCACGTCGTTGGGCACGACGCAGACGTCGAGGGACGCCATAAACTCCGCCACAAATTCCTTGTAGGTGGCCCATTCGCCGAAGAACGGCTGCCCATCCGCATGGTGCTCCAGCTCGCCTGGCCTTATGCTGGTGTGGCGTGCTTGTCCGTGAAGCACATAGGCCAAGTTGGCCTCAAAACCAAGCTCCTAAAGCATGCCCCGGTCCACATACCGAGTCGGCTCAATCTTCCGCTTCATAATCTCCTCGTAAACCTTCCTCGCCTCCATGGAAGGGTGAATCAGGCGTGGCCGAGGAACGGAAGCGGTCGGGGGAGGAACAAACTCCTCGATCTCCATGGGATTTGCGCGCGATGACGAAGCTCCGGCGGCATGCACCATGGTTGCGAGAAGATGGGATTAGAAAAAGAGAGCTCGGGGAAGATGGAGAAGTGATTCTCTGCTCGGTGAAGATCCCTGCTTGTTGTCGCTGCTCTTCAGTCTTGGAAGGCTCGGGGGAGTGCTCGGCGCAAAGGAGGATGTTTTCTCTGAAGGTGTGACGTCAAATGACGTTGCAATTCTCCTTAAATAGACTTGGCCGGCGCAACTGTTGACCCGTCGATACCATCGACGCGGGTCGATGGTATCGACGCGTCTCGCTGGTATTCGCCTCCCTCGCGAGTATCGACGGCTGACGTTTGCTGGATCGAGAAACCCGGATTGTTGACGTGTCGATACCATCGACAGAAGTCGATAGTATCGACGCAGCACCCGGATCGCTGATGTGGACTCGCTATCGTCGTCGATGTCTTGGCGCGGATCGGTGACATGGATGTCGATACCATCGACGAGGGTCGATGGTCCGACTCTGCACTACTGACTTGATGTCATATGTTATGAAGCCACCTTCACAATGTTGTTTCTATTGACTCTCCATTGACACTCCTCATGCACTAATGTATGCGATCACATACACTAGTAAGAATGGGTTATTAAAAAATCATATAGGAGTGCATCAAAGTCACTATACTAGACATATCTAGGATACTCAAGGAGACATGCCAACAACAAGGTCTGGCTCTACATCTCATCCTACTAACTCATGATGAGAAGTTGTGAACTTGTGAACATCATATCTTAATGAAAACATCAAATAGTACCCATACAAACTACATACAATGTGGATTTTCTTAAAAAATAGTCATCCAATCCCATCTACAACTAGTTGGAAAGAAGGGACATTTGCACACTGTGAGATCATTCACCTTGTATACGGATTTACGATATCAGTACAGAAGAACCCCACGAAGCCCACTTGTGGTGATTCTAGCTATAACACAAAAGTTAGTGAGTGAGCTACGTATATCACATGAAACATTTAGAATGGACATAATAACAGAATGTTCGATGCCAAAAAAAGAAGTAAACTATCTACTATTGTTGATATCGACAATTCACTTAGTCAATAGATGTCTTCATATCTATTTCACTGGTGATAGTTCAATCTTTAAAAGGTAGGCCAACCCCAGAGCCTTCATTATCAATGAAAATACTAATGATGCAAATCCTATCAAGTCAATTTTCACATCGAGATGTTTATAAGTTTTGAAGTTGAATGTTAAAATGAAATCTTAAAAGATAATAATTTCAAGTGAGGTCTAGCTAATTCGAGTCTCATACAACCAAAAATGCTCATGAATGAAAGAAAATTGATTTGGAGCATATTGTACATTTTAAGATCATGTTGGGTTGAAAATTGCCAACCCTACCTTCAACATAGGATGGTCTCTTACGTTAGGGAACAAAGACCTAACCCTTTGCTAGTAATATCTTTATCATTTTGGACTACTAGCTATTTTTTTATATGTGATGTCATACACTAGTATTATTGGGTTATTACAAAAAATATCATATACGAGAACATCAAAGTCAATATACTAGCCATATGTAGGATACTAAAGGAGAGGTGCTAACAGCAAGATTCTACATCTCATCCTATTAACTCTTAATGTGAAGTTTTGAAGTAGTGAACATCATATTTTAATGACAACATCAAATAGTACCTATCCAATATGTATTTTCTTAAGAAAACAGTCATCAAGTTGTAGGGAAGGGACCTTTTACACCGGGTGAGACCATATATGTGGGCTCTGATCTCCAAACCATGACATAAACACGATTAAAACTTAGCGGAAGCGATTCGATAATCAGCTGAAGACAAAAATCACGGGAAATTAAAACTTTTCGAGACAAGAGCTTGGATCCATAAAAACTTCTTTCATGAAGTGAGATAAACTTGTTTACATCTCAGGATAATTACTTCTTGAGTAATTATATACATCAAGATACAAAATCTCAAGATCACATAACACAAGACTCCAAGACCTGAGAGTACAGAGGACACATAGGACTGACTCTAACTACACCACATGGCAGACTAAATCTCCACCTGAGATTACTGCTGCTCCTGGTGCTGCTGCTGCTGAGACTGGTCACCTGTAGGCTGGTTCCTTCGTCTCCGACGTCCACCTAAAAAGTTGAAGTCTACAGGGTGAGACAATTTTACATAATTGTCCCAGCGAGAGTTATAACTCTCTGCCAGAAGCTTTAATATACCATCAAAGAATATCTTAAGCAGTAAAGCCTTCAAAGTATTAGATAACAGTTGCAACTATAACAAGATCTCAACATTTATGAGATATGAAGAAGTATAAGCACTATAACAGTGTAACATCAATCAACTAACTTGGAGTTATCTCTAACAAGTATACTACGTGGTTGATTATGTTTTACAAACAACATTATGCCCTGTGAAGATGAGGCATACCACTCATACTCCAACTGATCGCTGAGAAGTCACATCAGTATCATACATAGGTCACTAAGAGAGCCGGATTCTCATGACCTTCACCTTCCTCAGTCAGTGAGAGGATCACTTATAGGACATCTCGTGCCTCTACTACTATAGCTCACCAGGGTAAACTGGTCCTTCGCTATTCTAGAGTCACAGTGGCGTTCTGTACTCTCTTCGTCATCAGGAGATTTCATGTCTATCTCCACTGATACGGATATCTGTGTTTTCTTCGTCATCAGGAGGTTTCATGTTTACCTACCACTGATACGGTATGGGATTATAGTGAAGGATGGACGGATTACGCATCTACATCACTTTCCTACACTAGGATGTAAGGTTCAACACATCCATGTACCCCACATACTCAAAAGTATGTGCTCCAGGAGTTCCCTGAGGAAAACCTGTTTCACCACCACTTGATTTCTGACAATGATGGATCTATGATCAGGGCTCTACATTATACTTGATTAGTTAGGTACATTCAGTATTCTTTAACAACATACATTGTTCTTCAAACAATAATCAGTAGCATAATAGCTAAAACAAGAGAATACTAAATGTAACAGGCCTAACTCATATCAATCATAATTTCTCATCATACTCATCACAAGTCATCTCTAAAGCATGACTTTGATGGTATTCATGGCTCTCACAGCCCATTATCAACATAGGATGCCATTTGACAAGGCATCAAGTTACTTTTCTTATTCATAAGGCTAACAGCATGCCTTCAATGAATATAATATCAACATCCATACCTGGATATGATCACCTTCATATCAGAACCCGCATGGTTAATTCAACTGATAAAGGTAATACAAAATAAGGAATATACTTCCCACTCTTGTCATAAGAGTTAAATCCTCTGATTCTCATCAATTGGAGTTTAATACTTATTTGCATGCCATTACCCTTGAATTAGGGTTTACTATTCACATTATGGTGAATTGAACTCATAACATCATCATGTATGAGTAACATCATCATTAATGCTCTCAAATTAGTTAAAGGTTCATCATTTATCATAATTAGGGTTTCTATGACTTCACATAGGTGAATCATACCCTAATTATGCACATTCATGTGCATTGAAGATGCTTCACATAAGTTTCCATTCAATTAGGGTTACTTTCTCTCTCTAGGGTACTTTCTCTCTCTAGAGTACTTTCTCTCTCTAGAATACTCTCTCTTTCTTCATACTAGTGGTTGATGATAACATTAGACTAGATCAAGTTGGATAGAGTCATCAAGGCTAAAAACATCATTCTCATGTAATTAGGGTTACTTTCTCTCTCTAGGGTACTTTCTCTCTCTAGAGTACTTTCTCTCTCTATAATACTCTCTCTTTCTTCATACTAGTGGTTGATGATAACATTAGACTAGATCAAGTTGGATGGAGTCATCATGGCTAAAAACATCATTCTCATGAAATTAGGGTTTGAATTGAGCAAGATATAACTCAATTGACCCTTCAGGGGTATTTTGGTAATTCACCCCATTGATCATCATCATGGTCAAAACCTTAGTCAATTAATCCCTTAATATCCTAGGTTATCATTAGGGTTTTAGATTAGGGCATCATTGAATCATTTATATCTTCAATTGATTGAATGAAGTCAACCATGAATCACCTTGATCGATCTCAACCATCAACCTTCAATCGGATTGAGACCGTTTGAATATGTTGACCGTTTAGCCAATTTGACTTCCAAGACCGCGAGGGTGAGTAGACCGTTTGCTCCACCTTTGACCTCAGGACCGCGAGCCCTCATCCTACTCCAAGACCGCGAGCCCTCTCAAACTACTCCAAGACCGCGAGCCTTCAATTGATTTCAAGACCGCGAGAGTGGTGTGGACCGTTTGCTCACCTTTGACCTCAGGACCGCGAGGCCCCTCTTGGTCTTGAGACCGTGAGCCCTCTCTCGGTCTTGAGTCTGTGAGCCCCCTCACGGTCTTGAGACCGCGAGGCTCACATGGTCTCAACCGCTTGGACCATCAACAAAGTTCAATGGTTACAACCGATGATGTCAACCAATGTTGAAGCCCTCAAAAGGTCAGAGCTATGTTGACCACTTATGGATTGGGTCAATTAAGATTATGCTTAACCAATTGGTCATTCAATTGACCCTTAATTGTTGACCAATTAGGATTGAAATCGATTCAATTAGGGTCTATCAATGTTCACCCTTCAACACTTCATCAATGTGCATCAACACAAGGTTGAACCCTTCAATTGAGCTCCAATTGGGCCCAAATCTTGGGCAAACGGTCTAACCATGGAATTAGGCAAGAAGAGGGATTCAAACCTACCTTGCACCCTTGGTCGTTCCTCTTTGAGCTCCAAGACAGTCCTTAGTCGGCCAAGCAAGGGGAAACAGTGATATGCACGAAGGAAAGGTTCCTTTGCTTGAGAGGTAAAGTGTATATATACATGGGTGAGGTTTCATTAAAGGCCCATAAGTTTCCCATAAATCCAACTAGGTCCTTCCTTCATTACTTGCTCGTCCCTTCCTCTTTATTCTAAGGACAAAACTTCTCTTAAGGTCTAGAAAAAGAGGGCAAAGAAGATCAATCTAATACTAAGGTACATACATAAAAGGGATATTGTACATATACCCTGATTATTCAATCACAAGGTATATTTCATAACTTGATAATTCAATTGAGGTGACTTCCTCATCATTTCTTCTCTAAATGATGGCAAGAATCTAGAAAGATACATTAGATGATATATTTTACAAATTGCATCCCTTAATTTGGGTAAATTGCATTTTACCCCAGATTAGGGTTTCAAGCACCGGGATTGCTTCCACAGCTGCACCTTGGTGCCCAAGCTTGGGAAATCCCTCAAACTTTGCCAAAAAGATTTCTCATGATGTCTCAACATCAGAGGAACATCTCATCATGTGCAAATTGCAAGCTAACCCTTTCAACTGGGTAAATTGCACATAGGTCCCTGCATATCAAAACAATGCTACAACTTTAAATAAAAGGAGCAAATATTGAAATATATGTTTCTGAGAAACTTAATTACATGCTCAGAGTTAATCACAAAGATTTAATTACATATTTAGGCAAAACACCTAGGGTTAACTCATAACCCAGGTCAGGGATGTTACAATATACCCTATATACAGATTTACAGTAGTATCACTACAAAAGAACTCCGCCTTGATCGCTAAATCAAGCTGCAGCAAAGCTTTAACAACTAAGTAGATCTAGATTCAAACAAAGAGGTTGGGTTTTTCACATCATTGATTTGACTTTGCGTTCTCATTATAATACTCGGGTTGGGTGGCTTATTGATCAAAGGAAGGCTCATTTAGTAGAAAGTGAGCAAAATTCTTTGCCTTTCCGCTTCAAGTACTCTATTTTTCTGACTTGATGTCACTTGTTATGAAGCCACCACAACAATTGATGTTGCTAATTCCTTTTTATATACTCCACTTCCCTACTATAGTGGAATGTATTAAGGGGAGCCCACACCCTCATACTATATACTTTGCTTGTCCTACAAATTGTGTTGGCAATTGGGTCATATCATGTCAATTTCTCGTTGAGATTGTTCAACAATCTTAAAATTGAATGTTAGAATGAAATCTTTACAAAAAATAATTTCGGTTCAAGTCTGGATTATTCATGTTTCATGAAACCAAAAATGCTCACAAATGAAAGAAATTAGGTTTGGAACAAATTACATATTTTGGGTCTTGTTAGGTTGAAAATTTCCAATCGTACCCTCAAAGATAGGATGGTCTTTTGGGTCAGGGAGACACAAACCTAACTCTTTGCTAATAATCGCTTTATCCTTTTGGACTACTAGTTGTGTTTTTTCATCCTTATCGTTTGTCAGGGTTGGCACTCCTTGTGCACTAATGTATGCGATGACATACACTAGTATGAATGGGTTATTAAAAAATCATATAGGAGTGCATCAAAGTCACTATACTAGACATATCTAGAATATTCGGGGAGAGATGCCAACAGAAAGGTCCGACTCTAAATCTCATCCTACTAACTCATGATGTGAAGTTGTGAACTAGGGAGCGTCATATCTTAATGAAAACATCAAATAGTACCCATCCAAATTACATACAATGTGGATTTTCTTAAAAAATAGTAATTGAATCCCATCTACAACCAATTGCAAAGAAGGGACCTTTTGCACAAGGTGAGACCATTTACCTTGTATACGGATTTATGGTATCAGTACAACTATACAAAAGAACCCCACCTATCGTGATTCCAGCTATAAAACAAAAGTTAGTGAGTGGGCTACGTATATCACATGAAACATTTGGTATGAACGTAATAACAGAATGTTCAATGCTAACAAAAAAGCAAACTTTCTACTATTGCTGATATCGACAATTCACTCAAGTCAATAGATGTCTTCATATCTATTTAGTTGGTGCTAGTTCAATCTTCAAAAGGTAGGTCAACCCCAGAGCCTTCACTATCAATGAAAATACTAATGATACAACCCCAGTTGGGGTCATGAATATCGAAGATGCCATTGATATGATCCGGTCCCCCGCACATATGTGAATCTCTAAGATGGTCAACTTTCACCGAGTGTTGTTTCTACTGACTCTACGTTGCTGACTTGATGTCAGATGTTATGAAGCAACCTTCACAATGTTGTTTCTACTAACTCTGCATTGCTGACTTGATGTCAGATATTATGAAGCCACCACAACACACCTACACATTGTTGTTTCTACTGACTCTGCATTGCTGACTTTATGTCAGATGTTATGAAGCGCTACCACAACACACCTTCACAATGTTGTTTCTACTGACTCTACATTGTTGACTTGATGTCAAATGTTATGAAGCCACCACAACACTTGATTCTGCCAATTTTTTTTTATGTATTATCTATCTTCGTGCAATAATGTGATATATAAAGGAGAGCCCACACCCATAAACTACATACTTTTGCTTACTCGACAAATAGGGCTAACAATCAGGTCCTATCACGTCAATTTTCACATCAAAGATGTTCATAAGTTTTGAAGTTGAATGTTAAAATGAAATTTAAAAAAAAATCCAGTGAGGTCTAGCTAATTCAAGTCTCATAAAACCAAAATTGCACACAAATGAAGAAAAAAAAATGATTTGGAACATATTGTACATTTTTAGATCATGTTTGGTTGAAAATTGCCAACCCTACTGGCTTCAACATAGGATTGTCTCTTAGGTTAGGGAGACAAAGACCTAACCCATGATACTAAAGGAGAGGTGCTAACAGCAAGATCCAATTCTACATCTCGTCCTACTAACCCATGATGTGAAGTTGAGAACTAGTGAACATCAAATTTTAATGACCATCAAACAGCACCTATCCAAAATACATCTAATATGTATTTTCTTAAGAAAACAGTCATCAAATCCCGTCTACAACCAGATGTTGCACGGAAGGGACCTTTTACACAGGATGAGACCATCTACCCTATATACGGATTTACAGTAGTATCAGTACAAAAGAACTCGGCCTTGATCGCTGAATCAAGCTGCAGCAACAGCCTTCTTTGGCTTCTTAGCAGCGGGGGATTTGACGGATTTGGGCGGCTTCGCCTTGGCTGGAGCAGCCTTGGCAGGCTTCTTCTTCAAAACTGGTTTCTTTGCCTTCTTGTCAGCCGCGGGCTTCCTCTTGGAACCGGCGGCTGCACCAGGCGCCTTCGTCTTCTTCTCACCGACAGCAGGGGCCTTCTTTTTGGTGACCAGATCAGCGCTCTTCTTCTTCTCGGCGGACAGCTTCTTGGCCTTGGCAGCAGTAACGGGCTTCTTCGCCTTCTTAGCAGCCGTGGGCTTCTTCGGCTTCTTGGTCACAATAGCATCAGGCTTGTTTGCCTTCTCAGAGAGCTTGAATGAGCCCTTGACTTTGACGAGCTTCCCCTTGGCAAGAGAGTTCTTGAGCTGGACGGTGAGCCTCTTCTTGTAGTTGGCCGGGAGGACGCCCTTGTACTTATCGTCCATGAATTTAACAATCGCCTGCGGGCTGCTGCCGGTCCTGTCCTTGAGGGCCAAGATCGCCTCCTTGATCATCTGGAAGTACGGGGGATGGGCGGCAGTTGTCTGTGCCTTGGTAGCACGGGGCTTCTTCTCCTTGGGAGCAGACTTGGCTTTCTTGACCCCAGCAGTCGCCGCCGGGACCTTCTCCTCCGTCACTGACGGAGCAACCGCATCATCGCCAGCTGCCATGTCTAAACGAAAGTAGGGAGACCGACGAAGGAACTCTCAGCCACGCACTGTCTCAAAAGCTCGCTTGGAATTCTTGATTTTTGCACGCTACTCCCAGTGCCGGTTTCAGGGTTATATAACTGAGCGCAAATTGGGCGGGGGCGGTGCGGGACTGGTTGTGATTGGTGGCACGGGAGAGCACACGGATCGCAGGACAGGATAGGCTAAATTCCTGCCGTCTGATTGAGATCTGGTATAACATTTAATTGTGTTTTTTGTGTGTTAAGTTAAGAGGTGTTTCTATTCATCCCACCCTCTTTTCACATCAAAATCAAGCCATATAACACGCAGATTACGACCCAACAACCCAGCCAAAGGTACGGCCGTAGAACTTCCAACCAAAAACTTTATATCTAAATATATATGTAACCCTAATATATCTTTATAAAAAACAAAAATGTATGATGTATGAGTACCTCTACACATTTCCTATGTACGTATAGTTGTATACCTTTCCTGCCCATCAAAATTAAACCTGAGATGCACATGAGGGGAGAAGTGTGGGTTCCACAATAAGTCTTCATTTAAAATACCCCATCTACCAATCTCTTAAGCAAGTCATCATTCAGAATACCCCATCAACCAATCTTCTTCACAAGTGTGACATGTTTACCAATAATTTCTATGGATTTGACCAAGAATTTAGTATGTGTGTGAGTCACCATGACCTGTCAAAGGGGACTTAGACTCGCCCCAAATCATGTTGTACACAGGATCATCATCAATCTCATTACATCAAATAGTTAAGTTGCAATCATCTTTGAGTTTGAGGCCAACAACAATTGCTTGAATATAAGCATCCTTCACACATGTAGTATTGATCCAAGTTCTAGAAACTATCCTCGTGGAAGGAAGGATATATCTAATAGTATCAGTCATCCACCATGTTGTTAAACCACCCAACAAAACATGGCAACCCATTGTGAGGTTCACCATTAGGTTGGCAAGATCTGTGAGTGACATTTAATCAGCTCAAGATTTCTAAAAATTAGTTGTAGTTTTTCAATATGCAGATTTCTTATGTGATCGAAGTGTGACCCGTCGTCAATCTTCTATAAGATATTACCTTTCATCTTGGTGTTAACTAGATGTAAGATCTCATGTAAATATTTAGGTGTCTTGATTGACCCACCTTAATATTTTAGATAATGTATAAATATCAACAACTACAAATACATGGGTGGGTAATCAATCAACTACATACATGCTTGTTACCAGTAATCCAGTTGGATTTATTAGGATAGTGAATACGATCAAGGTCCGTTCCAACATATATTGTGACACTCTATAAGGAACTCTATGTTACTCCTCAGGTGTCGACCTCGAGAGGATATCATGGTTTCAATGGCTACATTAGGATACACTTTTGACTAAGTCACCATTACTCATGTTTCATACACACACTTAGAATGATTCATGTACATTGGATCATAGAAAAACGTACACTTATACTTAATATATAAAAATGATTTCGAATCATATATCATTTTATCTATTGAACCCGTAATGTAGATAAAATAATTCATACAAGTTCATAATTTACAAATCCATACTTTCAAGGTAATTATATATACTGATATATAATTGAATATATTTATACAAGATGCCAACAAATGATGTAAGATCTCATGTAAACATTTGTGTGACTTGATTGACCCACCTTGATATTTTAGATAATGTATAAATATCAACAACTGCAAATACAGGGGTGGGTAATCACCCAACTACATACATGCTTGTTACCAGTAAGCCAATTGGATTTCTTAGGATAGTGTAACATACAGGATTCTGGTACTAAATTTAACTCTGAGCTATTATTCATAATCCTCTCAAATTGAAACTTCTTTTACTAAATTTTCCATTAAATATTATACTTTATTGAATTATCTTGAAATTTGAGCACCAAAGTGAAAATTTTCCTCATTTTGATCTTTTCATCCCATTTGGGACCCACAACTCAAAAATTGAACCCAATTATAAATTCTTAACTTTGGAACCAATGAAGGATATTAATCATAGTACTAAGTATGAACAAATTAATTAATTACAAGATTAGCTATCTCATGACCACAAATATAGGAGTGATCACTTTTAATATTTATTTAGTGGTAGCATAATATTTATTTTAGTACCAATTGGAACCATGGTCAAATTTATAGGTTAAACAACCTTCTAACATGAAAGATATCCAATCTTGAATATAGTGACAATTATGCACAAGCAAAAGGAGAATATGACCACCATTAATGTATGTTACTTTTCTTAAGAAAATAATCAAGGAGAGACTTGACTCCTCTGTAACGTCATCTATGCATACCCGACAGTCACAGGAGAGTGCAACTCTCGGGGCTCCTTCTTCTTTGCTTCTCGACCCGGCTCCATCCTGCCTACCTTATACGCAAATCTCCCATTGCAATTGCTATGATTACACTACTTTAAACCCTGAGAATTGCCCACCATTGTGAATCCTCTCCTCCTCACCAAGAAACAACAATGTCGGTTACCAAGGTGAATTCCTCACTAACTTAATTGATCGACGACCCTCACATAGAAACATTACCTCCCTCATTATATGTAGTCAATAGGTACTATACATATCAGATGATCGTGGACTACTTCACCTTCACCCTATCATCAATTCCGCCACTTCCACCGAAAACCCTAGACCTTCAACTTAAACCGGCATCAGATCAACACCTGAGGAAGTTGCAGATCTGTAATGATCCCAATATAAGCATCCTTCACACGTGTAGTAGTGATCGAAGATCTAGAAACTATCCTCATGGAAGAAGGTTATATCTAATAGTATCAGTCATCTACCATGTCGTTAAACCACACAATAAAACATGGCAACCCATTGTGAGGTTCATCCTTAGGTTGGCAAGATCTGTGAGTGACATTTAATCAGCTCAAGATTTCTAAAAATTGGTTGTAGTTTTTCAATGTGCAGATTTCTTATGTGAGCAAAGTGTGACCCGTCATCAATCTTCTATAACATCTTACCTTTCATCTTGGTGTTAACTAGATATAAGATCTCATGTAAATATTTAGGTGTCTTGATTGACCCACCTTTATATTTTAGATAATGTACAAATGTCAACAACTGCAAATACAGGGGTGGGTAATCACCCAACTACATGCATGCTTGTTACCAGTAATCCAGTTGGATTTATTAAGATAGTGAATAGGATCAAGGTCTGTTCCAACAGTTAATGTGACACTCTATCAGGAACTCTATGTCACTCCTCAGGTGTGGACCTTGAGAGGATTTCATGGTTTCAATGGCTACATTAGGATACATTTTTGACTAACTCACCATTACTCGTGTTTCATACATACATTAGGGCTAAATTGGTTGGGTATAAAACTAACCCACACATAGAGTTGGAAAACATGAAATCAAACTTAGGTAGTTGCAACTAGACCTTCAACCGTTTAGTTGGATGTGGCATCACCACACATTTTCTATTGTTTGAGTTTGGTTCCAGGCAGTTTAAAGTTGTAGTTTTATCAACCTCCACTCGACGGACCAGGAGACGAAGGAGGAAAGGCAAAAATGATAAGACCAGTGCAATAGCCCTGGCGGGTAGCAGCTGAGAAAACCAACCGTGCCCAAAATGGGGGCAGTTTGTTTTCCTACTTTATCTGTATAACTACACATCACCGTGTGGTTGCTTTCCATGTCATGTGCTAGAACCACGTCAAACCAAATGCTGGGAAATAGAAATCGCAGTGAGTTGAAACTGAACTAGTTCAAACGCAGCTCAACCAGACAGGGCGTTAGATTGATTCATGTACATTGGAGCATAGACAAACATACACTTATACTTAATATATAACAATGATTTCGAATCATACAACCTTTTATCTATTGAACACATAATGTAGATAAATTAATTCATACAAGTTTGTAATTTACAAATCCATACTTTCAAGGTAATTATATATATTGATATATAATTGAATATATTTATACAAGATGCCAACAAATGATATAAATTTGGTTACTTTACAAATGTCGGGAAATTTTGTTTATGAATTTGTAAATTTACTATTTTTCTGCAAAAGGAAAAATAGAGTATCCCATTACATCACATCTCATTCATTTTAGGTTCATTTGGCTAAATATTCAACCAAATTAGGTCATGTGATTTGTCTTTATTGGTAATATCCTATCTATATTAGAAGCAAAAAAAAAACTACTCACCTCCCAAGAGAACCCTACTATGGTTGAACCCCTTTTCTGGTCAAGAGTTCCAAGATCAACTTCACCAGATAGCTCATTCTTATTTGGTTATAGTCTCCGAGAAACCATTCAGAAGGAATAAGAAGAGGAAAGAAGAGAAGATTGAATCATGCACGCACCCTATTTGGTAAATGTGTCCAAGAATAAAAGAGGCTATATAGGAGAAGAGAATAAAACAAGGGTGAAGGTGTAGGTGACTAAAAGGTAACAATGCACTTACCCTAGAGCTCCTACAACCCCCAAGATTAAATCTAGGGATTATCCAACTTGATCTCCTGGAAAATTTCCTTCTCTTATCCCCAATAGGTTTTGGACTAAGGCTAAGAGGTTTAGGTAGGAACTTTAAGAGCTTTGGAGGTTTCAACAACTATGAATACCCTATGGTAAAATGATAAAACCCCAAATTCAGCTAAGTCTGAAAACCACAAAAAATGGCTAACATCGACCACTTTGGCACCAACCTCTATGAGTCAATGTTGGGAACCAACTATCTCTATGGAGCTATTATGTATTGATATGTTTGACATTACATATCCCGACGGAGTTGTTTTCTACTATAATTGACATTGTGAGGTTGTTTTCAAGGTCTAGACAATCCCCAACAAACCATAAGCTCGCCCACAACTCAAATCAACTCATTTGTCCAACTAAATAATGTTATATCATTATTAAATTCAGTTATACTTTTGACAAAACCTCTTGCAAGGGTGTTTCATTTTAAACATTCCATAAATCAAACAAATTAGGAGTTTGGTAGAAGCGAAACACTGTTAAAATGTCCACTTAAAAAATATGGCATTATCATCAACTATGGTTCTTAAGTGATATAACTTCCATCTAGTATGTTGAAATGGGACATCATTGTTGTATAGGATTTAAAGCATGAATAAAGAAATATTAACATTAATCATTCATCAAAGAAGATATACTAGGTTTTATTGGATGATCTAAATATGTGTCCTCCCATATTTATCTATATACATTGCCACAAAACTTCCTCCCTTGCAGCCTTCCTAAATCATGACATCCCCGACATGAAAAGTCATCTCCATATTTTCATCAAATATAATAATATTTTTGGCATGTAACATGAACCCATCATCAAATCCTCTAACTATTATAAACTTGTCTCTGTGAACTTGTTCAATACCCATGTTCTTGGAAAACCTCATTTTCTTTAGCCGTCATATAGAACCAGCACTGTATAAAGCTTGAGATACTTCTAAAAGAAAATAAGCGGAACTACAACATTTTAATCTAATAACATGACTAACACAAATACGACTAATTTTTTTCTTTAATAATTGTTTCATATCTTTACAAGTTATGACTCATATAAATTTCTTTCTTGAAAAACAATCATCAAACAGTAGTGATCGACCTGAATCGCACGTCCGAATACGAACACGGGACAAAGGAAGGAATCGAGCTTTTAAATTTATAACCCAAAACCTTCTAGACCCCTGCAACTTTTATTACAGGGTCAAAGTAGATATACGGGGTCGAACACAGGGACGTGGGGACATTTAGGACGCCACCGATTTTGTTCTTAGGTTAGATAAGCCAAGACGATAGTCGATAAAAGTAATGTTAGAACTAGTCTATCGGGTTGTCACGAAGAAAAGAAAATAAAACAAAACAAAATAGGGCTCGTGGTTCTACTAATATGAGAAAGAGAGTTCCTGGCTATGTAACCACAAATGGGGCAGTCTATGCACTCGTTCTCGGGCGTAGACAACCCTCAAACACCTAAGTAAGCATCTAGTATGCACAGTGGCATCTGTCATGTGGGTCGTCTCACTCACTTTTGCGATGCGTGACTAAAACCATCAACAATATGTCATCGACCCTCTCTCGAGGAATGACATATCAACACTTCAGAATATACTAAGTTCCCTCTCAGGTCTTAGGATATTCTGGGATGTTAGGAACAGAATACCTTAGATCGTCCTCCTCTTGAGTTCGGATCCAAACTATCTTATCTTAACCATTCCTACACAGATCTCGCGATACAGGCAGAAATAGTAGTTCAAACTAGTAAGAGATCAACCAAACTAGCAATCATAACTTGGAAAGAGAAAATAGAACATGCAACATACTAGATATGATATGAATCTACTTGCTTAAGGCAAAAGTACATAAACATGCCCAGATCGGGCTACATAGCCAAGAAGGAGCTAACTAGCCACAGACAAGCATGGTTAGCACCAAACAAACACGGATGAACATCGTTTGTACAAGAAACAAAGGAATGCAATATAATGAAAAAGAAGAAGAAAGAGATATAGCCCGTAGAGGAGAGGTGGCTCTCACTCCTCGATCTCCGTGCAGGTCATATCTCATTCCTTGGTCTTCCTCTTCATCCTTCTGGACTCCTAGGTTCTCTCTCTCTAGATCTACTCCGAACAGCAGCCCGATGGATGTGAGAGGATGTTGGTGTAGACTGATCTTCTCTCTCCTCAGCTTCCACCTATGGAGATTGTAGACTAGCAGTGGAGGAGGGCGGTGATGCGAGCACGTAGACGGGCTGCCTCGGTCCTCTCGGACCTTAGGATGCTTCCCCGAGACTCTGGCTCCAACCCTGTAGCCTTCTGGCGTCTGGACTTGATTTGATGCCCAAATGGTTGGGGTGCCCTTCTGTTTATAGCCACGGGTTGGGCACCGACTTACATTCGTGGTCATGACTTTTGTATGCCGCGGTCGCGACTTTTGTATCCCTTCTGGTCGCGGTATATGCACTGCACGTGTCTTTTAAGTCCGTTTATAGGAGCAACATGTCGCGATTACTTGCCCTGCAGGTCGCGATCTTTTACATGATCGCTATCTTTTTCTTACTTAGCCAGCAGGTCGCGGTTGTGAAATGCACGGTCGCAATTTTCTTGGCTTGGTCACGATTCCTAATCTGGCTACAGCAGACACCCTTTCTCACCCAGCCCGCGGCCCTCCACTCCTGCCTCAGCACTCCCACATCCAAGGAGGAGAGGAGCAGGCGGTCGAGATGGTGGCTAGGGTGCGACGTTGGTAGGTTGCGGTGTTTGTAATTGAGGCGAGCCACGGGCACGATTGATGAGGTCGCGGCAAAGATCACAGTCGCGGCTAAGCGCACCGTGGTCACGATCTTAAGGTGGAAGGCGATGGTCACGGTCTCTCTGTGGAGTGCTGACATCGGATGGTTGCAGGTAAAAAGGCCTCGCCCACGAGGGAGGTGCCGATGTTGATGGTGGTAGGCAGAGGTCACCATCCTTGCTGCTGGCGAAAGGATGATGACAGGAGGGTGATGTTGGTCGCGATTGAAGGTGCAAGTGAGGCTACTGTGATGGAGATGATGGTGCAGCGGCGGTGATGGAGGCAGGTCACGACGTGAGTGGAACAGAGCCTGATGGGGTTACATGCGACTTGTAGAGGAGTTGCGACCTGCGTGGAGAGGAGGTGAACGAGGTATGCAGGCCGCAGGTAGTGGGGATCGCGATCGTGATTCTGAGAGAGGCAGAGCTCGCGATTGTGTGAACTGCGAATCAGTGGCGGAGCCACATATTGGGTTGGGGTGGCACGTGCCCCACCCAATTTCCTATAAATATACATTACTTAGTATAAGATGAGCTGTAATCTAAGAAGAAAATACTATTGGTGCCCTACTTCAAGATCTGGATTAATCATTCAATTAAATGGTGCCTCCCCTCACCAGAATTTCTGGCTACGCCACTGCTGCGAATGCGGTTCGGTGGATGGATGATGGTCGCGGTCTTATGACAGGTGCGAGGAGAGCCGCGGTGCAGAGGTGGTCGCGATGGTGGAGATGAAGTCACGATGCAGAGACGACGTAGTGGCGTTGTGCTGGGGGCGATGGTGTTGGTCACGATCCACGGGGGGACAGGTCACGGTGTTGGGAGGTCGCGATCATGCTGTGATGAAACCGCGGGTCGCGGTTAGGTCGATCGCGGGCGTGAGAGCGGAGGAAGGGAAGAAAGCGGTCGTGATTGATGAAGAGAAAGGGGTCGCGGTGGCTACGGGTGCCAGCTGGATGAGTGGAGGGAGAATTGCGGGCAGCAACGGGAAACAATCATGACCGGGTTGGAGGTAATCGCGATCGTGATTAGGGTTGGCAGAGAGAAGAGAAAGGAGAATCGTGGGCACTATAGCCGCGTAAGGAAATAAAGGGGTCGTGGACCAGCATTGACCATGCCTAATCCAAGGCCGAACAAAGGCCCACAAGGTTGTATTTGTATTGGGATCAGCCCCACGAGCTCCAAATAGCCTGCATAAATAGGAATAAATCCCATAAAAATAGAGATTAAATCAACTAAGTTTAGCATGGACGTTTAATGGGGTTTAGGCAATGGAAGCAAGTAATTAAAGCCAAATTGGGCCCAAAGTAAAGATAAAACTACAGTGGTCATTGTTAGATGAAATATCAAACAATAATAGATTACCAGGCCTCAGTTTAGCAGAGAGGGTAGGAGAGAGGCAGATCATCTATGTTAAGTGCACGTAAGTCCAACACGGGCTATTTAGCTACGTTATTGGCTATTCTAACTACATTACCTATGAGAAGATAAAAGGTAACAAAACATGAGCATTATTGGGCAAATTAAGACTAAAGTGACATGAAACCATAGATGAAATGCACTGATAATATGCATAGATTTGGGTGTTATCAACTATCCCAAGTTTAAAACTTGCTTGTCCTCAAGCAAGACTGTGCTCAAAGAACAAAAGGATAACATCCAAATTAAGCTTGGCAATAGATGCTAAGGTTAAGAAAAATAGTTTAAAGCATCAATACTCTTGATCCATGTCGTTTCAGAACAAACCCCCACCAATCAACCATAGTCTTCCCAAAGAAAGATCAAAGAGTTTCCCGGCAAGATTAAGTAAATTCACTACAGCCTGCCGATACTCATGAGGGTTTGAATCATAATTATTAAACATGAGAGAATTGTCACATAGGTGATCACGCGGTTGATGAGCAATGAGCCATCACCATGAATCCATGCATACCAATCCAGAACAACGCTCTTCTCACTTATTTGTGTCCTTAGAAACAAAGCAAAAAGACTCTAATGACTTCTGAGAATCCCGATCTGCGTCAGGTTGGTCCATGTAGCGAGCAGCAATCCCTGCAGTCCGAACCAGTTGGTCCAAAGTAGTGAGACGAACTCCTCGTACTGTGCTCAAACCAACCCTGCTACTGAGATGATCTCATAGGTCACCTAGGGGTTCCTAATGACTCTCTAATGAGCTTTTAGAATGATACTACCAGGCACGACATACATGCGTTCATGAGCGCAGTCATACACCGGCTGGGCATCATCCTCAACTCTCCTAAAAGAGAAAACAATGCTCATTTATTGCTCACACTCAGGCTTTTATCATCTGCATTCTATTTGTAGGCTTGGGTGAGAACTATATTGATATTTTGGGATTTTGTGGGCGGCCAAGCCTCTTTTGCACATTTTTATATTTTTCATCTTTTTGACTCAATCTAAAGTGAGAAGGCACGTAGTCCATCAAGGAAAAACACTTCATCTTGATTGTAGCTCAAAGCTCATCATGATTCACTTGACGCCTGGGTGAAAATTTTCAATTATGATTCAAGAATCCTTAGAATAGAGGCAATCTTATGAATTCATAGATAGGAATCTTTAATCGTGTTTTAGGTCATTCCAACGGTCCTTTACCATGGATTTTCCATTCACAACATAGATCAAGGGAATTTAGCTTTAAGCTGTGAAAAAGGGACATAACCTTAGATTTATTACCAAATTCAAGGAAAGAGTCAAAGAGCAAGTCAAGCAAAAGGTCAAGCAATTTTTAAGATGAAAATTGTGCATTTAGGCATAAAGTCAAGCATTTATCTATTAGATTCACACCATATAGCCATAATTGCAAAGCTAAAAAGCAGAAAATTTTGAAAATTTAAAACTAAATGTAGGAAATAAACATGCATGCAAGAAGGGTGAAGAAAAAGAAGGGCGAAGCCCACCACCCCAAGCTTAAAATTTTTGCTCATCCTCGAGCAAGACTCAAACTTGAGATAGTGAGGCAGGAATGCATGAGTTTAACGACAGTTATTGAAGTTCTAAAGATGATGCATGGGTGCAAGGATATAAAAATAGTTAGAGGAAAGAAACTAACTAACAAGAACATGAAAAGCAAAATTTATTGTAATAAAAGGGTGGAAGGGTGGGTAAGAGAAAAAGGGGGTGGCTGCCCCACGATACCGACACTGGGATCCCAAATCCTAAGTTTTGGGACCAGTGTCACTTGTGTCTTGCCGATGGGTTCCGCCACATAATATGAGTAGAATAGGCAGATGTGTTGGCCCTGCCGAGTCCGAAGAAGAAAAGTAAAATACGACAACTCGGAGTGGCTTGAACTACACTGGGATGAATTCTTCGGCATATCATCCTCAGGGTACCTTTCATTATATGAAGGTCCTGGGATGTCGACACAGGATGAGATGGAGGGGATAGGTTGAATGACTTGGGTGGGATCCATTTTCCTCCCTCCGTCTCTGAACTTGAGGTTGGATGCTCAGATAAGTTACTATATACAGTCTGAGTCATCCAATCATCTTCTGAATAAGAAGTGCCCCAGAAGAATCTGTTTGTGGTTCAACCACTCCAAGCTTATCACCTGGCATCGAGTCAGGGGGTCTTCATGCTCAGCAACCATGTTGTAGTGAACTGTCTATCCTGCCCCCTTGACGTCCACCCTACCTTGTAAAGGTAAGGGTGTAAATGGCGGCTCGTGCTGCTCCAACTCGTTGTTGTCAGTATACTCACTGCTCCATGTCGAGTAGTTGTCGTTGTCATCATCATCGAATAAGTTGTTCCAGACCATGGTTGGCGTACTGCTCAAAGCGAAGTGACAAGTCTCAATATGAGAGACGTCACTTTGGTCTGGTTCAATATCTGACTCTGTTTCCTCAAACCAACCTTTTAGCCATGAGGTTGATTGGCTTTTTTAGTCTTCCTCATCGTCTTCATAGACCCATTCATGTCTATAATTCATATCTTCCATTGGTTCATCATCTGGACCATATGGATTGAATGAAGAGTTTCCCGGAGTGGGTTGCTCTTCACTAGAAAAATCTTGATGAATCCAGTTGATGGTCTGAATAGGATGGTGATGCATACTCCACTTCAGATCTAATGGAATGGTCTTGATGACTAACATCTTCGTGGTCTTGTGATGGCAGTTGTAATTGGATTGTAACCAAATCAATGAGCTCTTGGAGCCTCCTGCCTTATTCAACATCTTTATCATGAAGTTGTTGTACTTGAGCAGCAATGCTTTCGAGACCCGTTGATTCTGCCATGCACATATAAGGGGGACCCACTGTATCAAACTGATGCTTTAGGATGAATCCTTATTCACCAGTTTGAAGTAGACTTCTACTGCGGTCTACAGCCTCAGTGGCTACTTTGATATGATGATCCTACTTTTCTAGTAGTTGTTGCATGGGATCGACATCTTCTTAGAGATTAGGAGCTAAGGAGGTGAATGCATGAGTACTTTCCCTAGCCAACTCCACTACCCTAATTAGCTCTTGATCCCATGATAACACGGGAATCGAGGGCTAACTGGCGGTCTCTGCTATTGGAATCTCGACATATGACGATGGTGGAGGTAAGTATAACTCGACTAACTGTAGAGCACGACCTTCAATTATTTTCTAGCAGTCAGAACTACAGAAAAACTCAGGAGGACATGTGGACAAGATGACTTGTCTCGCTGAAGCGAGATCCATGGCTGAAAAATGTATAAGAAAAAGAAAATGTATTCAGTATATATGAACAAGTATGTTTAGAATAAAAGAAAAACTATGCATATATATACATGCTTATAGTGACAGAACAAAATCTTTTAGGTGTGTAAACGTGGAAAATCACATCCCCGGCAACGACACCAAAAAGTTGATCAGCATGAATCGCACGTCTGGATACGAACGCGGGATAAAGGAAGGAATCAAGCTTTTAAATTTATAACCCGAAACCTTCTAGGCCCCCACAACTTTTATTACGGGGTCAAAGTAGATATACAGGGTCGAACACAGGGACGTGGGGACGTTTATGATGCCACCGATTTTGTTCTTGGGTCAGATAAGCCAAGACAATAGTCGATAAAAGTAAATTCTAGAACTAGTCTAGCGGGTTGTCACAAAGAAAAGAAAACAAAATAGAGCTCGTGGTTCTACTAATCTGAGAAAGAGAGTTCCTGGCTATGTAACCACAAACGGGGCAGTCTATGCACTCATTCTCGGGCATAGACAACCCTCGAACACCTAAGAAAGCATCTAGTACGCACAATGGCATATGTCCTGTGGGTCGTCCCACTCACTTTTGCGATGCGCGACTAAAACCATCAACAATATGTCATCGACCCTCTCTCGAGGAATGACATATCAACACCTCAGAATATACTAAGTTCCCTCTCAGGTCATAGGATATTCTGGGATGTTAGGAACAGAATACCTTGGATCGTCCTCCTCTCGGGTTCGGATCCAAACTATCTTATCTTAACCATTCCTACACGGATCTCGCGATACATGCAGAAATAGCAGTTCACACTAGTAAGAGATTAACCAAACTACCAATCATAACTTGGAAAGAGAAAATAGAACAAGCAACATACTAGATCTGATATGAATCTACTTGCTTAAGGCAAAAGTACATAAACATGCCCAGATCGGGCTACATAGCCAAGAAGGAGCTAACTAGCCACAGACAAGCATGGTTAGCACCGAACAAATACGGATGAACATCGTTTGTACAAGAAACAAAGGAATGCATTAGAATGAAAAAGAAGAAGAAAGAGATATAGCCTGTAGAGGAGAGGTGGCTCTCACTCCTCGGTCTCCATGTAGGCCGGATCTCATTCCTTGGTCTTCCTCTTCATCCTTCTGGACTCCTAGGCTCTCTCTCTCTCTAGATCTGCTCATAATAGCAGCCCTGTGGATGTGAGAGGATGTTGGTGTAGACTTATCTTCTCTCTCCTCAACTTCCACCTATGGAGATCGTAGACCAGAAGTGGACGAGGGAGGTGATGCAAGCACGTAGACTAGATGCCTCAGTTCTCTCGGACCTTGGGATGCTTCCCCGAGACTCTGGCTCCAACCCGACAGCCTTCTAGCATCTGGACTCGATTTGATGCTCAAATGGTTGGGGGTGCCCTTCTATTTATAGCCACAGGTTGGGCACCGACTTACATTCGTGGTCGCGACTTTTGTATGCCACGGTCATGGTTTTTGTATCCCTGCTGGTCACGATATATGCACTGCATGTGTCTTTTAAGTCCATTTATAGGAGCAGCAGGTCGCAATCTTCTGCACGATCGCGATCTTTTTCTTACTTAGCCAGCAGGTCACGGTTGTGAAATGCACGGTCGCGATTTTCTTAGCTTGGTCACGATTCTTAATCTAGCTACAGCGGACACCCTTTCTCACCCAGCGTGTGGCCCTCCACTCCTGCCTCAGCACTCCCGCATCTAAGGAGGAGAGGAGCAGGTGGTCGATATGGTGGCCAGGGTGCGACATTGGTAGGTCACAGTGTTTGTAGTTGAGGCGAGCCACGAGAATGATTGTTGAGGTCGTGGCAATGATCGCGGTCGTGGCTAAGCGCACCATGGTCGTGGGGTCTGCTGGTCACGATCCTGAGGTGGAAGGTGATGATCGCGATCTCTCTGTGGAGTGCTGACATCAGATGGTTGCAGGTAAAAAGGCCTCGCCCATGAGGGAGGTGCCGATGATGATGGTGGTAGGTGGAGGTCTCCGTCCTTGCTACTGGAAGAAGGATGAGGACAAGAGGGCGATGTTGGTCACGATTGAAGGTGCATGCGAGGCTGCTGTGATGGAGATGATGGTGCAGTGGCGGTGATGGAGGTAGGTCGCGGCGTGAGTGGAGCAGAGCATGATGGGGTTACGGGAAATTTGTAGCATTATGGCTCTTTCAACTACTAAGGTTAAATACATTGCAATTGGGAGTTGTTATGCCTAAGTCCTATGGATGAAGCAAATGCTCCAAGACTTTGACATTCACTTTAATGATTCTTCTATCTACTGTGATAATACTAGTTCAATTAACCTATCTTACAATCATGTATTGCATAGTAGAGATAAACATATAGAGTTCTATCATCACTTCCTTCGTGACCACATTGCCAAAAAGGAATTTTGTATCACGCATGTGGACACAGAAAATCAACATGCAGACATTTTCACTAAACCTCTAGCTACAGAAATTTACTTTTATTAGATCAAAACTACTCATAACTGCTCTTGATGATATTGCCATGTCTTCTAGCTAGTTGTTCACTTACCTATATGTTCTCGCTCATGTCTTGCTCACCTTATGCTTGCTAAGTGCTAAAATTGCCATGTTTGCATGCTTCATTTCACTTCTTTTTTGGTTTTTTTTTTTGCAAAAGAATGTTTTATAGAAAAATAGTACCCTATGATGAGTGAATCGTGCCTAAATATGTCTAAAATACATGGTAGGATATAAAACTAAATTTATATAGCACCCTATAGGCTTGGAATTTATATTTCTAAGGTATGGACAGGTTGACCTTTCGGTCAAGTTTGTCCTGATACAACTCGAGCAATCGACATTTGAGGACTTAACTGAACTGCCTATTCGATTGAGTTTCCAATCCATATAACTCAACCGATCACCCAACTAGACTAAATTAAAAGGGAATCAACTGACTTTTCTCCCTCTCAACTAGAGAAAAATCAACTGATCCCGACCTCCAATGCCTTCATCCTCAAATGCTAGGCTTGACCTTCCCTTCCTACACCCTTCCCAGCCTCCATTTTGCCTTCCTTACCTCTCCCTACCTCAACCTAGGTGGCTAGGTGACTTGCTCATGGTGTTTTCTTTCTCCTTTGGTGATCTCTATATCTCCATCATCCCTAATATGGCTTCACACCATAAGAAAAGATCCACCCCAATTGTAACTCCATCCTCTTCCTCTTCTCCTCACCTTATATCCTATGATGGCACCCCCTTCATATCCTCTCAAGCTTTGAAACACTATAAAGAGCTCCTTCATAGTAAGCCTTTTCCATTTTGAGCTTTATATGAACCTTATTTCACAATGAGTGATGTTCCCAGGAGGTTGCTGAGGTATTTTTGACCCATCACCTTAGAGCATTGTGTGTAGAACACCTGTGCTTCTCAAATTCTATCACTAGCACTAAGGCGGTCCATGAGTTTTATGCTAATATCCAATGGAAATACAACACAATCATTACAACACCCAATACCCAAGTGGTTTTGACTTCTATGATAGACGGTACCAAAATTACCATCTCTGAAGATTCTCTTAATATCTGTTTCAATGGAACTGAGCTTACCGACTCATGGAGGCCTAACTATCCTAAGTTTCATGATCTGATTCACCATGAGGCATTCTACAAAATATATGATCTTACACTTCCTGACATTCATAAGTTTTTAAAGAAGCCCAATGTACCCTATAGAAAGAAATCAACCCTGCCATCCTCTTCCCTTGACATCAAAATCCATCTAATTGCATTGGTGGTAAACTGCAATATCCATCCAAAGAGAAATCGGACGGAGATTGCACCAAACACCATTGTAATAATGTACTGTCTTTTGAAAGATATTAGCGTCAAGTGGTCTCGCTACATTCTTCATCATATGGCCTACTTTGATTCTGGGAAGAACACCTATGGCATCCATCCCCCTTATGTAGCCTTGGTCTATGATCTCTTTGCCTACATGTCTCAGAAGTCCCTTTTCTGTGATCTCCACTACAAATATAGTTAGAAAGGAGTATGCATAAGTGAGACTACAATCAAGAAGACTTTTCTTCCTACCTCCCCTACCATTCCTGGAGCCTTCACCTCCACCCAGACACCTCCACCACCACCACCACCCCACCCTGAACGCGTCTCTTTTTTTGTATCCAATGAAGACCTCATGGGATTCATGATTCATCAACTTGCATACAACCTTAGGGTTCAGGACCATCTTCACCAGGACCTCTGTCAGATCATGTATCACATGAACCTCTCCTACATCCATCTCTACCATTCCTACCAGTCTTACCCTGATGTTGACCATGCCTCTATCACATACAGTCAGTTCTACCCTGACCTTCCTCCTCTTGCTACTTTCGCTGCACCCCCTGATGTTGCTGATGGTGGACCTATTCCTTATGGTGGTTCTCATCCTCTTCTGGCTCTTCATGTTGGCCCATTTGTGACTCTTCTTGTTGGTTTTGATGGGACTTCTGCTCCCTCTTTTGAGCAAGCAAATGCATTACATGTATGTGGCATGTCGTGGGTTGTGCAAAATGCCAGGTGAACTGGTCATGCTTTTAGACCTCCTACTTATATGGAGATGTCAGATCGTGATGGTGAGGATGAGGCTGAGGATGTTGAGGATGTCGATGTTCATGTTTCAAATGATGGTTTTACTAGTTCTTCTGTTGATGATGGCGAGGCTACTACTGTTGCCTCTAATGCAACATCTGATGATGATGAGGATTATTAGCCTGAGGACGAGGAAGATGAGGACATAGTTGATGTAGTAAATCTCATAGATGCTTAATTTTGCAGTCTTTAGAGTTCTCATATATATATATTTAGTAGACTATCATGTATTAGACATTTGGGCACTGTGTATCTGAGGCATACTATTTTATTATCTCGTCGTTTCTCATTGGTTAGTAGTTTTATTCTGAGAAGACATGTTTAGTGTTGTAATCTTAATATCATGTACCATTAACTCTTTGATTACCTCTATCTTAGGATTTCTTGGTATGTTATCCCATATTTTGATTAAGACACTAGATTTCTTATTTCTCTCTATTTTGTCCATGCTTGGTGTGTGCTATATGTGGTTGCTTGTTTAGTTTGTGCCTATGGAGAAGACATGCGCTTTTAGCTCTTCTACTCCCTAAATTTTTGATATGAGAAAGGGGGAGTCATGACATCATCCATATTGTTTTATCACTTGTATGATCCTTTTCTTGTCAATTGTCTGCATATCATGTGACTTGCTAGAGGACCATATAGTATATATATGTGCTATGGTTATTTGTGGAAAGGCTAACCATGTAAGCATAGATAAGCATCAATTGAGGGGGAGAAATTAGCATTGTTCATTCATGTATCCCCTTGATATTCACAAGGTAAAGGTTTAACTTTCACATCAATTTATAAGGAAAAAGTTTAACTTTCATATCCTTTTCAATATGTTGAGGAATAGTTTGTCATTGTCAAAAAGGGGGAGAATGTTGACTTGAGAGTTATACATTGTCCATATTTTGATAATGACTTAACCATACCATTCATATGTATCTAATATGTTTGTTTGAGATAGATTTCAGGTATTAGGTAGATGAAAAGGATCAGATCTATCAAGCCCTAACTTGTTCTAGTTCAAGTCAAAAGCAATGCAAATGCACTTTATGGGAAACACTTCAAATCACCTTAGATTATTTTTGTAACCATTTTTAATGATGATATGACTTGTAACTAAGATTAGAAAAAAATCAAGACCCTTAATTGGAATGTTTGATCACTCAAAAGGTATTTTCCAAAATTCATTACAGGCTATTAATCGGTCGAGTTACAAACTCGAATGACCCCTTGATGGATTTTGAGAATACCTAGGTTTGGTCGAGTTCCTTATACACATAACTCGATTGATCCCTGCATTGAGAAAAACTGATTTAAAGTGATTGGTCGAGTTTCAACCTGGACAAACTCGTCAAGTTCTTCAAATTTGCTTTGTCACATAGTGTAATCGGTCGAGTTACCTTTATTGAAACTCGACCAACTGCACTATATGAAAAATGCAAAAAAAGTGATTCTAACCATTAGAGTGTTGCAAAACTCAAACTTATATCTGTTGCAACACCCCAAATGGCTAGAAAATGTTCTTAAGTGTTTCTAGACACTAGTGGAAATCCTCAACTATAAATAGGACCTCTTGGAGTTCATTCCAAGGTTTCTCCTTCATTCTATTCAAGCTGCTAGCTATAGTTGAGTGCATCCAGTCCACTTGAGCCCCTTTCTCTCTCTTGTTTGCAAATCAAAACATCCATATGAGTGAGATAGGATCTATGTGAGAGAGGTACTTCATTGTATACTTGTAAATCTCTAAAAGATTTTCCTTTCCCAACCCCTTTATTTAAGATCAAGTTAGTGAAAGCTTCTCCAAGTGAAGGACAAGGTGCAAGCTTCTTCAAGCTGTAAAAGAAGGCATAAAAAGCTTCTTTGAGTGAAGGAGGAGGACAAGGCAAAGATCTAGGAGTAGAGTGGGTAAATCCTTCAAGGTAAAAGACTTGCTGCAAGAAGGGGATCTCCTTGGCGAAGGTGTCCAACTTCTTGCAAGTGTCGGTAAGACCTTGTAGAGGTAGAAGACTCTAGCTCTTCTGGATAGGTAAGTCCTTGGTTGTAAGGTTGTTGGCTTCCTTGACCTTAAAGGAAAGTTGGGTGTACTTGTATCGGAAAAGGAAGGCAAATTGTATGTCTTATAATGGAGTATAAGTATACATAGGTTGCAAAATCCTAGGTCTTGACCTCTCTAGGTAGTGGACTAACTCTCTCTTAGTTTGGAGAGTGGAACCACTCTAAATAGCTTATTCAAGTGCTTGTTTTGATTTCTCTCATCCTTGATATGCATATTTAGATTGTCATCAAATTCATATTTGCAATTGTGCCTATTTGAAGTAACTTGAAGGCATAAAGATTTTTGTACAAGTGGTTTTAGCTCTATTCACCCTCTCTAGATCCCTTTGATCCAACAAGTGGTACAAGAGCCATGGTCTTCTCCGGCACATCTCCCACAAGATGAGAAGATGAGAGACAACTTACTTGGGTCCCTCAACCTATAGGGAGGCTTCTCTGTGAGACCCCTGGTCTTTGATGACTCCAATTTCCTCTATTGGAAATGACATATGCAATTCTACCTTAAAGGGATGATTTATGACATATATGAACATCATTATCTTTCCATGCTTTACCAAAGGATCAAAAACCATCACCATACATGTGAGACATAAGTTCGACATAACATTGCATTTAAGAGCTGATGATGTTCATATGGAAACATATTAGGGTTACAAAAACATGGAGAGAGTATTGCTCATCAACCAATCATACAAAGAAGCTAAGTATGATTAACCATCATCACCTAGTTGTATTAGGGTTGGGTTAAACAAGAATAGATAAGTTAATGTTACAAAATAACCTTCAACTAACCCTCATTGAAGGGCCAAAAAGCTTGACGACCACCAAGAATTAGAAAAGTTGGTGACCACCAAGAGTTAGAAATCCAATCGACCACCAAGGGTCAGAAAACCAATCGACCACCAAGGGTCAGAAAACCAATCTACCATCAAGAGTTAGAAATCCAATCAACCACCAAGGGTCAAAAAATCAATAGAGAATCAAGAGTCAATAATCCAATCGACCACAGAGGATCATTAAACCAATGAACCACTAGGGTTAGAATTCTTGGCGACCACTAGGGTTAGAATTCTTGGCGACCACTAGGGTTAGAATTCTTAGAGACCACTAGGGTTAGAATTCTTGATGACCACTAGGGTTAGAATTATTAGCAACCACATAGGTCAGAAAATCTCATCAAACATCATGGAATTAAAATCTTAGCGACCAACATGGATTCAAAATCTTGGCTACCAGCATTGAATGAAATCTCATCGACCAGATAGGGTTCAAATATTGGCAACCAACAAAGTTCAAAATTCTTGGCGACTAAGATAATTCAAAGTTCTTAGCAACCACATAGAATCAAATCTCATCGACCATCATGGAATCAAATCTTAGCAACCACACAAAATCATATAATGGCAACCAAACGAGTTCAAAACCTTAGCGACCAACATGGAGTTACATATATATGTAAGGTCTAGGTTTTCTATCTTCAAGGAAGAAAAGTGCACCATGTTTAGAGGTACATCAAGAAGGAATGATTATCTACTCAAGACTTACCATCTAAACTCAACCCTAGGCAAAAATAACATCTTTATACTTGGAACAACATTTTTGGGAAAAATTATATACATGCAAGATAAGAGTAAATAATAAACATGGAAAATTTTATATAACTCATATCAAAGAATATGAAGGAACTCCAAACAGAAAGGTAGCTCGAGTAAAGAAGGTAGAGACCCTATCTTGAGCACTCCACTCGATCAAGCTAGCCCCTTCTCCAAAAGGAAGCAAATCCTAGGTTAAAGAGGCAAGAAAGAAGGTGTCTTCAACCTCTAGCACAAAGCTGCACCAATGACACCATGGATCCGACCAAGAAGGAAGAGAGAAGAAGATAGGGTAGTAATAAAATGAAGGAAAAGAGGGAGATCTCACTTACCAAGACCAAGAAGCAAAGTAAGGAAGCACCAAACGATCTCAATAGACCTGTAAATGGATATCTGGAATATGTAAATTCCAACCGGACTCAACTCTGAAATTTTGAAAAAAAATCTGACATCCACATAATCCGAATTGGATTTAGGATATCAAATTTCATATCCAAAAATTTTGTATAGTATTTCTAATATGGCTATATCCGCTCCAAAAAAATCCAAAATTCGACAAATATATACATATATTATCAAATATATATTATCTATATATAACAACATAAAAATATAGATATTTTATCATGTATATTCATAGTGATATCAATGTTTTCTATATATAATGTATTAATAACAATACATTTATGATTTTTGGTTCAGATAGGATATTTATCTATATTCGAATATTATTTTTCAGATCGGATTCAGATATTATCACATGATATCCATAGAATATCGGATCAGATACCGGATCGGATTATTTTTTCTAGATTTAGATATCGGATATAGTAGTATCCGCTCTGTTTTCGATCCATTTATTGGTCTAGACCTCAACAAGGGTAGATCCAAACCCTAGGTGCACATGTAAGAAAGATCTGCCAAGCTTCTCCTACCTTGGCTCCTACTTCTCCACCAAGAAAGGGGGGATGAGATCCAAGTAAAAAGGAAGAAGAGAGAGAGAGATAGGTGTGTAAAGAAATTGTTTGCATGTAAGGAGGGAGGTATATATAAGGCTTAGGTTGATATATAAAGGAAGGGAGAGGTGTCTAGACATGAATTCCATGTGTGTAAGTTTCAAACATCTCATCCAAGCAACCAGGTTGACTACATTGACCACGAAACCAAATGACCACATAAAATGTTGGCGACCAAGATGATCAGAAAACCAATCGACTGTCAACCCTAGGATGCTGGCAACAAAGAGGAGTTATAAGTCTCATCGACCGCCAACCCTAGGAACATTGGAGACCAAGATGAGTCAGAAGTCTCATCAAAACTGCAAACACTAGAGACCACATGAAACCTTGTCGACCGCCAACACTGGGTGGCCCATCACAAGGCTAGATGCCATCACTCAAACCAAGGTGTAACAAGGAGCCCCAAAGAACAATTATATCAAACATGGTATGAAACATGTTAGGAACTACAAGCATGTGAAAAATTGCAAGAAAAACCCTAGATATGGGTAAATTGCATAGAAGCCCAAAACAAGCACATATTTGCATAAGTTGCTTAAATAGTGTCCAAACTGGGCCAAACTTGAAACTTAAGTTTGTCACATGATATAAAAGCACATTTTAGGGTTTGATTATGGTTTTAAGAATCATATTAAGGTAATCAAGTATGTTAACCAAAAACCAAGGTCAGGGGTCTTACAATACACTAGTCCAAATACTACCTTTAATGTCGGTTAAAATAGACTTTTTACATTGGTTTCTAAGAGACACCCAAGTGGGAGACACTAAAGGTAGAAGCCTACAGTTTTGGTCCCAAAATTGATGACACAGATCCGGCCCTGATTGCAACAAAAAAAGAACCGACACCGATAGGATCAATAGTTGTCGACTATCTATAGAAAAACGACACCTATCTCCATACCCGAATTTTTTTAGGCTCGGGTTAGGACATAGTCATTGGTTATTTCAGTAAAAACTGACAACTAACTCCTTTTACAAACAAAAAGTGTTTGGTTCATAGCCATCGGTTCAGAGGAAAATTGACAATACAACTAGTCGTCAGTCATGATTTCATAAACCGATGCCTATCTCCATACCCAAAATTTTTAGGCCCAGTTTAGGGCATAGTCTTCAGTTTGTTATAAATAACCGACAACGTATACCTTCATTGAGTGCCATTTTTCTAAGTGTCATTTTTTTAATACCATCTTTTAGGCCTATTGTTTGGCTAGTCAACAGAACGCAGCACCTACAGTTCAGTTCTAAACTGTAGGTTTACAACATCTTGTGATTTCAGCCTAACAACATGCCACAAACCTGCAATAACAAAATGATCAAGACTACATATACATCATGTGATTCACATACATGTAGAAACACAATTAATTCATTCACATGATTCACACACATGTAGAAACCTACAGTTCCATTCATTCACCATTTTCACATCCACACACATGTAGAAACCTACAGTTCCATTCATTCATCCATTTTCACATTTACACACATGTAGAAGCTCATTCATTCATTCATCTTCACATTCACACACATGTATATAGATCAAATTTCAATAAGACAATTTAAAAAAAGTGATTGACACATGTTATATGAGCACCACATGTATACAGAAACAATGACACCAAAGTTTAGAAAAGTCATTCTTTATCATCATTACCCCAATCATAATAAAAAATTGCCTCCCTTTTAAAGAATTTTACCCATTGTTATCTTATGTCATCTAATTGTTCTATCGTATAGGGCATATGTACATCTAATAGATTTTTCCCTGTATTGAAGTCACTAGTTTTAAACACCTACAAAGAGAATGGCGTATATATAATAATAATTTTGATATTTTCATATTATCTAATGAGACTATACTTATGATGATCAAGACTATATATTACATGTTGTATGTTTTCGATATCTTATGCAACGTATCTGACAATTATGTCCATATACATCATCACGTAGTATCCACATGCCCAACCATTATTTTGTACAACACACTATAATTTTCAACATAGAAATGTTAATAAATAAATATAAGCATACTTCACATAAATAAAACATGCATTGGAGTCAAGAAACTACATCCACACTCTTCCAAACTATCACTTTCTTTTTCTTGTCCACATTTCCTCCACTATTTTTGAAATCTTTTAAAGGCCTATATGTTAATGTAACATATTGAATTGCATTAGTAAACAACCATATAATAATAGATGTTAAAGGATGTAAATATAATTTTTTTCTCACGTGTATAATGTCCTTTTCAAATCGTGTCCCGAACGGTCTAATTTGTTCCCCTTAGGATCTAGATAATAAGCATTCATCATCTCAGGGACAACAACCAGTAACTCCCAATCCTTACCTCTAGTGATAAGAAAGTAAAATATATATATAACTCAAAATCCACAATCAAATGTAATTTTCTTAAGTAAATAATATAAGCGAAGTAAACTTACCCAACATTATATGGAGATATTATCACACTCTTTTTCTTTTCACCAAAATATTTAAAAGTCATAGAGCAGTATAAGATAACTAATGTAGGGTCTTCATTTACAAGACTAATCAAGGATGGAACTAGAATTCCAACATGTGTCATTGAAAAATATTTATAAAACCTATGTAAGTGGCTACAAAACATATATTATATATGCATTAATAAATAAGAAAATAGATCATAATATATATAAAACAACGTACATAGATATATAAATAAAATCTCACCATATCCATAGTTCTATCATAGATGAATTCAGCCAAGCATAACGAAACAACTCCAAAATATCTCATAGAATTATATTATTATCGTATGATTGGCCTATAGCATCCTCCTCCATAGAAATAATAAAAGGTGAAGTTTTGGAATGTTCACCTATCCATATTTCCATACCTCTACATTGAGGACCTATCGAGTCGAATAGGTCCTTTCCAAGACAACTAGGTACTTGAGGAAGAGGTGGAGGTGGAGGAAGATGAGCTACAACAAGTTTCTTCCCTTTGTCCTACATATTTAATTTCATATCAATTGTCATGTATATACATGTACCAATTAACGTAATGCAAATTTACCATACATGATCAGTATAGATGACTCCCCCTTCTAGCCACAAAACCACTCCACCTTCTGCTTCACCAAGTGTGTCACCATCTTGGTGGGCATATGGCAATGGATGCTGCCTCTAAGTGGGGAAGACAAGCCTTAGGCTCACATGAACCGCACCATCAAATATTGGAGTGCTATGAATCGTGTGCCTTGGAAGGCGTGGGTAAGCCTCACCCTCTACAATGACATATTCTTTCTATTTTAGATGGCATGACCTCAACCCCTACAAATTTACATAGAGTATGTTATATTTATACCTAAACATATCATCTTGAAAAGACTAGATACTATGTCATAAAAATACTTACAATAGATGTGCTAAGTGGTGGGTCTATAGGATTACTCCCAACCACCTTTACATGATTGCTCCCAACCACCTCTATCGTAGCAGAAGAGCGGAATGACACATGTATTGTCTGAGTGACAGCCTGAGACACCTGCCACTTGTTCATTGCTTCCTAGACTCTCTTATCAATTAATTCATCTACCTATACATGGACAAAAGAAACACTTTTTGATTCCTGAATTCCGTCTACAATAGCATTCTAAAAAAAAGAATAGGTTACCTCATCTTTTGAAAATCCCTATTTTTTTGACATGTTTGCATTGTGATGACCCAAAGCACGCTCGTAGGCCCCCTCCAGTACATGCATCCCTAACACGTCCTGGATGTTCTAGGTTACGGAGAACAAATTCATCCCTTGTGCCCTTAGGGATGAATGAGCCTTGCTTCCTCTGCTCGTAAAGCTCCCACTAATAATCATCAATATAAATTGGTGGGTAAACATAACAAACATCAATACTAATTGCTTTGAGAGTTGAATTTTACCATATTTGCAGCCACCTCAGCAATTGTGGGGTTGGTTATATCTCCTTTTTTGTTTTGCATCCCAACTATCCACACATCATAGCGATGCAGAGGTGCTGGAGTAGTAGAGGACTCAACAATGTCAGCTGTAGGAGTAGTAGGATGTTGAATGGAAGACACCTATAGTTTTTGGCAAAGGGCTGCATAGCCACCTGAACCCATCGTGTGGTCATGCAAATTCAGTGCATGCCTTGATTTTTGAACATTATTGATAGCCTTGTTGATAAGCAGATTGAATTGGTTAGTAACAATCAAGGTCAATCGTAAATAGGTAAATTAATAAGAATGTATACTAATTAAATTGGGAGTGATGCTTAATACCTTGAATTCATCAGTATTTCTCTTGGCAAGTAACACCTCCCACTCAGTCGGGTCCAGGTAGTTCAATTGCTCAAGGACTGACTTCTTCCTCTTATCAGTATCTCGTATGTATTCTCGATTGAGAGTTGTCCTATAGTTCCTTAGGATCCTCCCACAGTGTTGCATCACCTTTTTACGATGTAGGCTTTCATCCAATTCAAATATACTCTGCAAAATTTCATATATTTAATAGAGTATTCTAAAAAAATAGAATTGTAAATAACTTTAAAAATATAATTACAAATGATAATATCTTACACATCGTTCTTTCCATACTAAGTCTTTCTTGCTTTTAGGAACTATTTGCCAAGATTCTGCACTTACACTACAATGGCTATGAATAAGAACCCCAATATATGAAATAAATGAGCTACGGTTCTTTCCAACTAGATTTCCTACATGATCAAAATCCACAACCAATTTTGGTCCATTGCCTCTTTATTGTAGTAACTTGTTCATCATAGTGATGCCCCTAATTTTTCCAAATTTTTATGATGCACATCAAATGGCATAAGGTTTTTAGGGGGTACATCCTCAACCTAAAATTTGACAAAAAAACACATATTGCATATAACTTATAAATGGACATATAGCTAGATATATTGTAAAACTTACATTGTGACACGACGCCCCACCCTCATGGTAATCATCACCATGATCATCATACTCATGTTCAGTTATCTGAAAAAGTGTCATATAAAGAAAATCAAACATTTAACATTTAATGAAATTAGTATAATATTGTAAAGTTCACATTGATCTAACATTCAAAAAAATAAAACATTTAGAAACTTAAAAACACGCCTCTAATAATGAGATCTTTAACATTCCTTCAGTGTGATCTCCATGCACATATAAGTCATAGTTAGCTTCAATATTTGGTGTTGGAAAGCCAACTGAGAATGGACTGAAGTCATCATACTTATGATAGTACTCTTCTTGATCCTATGATCTTCAATGAACTGCCATTTACCATGAAGAAAAACTGGCCATTTTTCATTTGTAGGATAATCGACATGAAATACTTGTTTCGCCTGTGATGACAATATAAATGGTTCACCCTTCTCACCAATCTTCTCAAAATTCACCAATGTGGAACCCAGTTCATCCACTATAACTCCTTTGGTGTTATCAATCCAATTACACTTAAAGAGTGGAATTCTAAAATCTATGTAGTCAAACTCCCATGTCTTCAATGACACCATAATATGACAGTTTAGCTTCACATGGACTCTTATCTTTCGCACTAGAAAAAAACAATGAAGATGCTTGAAGGGTGACCCCACTATTTGGACGACACTCTTAGCATCTTGACACTTTGTGTAATATGAGAACCCATTTATGAGAAACCCTTCATAATACATAACATTCATTTTTGGTTTAAAAGCAAAAGGCATTTGATATTTTCAGCAATATTATTTGGTGTTTGAGATAGTTGATGTAAGACTTTATCTTCAAACCACTTAATAAATGTCTCGTTATGCTCTCTAGAAAGCCACATTGAATTGGCTCGAGGATATTGTTTATTGATGAAATTGGTATGTTTTGTGATATATGCACTCACTTCGTCGCTGCTGTGTAAAATATACAAATGAGCTTGTTCCCATAGCTCACGACTAACTACTTTCATTCGTGCTCTTAAAGTCCCTTTTCTAGAATAGTCATCAATATTCTTGTCATTTATAGGAGCTTCATTACCACTCAGAAAGTCATTGCAAAAATCCATAACCTCTTTTGCCACATAACCCTCAATAATACTCCCTTCAGGCCAATAACAGTTTCAAACATCATCTTTATAAATGCTCATGTTTCGTTCAAAAGGATACATCCAATGCAAGAAAATTGGTCCCAACATTTTCACTTCCCTAGTCAAGTGGACAACAAGATGTACCATGATATCAAAGAATGAAGGAGGAAAATACATCTCAAGATGGCATAGGGTAAAAAACACATCTCTTTGCAACTTATCGAGATTCTCATGATCAATAACTTTGTTGCATAGACTGTTGAAGAAGAAACAAAGTCTGTTGATTGCAAGCCCTACATGCTTTGACACTATAGATCAAATTGCCACGGGTAATATTTGTTGCATTAGAGTGTGACAATCATGAGATTTAAGATCTGTCAGCTTCATATCTTTCATTGATACCAATCTATAGATGTTGGAAGAGTAACCCTGTGGTACCTTAACATTAACCAAGCACTCACAAAAAGATTTCTTCTCCTTTCTAGACAATGCATAACAAGAAGGAGGTAAATATGTTCTCTGATCACTACTAACCATTTCTGTTAATTTTTTCCTTATTCCCATTTCACATAGGTCCATTCTGGATTTGATGCCATCTTTAGTCTTACATGGTATATTCAATAGAGTACCAATGATGCTATCACAACCATTTTCTCAAAATGCATGACATCGATACAATGTCTAACTGCCAAAGAACTCCAATAAGGAAGATCCCAAAATATTGACTTCTTCTTGAATAAAGATTTTTCACTTTGTGTGGGAATGGTACATTGTGATCTCTTACCAAATTCATTGACAAATTCTTTTACTCTTTCATAAACAACCTCCCCTAGTATATATTTAGGCTCACTTCGTTCCTCATTCCATCCATTGAATGTTGCACAACCTTCAATACAGATGGAATTTTGGAAGAAACCTTTGATGACCAAGATATACAGTCCTTTCGACATGTTTTAGTAGTATTGAATCAATATTCTCTTCACATATAGGGCATGCTTTGGATCCTTTTACACTTTATCCAGACAAATTCCCATATGCTGGAAAGTCATTAACAGTGCAAAAAAACATAGCATGAAAACGAAATGTCTCTCTACATGAAGTATCAAAGGTCATCACACCTTAACACCAAAGTTTCTTTAAGTCATCAGTAAGAGGTTTAAGATAAATGTCAATATCATTTCTAGGTTGTTAGGGCTCAGTATCAACAACAACAAATACTGTACTCTTTTTTCATACATAATCAGAGAGGAAGATTGTATATAACAAGCATAACAAGCCAAGTGCTATGTTGGCTGCTCAATGTGCCGTATGGATTCATCCCATCGGTACAGATCCCAAGTCTTAGATTCTTAACTTCTTCACCAAATTCAAGGTACAAGAAACCAATCTTCTTCCACTATGGGGAATGGACATCCATGATCTATCCATTCTATTATCAAAGCGAAAAGAAGTATTAGGGTGTAGGGTTTACATATTAAGTTAAGGATTTACAGATAGATTAGGGTTTATTGTTTTAGATGTAGGGATAAGGATTTAAAGATTAGGGTTTAGGTTTACAAGATTGCAATTTAGGGTTTAGTAATGAATGTGTGTAACTCATATCCCATTCTTGAACACCTAATATCACTAGTAAGTGTATAATGTGTATTCAGTTTTCTAGAAGATTTTGGCAGCATTTTCCCATAGTTCTCCAAGTACACCGATGTACATGGGCAAATGCCCACCAACATATGTACTTAGAGAACAAATGGGGAAGTGCTGGAGAAACATCTTGAAAACCAAATATACATTATACACTAACATCCTAACTGAGATTAAGTGTTCAAGAACAGTCCCAAATTGGGGACTATCCAAGATTTACTCCTAGTGAGTAAATATTGGACGGGTTTCTAGGGCAATAAAATACATGTATATATGTTGTCATTCTTATACCTATGATCATAATTTCATCATTCATATCCTAGGTTTATGTAACATCATTTAATTTAATTCATTCTTCCATTTGGTTATTTCATTCATGCATCATTAACCCTAATTAATAAATATGAATCAACCACACAATCTTGAAGAGCAATTATTGAACTAAGTTAAAGCAATCACTAGCAAGAGAGAGAAAGAAATATTAATTAATTTAAATTCATTCATGCATCAATAACCCTAATTAATCAATACTAATCAACTACACAGTCTTGGTGAGAAATTATTGAACTAAATCAAATCATTCACTAATAAGAGAGAAAGAAAGCAATATTAATTAATTAAGTTCATTCATTCATCATTAACCCTAATTAATAAAAATCTACTTCTGGTTAACCACTCACCACAATGGTGGAGAAGGCTATGACGGTGGCATCTGGAGGTGGAGGTGGTCACGGCTAGAGAAGAAGGAAGGTGGGGTAGCGACGATGGCTAGAGGTGACGTAGACTATGGTGGTGGCGACTGGAGTAGGCTGGAGCGGTGGCTAGTGGCTAGAGCTAAGCGGAGGCTGGTGGGGTGACTGGAGTAGGTTGGAGCAGCATCCACCCAAGCTCCTCAGGCAGTGGCGTCCTCCCAAGCTACTGGTTTGAGGAGGAGGCGAGAAGTGGAATGGAGCAGTGGCAGACGACTGGAGGAAGAGAGGAGCATAATGGCAGTGGCAGATCTTTGAGCTACAGAGGCGGTGGTAGGGAGTGCAAATTTGCAGAGAAGAATAGGTCAATCATGATGAAATAGAGAATGGGGAGAAAGTATGTTTCGCGCGGGTGCTATTAAGTTACCTATAGTCGTGGGTTGTTTTAAAAAACCAATGACTAACTCTTATAGTTGTCAGTTACTTGTGAAAAACCAACAACTAATGTAGCGTTTGGCAACACGTGCAGCAGAGTTGGGGGTAGGGCAACTAGCGTTCAGGCAGATATACACCGCTCTTATTAAAACAACGGTAGACGGTCAGTTTCTTTTTCTACTGTATTTCATATCGTGGAGCATTGGTTTTTGTTATTTTCCATCGCGTCAAATTCCCACGGTGACGGGCCAGCGGCAGTGTTAGATTCTAATGCGTTGCCGAATGAACCATAAGTCCAAAACTAAACAAAAGAAGTTACCCTCGGTTAGGGTTTTAGTCAACGATTGCTAGAGATAAACCAACGACTAATGCCTAAACCAAAAAAATAGTCTAACATAGTCATCAGTTATAGATATTGAAACAAAAAAAAATTGACTTGCTATTAGGGCCATAGTTTTCGGTTGTCCAATAAAAACTGATGACGAAGGAGGAAATTTGGGAGGAAATTTAGATCTACTGTTAGGGCCATAGTCATCGATTTCTAGTAAACAACTGACTCTATAGACCCATCCTCTTAAAAAAAGTTTGCCTCACGGAGGCTGATTAGTCGTAGGTTAGTTGATAGAGAAGATGAATAATGAGGGGATAAATTTTTCTACGGGACATCACATGAAACATGTGTCGTCGGTTTTAGCAAAGACCGATGCTGGATTGAATTTTGGAGGTAAATTTTTTCCTTGGAAATTGTATTTTTCGGGTAATTTTAGACGTTGGTTTCTTTGAAAAGAAATCGATGCTAAAGTAAAAGCAGTACCCATGTATTTTCTAAATTCACATGACTTCACATATGGTGACGATTGTCTTAAATAACTGACGTCATTTTTCTTTGGTGTTGGTTTTTTGTGTAACCGACACCATCAATGGTGATGTTATATGTCATTTATGTACTAGTGATACTATATTTCCTAATGAGTGTGGTAACTCATATTGGTTTTGGTTTTATTTGAATGGAGTATGGTTGTTTCCATCACCTGCTTCAACGTTCAAGAAAACTTATACGAAAAATGTTACCACATGCACAAAGGTAGTGAATGCCCATGTAACTTAAGAGAAAGAGTTGTAACATCAAGACCAGGTGAGTGTTTTATATGCTAGTTTTAGTCTTAGAGTTTTCTAGATCCATGATAAATGTTATGCTAGTAAGCATCCTTGATGAACTAAGTTGATGATGATCATGTTGATGTTGAGGTTGATGTTGAAGATATGAGTTGCTTCATGGTGATCTACGTTTGATGTTGGAGGATTCAAGTATGTTTGATGATATGAGATGAGTTTGTACATTCAACTTTAGCTAAGCCCAACACCATGTATGGAACATATGGCTTGATTGATGTGCTAAACATATCTAGTGGGTTGACATGCTTGCTTCAGCCTAGTCTTGTATATTTTGAGAATATTGACTTGAGAGTTATACATTGTCCATATTTTGATTATGACTTAACCATTCCCTTCATATGTATCTAATATGTTTGTTTGAGATTGATTTCAGGTATTAGGTACATGAAAAGGAACAAATGCACTTTACTGGAAAACACTTCAAATCACCTTAGCTGATTTTTGTAACAATTTGTACTAATGATATGACTTGTAACTAAGATGAGAAAACATTAGGAACCCATAATTCAAATGTTTGATCACTCAAAAGGAATTTTCTAAAATTCATTACTGGTTGTTAATTAGTCGAGTTACAAACTCAACCAATCCCTTGATGGATTTTGAGAATGCCTAGGTTTGGTCGAGTTTCCTATACATAGAACTTGACCGATCCTTGATGGATTTTGAGAATGCCCATGTTTGGTCGAGTTTCCTATAAACAAAACTCAACCGATCACTGCACTGAGCAAAACTGATTTAAAGTGATTGGTTGAGTTTAACCCAGGACAAACTCGATTGATGCTTCAAATTTTCTTTGTCAAATAGTGCAATCGGTCGAGTTACCTTTATTGAAACTCGACCGATTGTACAATACGAAAAATGTAGAAAAAGTGATTCTAACCGTTGGAGTGTTGCAAAACTCAAATTATATCTGTTACAACACCCCAAACGTTTAGAAAACATTCTTAAGTGTTCCTAGACACTAGTGGACATCCTCAACTATAAATAGGATCTCTTGGAGTTCATTCCAAGGTTGCTCCATCATTCTATTCAAGATCCTAGACATAGTTGAGTGCATCCATTCCACTTGATCCCTCTCTCTCTTGTTTGCAAATCAAAACATCCATACGGGTGGGAGAGGAACTGTGTGAGAGAGCTACTTCATTGTATACTTGTAAATCTCTCAAAGCTTCTCCTTCCCCAACCCCTTTCTTCAAGATCAAGTTGGTGAAAGCTTCTCCAAGTGAAGGAGAAGGTGAAAGCTTCTTCAAGATGTAGAAAAAGGTGAAAAAAGCTTCTTTAAGTGAAGGAGGAGGACAAGGTGAAAGATCTGAGAGTATAGTGGGTAAATCCTTCAGGGAAAAATATTTGTTGTAAGAAAGGGGCCTCCTTGGGGAAGGTGTCCAACTGCTTGCAAGAGTGGGTAAGACCTTGCAGAGGTAGAAGACTCTAGATCATATGGATAGGTAAGTCCTTGGTTGTAAGGTTGTTGGCTCCCTTGACCTCAAAGAGAATCTGGGTATCCTTGTCTCAAAAAAGGAAGGTCAAATTGTAGGTCTTATAATGGAGTATAAGTATACATAGTTTGTAAAATCCTAGGGCTTGACCTCTCTAGGTATTGGATCGACTCTCTCCCAGTTTGGAGATTGGAACCACTCTAAATATCTTGTTCAAGTGCTTGTTTCAATCTTTATCATCCTTTCTATGCATGTATATATTGCCATCAAATTCACTATTAGCAATTGTACCTATTTGAAGTAACTTGAAGGTCTAATGACTTTTGTGCAAGTGTTTTTAGCTCTACCCGCCCCATATAGAGCCCTTTGATCCAACAAATATATGGTTAATAAGATATGGTTTAGGACTAAAACATGCATCAATCTCTTTAGAAATGAGGACCTCTAGCAGGGGACATACAATATGGGTGAACTCTTGATATCGGTCGAACTAACACGCGAGAAGGTCATAGTACCTAACCTCCAAACCATATGAAATTTAAAAAATCTGAACGATGAAATGCATGATGACGAGTCCCTATCTAGAATTTTTCTAAGTATATGAGTTGAGTCACCTTGTGTGTGGTTCCCTTTAAAATGTTAAACCCTAGATTTCCTATGTAAATAGATAATCCTAGAGAAAGATGTTTGCTATATATGTGAGGGAGATATCCTAAGACCCCAAGATGATATACATGATGTGTGGGCCTCATACCTAGGTTAGTGGTTTGATGTAAAGGAATCTAGTGATTTCTATCATTTTGTATGTTGAATCTATGGGTAGATGGTTGTGGTTAGCATGTCTTGTTGGACATATGTAGGCCTTAATTTGAGTGGCTTGAGCTTGTGGAGCTCCTTTGAGATACAAGTGAGATTAATACAAAACCTTGATGGTGATGATAATGGCGTTCCTCAAATGAATCTTGATATATGAAGCAATATTGCTTAATATAAAGTTTGACATATGTATGACAAGTCACTCTCCTAAACCAGACCTAATTGAAAAGGTACCATACATGTAAAGATGTAGATTTTAAATGATGAACTTAATATGATGATGCCTTGAGATCTTATCTTGAATAGTCATGGGTAACATGCCTAATCAAATATCCAAATGAAAAATTATGAACTCGATATGACGAAGTCCTTGAAGTGTTAACTAGAATAAACATGATGAATAAATTACTTAATTTTAGACACAATGAAAAGAAATGAACATGATTGATTAGAACTGGAAGAACTTTGAGGGAAAACTAAGAATGCATGAAATCTAGTGTAACGATGAAATACTAGTTCGATGATGATGAACACATTTGTTTTAGAAATTGATAATGTACTTTTTGACAACACACCTTGAGCTGGTATGAATACATGAACAAAACCCTAACATGCTAGGGATAAGGGTTACGGAACACTATGCCAATATGATATCATAACATGATAAAACACTTGGTAGTATGGATATAATGGGGATGCATACACCCATTGATGATAACAACCTAAGTGTGCAACCCATATTGGTGGTCGCCTTGATGCCTAAGGTTGGACTCTTATACATGACGAATATCAACTTTTATTATTGAGTATGATTTCAGATAAATTTCAAGGTTGAAATTTCTTTTAAGGGGGAAGGATGTGACAACTTGACTTTTCTCTCTTGAATATTGTACTCTTTCTCTCTCATCAAGTGACTTACTAATTAATTGAATATCAATTGCATAGTGTGAGTGTGGTTTTACTTCAATTTAGCCACATCAATAATCAATTTTATGATGTGTGAGATTAATTTTCCTGTTTGAAATAAGTTGCACACTTTAATAGGTCACCATATTGCAAGAATTTTTGAACCTCATAAATGTATTTATATTACTTCCTACTTTATGTCATGCTATAGAGTTTTGAATTCTAAATCCAATTGACCAAGAATGGCCGCAATCGAACCTCTGAGGCACAAGTTACAAATAATTGAAAATTGCTTTGATTAAACCCTTTTCACCCTTTTGATGCCTTTCCAGCTTGTTGGGATGGACCTTTGAGGCCCACGTATTTGTGTGGCCCAGTTGCGTGTTCTATTTCCCCTAACCCTAATTTGCACCCCCCATCTGGGTCGTCAGATTTCAAGGCATATGAGGTCCAACAACTCGTTGTCATCCCCTACCTCTATGCAAGAGGCTGACACAAATGGTGATGTCGGCACATACCCCCACTATGGCACTTGCCAATAAACCCTATTTCGCTCTAGTTTGCTCAATTGGATGTGTTTTCTTTCTTCTTTCTCACAACTCTTTCTTCCCCCTCTATCTGTTTGCTCGTTTGCAAACCCTAACCCTTCATTCCCTAGCTCCTCCTTCCTCCAGCTAGGACGGCACCGCCACCGACCTTGGTTTGGGGCTTCACACCTTAGCCTCTCCCTCACCCAACTAAGGATGGGTCACGGTCTACCACAACCAAGCAGGCTTGGTCAGGCTGCTCTCGAGCTGTTTGGTGTGCCAGAGCCCTAGCATGGGTATGTGTCAGTGACCATGCCCGACTGCGATTGAGGATTATGTGATTAGGGCTACGCGGGGGTGAAGACCAGTGGAGGGTGATCACATATTGCGGTGGCAGACCCCTACGGTGACCAACAACGTTGGAGGGTTGTGAACCACCAACCTCCAAGCCGCAACCTAGATGGATTTGAGGTGCATTCTGGTCTAGCCGTTAGATCAAGGATCAATGGCCCAATTCCTTCGTTGTATCAATAGCTCCCATGTGACATTCAGATCAAGGTAATATGCGCAAATTCCCTATAGTTCTCATGCAAATCTACAAAATATGCATAACTTCCACCTCCTATGGCCAAAATAGGAAATATTATATATCAAATGGATCAACTCGACAAGTTCTACACAATGAATATGGTTGCAGACCCTAAATCCAATGTTTGTTCCCCTAATTCCTTGAAAATGCCAACTTTAATCATGATTGAGTGCATTTAATGCACTACTATAATCAAGCTTGTAACTTTAATGTTTAGCTCATTTTATCTCGCTTCCTCTCTTTGTATGATGATAGAAATCATACAGGGCTAATCCCCATATTCCTTGGACCCCTAGAGTAGCACGATTTTTCTTTGCATTCAAACTCAATTTCATCAACATTATTCACCCTTTAACTCTGGAGTAAAGACTTGTAGCAAGTATTACCTACTCCCACAATGTAATACACTACCTAGACTAAGAAAAACCCCACTTCTGTAGTAGTTATGAATTAGCTAGGCCCATTTTTGATAACTCTAGATTTTATTTCACAACTATAAGCCCTCTCCCAAGGTGTGATATGAGCTATCCAAATATATAACTTTTCAAACCCATGTTCCCTCTTCGGAAGCAACTAGTGGTCTAATATATTTATTGTGGTGATCAAGAACAAACAATTTGATAACAAATTATAGATTCACATCCAAAGTTTAAGGAAATAGATTATGTTAATTCATAAAAGTTGAATACAAAGCTAAATCGGGATACTCATGGGTCCTAAGGAACATGGGGATTAGCCATGCATGATTTCTATCATCATAAAAAGAGAGGAAGAGGGAGAAATTGAGATAAACAATAGAAAACCAGTGAAAGCCCCTTAAAGAAGCAACCCCGATGATCTCCTCTAGTAGACACCTTGATTTGTAGCATTCTAGTTGCATATTTGCCCTCTAGAAGTGCCTGAAACATCAAACTTATGGCTATCTCCTTTGTCTCCTACTTTCTTGGCTTCATTCTCTATTGAAATGAGATAGAATGTGATATCCTCCCTTGGACAAACTCCCCTTAGGTCATAAGTGGTGCTTTTACCATCATCAATTTGCAGTCATTGGATCTATTTTGATATTCAATCTGCATTGATCGTGTAAAGTCGATACCACCGACTGGATGTCAGTGGCATCGAATTGTCAGCTAACTCAAAACCCTAAAATTGTGTCTATACTACTGACGAGTGTGTCTGTAGCACCGAGTTTCTTTCTATGAGTTCTGACTTGATTTGGGTGCTAAAGTCGGTACCACCAATTGGGGAATCAATGACATCAAATCCGTTAATTCTGGCTAATGATGCTCTCTAGATGGGAATTCAGTAGCACCGAGATGCAATTTTGATAGCATCAACTCCTTAATAGGTAGCACAAAGAGTTATCTTAGTAGTATCTAGATTTATGAAATTCCCTGTTGGAATTTTGTGTCTTGTCAATACCACCAACATAGGTAGAGATAGCACCGAGCTGTCATATAAATGTTTGAATTACCTAAAATAAGGGATAAATAATATAAGTTTGAATGAAAGATGATAATTTAGCATAATTCAGTAGAAACACAAAATATGTAATGTAATAGTGATTCAAAGGTTAATAATGATAACCAATGCATAATATATCTCAAAATGAACAATTATGCACTAAATACATGGAAAAATTGTCTATAAAAGCCACTAAAAATCAATGCATAAATTTGGATTTCCATTTTGATGACAAGAGGTAGAATCTTTAAACAACTTGAAGTTAAGGTGGATTTATACTCCTATCATGCAACCCCCTTCCCAGTTTGAAGGTTATTTGAGATCATGCCAGATGAATCATATATGGAAATGGGGGCTATGTTGGGACAAATACTTCTATTATGCGACTTTGATATCACCCATCCCCTAGTTTATACTCCTATGATGCATGCAGATTCCATTTTGGTGGGAAATGGACTGCAACCAAGATACTACAATGTAGATTCTATTGTTCATCTCTATTTAAGGACTCACCTAATTTGATTAAAAGCATGCTTAAAGTGCCAGAAGGTCAGAACAATCTCTAAAAGGGACATGATGCCTCTATCCCCAATATTGGTGGTGGCATTATTTGACATTTTTTGTATAGTGTATATCTTGGTTGTGGTGTATTATGTTTCCAAGTGGGTAGAAATCTATTTTTGCAAGAGAAAATGACTACAAGGTTGTTTGAGAGTTAGTGAAATCAAACATTATTAACCATTTCAAAGTTCCTATGACCATGATTGGTGCTGGTGGTATCCATCTCATTCACAGAGTTTTTTAGAGAAAAGTGAAGGGCATGGCGTTAATGACCAAGTGTCTACTCCATACCATCCTTAAATGCTGGTAATTTAAGCTTTCCAATTTGGAGATAAAAATCATCCTTGAGAAAAGAGAGAGACCAGACCGTAAAGATTGGTCATGTCTTCTCATTGATGATTTTTGCATGCATAGAACAACATACAAGACCCATATTGGCACTATTATACTCAATGTGATTTATGGGAAGATATTCCACTTTCCAATTGAGTTTTAACACAAGTTCAAGTGGGCTTTAAGATCTATTGCTAGAAATATGGGCACAGTTAGAATATGGAGAAAGTTATAATTGAATGAGCTTCAGGAGCTGAGGCACGATGCATATGAGATCTCCAAGAGCTACAAAGATAGGATGAAGTTCCTACATGATAAAATAATCTAGAAGAAAACATTTGAGCTTAATTAATTTGTTTGGATGTACAACTCAGGCATGAAGTTCTTAGAAGCTTAGATCAAGATGGGATGACCCCTATAAGGTCAAACATGAGTATTCATCTAGATCAGTTGTGATTCAAGGAAGTGAAAAGAATAAAGAGTTGGTGTGGATGGGAAAAGAGTAAAGCCCGATGTGGAAGTTGGCCCTGATAAGGGCAACCAAAGTTTTGACACAGTGATGCTAGTAGATATAATCAAGGAATGAAGGACCAAAAGGCCTAGTTAAAATATAATGCTAACAGGATTCAACCCACATGGTTTATAATATTTTGAAGCATACAACTCACACTTTGGTATACTTTTATTTTTATGTTTCCCAAATACACACAAACACAGAAAATAATTGATATCTTCTCTTATTTTTGACTTGTGGACATAACAATGAATAGAACAATAGAGTGACACCAAAGTGAAAAGGTGAAATGAAAATTCAAGTTGGAATGATGGTCTTTCAAGTTTTAAACTTAAAATTTTTTGTAAACCCCTCAAAATGGATGTTCTCCATTAGAGAGGCCATGGTGATTGACTAGAACATGTGCAAACCTCATCTAGTCAAGTGGCAATTGAGAATGGTCATGTTATACCACAACATAATGTCATTCTATGATAGAATAGTCACTCTAAACTCTAAAAAGTGCCCAACCAATAATAAAGTCAACCAAAGTCAGTCTATTGAGAACAATTGTTCTCATATAGAGTGGATGTGGTACTTCAAGGTCTAATGATCATTTGATGGAAGAATAATAGTGGAGAAGACAAATAAATCTACTTTTATATAAGGAATGGAATCGGGGCCCAAAACAACCATTCTACAATGTAATGATTATGGTACCAAGACCCCATAACGAATGTTCTATTGTAGAGGGATCTTTCTATCTTGAGCCCCACAAATTAACTGAAGCTAATAGAGGGGCATCACCAATACCCTCTCCCATTTGTAACGCTAGAAAATGGTCATTCTACAACCTAGCTTCAATGCATCAGACTTGCCTTTATCTTATAACCTTTATTTTTCATCCTCAACTTGAGGAAGTGAAGGGTCTTCTCCAACCTCCAACAATCTTCCTCCGTTGTTCTTCAGCCCTGTTTCACCATCTTTTCAAATGAATTTCCCACCACTCATAAACCTAGAAGCATCACTCCTCTTCCACCAAAATCTTGATTTCATGAGCAAGGATGTAGGGATTAGGGAAAAAAGTGTTTGAAGGAGTCAAGAGCATCATTCCTCACCACCATTTCTGGAATGCTTCCAATCCTCCACCTCCATCCACAACCCCTCAATGTCTCCCTCCCACACTCCTACCCCTCCATAAAGATTTTCTACTCAATATTCTTGTTGTCATGATGAGGATAGATCCATATCCAATCCCAACTATTAAGAGGAAGAGATTACTCAATCTAAATATGATATGGAGAATGTGGTGGGGTCTATTGAAGTGGGATCCCCAAGGAATCCATATTTAGGAGTGAGGAAAGTTGCCTCATATTCATTAGATGTAGCACCATAGACATCACCTTGATCTGTACTATCTTAAGCAAGGAGGAGTCTAGTGGTGGATGAGTATGAAGAAGAGGATGATGATTCTACAAGGACATTGCATACCTGACTCTCCATCAGATCTAGATATGAAGAATACAATGATGAGGGATCATAGGAGGATGACAAGGAGAAGTTGTAGAGTGAGGCACCAAACGGTGTCTCAACTGAAGACTGACTATATGAAATTCAAGGAGGAGCTTGAAGGTAAACTTTATGGCCATGGAGAAAGAAGATGGAAACTTGGGACACACAAAGAATAATTTGGGGCTCATTTATCCCCAAAACATGTTGAGAATATCCATTGTAATATGCTAGGCTTTCTCACTACAATAAAATACATGGGTGCATTTTACTTTTAGTCAATTTATCATACCATGCAGACAAAGCAATATCCACATAGGTACACATGTCTTATTTGGATCACCCAAGAGCTTTTTTATCATACTTGAGGAGGTCAAGTACAAAGGGGGTAAAAGACATAATGTTCAATCTGCTTCGTAACACACATATCTTGACAACCTCCCAATTAAATAAATATTTTGCAACAAGCTATAAATTTGCAACCAAATTAGATAAAGGGCTCAATAAACAAAATATACTATGTGGCCACCCAATTTTTATGAAGAAGCTAACCAAACAAGATACATATCTTTCTAGGAAGTCAAATACTAGTAGGATACATAATCCTATAGTCATATACATTCAAGAAGTTGTTTCTAGTACTATCATTGGCCGGTATGATAATCAAGGTTGATTCTTACAAAAAGAAATGTTTGTAATTGGCTGGATACTCCATGGGAGGTTTTTGAATGTACAAGATATGATGATTGACCACATGAAGTCAATCCCAATAAAGAGCACTACATCCTTTTTCATGGTATGTATTGTGACTTCAATTGATCTTGCCATCAACTATGATTTGACAAGCCTTAAGAAAGCCACTAGTTGTAAATATTTGATCTAATATACTTGGTTTGGTTACATATGATTTCTATGAGGTATTAAAAATATCTTGATAACCCAAGCCCAAGTATCCTGATCTCGCACTGGATATGCCTTATCACACAAGACCCCTTTTGAGTGACATGGGGCCCACCACTATATTTCACATATTTAGAGGCACAATGGGAGGAAGACCACCCCAGGAAGACCTTTAGGGCATTTATAGTTAATATGCTTAGGGTTGAGGGATATGTGAGTGCAATTGATTAGATATAGTAGAAGTAGAGTAGTGCACATCGTGTGAGGAGACATACAAATATAGAGGGTGTACATTCATCATTTCCAATGAATGCCTACGACAAGTCTACTATCATGGCATAGTTGGAGAGAATGCAAACCATTCAAGAATAAATGTTCTCCTTGATCAGTGACTAATGCATTACCAGGAGAACCACACATACTCATATACATGCATATGTACAGAGGAACCATAGTGGGGAGAGGAGTACTAGAATAGTATATAAGGGTACCTTGAAATGTACTCGACCCCATAGGAAGATTGTTAGAGACATTACTACAAGTATCGACCACCTCACTTCTGCATAAGTTTAGAGGAGAACAAACTGCCTTCATAGTGATCCAATACCCTATCATACTAAGTTTTGTGTCATGTTGAGGACACCTTGATTTAAAAGCTCAGGGTGGTAGGATGGTGCACCCTTATTGATACTTGATTCCCTTGCTCTATCCCACCACTTTTTGTTAATTGATTTACTTTCTTATCTATATGCCTTATTATTATGCATTACATCCATTTTCATACCATGTAGCTCAATTTCTTGCTTGTATAATTAAATTGTTTTTGCAATTTTCTTTCCATGCCATTTCATTTTGTATTGCTTGTATCTTTTTTATAACATCTAGTGTGTGCTTAATTAGGATTACATTACTTGCATTTTATTGCTTAGTAAATAGACCTTGACTTGTTGAATGAGAAATTTGATACACTTTTATTGAAATTGCCAAAAATTTGGAACTCATTGCTAAGAGGTGTATTGACTTAATATCTATCTGATTGAATTGTATCATTGAGCATTGAAAAAATAGTCCACAATAGTATGTATCTATTTTTTCTAACTGCATCATTTGACTCTAAACATGTTTTCCATCTCTCTATTGAAAAGTTGTATTGTTGGTTGAAATACGATCATGGAAATCTATAAATGTTTAGGGTATTAGACAAATATTATGAGAAAGTATGGTTTATAATACTTTCTACTCATAATTTTCTTTGCCATTAACCAAAAGGTCTTTCTATATGCATATAGTCTTGATAGTATTCATGATGTTTTCATCATTCGGAGGGTGAAATATGATGGTGTCATCAATAGATTGTATGATGTGGTGGTTGTCGATTTATGTTAAGATGCCTTTTTATGCTCCAAATTTGAACATAAAGGCTAAAATAGAAGCCACAATGTCAAACTAGTATGATGATAAAGGGTCCCCTTCTCTAAGTCCCTTGGAGCTTTTAAAGTGTCCAAAAGATCTATTGACTAGAACAAATGAGTGACCTAATTTTAGGCAAGTTTAAATCCACTTTATCTGTTTTCTCTAGAAGTGACAACCTTTATGAAAAAATAGTAGGAATTTCCGACTGATGTTTTCAAACACATCATGAAATCTAATTTTATAGTGAGTGTGGCCATATTCTTGTATTGCAAGTCAAAAGTCTTTTGTTAGCCAAATATATGTGTCCTGAATTTTGCATCCTTTGATGAAGGTTGTTTGTTCCATACTAATAATATAATCCAATTGATGTAATCTGTAGTAATTTTGTACAAATTATTATTCATAAAAATATAAATATTGGCTAATCAATTCAGGGCTATGTGTATTCTTGATCAGTGCTACAAAAGCCTAATTAATATTAGTAAGGTCTATGAAGCTATGCTGGAAAAGCTTAATGTAAGTATTGTGAAGAAGGTTTTCAACAATGTCCTAGTTGTGTTAAGAGTAAGATATGTAGTAACCATCGAGACATGGAGACTTATCCCAGTCAATGTTGAATGCATCCTATTTTATTCTGTAGTGCAAATGGTTGTATAATATTGTATGGTTGTTTGATGTTGTTTTTGCATAGAGTATCCCCGTCTATTATGTTGTGCTTTGAGTGCAGTTATGGTTGAATAGTTTTTTCAAGTATGAGATGATATAATTATAATATTTACTCTATTAAATATGAACCTCTATCAAATTAAGGAGTGTGTATGTGTGAATCTTTTGTGTCTTCTACATATTTTGTGAAAGAATTTAGTTTTGTTATCACCTTTTCTAATCTATTGTTCCTTGGATCTTTGTTTCCAAATTATTTCTTGGTATAATATTTTTTTTGGTATGTTCACCCTCAAGCTCATTTTGATTTTGTTGCGTTTCTATATCTATTATTTATCAGGTAGAGTTTTAGCATTTTTGTACCAAATCTTGTCAGCAAATTTTGAGTTTTTGTCAAAAATTTATAAGGATGTCAAATAGACATTGTGTGTCTCCAGAGTTATCACCATGGTGACAATCTGTCAAGACAAAAATTTCATATTGGTTGTGATAGGTGTAAAATATTTCAGTAAGGATCTTTGTGATCCTTGGGAAATAAAAAGGTGATCAATATCATAGCCATATGATCAATTATGATTCAAGCCCCCACCGAGGATGAACTAAAAGGATATTGGTAGTCCCATGGGCTTGTTCAAAAGAATCAGTCTAGTATGGCCCAAGATGAGATCTTGGACCAAGTAACAAGTGTGTTGCTAATATAGATGTCGGTGATACCAACACTAGCAATGAACATATTTAACTGGTTTGTGTTGTTTGGAGTTTATGGTTAAAATCTTCTGTGTGAGACCTTTCATGATTTTATATGGTGCAAGTGATATCTCCACCTATGAGTCAAGGTTTTGTCTTTTGTTATTATCTAGGTTATGGAGCTTTAGAAAGAAGAGGCTTTTTGTGTGTTCTAGTTCCTGATAGACTCTTGAGAAGGTCCATGTGAAGTAATCACTAACATTTGTAAAGTATATAGTGACAGAGTAATCAGCTACGCTATGATTTGTACTAATGATTTATGAGACGCTAGGCCACAAGGATACCTCTACCGAATCCAATTTTAGGCTTCTTGATCTAATTTGTGATTTGACTTCCACCTATGGTTTTGGGATGTTGTTGAACTAGGATAGTTTTTGTTTCTTCTATGGGGATCGGATGAATTCTTTTGGCCCTCATGAAGTGCATAATAATATTTTAGATGATACCATACCACAAGAATTCCAGGATAATATTTTTATAATAATAGGGGGTGTTATGCAAAAATAAATAGTAAAATAAGAAATCAAATGCAAAATAAATTATCTTGTTCAATAACTAGTGTATGTGGTCTTTTGTTGGACCAGCATATATACTTGTCAGCCCATGTTTTCAATGGGGATCTTCTCTAAAATATATTTCTATATTTTTTGTGAAATCTATGAATGATATGTAATATTTCCAAGATTAACTTTTTTTGGCAGATCTAAATTTATTATATAATTTTCACTATGAAAATTTTCATATGTGTATCCTAATGTCTTACCAATTTTTCTCCCACGATCTAATTGATCATCATTCTCAAAATTTGATATCATCTTTATGAATCTAGATGTCTTCCATTGTGATTTTTCTTTTCCTTCGATTTGTTTTTTTTCATCAAGAGCTATGCATATACTCAAGTTTATATTCTCAATAGCTTGATTCAATTTTTGTGTTTTGTGTGTTTTGCTCCTCCAAAATCAAAAAGATATCTTGGTATATGTATGGTGGTACCTTGTGTTCTTTATATATAATATTGGCATTAGGATTTGTTGCTTGATTCCTCAAAAATTAGGTGATAGAGTACTAGGTCTAGGCCATTTGGAAAATATGTTCACGGTATTCTTCTTACATACCTATATATTACCTTATTGCTTATGTCCATTTTCTATTGCATGCGGTTCTTTATTATCACCGTTTTGGCACTTCATCCCGATGTTTGGTCTGGATTTATGCCCTTTAGGAGCAATCCTTATGTATGGGCGGTCTAAGATGACATTGAATGGTGTTTGTGGTGTTGATGCTTCTTCTACTTTGATACACGCATTAAATATGTATTTACCTACCATTAGTCTAATTTTAGTGTGAATATTTAAGTATCATGTAGCTGGAATTTGGCAAAATGCTTTTGGGTAGCATATAGGCTGAAGGGAGTCCAGGTGGATGTAGTGGAGTTTAGCTCCAAGAGATGTAGTAATTAGTTTGAAGATCTCAACATTCCATAGATGAGATGGTAGGCATGTGATTTCCATCCATCCTATCCTTCCTTCACCAGACAAATATGTTGGGTTTTAGGGGAGACAGAGAAGGCAGCAGAAACAAAAAATTTCTTCTCTCAAACCCAGAATAAGGAATCACGCCAACGTCTATACAATAGGAAGGATGGTTTGTAGAGGCATACCTTGTCCCGAGGCTTGATCGACGACGTTACCTCATGGCTTGTGCGGTCTTCACCTCTAGTCTTGGACGGTGTCTATGTAGCTCCTAGTCTCACCGGGACTGTCAGGATTGATAGTTGTCCTCCGAGCGGCAGAAGTCTCCTGCCTCTGAAGTAGTCCACACTGACCACCTGGAACTCCGATCTCCTTGTCCCATAAGGAATCGAAAGGAGTCGCACCCTCCTATTGGCGTACTAGTCACCAACACACTCTCCTGCAACCAGTTGCTTTTCTGCAGTTGTCTTTCCCTTATTGTGCCTCCCTTATCGGGTAGCACTTGCTCGGGCTCCCTCTCAGTTACCAAAATCAGAGAGAACGAAAACTTTGCAGAGCAACTAGTGTTCTAAGTTGTTTTTGTTTCTGAGAAGCCCCCAATACCCCTATATATATAGGAGGGTCATGGGACATGGTTCTCTACCCCGGGCAATGCGAGATTAAAGCAGGAGTAGAAGGGTTTGAGATTTTCCAAAAACAAGCAACTTGCGCCAACTGAACCGATCGTTTCACACCCTGAAACGATTGTTTCAGGTCCTGAGATGATCGTTTGGGACCTGAGCCGATTGTCTGGGGCTCTGAGCTGATCGGCTGGAGCTCTGAGCCGATCGGTTCATGGTCCTAATCCAACTTAAATTGACTTTCAAATTTGTTTCCAATCAATCAAATATTAATCCTTGTCCAAATCAAATTTGTACAAGTGAAACAAATTGTAATTGCAAAATAGTATTCTGACTTTCCAAACGATCTCGATTGGTCACATGAGCCGACCGGTTCAACAATTGAGTCGATTGTCTCATGACACATGAGTTGATCGTCTCACCAGTTGAGCCGATCGATTCATCAACCTGAGTCGATCGGTTCATCTCATGATCTGATCGGTTGGGGCAGCAGACTATGCAAAATCAGTCAATCATAGTTTCAATCAATCCAATACTCTAATCAATCAGTCCAACACCTTGAACACTATGATTTTGAGCTATCAATTAATTGAGTGTTTAATTGAACTATGAAACTCCTTTAGTAATCAATCTAAACATCGTTTGTGGATAAACTCCTCTTCCAGGTTAAATCCTATGTGTGTGACCCTGTAGGTCCATTTCACATTTGCAGTGAAAGTCCATAAGACTTATGACTTCACAAGAAAAGAGCAGTGCCTAGTCACACATCAGTGCTACCCAAGTGAAATAGAAAGTTGGAGAACAACTTTCAATCCTACAATCTGTGAATGGTGTTACAGCGAATGTATAATTCCTTTGTCATTGATATCCCGAATGAACTCAAGGCATGGAACAACCATCCTGTCAACATTCATTCACTTTCTTGATCTCAGAGTAGATTGGAGGATATATGTATGACATCAATATCACATACTGATTCATACATGTGTGCACACTTATCTCAATCCTACTCATCAAGTGGCCATGGATATCAAACTCCCTCAAGAGGGACAAATCCCATATCTATCATTCACCCCTCAAAATCCCCATGTGTCAAAGCCACCCAATCATCACCTTTATAACAACCCATGTTTCAGGATTGCATTTCATGATGTCAAAGTGTACCCAATGACATGTGTTGAGTGTAGTGATTTCAGGTCAAAGAATCACACTCACCACCATCACTGTGAGAACTGACTGTGACTACCATGTCATGGTTCCATGTGTCAAACTCATAGTGGGTTTGGCCGGTACACTTGTTCTCTAACAAGTACCTATGTGTTTGGTTTGATATCTCCATATCATGACTAATGAGATTCTGTCATCAACCAATACCACAATCTAGTCTTGTGTGTTATTGTTGTCTATCTACCTTCCACAATGACATCTGACTAGGGACATAACAAAAATGTACAAACTCTTAACATCTGTATGATCTCATTGTTCAGGTCCTCAACCTGAAAGCATACGTCATTGAGTACTGTCATTCTCTATACATTCAATCTGTTCTATCATTATCTCATATGACTGAACCAGAAAGAATTGGAAGCTTGCCTTTGATGTTTATCAAATAAATCTTAATGTATCCCACCAATCATCCCATGATTGTCTCTCAGGGCATACTTACCAACAGACTCCCACTTGCACTGTGAGCCAATCACCCTTGAATCATATTCATAGTGATCTTCAAACATGTCCCACATGTTACTATGCTCTAGTGCTAACATAGTGAGTTATGGCAACACTTTTCCAAAGTCGGTATTAACTGCATGTCTCTCATCTCTTCGATATACGTCACACGTATGAGATGGAGTTGTCGTAATATGCGATCTAGTATTTCTTTGCTAACCTTTAGCCACATTGCATGACCAAGCGCTCCTAACTTGTCATCAATGACCGAAATATCTATAAGTTCATCTCATGAACTTCCAGATACATATAGTATCCACTAATGTTCTCTAACACACGGATACTTGACTTTTCCTTTTAAAACAACTTTAATGGAATGTTTCCATTTATCAACAAACATTCACTTTTATATATCTCATATATATTTTGCGATTAATTTTCTGTCCTTTTCGGAAGTTCGCATCAGTGTAACTCTTTACACTGAACCCTTCCTTATTTCCATAGAACTAATGGTATTCCAATAACCCTTACTGGAATTAGACAGACATCCACTCGTCATGTCCCACATACGAGTTATCAGGATGAGCATATCATATTATCATGTCCCACATACAAGATGATAAATGCATTTCGTTCTTGCCATGTCCATACATGCAAGATAATGGGGTGATTACATACACGATAGATCCATATCTATTCTTAGTGTTCCCATTCTTCATAAGAATTGGACACTTGGCCTTAGGATACCAACTCCATGTAACATGGACAAGTTTTGTCCCACTGAATCTGTGCATATTGAACTCTTCAGTATAGATTGCCAATGTATGCACTCTCTTTTCAGGTCAAGAGGTTTTTGAGAACTATCTCTATAGATCTCTATTCCTATCACATAGGAAACGTCTCTATCTTCCCTAAAGACAATTTCCACTTTGGATTTCCATTCTAGAACATTTCCATTTCACATCAACATGTGGAATGTAAATACGCTCCCACTAAATCACAGATCCCTTCTTTATCTTTGACATATCAGTCAAATCCTTTGACCATATCATCAAAGTAAAGATCCATCTCTGAGTTTCTTGTACTTAATCAATCACATTGATTAGTCCATTGTAACGTATAGACTTCATTTGCATTAATGGATTCATAAACCTTATAGGTTGTGTCACGTACACATCCTTGTTTTATTCCTTATAGGAATGCGGTTTTAGTATCCGTATGCAAATCTATCAGTCATTAAGTTGCAATCAACAAGCATCATCCTTCTCAAAATGTTATCCATGTGTCTTAACGCTTAAGACTCAATTGCACTTATGTATTTTATCCCAATGGGTGCTACCATCAAGGTCATACCTTATGGTTTACATGGAAGTTATTTAGGATGTAATGGTCATAAACCATAACTCAAAATCCGGTTTCTCAATTTCATCTAGATAGTTGACTCATCACATGACCAACTCATCACATAGATAATCAAGGTGTATTTGTTAAGGAATTTGAGAACTCACAACACTTTGTGATTCTTAATATCCTTTATTAGTGTAGAGTATTCTTTATTTAAGAAGAATTTAGTTATTTGATAATCATCCTCTAACTCTTTAGAGTATGACTCCTTGTTGACTTAGACATCACCATGCCTTAATCATGAGCTCACTATGATACACTATCATAATCACTCACAAGGATCTCAAACATTTGGTTCAAGTATTTCATTCATTGATCTCATTAAGAATTAACACTTTACCAAATTCGTACTTCATCTATGATATTCTTGAACACTTCAAGATATTCATATTTGGTATTTCTCTAAACATCGTTTGAAGTATTAGCATTTGCTCCAATAGGTATGTAAATACATCATATGTATTATACCTAATGGGATAATCATTCTCCCGCTACTTCTAGTGAAGATTGATTAATCATGTCTAACAGATTCATGTCTCTTACTGGTTCTTTAACCAAAAGAGTCTAGATTTATCCATCATATGGAAACTAGAAATGAATTTCTTATGATTTAATGCTAATTTGATTGTTTGAGTTATCAATAACTTTTAGGTATCATTTTATCTTATGCATACCAAGTACCACAAGATAAATAAGGCATTGCCATAAAGATCATATCTTTTGGAATTGAAACATTAACTTTATTAATTGCTATCATTGTCATACAATATGCAAAAATAATGTGTTTCTATCCATTGGAAAATATGAAATAGCAGTTCATAACTCTATTACATGCCTTCAAGGCTGAAAATAAACTAAAGTACTCATATCTCAGGCGGCAACATTTGCCCCATTTATTGAGTGATTTACACTTTACATCTTGGTATCATATACCTCAAAAAGTGTTACAAGTTTATTTCATGACACCTTCAGGTGGAGACGTCAGTCGCCCCCTTCTTCTTTAGTTCTTCCAGATAGAGTGGACAATTCCTTTTCCAATACCCTGGCTTTTGACAATGGTGACAATTTGTTCTCTTGGTCATGCCTCCCTTGGCCTTGAGAGTTGAAGATGACTTGGGATGTTGGCTAGCATTAGAACCCTTCTTTGCTTTTCCCTTGCCCTTGTGCTTGGACTTGCCTTTCTTGTCATTGATCATCATCACAGACTTAGGCTTGTCCTTCTTCATCTGTGTCTCGGCTGTCCTCAACATGCCCAATAACTTTGTCAACGGCTTGTCAAAGTTGTTCATGTTGTAGTTCATCACAAACTAACTGTATGATTCTGGCAACGATTGCAGTATCACGTCAGTAGCCAACTCTTAGCTCAGAGGAAATCCCAGTCTCATTAGGTTCTCCACATACCCAATCATCTTGAGTGTGTGAGGACCAACTCGATCTCCTTCTGTCATGACACACTTGAACATCACCCTAGAGACATCATATCTCTCTTGCCGTGCTTGATCTTCATACATGTTCTTGAGATGTTGAATCATCTCAATGACACCCATGTTCTCATGTTGTCTCTGCAACTCTTGGTTCATGGAGTACAACATCAAGCACTTTGCATCAATGGCATCATCAGAATGCTTCTTATAAGCATCCCTTTCTGCCTTTGGTGCGGTAGGAGCAGGTTCCTCTGGAATTGGAGTACCTAGGACATAGAGCTTTCAATCTTGAGTGAGAACAATTCTCAATGTCCTAAACCAGTCGTGGAAGTTAGTCCCATTTAGCTTGTCCTTTTTAAGGACCGATCGCAAAGAAAAGTGATTGTTGTTTGTTGTCATTTATACTAGAAAAGGAAATATATGCAATTTAGTACAAAACTCAATTTTGACTTATTTGATTGATTTGAAAAGTTGACAATATAATTAGGACTTTAATTAATTATCGCTCCCACTATTTTTGTTCAAATTGATAGCCCTCTCCATCAATTCGGAAGATTGCAGCGTACAATCTTCTAGTGGGTCAAGATCCTAAAATCCTCTAAGTCATGGACCAGCTAGGGCTGTCACCCACAACTTAGATCTTCTAGGTAGGCAACTCTTGCCAATTGCATCATATGCAACTCTTGAAAGATGTCATATACAACTCCTTTCCATTATCACATCCATGCCTCAAGGTGCTAGATCCTATCTAGGTCACTTTGTTAAGTCTGACCCAAAGACAACACGATGAATATGCACCCTACTAGGGCAGACCCACATATCCATCCTTCACTCTTCCATGAGATAGACGGTGCACCACACTAGGGTGTGCCCACACTTGGCCGATCAATCTTTTCACACGTGCCACATTTGGAAGGCATCTAAAACTTTAATATTTAATGAGAGATTTGGTTTTATAGATACATATACATATCCAATCACCACAATACATAGTACGTATCATATACATGCTATATCCCACAGAAAACATGTGAAACGATAAAAGCGATGATTATGATCATCCTAATGTGATTCCTCGAGCCAAGAGGAATCACGATCATCTAGGTCTACATCACATGCAACTTGTACAAGATGAACTTTGTGCTTTTCCATTCTGGGTTTGATCAACTCATCTCCATGATTGAACGGCTTGCCATCAGGCTGGTCGGTTGGGTGCCACCAGCCGATCAGTTGGCTCCTCCAACCGAACGGTTCACCTGGTCATCGTGCATCTCCTCATGGCTACCACCTGCTCATCTCACTCCTCGAATCGGTCGTCTGGAACACCAACTGATCGGTTCACTCCTTGAACCGATCATCTCAGTCGTCGTCAGGTTGTCTGCCATTCTTTGACATAATAGGAAATAAAATATCTATCCTATTTTACATTTGAAAGGGAAACCCCAAGTTACATTTGGGGGGAGCAAAGGTAGGAAAGAAATCTTGAGCTATCTCGAATTACATCAGGAATAAGGAGGTAGGGAATCGGTGCGCAGACCGAGATGTAAGCAACCACATACAACCAAGCACACATACATAGGGTTTATTGGCCATAACCACGCTATACATCCACCACAAAACTCGTTTAAGGGTGATGTGTATTGAGTGCATTCATATTACATATCATATATGTATATTGGGATTTGTGGATTTAGGATTGGACATGTACAAAGCCAATTTTATTTGCATTGTATGCAATAAATAAAGGCGACAAACCAAAATCAATCATATCGATAATCCTAAAGTATAGAGCAGTTAACCTGGCTCTGATACCACAGTTGGGTTTTAGGGGAGACAGAGAAGGCAGCGGAAACAAAAAAAATCTTCTCCCAAACCCAGAATAAGGAATTGTGCCAACATCTATACAATAGGAAGGATGGTTAGTAGAGGTATACGTTCTCCTGAGGCTTGCTCGGCAATGTTACCTCGCGGCTTGTGCGGTCTTCACCTCTGGTCTTGGACGGTGTCTGTGCAGCTCCTGGTCTCACCGAGACTGTCGGGATTGATAGCTATCCTCCGAGAGGCAGAAGTCTCCCGCCTCTGAAGTAGTCCACATGGACCACCTGGAACTCCAATCTCCTTGTCCCACAAGGAATCATAAGGAGTTACACCCTCCTATTTGCATACTAGTCACCAACACACTCTCCTACAACCAGTTGCTTTTTTGCAGTTGTCTTTCCCTTGTTGTTCCTCCCTTATTGGGTAGCACTTGCTCGGGCTCTCTCTCAGTTACCAAAACTAGAGAGAACGACAACTTTGTAGAGAAACTGGTGTTTTGAGTTGTTGTTTTTTCTGAGAAGCCCCCAATACCCCTATATATAGGAGGGTCATGGGACAGGGTTCTCTACCCCGAGTAATGCGGGATTAAAGCAGGAGTAGAAGGGTTTGGGATTTTTCACAAAACAAGAAACTTGCGCCAGCTGAACCGATCGTTTCAGGTCCTGAGCCGATCGTTTGGGACCTGAGCCGGTCGTCTGGGGATCTAAGCCGATCGGCTGGAGCTCTGAGCCGATCGGTTCGTGGTCCTAATCCAACTCAAATTGACTTTCAAATTTGTTTCTGATCAATCAAATATTAATCCTTGTCCAAATCGAATTTGTACAAGTGAAACAAATTGTATTTGCAAAATAGTCTTCTGACTTTCCAAACGATCTCGGTTGGTCACATGAACCGACCGGTTCAACAATTGAGCCGATCGTCTCATGACACATGAGTCGATCATCTCACTAGTTGATCTGATCGGTTCATCAACCTGAGTCGATCGGTTCATCTCATGAGCCAATCGGTTGGGGTAGCAGACTGTGCAAAATCAGTCAATCATAGTTTCAATCAATCTAATACTCTAATCAATAAGTCCAACACCTTGAACACTATGATTTTGAGCTATCAATTAATTGAGTGTTTAATTGAACTACTAAACTCCTTTAGTAATCATTCTAAAAATCGTTTGTGGATAAACTCCTCTTCCAGGTTAAATCCTATGTGTGTGACCCTGCAAGTCCATTTCACGTTGGCAGTGAAAGTCCATAACACTTATGACTTCACAAGAAAAGAGTGGTTCCTAGTCACACATCACTGCTACCTAAGTGAAATAGAAAGTTGGAGAACAACTTTCAATCCTACAATCCATGAATGGTGTTACAACGAATGTATAATTCCTTTGTCACTGATATCCCGAATGAACTCAAGGCATGGAACAGTCATCCTGTCAACGTTCATTCACTTTCTTGATCTCAGAGTAGATTGGAGGAGATATGTATGACATCAATATCACGTACTGATTCACACATGCGTGAACGCCTATCTCAATCCTACTCATCAAGTGGCCATGGATATCAAACTCCCTCAGGAGGGACAAATCCCATATCTATCGCTCACCCCTCAAAAGCCCCATGTGTCAAAGCCACCCAATCATCACCTTTACAACAACCCATGTTTCAGGACTGCGTTTGATGATGTCAAAGTGTACCCAACGACATGTGTTGAGTGTAGTGATTTCAAGCCAAAGAATCACACTCACCACCATCACTGTGAGAACTAACTGTGACTACCATGTCATGGTTCCATGTGTCAAACTCACGGTAGGTCTGTCCGGTACACTTGTTCTCTAACAAGTACCTATGTGTTTGGTTTGATATCTCCATATCATGACTAATGAGATTATGTCATCAACCAAAACCATAATCTAGTCTTGTGTGTCATTGTTGTCTATCTACCTTCCACAATGACATCTGACTAGGGACATAACAAGAATGTACAAACTCTTAGCATCCGTATGATCTCATCGTTTAGGTCCTCAACCTGAAAGCATACGTCATTGAGTACTATCATTCTCTAGACATTCAATCTGTTCTATCATTATCGCATATGACTGAACCAGAAAGAATTGGAAGCTTGCCTTTGATGTTTATCAAATCAATCTTAATGTATCTCACCAATTATCCCATGATTGGCTCTCAGGGCATACATACCAACAAAAGAGTCTCCCTATTCCAGGATCCACTTCGAGACATCCCATAAAAGGAATCATGCTTCACTTGGGACAATGATAGTAAGGCCCACAAGATTTTCAATGCTTTCCAGAATGATGTACAAGAGTTGAAGTTGAGTTTTTTGGCCTAGTAAAGGACATACCTGATATTAAGTGTCACAGACTCTTTGTGACATCAAAAGATCTAATGGTTATAAATGTGCTTTATGCACAAGGGCTTTCACAACATGTAGAATCCAAGTTAACACACTCTCAATACACATGCAAGCACATGGGCTCATGATATAGTATAGAAGTGGCAAGTTAGGGGTTGAATTGATGGAGGAGGCACTACAACTAGTGTATTTTAGTTCCTAGTGTGGAGACTAGGGTTTTAGTAGTTTAAGGTTGTTTTGATTGAATTAGACTAAGAGAGCATACAATTAAAGAGAGAAAAATTGAATCAGGTGGAACAACCATTCCAAGTGGAATGGTCTTGGTGGTTGAGTGTAGAATGGCCATCTCAGGTGGAATGGTTGTAATGGTTGGGTGAAGAACGAACGTAATTGGGAAGAAGGATCATGGCAAAATGGGTGGTTCTATAGGGATTTGAAGGAATTGGTGTCTCTCCAGGATGATTGTGGTGGAATGGAATAGTTTTTTTGGCCACCACTCACCATGGTCGTTCTCATCTAGAGATGTTTATTCTAAGGGCCACTATAGACTTTATGATCTATTGTTTATTTGGACCCGAGTAGAATAACTATTTTTACTAGAATAATCATTGTTAGGGATTTTCCTTGCACTTGTATTCTTCACTTTATCATGAATTAATATTTTTCCCTAACTTTGATCCTTGGGCACTTGAAGTTAGTCAGGGTTGATCTTGGCACCATTTTAGAATCCTTCAAGCTTGGTGAATTCCTTGGATCTATGTCCTTCTCTCCCATCCATCAATGAGTTTTCAAGTATCTATTAACCATTAAAAAGAATCTGTAAGTGTGTTTGACATATAAATGATTTATTGGGTATTTTGCATGCATTATAAATATATTAACATGATAAATGAGAAAAAAAGACATAAGATCAATACCCAAACTAGGGTTTCCTCACCATCCCAATCTTAAAACATTACTTGTCCTCAAGTATGATACAACTAAATCTCTTTTTCCATTTTAACAAATATGAAATGACAAATGCATTGAAAATTATGTATATTGCTAAACAAAATGAACTATGACTTCATACATGTAATACACCCTATCCTATCCATTTTACAAACCCAAAGTAATCAAATCACAAGAATGATTAACTTCCCAGATTGGGCATCAAGAACTTGTTCAAGCAAAGTAGTATTCATAGTTCTATGGGTAAAAATTGTTTCATGCTAGGATTAGTCAAAATAGCTCAAAACATCCTTTCACTAAAAAATGATCAACCATATTTGTCAGTCCATGCTGCATGGCCCATGGAGGTTATGAAAGGAATTGGAGTGATACTACATAGGAGAAATCTTCTTTGCTTTTATTTCATTCAGGTGCCATTACATAGGGGCACCTTTTTTTACATTTTTCTTTCTTTGCCCTTTCTGTAGCTAGGCTTTAGGTGGTAGGAAGAAGAGGAGGGGAGGAAGAATCGGCTATCCCAAGCTTTTTTATGGTGGTGACTTATACTTTTTTGTGATTTTTGTCATTTTCTTACATGAGGTGGAGGGATAAGAAATGATATAATATGGTGGATGAAGATAGTGGTCCAGTATTAGTGGTCCATGATCAACAAGCCCAAGTTTCTATGTGGATCATTAACCTTAAATTACGCGCATGGTATTTATTCAACAAGAATTTGGTCATCGGTAATAACAAAGAAACCACATGGACCGTCTAAATAAAGAACAAATATTGTTAAAAGTAATCGCCTTGGAAACATATCAACAACAAATACCTTACACATTTTAGAGATATCTCAACTACTTTTATCACAAAATTAGTAAACAAACATGACTTGTATTTTTTGAATTCCACTCCTCACAAGTGATATGGGCACATTTCTTTGCTATTTGCTTTACAATCACAACAAATTATGACATTCTTATATTTCACTTATACTACACTAACTCTTTCCTTGATTCTAGATACAACAAAATTTAGTGAGTTGGCTACATATATCATATGTAACATTTCATATGAAAATGATAATAGGGTGCTCGATTCTATAAAAAAGCAAACATTTTATTATTGCTCGGGTGCACAATTCACTCGATCAATAGATGTCTTCATTACTATCTAGGTGGTTCTAGTTCAATATTCATTATCAATCAAAATACTAATGATGCAACCCTAGTTTGGGTCATACATTTCAAAAATGCCAATGATATGATCTAGTCCCCCATGCATCTATAAATCTCTAAGATGGTTAACCTTCACAAAGTGTTGTTTCTACTGAATCTTTATTGCTGACATGATGTCAGATGTTGTGCAACCACCACAATGTCTGATGCTACTAATTTTTTTTAACTCTATCTCCCTGCTATGGTGGGATGTATTATGTGGATACCACACCCACATACTCTATAATTTTATTACCCTTCAGGTTGCACTAGAAATTGGGTCATGTCATGTGGATTTTGGATCGAGATGTTCAATATTCTAGATATTGAATAATAAATGAATTTTAAAAAAATGGGCTAGGTCTGCATTATTTGGGTCTCATACAACTGAAAATGGTTATAAATGATAGAAATTAGTATCAAAATAGATTACACAATTTTGGATCTTATCAAGTCAAAACAATTCCAGCCCTACCTTCAAGGGTAGGATTGCCTCTAGGGTTATGAACACATGAATCTGACACTTTTGCTAATAATATCTTTATCCTTTTAGATTACTAACTATTTTTTCCATCCTTATCATTCATCATGGTAAACACTCCTAGTTCTTCCTCACTAATGTATGTGATGTCATACACTAGTATGAATGGGTTATTAAAAAAATCATATAGGAATCCATCAAAGTCAATTTACTAGACATATCTAAGATACTCAAGGAGAGATACCTACAATAAGGTCCAAAACTACATCTCATCCTACTAACTCATAAAGTGAAGTTGTGAAATACTAAACATCATATCTTAATGACAACTTCACATAGTACTAAACCAAAATAGAAACAATGTAGATTTTCTTAACAAAATAGTCATTGAATCCCATTTACAACCAGATGATACACCAAAAGGACCTCTTGCATCGGGTGAGACCATCAACTCTAAATATAGATCTACAGTTGTAAGTACAAAAGAACTACACCTACCTTGATTCTATCTATAAGACAAAAGTAATGAGGTGGCTACATATATCAAATGGAACATTTTGAGTGAACATAATAACAGGGTGTTCAATACTACAAAAAACAAACTTTCCATTATCATTAACGTCAACAATTCACTGTATCAAAAGAATTATTTATAACTACGTAGGTGATTTTAGTTCAACCTTGGCAAGGAAGGACAACCCTGAAGACTTCACTATCAATCAATATACTAATAATGCAACCCTAGTTAGGGTCTTACTTTTCTAATATACCATTTCTATGATTCAGCCCCCCCCTCACACATCTGTGAATCTTTGAGATGGTCAAGCTTCATTGAATGGTGTTTCTATCGTCTCTGCATTGTTTACTGGATGATAGATGTTATCAATCCACCACAACACTTTATGTCACTAATTACTTTTATGTACTCTACCTCCCTACTGTAGTGGTATGTATTAATGGGAGCCCACACCCACATGATGTGTACTTTGATTACCCTTGAAATAGTGCTAGAAATTGAGTCATATCATGTCAATTTTGAGACAGGTGTAAAACATTCTTGAAACTAAATGTTAAAAAAATCTCCAAAAAAATAAAATGTGGGTCAGGTCTGGCTTATTTGGGTCTCATACAAGCAAAAATGCACACAAATGAAAGAAAACAGATTTGGCAAAATTGCACATTTTGGGATCTTGTAAGGTTGAAAATTGCAAGCCCTACCTTCAAGGTAGGATGGTCTCTTGGGTTAGGGACACAAAAACCTAACTCTTTGCTAATAATAGATTTATCCTTTTGAACTAGTGGCTATCATTTTCATCTTTATTGTTTGTCAAGGTTGGCACTCCTCATGCTTCCCCACAAATTTATGTGATGGCATACAGTGATGTGAATGGGTTATTAAAAAAATCATATGAGATTGCAACAAAGTCACCATACTAACCATATCTAGGATACTCAAAGATAGGTGTCAATAGCGAGTTATGTCTCTACATCTTGTCCTACTAACTCATGATGTGAAGATAACATCATAGCTTATTAACAACATCAGATAGTACAGGTAACTACATACAATGTACATTTCTTTAAAAAAGGTCATCAAATCCCATCTACAACCATATGTAACGTAGAAGGAACCTTTTACATGGATTGAGACCGTCTACCCTATATAAGGATCTACAATAGTATCGGTACAAAGAACTTCACTTTCCTTGATCTATAAGATGGAAGTTATTGAGTTGGTTACATATATCATATGTAACATGTGGAATGAATGTAATAACATGGTATTCAATATTACATAAAAGAAAAGTTTATATTATTGTTGCCATCAACAATTCACTAAATCAATAGATGTCTTCATAACTATTTAGGTATTTCTAGTTCAATCTTGTAAAGGGAGACCGGCCCTAGAGCCTTCACTATCAATTAAATAAATATTGATGCAACACAAGTTGATTCATCAAGTTCGAAGATTCCACATATATGATGCAATCCCCCATGCATCTATGAACCTTTGAGATGGTCAACCTTCACCAAGTGTTGTTTCTACTGATTCTGCATTGTTGACTTGATGTCAATTGTTATGAAGCTACCACAATGTTGTGATGTTTCTAATTCATTTTTATGTATTATATCTCCCTGCTACAATGATATGTATTAAATTATCTCACACTGACAAACTATGTACTTTTCTAACCATTCGAGTAGGGCTGAAAATTGGATCATATCATGTCAATTTTGGTTCAAGATGTTTCACAATCTTTAAATTGAATGTTGAAATTAAATCTTCAAAAGAGATTAATTTTGTGTCAGATCTATCTTATTCAAATCTCATACAACCAAAAATTCTCACAAATGAAAGAAATTAGTTTTGGGACAAACTACACATTTTTGGGTCATATCATGTCAAAAATCACCAGCCCTACCTTCAAAGGTAGAGTGGTCTCTTGGACCAGGGACACATACACCTAACTCGTTGCTAATAATAGCTTTATCCTTTTAGACTACTAGCTATTTTTTCATCCTTGTTGTTTGTTATGGTTGGATCTCCCCGTTCTTCCTCACTAGTGCATGCGATGCCATATACTATAATGAATGGGTTATTAAAAAATTATAAAGAAGCACGTCAACATCATGATACAATCCATATCTAGGATACTCAACATGAGGTGTCAATTGTAAGGTCTGACTCTACATCTCATCCCACTAACTCATGATTTGAAGTAGTGAGCTAGTGAAAATCATACCTTAATGACAACATCAAATAGTACCTATCCAACTACATACCATATGGATTTTCTAAAAAATATTCATCAAATCCCATCTACAAGTACATGTTGCATGCAAGGAACCTTTTACACAGAGGGAGACCATATAACCTATATAAGGATTTACAATAGTATCAATACACAAGAACTCCACTTGCTTTGATTATATTTGTAAGATAAATGTTAGTGAGTTAACTACATATATCATATTGAACACTTTGAATATACGTAATGACATGGTGTTTAATGCTACAAAAAGGAAACTTTCTATTATTGTTGACAACATCAATTCACTCAATCAATAGATGTCTTCATAATTGTTTAGGTGATTCTAGTTTAATATTCACAAGGAAGGCCATCCCTAGGGCCTTTACTATCAATCAAAATACTAATGATGATGTCATTGATATGATATGCTCCCCCACACAACTGTTAATATATGAGATGATCAACCTTCACCAATTGTTTTTTTACCTTCCCTCTACTCTCATTTTCCATTTCATTCGCTAAGTTGTTCCCTCATCTCTTTCACTATCGGCTTCTGAAACCAAACTTGTGAACTCTAGAGAAGTAAAGATTCAACAAGAAAGTAGAATTGGCTTCAAACAAAGAGGTTGGGATGTTCACTTCAATGATTTGACTCCACATTCTCATTATAATATTGATTAAGTTGAATTATTGATCAAAGGAAGGCTCATTTGCTAGACAATGAGCAACATTTTCACCTTTCCACTTCAGTTACTCTGCTTTTCTGGCTTTTTTTTCAACGGAAATCATCATATATTACTAATGAGGTCATCTTTTACATCCTTCATACAAAAGTTGGGGAAATCATCAACCCAACAACAAGAGACGTTCTGCCTATTGCCCCATTTAGCCAAATTGTGGGCAACCACATTACAATCCCTGTTGAAAAAAGAAAAGTTACATAACTGAAATAAAGCCTTGGCCACCTTGATCTTCTCAATAATTTTCAAGTAAGGGGTACGCCCGGAAGCCAACATATTGATATCAGCAGCAACAGAGCTAGCATCTGTTTCCACTTCAACTTTGATAAAACCCCATTCGATCACTTTCCTTAATGCCAACAAAATCATTGTAGCTTCAGCTTCTTTTCTCTTCCATTTCCCAAAGCAGTTCCAGTATGATGCACCCACCAGCTGACTGTATTGATTTCTGAAAATAGCCCCAACAGTGACTTTGTTTTGCGCCTCTGAACAAACTGAGTCAGTATTAATTTTGATTCTACCACCATCTGGTCTTTGCCACTGCTTTATCTTGCTCTTCTTTGTAGTCATAAGCCTAAAGCTATCCATAATATTACCCTGAGTTGACCAAGCCAACAGATTGGTAAACAGAGGAATAGGATCGACCTTTTTCTTGCTGAAGATCATCTCATTTCTGACTTTCCAGTTTGTGGCACAGGCTATTATAATATTAACCACTGTAATCTTATCAATCCTCCTGATAATCCCGTTCCATCTCCCTTCCATATCTCTTCTCGGTATTTGGCTTATGGTGGGCAGCAGTCTTAGGTGTACCCATAACACTTTCGCCATTTTACAATCAAACATAATGTGATAGCTATCTTCATGAGGATGGTTGTAGAACTGACAGGCCTCCTCAATCTGCATATGCCGTCTAACCAGGATGGACCCATATGCCAGATAACCTTTGCACATCCTCCAGACAAAAGCTTTAAACTTAGGCGGGACTTTTATTTTCCATATTTCCTCCCAGACGGATTTAACCCCTAAAGGGTTTGCATTGAACTCAAAGTCCCCAAAACCCAGCCAGTAAGCTATTTTAATAGTGAAAATACCATCCTTTGTTGGGTACACGTAGAGAGTATCTGTCTCATCGAATAAGGGTGGATATCTACTCAAGGCTTCAATATCTTCATCCGAGAAGAGCTCCATGATGTACTCCTCCTTCCAAGATAGCATGTCTTTATCTATGATTTCTGACACCAACCATTCTTCTCCATCACTGATGAACTTAGGTTTGTCACAGTAGCCCTTTCTGTTCGGTAACCATTGTTCGCCCCAGAGTCTCACCTTTGAATCTTCCCCAATGCACCACCTCAGGCCTTCCTTCATCAAAGATTTCGCCCCCAGATACTTCACCAAGTATAACTAGGATCGAAACCTCTATAAGCATCTATGATAGTTCCTCCTCCATAGTACTTCCTCCGATATTACTTTGGCACACAAGGACTCTCTATTGGAGTGCAAGCGCCACGCTTGCTTAGCCAATAAAGCTAAATTAAATGTTTTTAGATCCCTAAAGTCGTGGCCGCCCTCCTTTTTAGACTTGCAAAGCTTGTCCCAAGAGCCCAATGAATCCTTCTTTTTATTTATGTGGTGCCCCACCAAAAGTTAGCAATCATTCTCGTAATGTCCTCGATGATGTTGCTCGGCAGCTGGAACACACCCATCATATAGGTGGGAAGAGCTTGGACTATTGATTTGATTAGTACTTCTTTATCAACCTAGTTAAGAACCTTCTCCTTCCACCCATTCAGCATGTTCCACACTCTATCAGTTATGGCTTTGAAGGTAGCCTTCTTCGACCAACCTATGACAATAGGCAACCCCAAATACTTGGTATGCTTGTCAACTTGATGCATATTCAGAATCCCTCTCACCTCATCTTTCTTTGCTGTATTAACATTCCGGCTAAAAGACACCTCTGACTTTACAATGTTAATCTTCTGCCCAGAAGCTTTTTCATAGAAGCTAATAATGTTAGCTATCGTTAAAGCTTCCTGCGGTGTAGCCCTTCCGAACAAAATGTTGTCATCAGCAAAAAATAGATGAGATATGACCAGTCCTTTCTGGTTAGCCTTAGCTCCATGTATGAGGTTCAGATCAGCAGCTTTCCTAAGCATATTAGAAAAGGCATCATCTCAAAGGAGGAAAAGATACAGAGATATTGGGTCCCCCTGTCTAAGTCCCCTTTGTGGCACAGTGTGCCCTTTCTGTCTCCCGTTTATGATAAAAGAGAAGGACGTGCTTGAAATACATTTGGATATCTTCTTGCACCAGCTTCTGTCGAAGCCAAAGGCCATCATGACTTGTGAGACGAACTGCCACTCAACCTGGTCATAGGCTTTACTCATATCCAGCTTGAGTGCCATAGTGCCTCTCTTTCCTTTCTTCTTCCTTTTCATTTTATGGAACATTTCGAACGCAATCAAAGCGTTGTCAGTGATTAAACACCCTGGTATAAAGACACTTTGATTATCCGTAACTATATCATCAAGGAGGAATTTCATTCTGTTCACCATAACTTTTGAGATTATCTTATATAAGGTATTGCACAAGATGATTGGTCAGAATTCATTCATACTTTTTGGGTACCTGCACTTAGGAATAAAAACAACATTAGTATTGTTAATGCTTCTAATATCCTCCTTATCCTTCCACCAATTCTTCACATAACTAACAACATCCTTCCCACAAATGGACCAGAAAGTTTGGAAGAAACCTGCATGAAACCCATCAGGGCCCGGAGCTTTAGAAGGATTCATATTGTCTAAAGCCTCCCACACCTCCTTACTATCAGGCTCCATCACAAGGATTTTGTTTGTGTCATCATTAACCATAGTAGGTATATCATCGGTAGCTTCCTTGATATTGTTGGCATTCAAAGACGTGAACAGATCTCTATAGTAATCTACAATAACCATCTCCACCTCAGTCTCCCCCTCCACCCAATTCCCATCTTTATTCATAATTCTGTCAATGTTATTTCTCTGTCTTCTTTGGCTGGCAGCTTTGTGAAAATAGGAAGTGTTACAATCACCGTCCTTCATATAAATAGTGCACACCCTCATAAACCAGTAAGTCTGATTTATCCTGTGTAGATTGGCCAGCTCCTCACTCAGCTTTCTACATTTGTCAAAGGAGAATTGGTTGGTAGGTTCAGCTTGGGCGTTCAGAAGCTCTTTTTCTATCTTTTTTATTGTCTTCTTTGTACTGCCAAACTTGTGCTCAGCCCATTCCCTGAGCTTCTTCTCACAGCTACTGATCCGTTCAGTGTGCTTATCTCCATCCTGTCCCCAGCCCAGTTCAACAACCGCATTACATTCCTGGTCGGTAAGCCAATAGTTCTTGCACTTGAACTCCCTTCTGCCATAGAAATTTGATTTCTTCTTCTGTGTATCAAGAATTAAAGGTGAGTGATCAGAGCCCAGCCGAGGACACACCCGGACCCAGGCATTAGGGTAGCAGCCACACCAATCCGAACACCACAACGCTCTATCAAGCTTTTCCTTTATCAAAGTTTTCATCATTTTCCCTCTCTCCCAGGTAAAAAGATAACCCACACAGCTTATGTCAACCCAATTGCATTCAGTAACTGCCTCTCTAAAATTATTGATGTGTCTGCGAGCCCCCACCACACCCTATACCACAACAATTGATGTTGCTAATTTGTTTTTATGTACTCTACTTCCCTACTATTGTGGGATGTACTAAGGGGATCCCACATCCTCATACTACGTACTTTTCTTACCCTACAAGTTGGTCTGGAAGTTGAGTCATGTCATATCAATTTCTGGTCGAGATGTTCAACAATCTTAAATTTGAATGTTAAAATAAAATCTTTACCAAAAAAATTCAGGTCAAGTCTGGCGTATTCAGGTTTCATAAACCAAAAATGCTCAGAAATGAAAGAAATTAGGTTAAGAACAAATTGCATATTTTAAATCATGTTAGGTTGAATACTGCTAACCCTACTCTCAAGGATAGGATGGTCTTTTGGGTCAGGGACGCACAAATCTAACTCTTTGCTAATAATCACTTTATCCTTTTGGACTACTAGCTGTGTTTTTTCATCCTTATCATTCTCATGGTTGGCACTACTCGTGCACTAATGTATGCAATGACATACACTAGTATGAACATGTTATTAAAAAAATCATATAGGAGTGCATCAAAGTCACTATACTAGACATATCCAGGATACTCAGGGAGAGATGTCGACACCAAGGTTTGACTCTACATATCATCCTACTAACTCATGATGTGAAGTTGTGAACTAGTGAAAATCATATCTTAATGGAAAAAAATCAAATAGTACCCATTTAAACTACATACAATGTGGATTTTCTTAAAAAATAGTCATTGAATCACATGTACAACAAGTTGCAAAGAAGAGACTGATTGCATAGGGTGAGATCATTTACCTTGTATATGAATTTATGGTATCAGTATAAAAGACTCCATCTACCATGATTCTAGCTACAAGACAAAATCTAGTGAGTGGGCAACATATATCACATGGGACATTTAGAATGAACATAATAGCAGCTTGTTCAATGCTAACAAAAAAGTAAACTTTCTACTATTGCTAACTAGTGTGTTTTTCCTTTAGGGACACACACTATCCAATTGAGTTTGATTAGGTGCAGCCCTAAAGGGGTTTTGAACACAATAGGGATCTTTTAAATTTATAAGGGGCCTACAATGTGCAAGCATTGAGATCGCATTATAGTATAGGCAAGCAGAAAGAATAGGGTCGATCCATAGGGAGAAAAGGGGGCACTAGAGCTAGTTTAGTTTCAGCTAGGTTCCTACTATGGAGTCTAGGGTTGAAGGGTTTAAAGTTGGTTTGTTAATTACAGTTTTTTTTTGAACATGTTTGTATGTATGCCTAGAGAGACAATCATATGATGATTTTGATGGCATATCTTAAAGGATTGGATTAATAATAAAGACAATCTTCAGATTCATTCTGTTTGACTTAGTTATGAGATAATGAGAAAACATAATAAATGTATAAAGAATGAAATAACTCAATGATGTATGTCTTTAGCTTGATGATTTGAACAATGAGATCATATGAATGTTAAGAGTATGCACATTCTTGTTACGTCCCTATTCAGATGTTATTGTGGAAGGCTAATAGACAACAATAACACATAAGACTAGAGTGTGTGTTGGTTGATGATAGAATCTCATCAGTCATGATATGTGATATCAAACCAAGCACATATATACTTGTTGGAGAACAACATATCAGACAGACCCACCTTGAGAGTGATGCATGGAATAATAGTTGGTGCTCATAATCATCTCTCATGATGAAGGTGGTGAGTGTGGTTCTTAGACCTAAAATTACTATACTCAATACATGTAGTTCATTGTACTTTGACATCATCCACCATGACCTTGAATAAGGGTTGCCATAAAGGTGATGATCAGATACACAGTGACACATGGGGATGACTGTGAGTGACGTAGATGGGATTTTTCCCTCCTATAGGAGTTTGATATCCTTGTCACTTGATAAAACATGCACATGCACATGTGAATCAATATATGATATTGAGGTCACATATATCTCAGAAAGTCTGCTTTAGATCAAGAAACATGGATTGAACATTGAGAGGATGATGATTCCATGCCTCAAATTCAATTTGGATATCAGAGACAAAGGAATTATACAATCATTGTAACACCAATCATAGATTGTAGGTTGAAATTGCTCTCCAACTTCCCATTACTTGGGTAACAATGATGTGCTACTTGATGCCTCTCTTTGCTTATGATGTCAGAAGTCGGTTATAGACATTCACTGCCAATGTAAATTGGAACCTATAGGGTCACACACATAGGATACACTTGGAGTCAGAGTTCATTCATGAATATGGTTTAAAATTTGATTACAAAAGAGTTAGGTAAATAATTTAAACAATATTGGTTGAATATTGGCTGACTGAACTATGAACCAACCGGTTCAAGTGTTGAACTGATCATTTTAGTATGCCAGGTCAATTGAACAAACTTTAGCAATTCTGGACCATGAACCGTCTAGTTCAGGAAGTGAACGAATCGGCCTGGGTCCATGAACCAACCGATTCAGATTGTGAACCAAGCAGTTGGTGGATCAATTTGATTGATTCAAGTATTTGTGCTAACATCATGTTGTAAATTAAATCAGATAATAATTGCCAATATAATTATGATTGGGAAACATGATTAAATGACCAATTCAAGGGTTGAACTGAATGTTTCTCCACTCGTAGGTTGTGAAAATTTGTGAAATTCTAGTCCCTTCCCCTCCCACTTAGACTGGGAACCATGACCCTGACCCTCCTATAAATAGAGGGGTATTGGGGACTTCTCAGACAACAACTCAATTGCCTATGACAATTGTTTGTCTTCTCTGGTTGTGGTAACTGAGAGAATATGAGCAAGTCCTACCCGCTGAAGGGAGGGATAGTAAGAGAGAACAATTGTAAGAGAGCAAGTTGGTGCTATTACACCAACAGAGAGGGACAAATCCTTCATGGTTGTTCTACTAGAACAACATGAGTTCCTGGTTGTCCTTGTGGACAACCATAGAGGTGAGAAGGGAAAGGTTTTCCCACTAGAAGGACAATTTGAGGTTGTTGTCTGTGGTGTTCAACTAGGAGTTGTTCAGACATGTTTAAGTATGACTTGAAGAAATTCGCATACTGTAACAAGAAATAGTCATTGGACTTTCTCCAGGATCAAGTATGACCTCATAAACCATCCTTCCCATCACATAGTTTTTGGCATAATCGTTTGTTAATATGGGAATATGGAAAATAATTTTTTTATTTCCACTGCCAGTCTGATGCCATATTTCCCAATAGTGGTATCAGGGTGATGTCAATCTACTACGTTTTGGGATTAAATCACTATGATCATATTTTTGGTTTTACCTTTTATTTATTGCATATGATGCAAATATTTAAATGACTAGTGTACATATCTGATTAAAGACCACATACAATCGCAAAATAATATATATATATGATATGATATATATGAAATTTACACACTTTGTCCTAAAAATAATTTTGATGGTAGATGTGTAGCATGATTAGGGCCAATAACCCATATATTTGTGTATGGTTGGATGATTTGTTTATTCCTATTTATATCTTAGTTTGCATACCAAGCCTCTACCTTCTTCTTCCCAATGTAAAAGTATTATTCTTTGGTACCTATGCTCCTCTTGAATGTAAATTGAGGTTTCTCATTACCATGTAATTAGTTTAATAGCAATAGGATATTTTCTTTTCTTGCAATGACAAAGAAGACACTCAGCACCAGATGAGTCAACTGTCTTGAGGACAAGCCAACTATTTGGAGGACCGAGGAGGACAACTACATGAGACGAACTGATCGGTTGGTGGCCCAACCGACCATTTGGAGGCATCCAGAGATTGGTTGGATAGGATTCCATATGATTGGTCTGACAGACCAACCAACCGACTGGGAAGCGAGATGACCAGTTCAAGGGTTGAACCGATCAACCCATATTTGTTCGAGCACAAATCTACACCAACAATAAGTTTATGCATGAGATATAGACCAAGGTGGTTGTAATTCCTTGTGTCTCTAAGGAATTACATTAGCATGGTCACAACCATCACTAGCATTTTATATTGCATGTTTACATTTGTAGGATACATAATATATATGATATGTATTGTAGTATGTGGTGATTGGGTATACACACACACATTATATATATATATATATATATATATATATATATATATATATATATATATATGCTTGTATGTATGCCCTGAGAGCCAATCATGGGATGATTGGTGGGATACATTAAGATTGATTTATTAAACATCAAAGGAAAGCTTCCAATTCTTTCTGGTTCGGTCATATGAGATAATGATAGAACATATTGAATGTCTACAGAATGAAAATACTCAATGATGTATGTTTTCAGGTTAAGGACATGAACGATGAAATCATACGAATGCTAAGAGTTTGTACATTCTTATTATGTCCCTAGTCGGATTTCGTTGTGGAAGGTATATAGACAACAATGACACAAAAGACTAGATTGTGGTGTTGGTTGATGATAGAATCTCATTAGTCATGATATGGAGATATCAAACCAAACACATAGGTACTTGTCAGAGAACAAGTTTACCAGACAGACCCACTGTGAGTTTGACACATGGAACCATGACATGGTAGTCACAGTCAGTTCTCACAGTGATGGTGGTGAATGTGATTCTTTGACCTAAAATCACAACACTCAACACATGTTGTTGGGTACACTTTGACATCATCAAACGCAGTCCTGAAACATGGGTTGTTATAAAGGTGATGATTGGGTGGCTTTGACACATGGGGCTTTTGAGGGGTGAGTGATAGATATGGAATTTGTCCCTCCTGAGAGAGTTTGATATATGTGGCCACTTGATGAGTAGGATTGAGATAGGCATGCGCACGCATGTGTGAATCAATATGCAATATTGATGTCATACATATCTCCTCCAATCTACTCTGAGATCAAGAAAGTGAATGAACGTTGACAGGATGACTATTCCATGCCTTGAGTTCATTCGGGATATCAGTGACAAAGGAATTATACATTCACTGTAACACCATTCACGGATTGTAGGATTGAAAGTTGTTCTCCAACTTTCTATTTCACTTGGGTAGCATTGATGTGTGACTAGGCACCGCTCTTTGCTTGTGAAGTCATAAGTGTTATGGACTTTCACTGCCAACGTGAAATGGGCATGCAGGGTCACACACATAGGATTTAACCTGGAAGAGGAGTTTATCCACAAATGATGTTTAGATTGATTACTAAAGGAGTTTAGTAGTTCAATTAAACACTCAATCAATTGATAACTCAGTATCATAGTATTCAAGGTGTTGGACCGATTGATTAGAGTACTAGACTGATTGAAACTGCAATTGACTAATTTTGCACAGTCTGCACTCCCAACTGATCGGCTCATATGATGAATCGATCAGCTTAGCTTGGTGAACCGATCGGCTCATGTGATGAACTGATCGGCTCAGGACAAGCTAAGACGACTAGTTCAAGGGTTGAACCAATCATCTCAACTGGTCTAAATGAGCAAGTTGGGAAAGTCAGGTTGGTGAGAAATTTCCTTTCATTTCACTTGTCCAATTTGATTGGAACAAGGATTGGTATTTGGATCAATTCAAAACAAAAGAGGAAAAGTCAATCGGGAACTGATCAGGACCCCTAACCGATCGGCTCAAAAGTGAACTGATCAGCTTAGGTGCCCCAACCGATCAGTTCAAGTGTGAACCGATCGGCTCAAGTCCCCAACTGACCGTTTCATGTATGAAACGATCAGTTCAGCTAGAGCAGTTACTTGTTTTGTGGAAAATCTCGAACCCTTCTACTCTACTTTTTCCCGCATTGCCCGGGGTAGAGAACCATATCCCATGACCCTCCTATATATATAGGGGTATTGGGGGCTTCTCAGGTGCAACAACTCAAAACACCAGTTGCTCTGCAAAGTTTTCGTTCTCTCTGGTTGTGGTAACCATGAGAGCTCGAGCAAGTGCTACCCGATAAGGGAGGCACAGTAAGGGAAAGGCAACTGCAGAAAGGCGACTGGTGGCAGGAGAGTGTGTCAGTGACTAGTATGCCAACAGGAGGGTGCGACTCCTTCTGGTGCCTTGTGCGAAAAGGCGATCAGAGTTCCAGGTGGTCTGTGTGGACTACTTCAGAGGCGGGATACTTCTGCCACTCGGAGGACAGCTGTCAATCCCGACAGTCCCGGTGCGACCAGGAGCTGCACAAACACCATCCAAGATTAGAGGTGAAGACTGTGCAAGCCACGAGGTAACGTCGCCGAGAAAGCCTCGGGACAAGGTATGTCTCTACAAACCATCCTTCCTATTGTATAGACGTTGACACGATTCCTTTATTCTGGGATTGGGAGAAGAAATTTTTTGTTTCCGCTACCTTCTCTGTCTCTCCTAAAACCCAACAGTGGTATCAGAGCCACGTCAACTACTCTATACTTTAGGATTATCGATGTGATCGATTTTGGTTTGTCACCTTTATTTATTGCATATGTTGCGAATAAAATTGGCTTTATGTATGTCCAATCCTAAATCCACAAATCCCAAAATACATATATGATATGTAATATGAATGCATTCAATACACGTCACCCTTAAACGAGTTTTGTGATGGATGTATAGCGTGGTTATGGCCAATAAACCCTATGTATGTATGCTTGGTTGAATGTGGTTGCTTGCATCTCAGTCTGCTCACCGATTTCCTATCTCTTATTCCTGATGTAACTCGAGATAACTCGAGATTTCTTTCCTACCTTTGCTCCCCCCGAATGTAACTTGGGGTTTCCCTATTCAAATGTAAAATAGGATAGATCTATTATTTCCTATTATGTCAAAGAACGACAGACAACCTGACGACGACTGAGACGATCGGTTCAAGGTGTGAACTGATCGGTTGGTGTTCCAGGTGATCAGTTAAAGGATTGAACTGATCGGTTGTTGACTAGTTCATGGAGCGAGACGATCGGGTGGTGGCCATGAGGAGATGCATGATGACCAGGCAAACTGATCGGTTGGAGGAGCCAACCGATCGGCTGGTGGCACCCAGACAACCGGCCAGGGCGAGCAGGTCATTCATGTGATGAGTTGATCAACTCAGACAGCTGTAGCACTTCATAATGGACAAGTTGCATGTGATGTAGACCTAGATGACTGAGATTCCTCTTGGCTCGATGAATCACATTAGGATGGCCATAATCATCGCTATTATCATTTTGCATGTTTTCTGTGGGATATAGCATGTATATGATACATACTATATATTGTGGTGATTGGATATGTATATGTACTTATAAAACCAAATCCCTCATTAAATATTAAAGTTTTAGATGCCTTCCAAATGCGTCACACGTGAAAAGCTTGATTGACCAAGTGTGGGCACGCCCTAGCATGGTGCACTGTCTAACTCGTGGAAGCGTGAAGGATGGATATGTGGGTCTTCCCTAGCAGGGTGCATATTCACCGTGTTGGCTTTGGGTCGGACTTAACAAGGTGAACTAGATAGGATCTAGCACCTTGAGGCATGGAGGTGATCATGGCAAGGAGTTGCATATGACATCTTTCAAGAGTTGCATATGATGCAATTGGCAAAAGTTGCCTACCTGGAAGATCTAAGTTGTGGGTGACAGCCCTAGCTGGTCCATGACTTAGAGGATTTCAGGATCTTGACCCACTAGAAGATTGTACGCTACAATCTTTCGAATTGATGGTGAGGGCTATCAATTTGAACAAAAATAGTGGGAGCGATAATTAATTAAAGTTCTAATTATATCGTCAACCTTTCAAATCAATCAAAATGAGTCAAAATTGAGTTTTGGACTAAATTGCATATATTTCCTTTTGTAGTACAAATGACAACAAACAACAATCACTTTTTGTTGCGATCGGTCCTTGAAAAGGACAAGCTAAATGGGACTAACTTCCACGACTGGTTTAGGACATTGAGAATTGTTCTCACTCAAGAGAGAAAGCTCTATGTCCTGGATACTCTAGCTCTAGAGGAACCTACTCCTACCGCACCAAAGGCAGAAAGGGATGCTTATAAGAAGCATTCTAAAGATGACATTGATGCAAAGTGCTTGATGTTGTGCTCCATGAACCACAAGTTGCAGAGACAACATGAGAACATGGGTGTCATTGAGATGATTCATCATCTCAAGAACATGTATGAAGATCAAGCACGTCAAGAGAGATATGATGTCTCTAGGGCACTGTTCAAGTGTGTCATGACAGAAGGAGATTCAGTTGGTCCTCACACGCTCAAGATGATTGGGTATGTGGACAACCTGACGAGACTGGGATTTCCCTTGAGCAAAGAGTTGGCTACTAACATGATACTACAATCGTTGCCAGAATCCTATAGTCAGTTTGTGATGAACTACAATATGAACAACTTTGACAAGATGTTGACAGAGTTGTTAGGCATGTTGAGGATAGTCGAGGCACATATGAAGAAGGACAAGCCTAAATTTGTGATGATGATCAGCAATAAGAAAGGCAAGTCCAAGAGCAAGGGCAAGGGCAAAGCTAAGAAGGGTTATGATGCTAGCCAGCAGCCTAAGGCGTCTTCAACCCTCAAGGCTAAGGGAGGCGTGACCAAGAGAGGCAATTTCCACCATTGTCAAAAGCCAGGACATTGGAAAAGGAATTGTTGACTCTATCAGGAAGAACTAAAGAAGAAGGAGGCGACATACGTTTCCACATGAAGGTGTCATGAAATAAACTTGTAACACTTTTTGAGGTATATGATACCAAGATATAAAGTGTAAAGCACCCAATAAATGGGGCAAATGTTGCCGCCATAGATAGGAGTACTTTAGTTTATTTTTAGCCTTAAAGGCATGTAATAGAGTTATGAACTGCTATTTCATATTTTCTAATGGATAGAAACACCTTTATTTTTGCATATTGTATGACAATGATAGCAATTAATAAAGTTGATGTTTCAATATTTATGGCAATGCCTTGTTTATCTTGTGGTACTTGGTATGCATAAGATAAAATGATACCTAAAAGTTATTGATAACTCAAACGATCAAATTAGCATAAATCATGAGAAACTCATTTCTAGTTTCCATGCGATGGAAAAATCTAGACTCTTTTGGTTAGAGAACCAGTAAGAGACATGATTATCTTAGACATGATTAATCAATCTTCACTAGTGGTAGTGGGAGAATGATTACCCTATTAGGTATAATGCATGTGATGTATTTACATACCTATTGGTCTTAATTCTAATACTTCAAATGGTGTTATGAATATCTTGAAGTGTTCAAGAATATCATAGATGAAGTACGAATTTGGTTAAGTGTTAATTCTTGATGAGATCAAAGAATGAAATACTTGGACCAAATGTTTGAGATCCTTATGAGTGATTGTGATTGTGTATCATAGCGAACTCATGCTTAAGGCATGGTGATGTCTAAATCAAAAGGATTCATACTCTAAAGAGTTAGAAGATGATTATCAAATAACTAATTTCTTCTTAAATAAAGAATACCCCACACTAATAAAGGATATTAAGAATCACAAGGAGTTGTGAGTTCTTATATCCTTGACAGATACACCTCAATTATCTATGTGATTAGTTGGTCATGTGATGAATCAACTATCTAGATGAATATAAGGAACTGGATTTTGAGTTATGGTTTATGACCATTACATCCTAAATGACTTCCATGTGAACCATAAGGTATGACCTTGATGGTAGCACCCATTGGGATGAAATCCATAAGTGTGAATGAGTCTTAAGTGTTAAGAGACATGGATAACTTTTTGATAAGGATGATGCTTGTTGATTGAAACTTAATGACTAAGAGATTTGACATACGGATACTAAAATTGCATTCCTATGAGGAATAAAAATAAGGATGTGTACGTGACACAACCTATAAGGTTTATGAATCCATTAATGCAAATGAAGTCTATAAGTTACAATGGACTAATCAATGTGATTGATTAAGTACAAGCAACTCAAAGATGGATCTTTACTTTGATGATATGGTCAAAGGGTTTGAATGATATGTCAAAGATAAAGAAGGGATCTATGATTTAGTGGGAGCGTATTTGCATTCCACATGTCGATGAGGAATGAGATGTTCTAGAATGGAATTACAAAGTGAAAATTATCTTTAGGGAAGATAGACATGTTTCTTATGTGAAAGGAATAGAGATCTATAGAGATAGTTCTCGAAAACCTCTTGACCTAAAAGAGAAAGCATACATTGGAAATCTATACTGAAGGGTTCAGTGTGCACAGATTCAGTGCGAGAAAACTTGTCCATGTTACATGGAGTTAGTATCCCAAGGCCAAGTGTCCAATTATTATGAAGAATGGGAACACTAAGAACAGATATGGATCTATCATGTATGTAATCATCCCATTATCTTGCATATATGGACATAGCAAGAATAAAATGCATTCATCATCTTGTATGTAGGACATGACAATATGATGTGCTCATCCTGATAACTCGTATGTAGGACATGACAAGTGGATGTCTGTCTAGTTCCAGTAAGGGTTATTGGAATACCATAAGAACTTGATAAGTATTGGTTCTATGGAAATAAGGAAGGGTTCATTGTAAAGAGTTACACTGATGTGAACTTCCAAAAAGGACAGAAAATTAATCGCAATATATATATGAGATATATATAAAAGTGAATGTTTGTTAATGGAAACATTCCAAGAAAGCCGTTTAAAAGGAAAAAGCCGAGTATCCGTGTGTTAGAGAACATTAGTGGATACTATATGGATCTGGAAGTTCATGAGATGAACTTATTGATATTCCGATCTTTGATGATAAGTAAGGAGTACTTGGTCATGCAATGTGGCTAAAGGTTAGCATAGGAATACTAGATCGCATATTATGGAAACTCCATCTCATACGTGTGACGTACAATGAAGAAATGAGAGACATGCAGTTAATATTGACTTTGGCAAGTTGTTGCCATAACTCACTATGTTAGCACTAGAGTACAGTAACATGTGGGACATGTTTGAAGATCACTATGAATATGATTCAATGGTGATTGGCTCACAGTGCAAGTGGGAGTCTGTTGGTATGTATGTCCTGAGAGCCAATCGTGGGATGATTGGTGGGATATATTAAGATTGATTTGATAAACATCAAAGGCAAGCTTCCAATTCTTTGTGGTTCGGTCATATGAGATAATGATAGAACAGATTGAATGTCTAGAGAATGACAATACTCAATGATGTATGCTTTCAGGTTAAGGACCTGAACGATGAGATCATACATATGCTAAGAGTTTGTACATTCTTATTATGTCTCTATTCAGATGTCATTGTGGAAGGTAGATAGACAATAATGACACACAAGACTGGATTGTGGTGTTGGTTGATGACAGAATCTCGTTAGTCATGATATGGAGATATCAAACCAAATACAGAGGTACTTTTCAGAGAACAAGTTTACCGGATAGACCCACTGTGAGTTTGACACATGGAACCATGACATGGTAGTCACAGTCAGTTCTCACAGTGATGGTGGTGAATGTGATTCTTTGACCTAAAATCACTACACTCAACACATGCTGTTGGGTACACTTTGACATCATCAAACGTAGTCCTGAAACATGGGTTGTTATAAAGGTGATGATTGGGTGGCTTTGACACATGGGGCTTTTGAGGGATGAGTGATAGATATGGGATTTGTCCCTCCTGAGAGAGTTTGATATTTGTGGCCACTTGATGAGTAGGATTGAGATAGGTGTGCGCATGCATGTGTGAATCATTATGCGATATTGATTTCATACATATCTCCTCCAATCTACTCTGAGATCAAGAAAGTGAATGAACGTTGATAGGATGACTGTTCCATGCCTTGTGTTCATTTGGGATATCAGTGACAAAGGAATTATACATTTGCTGTAACACCATTCACAGATTGTAGGATTGAAATTTGTTCTCCAACTTTCTATTTCACTTGGGTAGCACTGATGTGCGACTAGGCACCGCTCTTTGCTTGTGAAGTCATAAGTGTTATGGACTTTGACTGCCAATGTGAAATGGGCCTGCATGGTCACACACATAGGATTTAACCTAGAAGAGGTGTTTATCCACAAATGATATTTAGATTGATTACTAAAGGAGTTTAGTAGTTCAATTAAACACTTAATCAATTGACAGCTCAGTATCATAGTGTTCAAGGTGTTGGACCGATTGATTAGAGTATCAGATTGATTGAAACTGCAATTGACTGATTTTGCACAGTCTGCACTCCCAACCGATCGGCTCATATGATGAACCGATCGACTCAGCTTGGTGAACCGATCCGCTCATGTGATGAACGATCGGCTCAGGACATGCTAAGATGACCAGTTCAAGGGTTGAACCAGTCAGCTCAACTGGTCCAAACGAGCGAGTTGGGAAAGTCAGGTTGGTGAGAAATTTCCTTTCATTTCACTTGTTCAATTTGATTGGAACAAGGATTGGTATTTGGATCAATTCGAAACAAAAGAGGAAAAGACAATCGAAAACTGATCAGGACCATGAACCGATCGGCTCAGGTGCCCCAACTGATCAGTTCAAGTGTGAACCAATCGACTCAGGTCCCCAACCGACCATTTCATGTATGAAACGATCAGTTCAGCTGGCGTAGTTGGTTGTTTTGTGAAAAATCTCGAACCCTTCTACTCCTACTTTAATCCCGCATTTCCCGAGGTAGAGAACCCTACCCCATGACCCTCATATATATAGGGGTATTGGGGGATTCTCAGGTACAACAACTCAGAACACCAGTTGTTCTGCAAAGTTGTCGTTCTCTCTGGTTGTGGTAACTAGGAGAGCCTAAGCAAGTGCTACCCGATAAGGGAGGCACAACAAGGGAAAGACAAATACAGAAAGGTGACTGGTGGCAGGAGAGTGTGTCGGTGTCTAGTACACTGACAGGAGGGTGTGACTCCTTCTGGTGCCTTGTGCGACAAGGTGATCGGAGTTCCAGGTGGTCCGTGTGGGCTACTTCAGAGGTGGGAGACTTCTTCCGCTCGGAGGACAGTTGTCAATCCTGACAGTCCCGGTGCAACCAGGAGCTACACAGACACCGTCCAAGATCGGAGGTGAAGACCGCACAAGCTGCGAGGTAACGTTTTCGAGCAAGCCTCGGGACAAGGTATGTCTCTACAGACCATCCTTCCTATTGTATAGACGTTGACGCGATTCCTTTATTTTGGGTTTGGGAGAAGAAAATTTTTGTTTCCGCTGCCTTCTCTATTTCCCCTAAAACCCAACAATATATATATATATATATATATATATATATATATTAATACATATAAAATTCCTCAATCAAACATATTAAGTATAAGATGCATTCCAGTAGCAACACAGATGAAAACCTTGATCGATTATGCATAGGTGTGCCAAGTGTGGTGCACTATCTATCTTGTGGAAGTTTAGTGGTAGTTATGTGGGCCTGCTAAACATGTTGCATTTCTATCATGTTGGAATTTGGGTTAGGCTTAATGGGTGTCCTTAATGAGATAAGAACCTAGAGGCATGTAAGTGACTATGGAAAGGAGTTGGGCATACCATCTATCCAAGAATTGCATGAGATGCAATTGGAAAACTTAACCTACCTTAATGATTGATTACGGACGATGGCATTGGCTGGGTAATAATTAAATTATTTTTGGATCTTGTCTTATTAGAAGTTTGTGTGTTGCAATCTTATGAATTGATAATTGACAGTTATCAATTTGAACAAAGTAATGAGAGCAATAGTTACTTTAAAGACCTAATTGAACATCGTAAATTATACAAATCAAATCGATCCAAAAATTAGTTTTTAACAAAATTGCAAATTTCTCTTGTAGAATCAAATGGCAACACACAACAACACATTTTCTCTATAGTCAGTCCTTGAGAAGGACAAGTTGAATGGGAATAACTTCCATGAGTGGTTCAGGACGTTGAGAATTGTTCTCATACAGGAACGCAAGTTCTATGTCCTAGAGACACCAGAGCCAGAAGAACCTCTTCCCAATGCACCGAACACTGATAGGGATGCTTACAAGAAGCACACTGAAATATCAATGATGTCAAATGCCTAATGTTGTGCTCCATGAACTATAAGTTGTAGAGATAGCATGAGAACATGGATGATATTGAGGTGGCCACACATCTTAAGAACATGTTCCAAGATCAAGCAATACATGAGATATATGATGTCTCCAAGGCATTGTTCAAATGTAACATGGTAGAAGGAGATGCAGTAGGTCCTCATGTGCTCAAGCTCATTGGGTGTGTGGAGAAAGTAGTTATATAAATTTGAGGAAGTCCTGATAAGTCTGAAGGATCTAAAGTTATATAAAGAAAGTAGTTTCTTGAAAAGGTTTATCCACAAATCACAAAATGTAAATTTGTTGAAAATTACATTTAGTCCCAATCCGAAAATAAAATGTTTGTCACTAGGATAAATGAGTTCCAAAAGAATTATTGGGAGTAAAGAAGAACTCAAAAAGTTTGAGGTCAACAAGAAGGTGCAACGAGGACAAGGAGAATCACATTTTTTTGTAGAATCTCAAAGTTTCCTTCTGTAAAAAAACTCATAGTTCTAGTAGAACATGTTTGAGATCAAAGGATTGACAATCCTATAACTCAGATTAGTTGTGAGTTGGTCATAAGATGATGAACCAACAACCAACTAAGAACTATTGAGTGACTAGAGTCTGAGATATGACTTGAGGACATTACATCTAGAATGGAATCAATGAACACCGACAAGGTATGACCTTGGTGGTACCACATAGAGGGGTAAAACCCAGAAGGTACAATTGACATTTCAAGTAGAAAGACTGACATGGATAATAAAAGGACATATTGCTTCAAAAGGTTTTCAAACTAGTTCAAAGTGTTGAACATGATGAAATCCCTTCACCAGTTAACATGCTTATTGTTTCTTGTTAAGACTATGAGATTTGTCATATGAAGATTGGAACCACATTCCATAAAGGAATGATTGAGAGGTGTGTATGTCACACAACCTGAAGGTTTTATAACTCCATTAATGAAAATAAAGTTATAAGCTACAATGTTCAACCTAAAGGTTGGAAACAAGCATCTTAGAGCTAGAATCTTTGATTTGGTAAGATAGTCAAAGAGTTTGACTTGATTCAAGATAAAAGGTGAAATTTGTGATTACAAAGTATTTAATGGGAGCATATAAATATTCTACATGTTGATGAGGAGTAACATCTCAATACTAAGTATTGAATCCTGGCATGAAAATCACCTTCTAAAGAAGGATTAGGAGAAACATCCTATGTGATAGGAATTGAGATCTATAGACATAGTTCTGGAAGGTTTCTTAACCTAAGCATGATCACATATATTGGCAAGATGTTGAAGGGGTTCAGTGTGAAGGATTCAGTGAGATAGAATCTTTTCATGATACATGGGATTGGTCTCTCAAGAATCCAGAGTTCTTATTCTAATGAAGAATGGAAGAGATTTCATATGCATTCGCATTTGGATGTATCATGTATGCAATAGAATGTACTCATACCATTATCTTAGATGTATTGGACACAACAAGATGATATTGGTCAGATTCCAATGAAGGTCATTGGAATACCATGAAGAACATCCATTAGTACTTAAGAAGGACTAAAGGATTAGTTGTTGCACTAATGCAATAAGGAAGAGTTGGGTGTAAAGGGTTACACCAATGCAAGCTTCCAAAATGACAGAGAATGATCACAATATAAAATTATATTTAATCTTAAAAGAAGAGTTGTTAGTTGGAAAGGGTTCCAAACTACAAACCATTATTTACTTCTATAATAGAAGTTGTATGTCCTAGTGTTATGAACACACGAGTTAGTGTTGTATGGGTCTAGAAGTTCATAAAAATGAACTTATGAGATGTTCCAACCATTGATAACATAGTATAAATACTATGATAGAAATGGAGAAATTGGTTAGGCAAGGAATATCAGATAATATATTACGACAATTCAAGTTCATACAAGATGTTGTACAGTAAAGAGATGTCAAACATGCAATATAACGACTAAGAGAAAAATGTTGCTAATATATTGGATTAGCAATAGCACAATAGAAAAATGATGGACATGTTTATGAAATATCTAGAGGGGGTGAATAGAGCTTTTGTTACTTTAAAATTCAATTAAAAACTTAAGGCAAAGGAGGAGTAAACAAGGAAGACACATCAATTTAGAGTGGTTCCAACCTTTGAATCAAAGGTTTTCAATCCACTACCCAATTGTTTTCAATGGGGATTTTGAAAGTGATTTATTTTATTTACCTCTCAATGTTACAACAAAGTACAATCACCTTCCACTTAAAGTATCCTTCACATTGAAGTAGCCTCAATCTCCTTGAAGTAACCTCAAGCAACCTTAGAGCAGCCTTCACCTCCTTGAAGTAGCTCTACCACCTTGAGATTGCCTTCACCTAGAAGTAGCTCCAACCTCCTTTAAAGAATCCTTCTTGAACTAACCTTAAGCACACCTTGGAGCAGTGTTCACCTCTTTGAAGTAGCTCCACCACCTTGAGATAGCCTTCACCTAGAAGTAGTTCCAACCTCTGAAGCAACCTTCTTGAAGTAAACTCAAGCACGCCTTGGATAAGCCTTCACCTCCTTGAAGTAGATCCAAAAAACCTCCTTTAAACAACTTCCAACCCTAGGAGTAGTTAAGGAGAACAAAGCACAATACAAAAGAAATAGATTGGAAGAAATAAATACTTATCCAATGAAGTACAATGCCTTGATTCCTATATCAATCATTTAGACCTCCTATTCACTTAATATGGAAGTTTTTATGTGGTGGCTAGGAGATATTAGCTATAGGAGACAACTTTGGAGCATAAGGAAGAAGATAGCAAGTGATTCTCAACTTTGTTGCTCTATAGAATGGATGCTCAAGTGTAACCTGTGTATTGTGTATGCAAGTGATGATATGGGTATCCTAAGGCCTATCCTATTTATAGGAATGGTTTAAAAGTGATTAGGGACATTGTAGAGAGTGTCTAGAGTGTTCTTATTGCTTAACTAGTCGTTAGGTAGAAAGTAGTTGGGTTGCAATGGCTAAAATGCTCCTTAAATGCGAAGTTTCCATAACTTTTCTCGGTCAAAAATATTGTTGACCGGATGACTCTCGGTCCACATATTGTTCACTAGATGACTGTCTGCATTCCGCTGGGTCTAATTTCTATATGTATGTTTTTCTCTTGTTTAAACCTATTACAACAGGTATATCTCAGTCGACAATATTTTCGACCAAAATTGACTCAGAATTATTGCAAAGTTATTTTTTGATTGTCTGAGTCTTCAACCAAGTGATTCTTGGTTGACAATTTTGTCGACCAAGAAGGATTTTTTGCAAGGATTTGTAATGTATGTGAGGTCCTATTGACGACTCATACGAAACCAATCAACCCTAAAGTCTTCATTTGAGTGTAAGATAGGGTTTTGGGTGGATAGGGAAGATCTAACACTTGATTTACATGATATCTAAGTACTTGTACATTATATACTTATACAAGTTTTTACAATGAGTGCAATCATGAAAATAGTAAACATTTAAGCTCGTTTATCTTCAACTATCCACTTAGTATGATCTCCTAATTTTCTTGATCCCTAAAATACTCAAGTAGCACGTTAGATCCCCAAGAATGAAATGTGTGTCATCATCAAAACAAAGGGTATGCTAATGTTCAATTTAGCCAAAATTTTAGATCACTAAGAATGAGATTCATGGGTGATTGGATCTAAGTGCTAGTGGGAGTCTATTGGTATGTATGCCCAGAGAGCCAATGATATGATGATTGTGATGGCATATCTTATAAAGTATTTGATTAATAATAAAGTCAATCTTCTAACTTATTATGTTTCACTCAGTTATGAGATAATGAGGAAGCATAATGAATGTCTAAAGAATGACATAACTCAATGATGTATGTCTTTGGATTGTGACCTAGACAATGAGATCATATGGATGTCAAGAGTATGTACATTCATGTTATGTCCCTAGTCGGATGTTATTGTGGAAGGCGAATAGACAGAAATAACACATAAGACTAGAGTGTGTGTTGGTTGATGACAGAATCTCATCAGTCATGATATGTGATATCAAACCAAGCACATAGATACTTGTTGGAGAACAGTGTGTCAGATAGACCCACCTTGAGAGTGACACATGGAATCATAATTGGTGGTCATAATCATCTCTCATAGTGTAAGTGGTAATTGTGGTTCTTAAACTTGAAATCACTACACCCATCACATGTAGTTCAATGTACTTTGACATCATCCACTATGAACTTGAGTAAGGGTTGCCATAAAGGTGATGATCGGATGCACTATGACACATGGGGATGACTATGAGTCATGTAAATGGGAGTTGTCCCTCCTATAGGAGTTTAATATCTGGCCACGTGAGAAGCAATACTAAGAAAAGCATGTGCATGTACATGTGAATCAGTATATGATATTAAGGTCACATATATCTCAAACAGTCTACTCTGGATCAAGAAACATGGATTGAGCATTGAGAGGATGATGATTCCATGCCTCGAGTTCAATTCAGATACTAGAGACAAAAGAATTAGACAATTGATAAAACACCAATCTCACATTGTAGGTTGAAGTTGTTCTCCAACTTTCCATTTACTTGGGTAAAAATGATGTGTTACTAGATGTCTCTCTCTACTTGTGATGTCATAAGTCATTTATGGACATTCAATACCAACATAACTTGGAACCTATAGGGTCGCACACATAGAATACACTATTGACTCAAGGTTAATTAGGTCAATGTTGACTCACGTCTAAATTGACTAAACCCGTGTTTTGATGATGACTAACCATTCCACATATTGGTGTCTAATGTCTCTACTTGAGTGATTTTAGATTAGGTATAGACACACTCCAAATGCCCTAATGTGCACATCTCAAATTGGAGAAAAGGCAAGTCAAAGTCAATACAAGTGCATGTTTTTGTAATATGATGTAAATCCATTAGAATCATGTTGTAAATCACTTGTAATGATTCTATGACTTGTAATTAAGCTTAGAAAAAATCAGGAGCACTTAGATCGAATGTCTAAGCACTCAAAAGCCATTTTCCAAAATTCACATCAGGTTGTTCATCGGTCGAGTTCTGTGAGGTGCAAACTCAACCGATCCTGATTGGATCTTGAAAATGACTTTTGATCAGTCAAGTTTACACTACACAGAACTTGACCGATGGAGTACCAAACCAATTCAATTTTCATTGATCGGTCGAGTTTCCCTAGGACAAACTTGACTGATGGTATGAATATCGACTTTGTCTTTTACTCTATCGGTCGAGTTACCCTTATAGAAACTCGATCGATTGCACTGTACGGAAAAGTGCAGAAAAGTGCTTCTAGCCATTGGAGTTGCAGCAAGTGAAAATATATCCGTTGCAAGCCACAAAGCGGCTAGTTTTTGTTCTCAAGTGTTCCCAAAGGCTAATAGGCATCCCCAGCTATAAATAGGACCCCTTGGGCTTCATTCCAAGGTTGAGCATTCATTGCAAACTCTATGTGAGGTTCCTATTCTATAGTTGAGTGCTTTCTACAGCCTCCTCTCTCTCTATGCTTAATCACTTGCTACATCCATTAGAGTGAGTAGGAGATCTGTAAGAGAGCTAGTACTACATTTATATCTTGTGAAGCTCTCACTTCCACCACCTCCCCATCTCTCATTTCAATCATAAAGATGAAGGTTCTTTCTCTTGGCTAAGAGAGGTGAAGAAGAACAAAGGAAGGCGTCCCTTGGGGAAGATCAAGGCTGAAGACTTGGAGCTAGAGTGGGTAAGCCCTTGGTGAAGGCAGAAGACTCTTTACTCAAGTGGGTAAGTCCTTGGTGGAAGCTTCTCCGAGTGAAGGTGAAGTCAAAGGCGGAAGATCCAAGAAGAGTGGGTAATTCCTTGAAGGCTGAAGACTTGTGTAAGAGTAGGTAACTCCTTGGAAGAAGGCGGAAGACTCTTGCAAAGTGGTTAAGTCCTTGGTAAGGTTGAAGACTCTTTGTATTGGATAGGTAAGTTATTTGTTTGGTCATATATTGTAAGTCTTATGAATGAATATAAGAATGCAATGGTTAGGAAATCCTAGAGGTTGACCTCTCTAGGTAAGTGGACTGACATACTTCTAGTTTGAAGTGTGGAACCACTCTAAATAGCTTGTCTACTTGTGTTTCTCAATCTCTCTCATCCTTGCTATGCTTGTTTTAGTTGCACTCAAATTACCTATTTAGAAACCTTATCTTATCATATATCTTGAAGGTCTAATGAATTTTGTTTAAGTGCATTCAGCTCTATTCACCCCCCTCTAGAGCATGCAATCACCCATCTAGGATCCAACAATTGGTATCAGAGCGGGCTTCTCCAAGCATAATTCAACAAGTAGGAGAAGATGGGTGACTACCAAGGAGGGAGATTGTTATGACCCACTCTGTGATCAACTAGTAAGTACAATGATTAGTTCATAATTAAGTAATTGAGATAAGTTAGGTGCTCATGTGGTGGTTAGTGCAGCATCAAGTTGATTAAGTTGAATTAAATATATAAGATACAATTCGTGCATAATTAAGATGATTAAGTTAAGTGATCACATATGTGATTAGTGCTTTGATCAAGTGTTACTAGTTGATTAGCATGTTTTCTCGTTTCGAGGTTGTAGAGAATCCCGTGCTTGAAAGTTTGCAAGAGAAATTACTTGAATTAGACCTTCGAGGCAAACGTTATGACGATTTCAAGGTTTTTGGACATGGCTGCAATTTTCCCAGTAATTGATTTTTAAGAGGGTCGGCTACCCCCTCTTCTCCCTTATCTTTCACGATAGAACAGAGCAGCCGCAAAGTGGCGCTCAGTAGGACCCCGGAGCAGCGTGAGCTAGGGCGGGCGATTCTTGACCCTTAGCCTCGAATCAGCGGTGCCCCTACCTCCTCTTCCTACTCTCTTCCTCTTCCCCTCTTTTTCCTTTGCTCTAGCCGCGGCCCTACCAAGCAGCAGCAGAAGCTGCAGCTAGCAGCAGCAGTAGCCATTGGCCCGGTGCTTTGGCTTGGTCAGGAGCCCGTTTGGGTGTGTGAAACAGCGAGCTAAGTGCAGCTCCGAGCTCGGCCAAGGGCTTTGAGCAAGAAACTGCAGCTATAGCTGCGTATAGCACTGGGAACGGTCGTCTCCTTCAACCTGTACGTGAAGGTAGAAGAAGCTGTTAGCAACTGGTTCAAACCTAAGCTCGATTGGCGCACAATAGAGCAAGGTAAGACTGGCACGGGGCTTAGTTTTGAGAGTAGAACGAGAATCCGTAGCAAATAGCGTTGATTTTGTATTTTATCGGGCTTGTTCCTCAATTGGTGCGTGAAACAGGTTGAAATCAGTGCTGTCCGGAGGTAGAAGACAACCCGGGAAAAGGTGTCTGGACGCGTTTCCAGTCGTTTCCGGACATTCCGAACCACTGTGAGTAGGAGTTCATTTAGTTATCATCATTTAACTCCTTCGTTGGAATTTTTCGTTGGAATTTTTCGATAAACTGTGCATTTTTGCACTGATATCAGTGGTTATCAGGCATTTTATCAGTATTTGATGAAACTTGAATTTTATTTTATAAATTGCTTCTGTATGATTATACATGATCTAGAATAGCTTCTGATCAGTGTAGAATAGTTCAATGATTTTATTTGGTGCAATGGCAACCAAAAGTTCTTGATACAATTACTGGAATAGAAATATTGTTGTGTATGTTTTGGATAATTTAGATATTTGACTAGCTCTGAGAATTCTTTTGTACCTGTTGAGTAGTTTGTTGAATGTTGTACAGTTTATATTCAAGAGTATAATAAAAATGTTAGATTTAGATGCCCTAACACCGTAGAATCCCCTTTGTGCGGTCTGCGATCTTAAGGGGATGAAACGACCTAACTGGAGGACAGTCCAGACGGTCAGCAACCTACTAGAGGACAGTCCAGATGGTTGGAGAGAGAGACCTACTGGAGGACAGTCCAGATAGTCTAGTAGTTTTGTGAGGCCTACTGGAGGACAGTCCAGATGGCCGAGTAGTCGTGTTACCTACTGGAGGACAGTCCAGATGGGCACGGCTCGACACTCCGCCTGTGTGCTCAGGTAGGAGGAGTCCAGTTTACACTCTTCGAGAGTGCAGTGAGGCCAGAGAGCCTGTGGTCCTGTAGCAGACCAGGACGAGAGCAGTCAGACTTAGCATTTCCCGGGTGTGTCGCTAAGTCTTGTACGGTGGGATCGTAGTTCGCTACAGATCTTTATATGCAGAGTACACTGCATATGATTGGGGCATAATAAAATATGTAATCATGTAGAACCATAGTAATTTAAAATATTAAGAGTGTAGAATCACTGTGCAAAAATCTCGATAGTTGTTTTTATGTTTAAGGTATGCAAATCCTGATATTAAATGCTTCATAGTTATGTACTATCTGCTAGTTTCACTATGTCGTTAGAACTGCTCTGTATAGTATTGTTCTTATGCTTTATTTCAATTTAATAATCTTGACGAGTTGTTTAGTGATAGTTAAATGAAAAACTATTCACTGAGTGAGTAGGATCACTCCTCTACTCAAACATTTTCAGGTCAGCGACAGTTCCAGGAATCTGAAGGATCTTACCACCCTAGTCAGTAGAAGGTATATGTAGTTAGTTAGATAGTAGTCTCTTAGTCCTTTCCCCTTGGTCCTTGAGACATGGTGTGGAGAGAGAGTGTGTTTAATATGTAAATCAGTTTTGTAATTAACTGTCAACTTTATATTCCGCATGTAAATGTAATATGACAATTACTCTGTTTATGTTTCTAGCAAGTAAAATTTGAAATGCCTCTGCAAGTTGTGTAAGTTTCAGTCTTTAAGTAATTTGTAAGATTTTCATGTTGGTATGTTTAATGTGACTAAGAAAAGAAAAAGTTAAGTGTGGTTTTTTTTTGTGAGACGTGTTAATCCTTCTTACGCCCTAATCTCATGATTAGTGGGTAATGTGAGATCGGGGTGTTACAGAGATACTTGATCAACCTACCAATCTTTGATGGGAGCAATTTCCTCTATTGGATAAGAAGGCTTCAATTCTACATCCAAGGATCAAGTCTTGAGATGTGGCAAATGGTGAACAACCCATACATGCTACCAAAGACAAAGATTGAACAATGGGATGAAGCTACCTTGAAGAAATCAACCTTGAATTATATAGCCATGCACATCCTCTATGCCTCCATGACCCCCACTGAATTCAACCATATTTCTTCATGTGAAACATCCTATGAGGTATGGAGAAAGCTATGCATCACTTATGAAGGGACAAATCAAGTGAAGGAAAGCAAAGTCTACATGCTCAAAGGGCTGATTGAGAACTTCAAGATGGGAAAGGAGGAGAGGATAGACAACATGTACTCAAGGATCAACACCATTGTGAATGGTCTTGCAGTTCTAGGTCATCCTATGTCTAGTGGAGAGATCAACTCAAAGATCCTTAGAACTCTCCCCAAGAGGTGGGAACCCAAGGTGACTTCCATTGAAGAAGCAAGGTCTCTTAAGGATGTTCCTATTGAAGAGCTCATTAGAAATCTACAAGTACATGAAGCCACACTTGACAAGAGGGAGGAAGTAGAAAGACAAGAGGAGAAAGAACTCAAGAGAATGAAGAAGGATGAAATAAAAGCTCAAATAAAGGCTTTGTTGGTCAAGCTTCTCCATCCTCTCAATTTGAAGAAGATGCCATGTACTCCAAGGGTAAAGTCTACAATGGCAAGTCCTCCTCCATCTGGTGCTTCACATGTGGAAAGAAGGGTCATTACAAGGAAGATTGCCCACAAGGCAAAAAGACCCATCTTCACAAGAAGGAGAAATGGCACTCACGCTCAAGTGGCTCCTCCAACTCAAGCTCAAGTACCAATTCAAGTGAAGGATCAAGCTCAAGCTCTAGTGATGAAGGAGAATGTCATTTTTCTCTTATAGCATCAACAAGTAAGGACTCAAGTGAGGTAAATCTAAACTCTTTAGATAAAGAATCTTTGATTGCTATTATTCATGATACGTGTGCCTCTCTTAAGTCTTCTAAAAGGAAAAGGAAAAAGCTTGCTAGAATTGTTGATAAATTGGAGTTAAATTGTAACGACCGTCTCGCGAAAACATGATTAACTAATGTGGAAGTGAATTATTTGCAGCGGATTACTGAAAATCACTGAAAATTTAAAACCATTTATCAACAGATCCATTCATAGGAAAACTCTTTCATTTAGAACCAAAGTAAAACATTACATCCTGGTTCATATATATACATATCATGCCTCTTTGCACAAAATCTCAGATCGGAGAATCAAAACACTAACTCCTAGGACCCGAGAGTACAGAGACGACTCATAGGACTATCTACACAAAACCAGACAGCCAATGTCTCCACCTGTTGGATCACTGCTGTCCCTATGACTGCTACTGTTGTTGCTCACCCACTGAAAGGTTTCTTCCTCTTCTTGGGCGATTACCTAAAACTTTAATCCCACGGGGGTGAGACAATTATAAAAATTGTCCCAGCGAGAGATATAACTCTCCGCCAGAAACATTGTTATTGCTGATAATAGAATAACACTGAGCAGTAGAATTATATTTACTCAACAACAGGTAAATCATTGAATAAGATATGCAGAGCAGTATTCTCTATGCAATAATTTCAATTACAACTTGATTAAGCAGCAAGTCATTCATTTAAGAAGGAATATGAAGAACATGTATATCATTTATCCAACTATGATATAATAGACCATGTATCATCAACCATTGATTCTCGCAATTCAACCCTAAGAAAATATGCTACACGACTGATTACGTTTTACAATCATACTTATGCCCTGAGGAGATGAGGTATACCGCTCATACTCCAACCGACCACGGTTACGTAAAGCATCGGTACCACACATAGGTCAATGGAAGAGCCGGATTCCCATGACCTCAACTATCTCGGTCAGTACGAGATAACATGCAGGACATCTTGTGTCTCTGCTAGATAGCTTTCCAGGGTATACTGGCAACATCGCTATTAGAGTTATAGCCCATAGCATATACTCTCTTCAGGATATGGCCCGTAGCCAATGCCCGGTATTATTTTGTGGAGTCATGGCCCGTAGCCATGCTCTTATTGGGGTATGGTCCGTAACCAATCTCGTTCATAGGACATAGCCCGTAGCAATGCCTATGGGTTATAAGGATATAATTGCCCAATTACCCCCACATATTCAAAAATATGTGTTCCGAGTAAACTCGTTTCACCATTCAGCTAATTCTGACGCTGATGGATCTGTGATCAGGGCAACTACATTATATGGTATCACTTGATTAATTAAGTACATTATCATATTCTTTTAGCATCAGCCAAGTTTCCAAACATCACTTAATAAGACAAATGCTATAAAGAAAACATGTACTATTTCCATTAATCACTTCTCAGTCTTTATAAGACATGGGGATCTCAGTCCCTCATTTCAATACTGGGAATTTTCATTCCTTTGCAACTCAATGCCATAATCATATGGTTCTGGGTATTCAAACCCTTAGCTCATCATTGAGCATTATTACCACTTTTTCAGGTAATTATCACCTTCAGGTCACCTGACCAAGGTAAATATGATGCTTATTACATAAACATCTTCGCATGGCACTTAAGGCCCATTACTTCTCTTATTACCTCATACTAAGCAATAAGGTATAGCATGGCACATAAGGCCCAATAAACAATGTCAATACATAAAATGTCATAGCTCATACCTGGCTATGTTCATCATCACATCATACCTGCATGGTTAGTACAGATGATAATACATCAATTTCATATCAGCACCATGCAAAACAATATATAACATCATTATTCAAGGGTAACACCACTATTCCCTTACCAGGGTTAGGGTTTCTCATTTCTCATTAATTCAGACCCTCTTGAGTTAACCAACTTTATCTTGTATTAAGGTATTTCCCCTCTTAATACATTCCATCACAGAATACTCACCCTTAGCATATAATGCATAGGCCACACATTAGAATTGTCCATCTATCTCACATGATATGGACTTATCTTAGTTTAAGGCATAACTTTATTATAAAGTTGCCTATAAACAATCGCAATGATACACCCTCAACTAGAGTTTCACAAGGATACACCCTCAACCAGGGTTCACAATGATACACCCTCCAGTAGGGTTTCACAAGGTTACACCCTCAACCAGGGTTCACAATGATACACCCTCCACTAGGGTTTCACAAGGATACACCCTCAACTAGGGTTTACTAACATCCTAATTAGTGATTTCACATGTAGACAACCTCTTATTAAGGTTATACATTGAATCAGCCTCAATTAGGGTTTACATCATGTATTGGGTCCATGCATTTGTTATGCATTAATGACTAGTACCATTAAAGGTATCTCCCACCTAATCACATTAGGTTTTCAAAAAGGTTTGATCAATTAGACCTTCAATAACATGAGGTATCCAATTGAATTAACCAAATTGAACCACACTCAATTCTAATCAATGGAACTTCAACCAATTGGATAATCAACTCAATCATCATTTGAATCATGGCTCACCCCTCAATTGGGACTTCAATTATGGTCTGATCTCAATGGGATTAGGGTTTATAAACACCAATTAGAGCTTTGAAGTTGATCATCAATCATGCTACTAATTGTGTTTCAATTGATTGCATTGGACCTTCAACCATTGAATTCATGGAACCAATCATCAATTGGACCTATGCTCATACTTCAATTGAGTTTAATAGGTCAACCTTCAACTAATTTTACCCTCAATTGGTCATCAATTAGGGCTTGATTCAATTGAATTAGGGTTTGGAATCGAAGATCCAACAACACTCATCAATGCAAGATTGGTTACTTTGAAACTATTGAACCATTATCCAAATTGGGTATGACCTGACCCCAAACGGTATTGAGGTCGTTTGGATGACCTCCAAACGGTCTTGAGACCGTTTTCCCATCATATCACTCAAATCCAAGCCATCCAATTAAGTTTTGGATCATTGGATTGATCACCAAATCAGCATTGCATTGTATAACAGCTTGGTACCTTTAGACCTTCAAACACCTAACCATACTCAACCCTAGACCTCCAAACGGTCTTGGGTGACCACCAAACGGTCTTGAGACCGTTTGGATGAGCTACAAACGGTCTTGAGACCGTTTGGCCCATCCAACCTTTGGATTCTAGTGAGAAATCATCATGGATTGGTCTATCGAGTTGATCAACAGATCAGCACTACATTGCAATATGATTAGTACCTTTGGACCTTCAATTGGTCAACTATACTTGACTCCAGACCTCCAAACGGTCTTGGGGTGATCCCCAAACGGTCTTGAGACCGTTTGGGTGATCCCCAAACGGTCTTGAAACCGTTTGGGCTAATCAACCCAAAATCTCAACTTAACTCATTGGAATTTCAGCATTGTTTTCAATTAGGGTTTGCCTAATTGAATAGCCTTCAACTCATGATTCCTTGGGAGTTAATCCCTCAAATTCGGTGAGTCATTAGATCACATCATTAGGAACAGTAATCCCAAACGGTCAACGCTTGGTAAACGCACTCAAATGGTCTTGAGACCGTTTGCCCAAAACGTTCAATTAAATCAGATTGAAAATCAGCACTTAATCCAATTAGGTTTCCCTAATTGATTAGACTTCAACTCACGATTCCTTTGGAGTTAATCCCTCAAATTTGGAGGGTTATTAATAAACATAATTATGAACAGGAATACCAAACAGTCAACGCTTGGTCAACCATCTCAAACGGTCTTGAAACCGTTTCTCAACCAGGTCAAGTGAATCAGGTTGAAAATCAGCACATAATTCAATCCGATTGCCTAATTGATTGGCCTTCAACTCTCGATTCCTTTGGAGTTAATCCCTCAAATTTGGAGGGTTATCAGCCTACATAATTAGGAACAAAATTCCCAAACGGTCAACGCTTGGTCAACCATATCAAACGATCTTGAAACCGTTTGCTCCTAAACGGTTTCAAACCGTTTGCCCTTAAACGGTTTGCTGAAACCGCATAGACAATCAAATTAAAACGATTTGGAGTAGCTATCAAAACGGTTTTGCTTGGTAATTTTCTTTGGATAAGCATCTAGGATGATGTCATCATCCCCTTCCTTCGAACGACCAAGAACAGAAACCATTCTTGATGGAAATTGCAGCAAAGAAACAAGAGTGTATCAAATTGAAGAAATCAATCAACAAAGCATAGAGAATTGATGCAATAGCAATGTTTAAGGGTTTGAGTTATAAAACCCGCCTCCAATTGAGCTCCAAAGCTCCAAGCTCACGCCATTAATGGTGGATGAAGCTCTTGCAACTCCCCCTAGGCTCGTCCTCAAGCTTTTGATTGCAAAAGTTGGCTAGGGTTGAAGAGGAGATCGAAATAAGAAGGAATCCATAATTTATTTTCGATTTCCACCATGAAATCAAGGAGAACGAAGGTCAAGAGCTTACCCACAGGTTGGGGTTCGTCCTCCTGGTCCTCCCTAGCTTCCTTGGTCGGTTTCCAAGCTAAGAGAAGAAGTGGGGTCGAAATAGCCTTTCATTTGGCTAGGAAAAGGCATTTTTATAAAAATTCAATGAAAGAGAAAATGCATTATTAAAATGCATTTAATTCCAAAATTGGTGCCGCCTCTTCCCCCTCAAATTCTCCTCAAAATACTTAAGGAAGAGGCTATCTTCATTGCCTCTTATTCCTCTCCATTATCCATGATTTAAAGAAAATCAAATTAAGCACCTTAATGCTTATTATATTAATATCCATATGTGAGTGGGTTTTCTTTTCCTTATAATAATGGTGAGTGGAATTTCACCTACTTAGGATATTTTCGTTCCTTATCTTGGCAAAGGAACGTCCATACTTATTCAAAATCAACCCAAAATGTTTTGGTTAAAAGCCCTTCAATTATTTTTATTCATTTTTGCCCTAAATCGAATTAGGGTTTCAATTAGGCATTAATCTTGATTATTTTAATATCAAGATTCTCTCTCCTCCAACTTAATTCAAATGAAGCACCCCTCTCATTTTATTTTCTCTACATGATTCCAAGAAACATTAGGGACCTTGTTGAAGTGGTAATTTGCATATTGAACCCTAGATTTTGGGTAAATTGCACTTTACTCCAAAACTAGGTTTTAATGCACAACATTGTCCAACAAGCTCTATCTTGGTGTCCAGGCTTGTGGAAACCATACTACTATATCATATTCATCCTTATGATGTCTCAACATCAGAGTAACATCTTATCATATGCAATTTGCAAGTCAACCCCTCAACTTGGGTAATTTGCACTTTAGTCCAAAACAAGCAATCATTGCTTTAACATTGTTCAAACAGGACCAAAATTGAAACATAAGTTCCTCATGAGCCCTAATCACTTTTCAAAATATAAGATTAAGCATATAATCATCTTTCTTAATCAAAACACCTAGGGTTAAAGCATAACCCAGGTCGGGGATGTTACAAATTATAAACCCCTAACAAGGATTTCGTCCCCGAAATCCCAGATAAAGGAAACAAATATTATTCATTCATCATATCATCATGTCTCTTCATAATACCTCATTGTTATGGAGACATCATAGAACTTTGATCAGCACAAAGTTCCTTCACACAATATTCTCATAGAGTGAATTGAGAACTTATCTTAAAGACATATTTAGTTGTTATGTTTATGCAAAGCATAAACCCCTAACATATGATGTTCATATCATTTTATATAATCAGACTGATTTCATAGTTGACCACTCCAGGTAGCCAATCTAAATCATCTGATAATTATCAGATACCAGAATCTCTTATCTTGGTATCAGACACATGTGTTGAAAACACATCATATTCTCATATTCCTTTCATCATATTTACAACTTTATTGAACATGGATCATCTCCCTTGTTCTCTTTCTCATCATATGAGGGTCATACTTTTACTTCCTCATATACACATATTGATCTGAATTCATATCAGATCCCTCTTTCTTGTACTTAAGGTATGATACATTTATTCATTTCATATTTCTTATTTCATGATACTCATTAGATTGTATCAGAATGATTGCTTGATCAGGGCAATCAAAAAGATATCAATCTAAGAGTTTCCATACTCACTTTATCATCAATAGTTGTATACCTGATCAGGGTTTACAAGTACTGAGATAAAGTAGTATGCAATTACATGCTATCATATTTCTTGCTTTTCATATTATCATAACATAAGATTTAACATCCCTGGATTTTATCCAGGCATCTCTTCTATACCTCTTCCTCTTTCATAGAGGTATGATCAATATAGAGCATTTAAAAGAATACTGAATAGAATTCAAATTCTAGTTCTCATCATTTCTTCCCTATATGGCAACTAATAGGGAAAACAAAATCAACAATCCTCCTTTTTATAACAAAAAAGGTTTAGTGTACTCAACATGTACACATTTATAACATACCTTGTACTCATATCATGGTCTTACTAGTCTTATTACTGAAGCAAAAACTAAGCCATAGAATCTTACAGGTGAAAGGTTAAGACCTTTACACTTACTTAGTGGCTACTTCCCTGGTACACTAGGCATTTATTGCACTATTAGTACCAAAAACTTGGCCGTTTAAAACCATTAGGCAAATGTCTCTAGAATTATAGAGACCATTCCCTACTTCTCAGCTTATTGCCCCTTCTTGGGCACTACCATCACATATTTATTATCTGTATGAACTCATGGCAGAGTCCACTTTCTTGCTATAAGTTAATCTTTTCCATATTTTCCCTTGTTCCAACATGACTAAGTCATTTAGGAACTCATTTAAAGCTCAAGCTTTCTATATTAAGGACTGGTAACCTAGGTTGTAAGCCTAGCATCCAGTCCACTCATATGCATTACTTTTGCCCTAATCTTCCCAACAAGAGCATGATCATAGGATTCTCTATCCTGATCAGGTCTTAATGGGGATTCTCAGGCACTCATTCTATTCTTGCATGATCCCTTGCACCTCTTCTTGGTGCAACAACATTTCCCTAAGCAATGTGTTCATTGTTCTCTCCAGTCATTTTAAACTTTACCCTTTCTCTGCACAAGCAGAAATCATTATAGGGTATACTGGAGGACACTAACACAGACTCAACAACTTAGTCCTATGTCTTTGTAGACTCAACGAACCTAGAGCTCTGATACCACTAATTGTAATGACCGTCTCGCGAAAACAGGATTAACTAATGCAGAAGCGAATTATTTGCAGCGGATTACTGAAAATCACTGAAAATTTAAAACCATTTATCAAGAGATCCATTCATAGGAAAACTCTTTCATTTAGAACCAAAGTAAAACATTACATCCTGGTTCATATATATACATATCATGCCTCTTTGCACAAAATCTCAGATCGGAGAATCAAAACACTAACTCCTAGGACCTGAGAGTACAGAGACGACTCATAGGACTATCTACACAAAACCAGATAGCCAATGTCTCCACCTGTTGGATCACTACTGTCCCTATGACTGCTACTGTTGTTGCTCACCCACTGAAAGGTTTCTTCCTCTTCTTGGGCGATTACCTAAAAATTTAATCCCACGGGGGTGAGACAATTATACAAATTGTCCCAGCGAGAGATATAACTCTCTGCCAGAAACATTATTATTGCTGATAATAGAATAACACTGAGCAGTAGAATTATATTTACTCAACAACAGGTAAATCATTGAATAAGATATGCAGAGCAGTATTCTCTATGCAATAATTTCAATTATAACTTGATTAAGCAGCAAGTCATTCATTTAAGAAGGAATAAGAAGAACATGTATATCATTTATCCAACTATGATATAATAGACCATGTATCATCAACCATTGATTCTCGCAATTCAACCCTAAGCAAATATGCTACACGACTGATTACGTTTTACAATCATACTTATGCCCTGAGGAGATGAGGTATACCGCTCATACTCCAACCGACCACGGTTACGTAAAGCATCGGTACCACACATAGGTCAATGGAAGAGCCGGATTCCCATGACCTCAACTATCTCGGTCAGTACGAGATAACATGCAGGACATCTTATGTCTCTGCTAGATAGCTTTCCAGGGTATACTGGCAACATCGCTATTAGAGTTATAGCCCATAGCATATACTCTCTTCAGGATATGGCCCGTAGCCAATGCCCGGTATTATTTTGTGGAGTCATGGCCCGTAGCCATGCTCTTATTGGGGTATGGTCTGTAACCAATCCCGTTCATAGGACATAGCCTGTAGCAATGCCTATGGGGCATAAGGATATAATTGCCCAATTACCCCCACATATTCAAAAATATGCGTTCCGAGTAAACTCGTTTCACCATTCAGCTAATTCTGACGTTGATGGATCTGTGATCAGGGCAACTACATTATATGGTATCACTTGATTAATTAAGTACATTATCATATTCTTTTAGCATCAGCCAAGTTTCCAAACATAACTTAATAAGACAAATGCTATAAAGAAAACATGTACTATTTCCATTAATCACTTCTCAGTCTTTATAAGACATGGGGATCTCAGTCCCTCATTTCAATACTAGGAATTTTCATTCCTTTGCAACTCAATGCCATAATCATATGGTTCTGGGTATTCAAACCCTTAGCTCATCATTGAGCATTATTACCACTTTTTCAGGTAATTATCACCTTCAGGTCACCTGACCGAGGTAAATATGATGCTTATTACATAAACATCTTCTCATGGAACTTAAGGCCCATTACTTCTCTTATTACCTCATACTAGGCAATAAGGTATAGCATGGCACATAAGGCCCAATAAACAATGTCAATACATAAAATGTCATAGCTCATACCTGGCTATGTTCATCATCACATCATACCTGCATGGTTAGTACAGATGATAATACATCAATTTCATATCAGCACCATGCAAAACAATATATAACATCATTATTCAAGGGTAACACCACTATTCCCTTACCAGGGTTAGGGTTTCCCATTTCTCATTAATTCAGACCCTCTTGAGTTAACCAACTTTATCTTGTATTAAGGTATTTCCCCTCTTAATACATTCCATCACAGAATACTCACCCTTAGCATATAATGCATAGGCCACACATTAGAATTGTCCAGCTATCTCACATGATATGGACTTATCTTAGTTTAAGGCATAACTTTATTATAAAGTTGCCTATAAACAATCGCAATGATACACCCTCAACTAGGGTTTCACAAGGATACACCCTCAACCAGGGTTCACAATGATACACCCTCCACTAGAGTTTCACAAGGTTACACCCTCAAACAGGGTTCACAATGATACACCCTCCACTAGGGTTTCACAAGGATACGCCCTCAACTAGGGTTTACTAACATCCTAATTAGTGATTTCACATGTAGACAACCTCTTATTAAGGTTATACATTGAATCAGCCTCAATTAGGGTTTACATCATGTATTGGGTCCATGAATTTGTTATGCATTAATGACTAGTACCATTAAAGGTATCTCCCACCTAATCACATTAGGTTTTCAAAAAGGTTTGATCAATTAGACCTTCAATAACATGAGGTATCCAATTGAATTAACCAAATTGAACCACACTCAATTCTAATCAATGGAACTTCAACCAATTGGATCATCAACTCAATCATCATTTGAATCATGGCTCACCCCTCAATTGGGACTTCAATTATGGTCTGATCTCAATGGGATTAGGGTTTATAAATACCAATTAGAGCTTTGAAGTTGATCATCAATCATGCTACTAATTGTGTTTCAATTGATTGCATTGGACCTTCAACCATTGAATTCATGGAACCAATCATCAATTGGACCTATGCTCATACTTCAATTGAGTTTAATAGGTCAACCTTCAACTAATTTTACCCTCAATTGGTCATCAATTAGGGCTTGATTCAATTGAATTAGGGTTTGGAATCGAAGATCCAACAACACTCATCAATGCAAGATTGGTTACTTTGAAACTATTGAACCATTATCCAAATTGGGTATGACCTGACCCCAAACGGTCTTGAGGTCGTTTGGATGACCTCCAAACGGTCTTGAGACCGTTTTCCCATCATATCACTCAAATCCAAGCCATCCAATTAAGTTTTGGATCATTGGATTGATCACCAAATCAGCATTGCATTGTATAATAGCTTGGTACCTTTAGACCTTCAAACACCTAACCATACTCAACCCTAGACCTCCAAACGGTCTTGGGTGACCACCAAACGGTCTTGAGACCGTTTGGCCCATCCAACCTTTGGATTCTAGTGAGAAATCATCATGGATTGGTCTATCGAGTTGATCAACAGATCAGCACTACATTGCAATATGATTAGTACCTTTGGACCTTCAATTGGTCAACTATACTTGACCCCAGACCTCCAAACGGTCTTGGGGTGATCCCCAAACGGTCTTGAGACCGTGTGGGTGATCCCCAAACGGTCTTGAAACCGTTTGGGCTAATCAACCCAAAATCTCAACTTAACTCATTGGAATTTCAGCATTGTTTTCAATTAGGGTTTGCCTAATTGAATAGCCTTCAACTCATGATTACTTGGGAGTTAATCCCTCAAATTCGGTGAGTCATTATATCACATCATTAGGAACAGTAATCCCAAACGGTCAACGCTTGGTCAACGCACTCAAACGGTCTTGAGACCGTTTGCCCAAAAAGTTCAATTAAATCAGATTGAAAATCAGCACTTAATCCAATTAGGTTTCCCTAATTGATTAGGCTTCAACTCATGATTCCTTTGGAGTTAATCCCTCAAATTTGGATGGTTATTAATAAACATAATTATGAACAGGAATCCCAAACGTTCAACGCTTGGTCAACCATATCAAACAGTCTTGAAACCGTTTTCTCAACCAGGTCAAGTTAATCAGGTTGAAAATCAGCACATAATTCAATCCGATTGCCTAATTGATTGGCCTTCAGCTCTCTATTCCTTTGGAGTTAATCCCTCAAATTTGGAGGGTTATCAGCCTACATAATTAGGAACAAAATTCCCAAACGGTCAACGCTTGGTCAACCATATCAAACGGTCTTGAAACCGTTTGCTCCCAAACGGTTTCAAACCGTTTGCCCTTAAATGGTTTGCTGAAACCGCATAGCCAATCAAATTAAAACGATTTGGAGTAGCTATCAAAACGGTTTTGCTTGGTAATTTTCTTTGGATAAGCATCTAGGATGATGTCATCATCCCCTTCCTTCGAACAACCAAGAACAGCAACTGTTCTTGATGGAAATTGCAGCAAAGAAACAAGAGTGTATCAAATTGAAGAAATCAATCAACAAAGCATAGAGAATTGATGCAATAGCAATGTTTAAGGGTTTGAGTTATAAAACCCGCCTCCAATTGAGCTCCAAAGCTCCAATCTCACGCCATTAATGGTGGATGAAGCTCTTGCAACTCCCCCTAGGCTCGTCCTCAAGCTTTTGATTGCAAAAGTTGGCTAGGGTTGAAGAGGAGATCGAAATAAGAAGGAATCCATAATTTATTTTCAATTTCCACCATGAAATCAAGGAGAACGAAGGTCAAGAGCTTACCCATAGGTTGGGGTTCGTCCTCCTGATCCTCCCTAGCTTCCTTGGTCGGTTTCCAATCTAAGAGAAGAAGTGGGGTCGAAATAGCCTTTCATTTGGCTAGGAAAAGGCCTTTTTATAAAAATTCAATGAAAGAGAAAATGCATTATTAAAATGCATTTAATTCCAAAATTGGTGCCGCCTCTTCCCCCTCAAATTCTCCTCAAAATCCTTAAGGAAGAGGCTATCTTCATTGCCTCTTATTCCTCTCCATTATCCATGATTTAAAGAAAATCAAATTAAGCACCTTAATGCTTATTATATTAATATCCATATGTGAGTGGGTTTTCTTTTCCTTATAATAATGGTGAGTGGAATTTCACCTACTTAGGATATTTTCGTTCCTTATCTTGGCAAAGGAACGTCCATACTTATTCAAAATCAACCCAAAATATTTTGGTTAAAATCCCTTCAATTATTTTTATTCATTTTTGCCCTAAATCGAATTATGGTTTCAATTAGGCATTAATCTTGATTATTTTAATATCAAGATTCTCTCTCCTCCAACTTAATTCAAATGAAGCACCCCTCTCATTTTATTTGCTCTACATGATGCCAAGAAACATTAGGGACCTTGTTGAAGTGGTAATTTGCATATTGAACCCTAGATTTTGGGTAAATTGCACTTTACTCCAAAACTAGGTTTTAATGCACAACATTGTCCAACAAGCTCTATCTTGGTGTCCAGGCTTGTGGAAACCATACTACTACATCATATTCATCCTTATGATGTCTCAACATCAGAGGAACATCTTATCATATGCAATTTGCAAGTTAACCCCTCAACTTGGGTAATTTGCACTTTAGTCCAAAACAAGCAATCATTGCTTTAACATTGTTCAAACAGGACCAAAATTGAAACATAAGTTCCTCATGAGCCCTAATCACTTTTCAAAAGATAAGATTAAGCATATAATCATCTTTCTTAATCAAAACACCTAGGGTTAAATCATAACCCAGGTCGGGGATGTTACATAAATGATCTTGAACATGCTAATTCTTGCTTGCTTGATGATAAAAATGATTGTCTTAGTCAGGTAGATTCTTTTAAACTAGAAAATGCTAGTTTGCTTGATAAGATTAGATTTCTAGAAGCTCAACCTCTTATTCCTAGTTCTAATGAAGAGCATACTTTAATTATTGATTCTCTCATGCATGATATTGATGTTATTAAATCTAAAAACAAGGACAAAGATTTTTTTTGTAAGAATTAGAAACAGAAAATGCCTCCTTGCTTGCTAAAATCAATGTGCATGAATCTTGTTCTAGTTCTACTAGTAAAGAGAATGATGTTGTTGCTCTTCATATTGATAGATATTCTCATTTAACTAAAGTTCTTTGCTTAAAAAATGATCTTTTGCATGCTAGAGATAATATCAATAATTTGTCTTCTACTATTGCTTCTCTTAAGCATCATAATGACAGTTTGAGATCCTCTTTGCAAAGATTCTTAGTTGGTAAAAAGAGTCTTAATGACATCCTACACCATACTACTAAACAAATTGGTAGACATGGTTTAGGATATGATAGTAGTCAAGGGAACAATAAAGATAAAGGACCTCAAATATTCCATGGAGAATCCTCTAGTTCCAAGACTATGGGCACATGCAACTATTGTAATGAAATTGGTCATTATTCTACTTGTTGTCCTTTTAGGAAAGCACCTAAGAGAAATCGGACTTGGGTTGCTAAACTAACCCCTCCGGACCCAAAAACATGATTGGGAACCATTTCATCTTTCTTCTTGTAGGTACTTGCAAATGGGTTGACTTGAGCTATTGAATTGCAAATTGACTTGTCAATCCACATGAAAGAAGAAAGGTGAGATGTGTAGAGGGTGACAACTAGTGGAAAAAGGAATGGTAAGAACAAAGGTAATGTTTTCTTTCTTATAACCTTTTCTAACTTGTTTTTGTCAAGTTAGTGTGCACTATGCATGTGGTTTTTGAGTAAAAAGTGGTATTTTGTGTTTCTTTTCACACTCTTGCTCAAAAACTATCTCTAATGCTTCTATAGTGCATTACTAACTTGCTTAGACATGTTTGGATATGGTTTGTATTTTTAGCATGCCTTTAAGTATGTTTTTATGAAATATATGTTCCTTTTGACAGTAGATCTGTCGGTCGAGTTTGTCCTGATAGAAACTCGACCGATAGGCACCAATGGGTGTTGCCAGCAGCTGTCATCGGTCGAGTTGTCAATGTAAAGAACTCGACCGATAACACTGTGCACAGAATATACATTTGGCTTATTGAATGAGAATTTCCCTCTCAACTAGATTTTCTCAACCAATAGCCTTATTCTTTGGCACTCCTTTGGTACCTTTCTATATGCATATTGCCATGTTCTAAATTGCCTATCTTGTTTACAACTTTATCTCTCTAATTGCTCTAAATTGGTATATCTATATCTTGTAATTACTTGCTTTGAGTTGTTTTGCAGGTTTTGATGATGATCTCTTTGGATCTCTTGGTTGTGTCTAAAATTGCTTCCATTGTACTCTAACTTGCTACATCTATTTCGGTGTATATCTTGTTTTGATACAACCTTGAGGTTCTTAGGGGTAATCATCTTATGGTAAGGATGCATATCTAGTGAGTTATATCCTTTCATGCTTCTAAAACTGCTTATCTCTTTGTTTGGATATATATCTACATCTAATCATGCTTGCTTTATATTGTGTATCTTTTGGTATCTCTTGCTATGATATAGATCCTACTAGTAGTCCTAACTTGTGATATCATCTACTAGTAGTTCACATACATGTAGTTCTAACCTTGTTTATAATTAGCATCTTTGATCATCTATGTGCTATGTTTGTATCTTGTCTCATACATGCTCAAGCTTGTTCCTAGAATTACATATCTACTATCTTAAGTTTCTTGCATAACATTGTGATGCAGGGTACATAGATCTACATTATATGTAGAAATTGGAGTATTTTTGGATTGTATGCAGATTTTGCTCCAGTTTTAGTTTTTGGTGCAAGACTAGTGTTTTTCATACAGAAACGACCTTCTGAGCAAGGCTCATCGCTTTGCCATGAGCCATGGCACTTTTTGGGAAAATTATGTCATCCTGAGGGTCAAAATTGTGATTTATTGTTTTTTTGTAGCACTTTATCTTGCTTTTTGGGTTGTTCAAGTATATGCTTTAACTTGCTTTTCTTTATATGCTTGGACAATCCCCTATCTGTGCTCTTCTACTCTTCTTATATATATTTGTGTTATCTCCTTTCTCTTTAACAAGTGATGTTTCTTATTTCTTCATAACCCCACTTTTTGAAATGACAAAGGGGGAGAAAGGTATGTCTTCTCTTGAAAGAGGAAGAAGGCATGTCTTACATTAAGAGGAGAAGCATATCCATGTAAAGGGGAGAAGGTAAATGAGTAGAAGACATAGTATTCTATAAATGTTATGAAAGCTAACCATGCAGGAGAAATAGCATCAATTGAGGGGGAGAAAAATCCATGTGCATCAATTGAGCGGGAGCATATGAACTCCATTCTATTGAAACCCCTAGGTTTCTCCGAAGTTATGATTTTACTTGAAAGCTTTCAATACATTTATGGAATGGTTTGTCATCTTCAAAAAGGGGGAGAATGTTGACTCAAGGTCAATTAGGTCAATGTTGACTCGCGTCTAAATTGACTAAACCCGTGTTTTGATGATGACTAACCATTCCACATATTGGCGTCTAATGTCTCTACTTGAGTGATTTCATATTAGGTATAGACACACTCCAAATGCCCTAACTTGCACATCTCAAATTGGAGAAAAGACAAGTCAAAGTCAATACAAGTGCACGTTTTTGTAATATGATGTAAATCCATTAGAATCATGTTGTAAATCACCTGTAATGATTGTATGACTTGTAATTAAGCTTAGAAAAAATCAGGAGCACTTAGATCGAATATTTAAGCACTCAAAAGCCATTTTCCAAAATTCACATCAGGTTGTTCATCGGTCGAGTTATGTGAGGTGCAAACTCGACCGATCCTGATTGGATCTTGAAAATGACTTTTGATCGGTCGAGTTTACACTACACAAAACTCGACCAATGGAGTACCAGACCAATTCAATTTTCATTGGTCGGTCGAGTTTCCCCAAGACAAACTCGACCGATGGTCTGAATATCGGCTTTGTCTTTTACTCTATCGGTCGAGTTACCCTTATAGAAACTCGACCGATTGTACTGTACGGAAAAGTGCAGAAAAGTTCTTCTAGCCATTGTGGAGTTGCAACAAGTGAAAATATATTCGTTACAAGCAACAAAATGACTAGTTTTCATTCTCGAGTGTTCCCAAAGGCTAAGAGGCATCCCCAACTATAAATAGGACCCCTTGGGCTTCATTCCAAGGTTGAGCATTCATTGCAAACTCTATGTGAGGCTCCTATTCTATAGTTGAGTGCTTCCTACGGCCTCCTCTCTCTCTCTAAGCTTAATCACTTGCTACATCCATTAGAGTGAGTAGGAGATCTGTAAGAGAGCTAGTCCTACATGTATATCTTGTGAAGCTCTCACTTCCACCACCTTCCCATCTCTCATTTCAATCATAAAGATGAAGTTTCTCTCTCTTGGCTAAGAGAGGTGAAGAAGAACAAGGGAAGGCGTCCCTTGGTGAAGATCAAGGCTGAAGACTTGGAGCTAGAGTGGGTAAGCCCTTGGTGAAGGCAGAAGACTCCTTGCTCAAGTGGGTAAGTCCTTGGTGGAAGCTTCTCTGAGTGAAGGTGAAGTCAAAGGTGGAAGATACAAGAAGAGTGGGTAATTCTTTGAAGGCTGAAGACTTGTGCAAGAGTAGGTAACTCCTTGGAAGAAGGCGGAAGACTCTTGCAAAGTGGGTAAGTCCTTGGTAAGGTTGAAGACTCTTTGTATTGGATAGGTAAGTCCTTTGTTTGGTCATGTATTGTAATTCTTATGAATGAATATAAGAATGCAATGGTTAGGAAATCCTAGAGGTTGACCTCTCTAGGTAAGTGGACTGACATACTTCTAGTTTGAAGTGCGAAACCACTCTAAATAGCTTGTCTACTTGTGTTTTCTCAATCTCTCTCATCCTTTCTATGCATGTTTTAGTTGCACTCAAATTACCTATTTAGCAACCTTATCTTATCATATATCTTGAAGGTCTAATGAATTTTGTTTAAGTTCATTAATCTCTATTCAAACCCCCTCTAGAGCATGCAATCACCCATCTAGGATCCAACATACACTTGGAATAGGATCTCATTCATGAAAATGGTCTAAACTTGATTAGTAAAGAATTAATTATTCAATTTAAACAGTATAGGTTGATTGAACTATGAATTGACCGGTTCAAGTGTTGAACTGTCGATTCAAAATGTTAGGTCAATTGAACAAACTTTGACAATTATGGACCATGAACCGACCGGTTTAGGAAGTGAACCGATCGACTTAGGTCCAAGAACCGACCGACTCAGGTTGTGAGCTGAGCGGTTGGAGGATCAATTTGATTGATTCAAGTATTTGTGTTAATGTCATGTTGTGCATTAAATCAGATATTAATTACCAATAAAATTGTGATTAGGAATGATGAAATGATCATTTCAAGGGTTGACTGATCGACTCACAAGCCAACCGATCGATTCACCTATGAACCGACCGTCTCCCCACTCACGAGTTGTGAAAATTCATGAAATTTATGTCCCTTCTGCTCCCACTCAGACTAGGAACCTTGACCATGACCCTCCTATAAATAGAGGGGTACTGGGGGGATTCTCAGACAACAACTCAACTGTCTCTGACAATTGTTTTTCTTTTCTGGTTGTGGTAACTAAAAGAACCTAAGCAAGTCCTACCCGCTAAAGGGAGGGATAGCAAGGGAGAACAATTGTGGGAGATCAAGTTGGTGCTAGTACACCAACAGAGAGGGACAACTCCTTCCTGGTTGTTCTACTAGAACAACAGTAGTTCTTAGTTGTCTGTGTGGACTACCATAGAGGTGAAGAGTTTTTCTTGCTAGGAGGATAACGTTAGGCTATTTTCCATGGTGTTCAAACAGGAGTTGCTCAGACATGTTCGAGTACAACGTGAAGAAAGCCACATACTACAATAAGGAATAGTCGTTGGACTTGCTCTAGGACTAGGTATGATCTCGTAAACCATCCTTCGTGTTATATAGTTGTTGAAGAGATTGTCTGTTAATGGGGAATATGGCACATAATTTTTTTTCCACTACCAATCTGATGGCATATTTCCCAATAGAACAAGCAAGCAATTAAAGGAGAACAAGCAAGATAAAAACTAAGCTACCCTAGACAATTAGTTCTAATAAGAAAGAGATGACAAGTTAAGCAAGAAAGGAACAAGTTATACTAAGGCAAACAAGAGAAGATCTACACTACACTAAGATAGCAAACTAGGCAAAAGAGCAATTGAAAACATAAACTAGCAAGAACAAAGCAATGAACTAGCTAAGTAAGTAAAGAACTAACTATACTAACACTAGCTAAGAAACAAGGAAATTAGGATTTTATAGCAATTAAGAGAAGTGTGGGCTGTTTGGGGAGATGCACTTGTCAATTTTGTTGGGGTGAAAACATGCAAACATTACTCCTCCATTTATATTACCAAACCAAACAAGTTAGATGCTAATGAATTGCCCTAAACTATTAATTGTCAATGGATAAGATAAGTGTGTATAGGGGAACTAGTCCCTAACACCTCCTACCCGCCCTTATGAGGCTCGCTTGGATTAGAGTTTAGGTTTAATTCAATTAGGATCTATTTAGGTCTAGGTTTCTAGGATAGGAACTTCTAGGTTAATTAGAGCCAAGGGTAGTAATGGAAGGTGGAAGTGAGGTTTTAGACCTCACATCACCTACATTCTAGCCTTGAGAAGGATCCAAGTTAATTACACTAATTGTTGATATACTGGCTACTTAAACCTCTCACCTAGGTATAGGACAGTTGATTAACATGTACTAAGGTGAGTAGCTAACTAGGGATCCATTAATTGGACTTATGGAGCAATTCACAAAAAGAGCCACATATAAGAAATTTTCCTAGAATCTAGGTGATTTCAAGCATAAACTATAAAGAAATTTATGGTAAAAGAGGTAGAAATAAAAATAAACATTAAAAAATGAAATCATAATGTTTACGTATCATTTTCCACCAATATGGTATCAAACTAACATTTTAAGCCCCAAACTGCCCACCTAAGGATCCTAGATACTCTAGAATAAGAAAATGCAAGAGGGAAGGAAGAAGAATGAGTAAAAGAGTGGAAAGTCATGATGAGCTCGATGAAGACTCATCCTTCTCCACCTCCTAGCATCTGCAACTCAAGCACATCCCTCCTCCAAGGTCAAATGGCATGGGTGTATGTTGGAAGATGGCCAAAAAATCATAAAATAGGAGTTTTTGGGGTGGAAGATTAAGTAATGGAGGTGCAATGAGGTGGGAATGGATGGAAGGTGAAATTGGGAGGCTAGAGTGGTTGTAGGGTATCTAACATTGGGCTCTAGCCACCACCTATGTATATATAGGTGGTGGGGGATCATTAGGTTGAGTAGGGGGGAAATAGGGAGTGTAGTGGAAAAGTGTAGCTAGGTTTGTAAGTAGCACAGTTGTGGTGGGTAGGGATGAACACGCCTGTGGTGGGATGGAATAGGCGAGGTAGAAAATGAGCAAAGTTATAGTAAATTTTTGGTTTCTTGGAAGGCCAGTAGCACAATCGTGTTGGGCAACACGACTGTGTTGGGATCTAGGAAGCATGTCTGTGTTGGGTGATATGTGGCATGACCGTGTTGGTATGCATGGATATGTTGGTTTAGTGGCAGCATGGACATGCTGGGTAGCACGGTCATGTTGGAGGGGTGGCAACATGGTCGTGTTGTGCATTACGGCCGTGGTGGAGAGTTTGTTGCATCTACTTCAAAATTGGGATTTCTACTATGAATTCTTCATTTATAGCATGGTCGTTCTGTGTCACCACACCATATTGGGGGCTTTGCTTGTTCTTTGATCTTCATGGATACCTTTGCTTTATCACGAGTCTTGGCCACTGTGATAGGTTGGGGAAGCTCTTGGACCTTCCTTGGACCCCTCCAATGGTGGAGGAACCCTAGGATCACACTCCTCTCCCATCCATCCAAACGTGATCCAAACACCTAAAAAATATGCAAAGAACATTTGTAAGTGCATTTGATGATAAAACACATATTGAGGGGAATAACATGTAATCTAATAGGTATAGATGTGATTAAAGTGAAGTAAGACACAAGATGAAGCCCTAGAATAGGTTGCATCACCACCCAAAACTTAAAACATATGTGTCCTCAATTATGCTCCAAATTAATCTATCTTAAATTTTTCAAAAACAAGAAATGACAAATACATTGCAATAAATATATATATATTGACTAGATGGGCTCCATAATGAATAAGTACATGTATTCCAACTCTCTCCTCCCATATTTCACAAACCAATCATTATTAAAGAATCGAGCATACAAACTTTGCATATAGATCATAAAACACTTGATCAATCCACATGGTTGTCATACAACTTTGGGTAAACTATTTCATGGTGGTGAAGATAAATTGGACTAGTTTTGATGTTTTGCATTCATGTATTCAATCTCATATGTCAATCCACACTATGTAGCCCGTGTGGCTATGAAAAAAAGGTAAATGATCTAGGTTTTGATCATTCCTAGCTCAATGGGCATGCAAATGGAAGAAAGGGTTGTGCTTAGAGTTTGGAGTGCTATTATATAGGAGCACTCATCTTTTTCTTATTTAGATGTTATTACACATGAGAATCTTTATTTTATTTTAGCTTTTTTTTTGCCCTTGGTGTATCTAGGGAACATGGTGGTGAGAATAAAGTGGGAGGATATAGATATGGCCACCCCAAACTTTTAGAGGTGACCAAGGTTGAATATGCCACTTTGGCATCATTTCATGAGAAAGAGAGGTAAGAATATGATGGAAGAAAAGTGAGTCAAAGAAGGGTTACTATTATGGATTTCAGCATGAGATATCTTGCATGTAAGCTACTCCAAAAATTTCATCAAGTAATGACACCACACATGAATGAGCTATACTAAAATAACACTTCTATCATGAGATTCTACAAAACCACAAGTGTATGTGGCTTGCTTCAGTAACAATTCAACTAAACAATTCACAAGCATGAGAGAGGTGTTTCGCATGTAAAAAGTCAAGACTAAGGTCATTTAGCAATAGATCATGATAATATAGCATGCATTTATCAAAGGTCAACACTTTCAATTTGATAAGAAGAGATTGAGTTAAAACATGGTTTTAGGCAAGAAGTTCAAAATTTGGGCAAAAGGGTGCCAAATCACATTCGATCACATCTAAGACTTAATTATGAAATAAAAAGCAAGAAACAAGCAAATCCTAGCTAGAAACATGCAAAAATTACAAAAATCTACACGATATGCAATGCATGGTAAGAAGGGAAATTTTTTTGAAAATTATGCCAAAAATGCATGAAATTATCCTATATGATATGCGTGTACATAAATCAAGCACACAAAGTATGGATACACAAGTATGAGAGATTTTTACACTATTTGATCATCTTGAGCAAAAATTTAGAACAATGAATATAGAGGAAAGTGGGGTAAAGAAAGGGCTTACTACCCTACCACTTCAAACTTTTAAATCATGTTGTCCTTGGCATGAAATAGAAGTCTAGGATGATAAGGTAGAGAGCATGGAGTCATGATACACATATGCCAATAGGGGAGAGATATCTCAAGGTATCCATTGAGTTGGGGATAGCCACCACATCTATTCTGTGCAGAATGGTCATTCTGGCTTGCCAGCACCATGGTTGTGTTGTGTAGAACGATCGTGTTAGTTGCCTTCCGATAAATTTTCTACTAATCTGCAATTCTTTTTTTCATTTTTTATCTTATCTTTGCCTAGGTCATCTATGCATCATCTTTCCTCCTACATACATGTTTTAAAATGATTCACAAACAATAAAACCACCATGTATAGTGTGTGTGTGTGTGTGTGCTTTTTTTCTCTTGGAAATGTGTAAAAATAGCTAAAAGTATCAAAAATGGAAGGTCGGGTGAAAGTTCCCCAAATTTAGGAGGGTTGCCTCCCACTAGTGCTAAGTTTCATGCCATCAGTTGGGTTTCTTGTAGATTAATCAATCACTCAACCATTTGGAATCCTTGTGTGTCCACTCTTGCAATATATGCATCCCTCATTTGCATTCAACATGTATTTCTCATCTCGTTGACCAAAAAATCTATCATGAGTATTCCATTTAAATCTTCTTATTTCAAGTAATTAGTTTGACTCTTTTAGTGCCCATGCTCAACATCCTCATCTCGGTCTCACTGGGTTGGGGTCTTGAACATATTGATCTTTATCTTCATGCCCATGAAAGATATTATCATTGTGCTACTATGCACATGTATCTCAGCATCAGTTGTAGATAAGAATGTCCTTCCTAAGATGATGGGAATCTTCATAACCTCTGGGGCCATATCAAGAACATTGAAATCTGTTGGGAACACAGTTGCCCTTTCCTTGTCCATCATCATCAAAACATCATCCACTCTTCCTCTAGGAACTTTAATGGAGCGGTCTGCCAATTAGAGAGTCCAATGATCCAGTTTCAACTTTCTTAACCCCAGCTCAACATAGAAACTATATGGCATCAAGTTCACACTAGATCCTAAATCAGGTAGGGATTGGTATGTGATGTCCCCCTATGTGTCTAGGTATGAGTGGGGATATTGGGTCTTTCCTCTTCACAGGAAGTGAGTTTTGTATGATAGAGCTCACTTTTTCAATCAAATTGATTTTCTTAGGCATTTTCCTTATTGACTTCATTTTGATTGTACATAGGTCCTAAAGAAACTTGGCATAAGATGGGATTTGCTTGATAGAATCCAACAACGAAACATTCACCTTCACTTGCCGAAACACCTCTATAATATCAACATTTTGTTTTTGTCTCCTTTTTACTTCTGGGGGTTTATCCAATGCTTCGGAGAATGGTGTCTCACTTTCTTTTGCAACATGTCCTTGTGACATGACATGAGGTGAAACACTAGGGATGGTATAACCTGCCAAATGGAGTAAAAGGTGGAACACACGATATTACATTCTCTATATGAGGTTTCACAGTATCATCTTCAGCAATATCAATCATAGTATCACCCTTGTGATGCCTTTGTGTTGTCTTGACAACATTTCTTTAACTTGTGGGATGCTAAAGAGATCTTCCACTCCTTAGAACCAGCACTTCATTGCTCATGGTGGAGAGGGGGGGCTTGTTGTGCTTGTAGAGGAGGTGGAGGTGACACTTGGAATTGGAATTGAGGTGGAGGATAGAATTGAGGTTGGTAGGTGAAGTGGTGGGAAGATTGTGGTGATAGATGTGGAGGAGGCGTATAAGGATGAGGATGGCCTTGGAAATGATAAATGGGATGCACTTGCATTAAAGGTGAACTATAGAAAACTTGAGAGGAATGCATTGGTCCACTAGATTCATTGGAATTCATTATGGGTTGGGAGGATAGCTTTGCTTCTGCTTGAAGAGCAAGTATTGAAGAGAGATGCTCCACTTCTTTCTCAACCTTTGTCACATTCTTTTACACATCATCAAATCTTTTCAACCTAGAGAGAACTTTCTCCTCAAACCATGAGATATATCTTGGACTTTGTTGTTTCATGTAACTATAAAGATGAGGTTTCTTCACTTCTTCACCAAAGGACTCAACAAAATTAACCAAGTGACAAGGAACACTTCCCACTTGGTTCTTCATAAAGCTCACTATGTCTCCAAGAATCTTCACCATTTTTGGGTTTGAATTGCTATGAGATGGAGATGTTACACAAAAGGAGTGGTCGCCATCATTCATCATGCTAGAATCTTGGATCCTTGAACTTTCAACCAACTTCTAAAACAAGAGCGAAGTCTCCTTAGGTGGTTTAGCCATAAAAGCTCCTCCACAGGAAGAATCCATTATAGCTTGACCCATTGGAGATAGACCGTAGTAAAAGGACTAAACTAACTACCATAAAGGAATTTCATGGTGTGGACACTCTCTTAACATATTCCAAAACCTCTCCTAAGAATCATGGACCTCTCATTACCCACTTGATTGAAACTCACTATGACACGCCGCATTTGTGTCATCCTTGCAATGGATTAGAACTTCCTTAAGAAGGCATTCTTCATCTCTTTACAACTCATGACTTCTCTTATTAAATCATATCAATCTTTGGCTTTATCTTTAAGGGAGAATGAGAACAATGTCAACCTACTTGAGTCATCACTAGTTGTCGGCGTCCTGAAGGTCGAACATACTTCAAGAAAAGAGTCCAAGTACTTGTAGGGGTTCTCACTCTCAGAGCCATACAAGGTGGGAAGGAGCCCAAGAAGACCTGGAGGAATGGAGAACTACACTAACAATTGATCAACTCTAGTAGAAATTGGTGATTGGTAGTTTCTAGGCATGAAGTACTCTTGAAGAGGCTTATGAGATGCATTTTGGACTTCCATCTTGTCTTCCTCGGGTTGCTTGTCACATGCACAAGGCACAACCAAACTAAAGAAAACAAGTTAGCAAACCAATATGTGTAAAGAATACAAACAATAAAGAATAAAGAATAGCAATGATGAGCGTAGTAGGAAAAGATCAAAGCAAAACTATTATAACCTCAATTTTTCTTGTATTTTAAATAATTAGAATGCAATTATTCTATGAAAAAGGGATTGATTGAAAATTGTATACTTGTTTTGAAAAATGGATTCCTTTGAAAATTCCCTTGAATGATAGATTCTATGAATCCTAATGTCTTATTATTTTCACAATGAATCAAGGGGAAAAGGGAGAGAAGGAAAATCCCATAATAATCAAAGAGAAAAAGGAAATAGATAATAAATATATGTGCTTAAGAGAATTGGGTAGAATTATTTAGAAAGTGGCATGAAGGGAAACCATTAACTTTTTTTTGGTTTCATATGGTTTCTAATAGAAAGATAGCCAAAATAGAGAAAATAGAAAAGAAATAAAGAGAAAAGATGGAATTTGAATGCATAATATATGCCTTATAAGTGGATGACTTGCATGTTAAGAAAGATGTTATTATTTTTGAGTTTTGGTCTCAATCTTTGCACACACCTAGATAAAATCATCAAAGACTTTCCCTTAAATTTTGGGATTAAAAGGATGGATGGTTTGAGAGATATGGACATTATAAAATATCCTAAAGTGTGGACAATATAATTAAGAAGTATTAAATGTCACGATAATTCAACGTCTAATAGAATTATATTTATCTGTCACATGCAATGTGGGCCATAGATCTTGAATCTGACTGTAGACCCTTCATCACCTAGCTCACGACTGGTTAGTAAAGAAGAACAGGAAACTGGAATTTCCTGGATCAAATTCCTCATTGATCAATGTGTGAGCAAGGTTGGAAAGTGGCCCCTGGCTTCGAGAGATCACGGAGAACCTACTTACCCTAGGTTTTTCCTGGTTTGGAGGTGTCTAGAAGAAACACCCAATACGTCTTGCAGAGATGACCCTATTACCTAGGATGGGTATATATAGGGGGTGCAAACCCTCTCCAAAATTGCAAACTCTTTTGTGAGTTGTTGTGAGACCCCTCCTAACCATCTCTGCCTCCAATTCCTCTATTGGTACCCTCCCTTGTCCCTCATCTTCTCAACTCTCTACTGGAGAATTTCCCTTGCCATCCTCTCAGCACAGACTGCCTCTAGGCAATCAAAAACCACCCTCGGGTCTGGCGAGGAGTGGTGAAGGTGCTTGCTTGATTGTTGTCTGCTCAGAAGGATGAGATCTTGAAGTCAACACAAGAGTTGACTTGTTGCTAGTCTATTCTTGAGGAAACAAGGAGGAATATGATCTTTGGTGAAAAGACCAAAGTACCCTCGATGACTCTTCACATCAATAAGGGCTCGCCTATCTTTTTCCCCCTCTTTTGTGCCTGATTAAATGAGGCCATGCAAGCTTGCTCAACCTAGATGGCGCGAACCCACTGGTTGGCCCAACCTAGTTGGTAGGGCTGAGATCAGGGCACGCTACCTAGGTGGCAACCTGTGATTGGTTGAGGTTAATTAATTTTACAAAAATCCTAGTAATCAGTAGGATGATCAGAATAAGAAAAATAATATATGTATTTTGCTCAAAAAAATATAGAGAATCCAATAAAAATATAATCAGGACCTAGATTTGCTTATAGTATAGAAAGTACCTAAACTTAACATTTTAAATGAGTTAAATGTATAAAACCCCTAAGTTTTAGGTTCTAATGGCTCTAATGTGACCAAATGATATTGATATTAAAATGTTGATCTTTTATGGATAAAAGAGCAACTTGGAACCTATGTGAACCTAATAACCCAAGATTTGATGAATGAGTGTTTCCTTAAGACTAAAAGTGCAATTAATGACTAATTAGGGTTTATAACCTTAAAGAAAATGAAAGGTGGTACTTAGGGTTTGTAAAACCAAATCCTTAATGAAACCATAATTCCTTGACCTTGATAATCTTGTCATGACTTAAAAGGATAAAGTTGGGACTTTTGTATAAAGAAGACATCTTTGACTTAATTGGGGATCAATCATGCATGTGGTATCAAAGTTAGATATTGTAGACCAAAATAACATTAAAAGTGATAATTGGGATTTTGTAGAATAGAAACCCTAAGTTGGACTAAAAAAGCCTATCTTGAGACCCAAACCAGTCTTAGTGATGTTTTTGGATAGAATAATGATACATGGATGTTATGCTTTAACTTTCAGGATAAATTGCTTGTTTTCTTGTTTGGATATTTTTTTATCTTGCTTGGACTTCAAGTTACTATTGATATAGGTATGTGGCTATGCCTAAGAATAATTGCTTTAATTTCACGAGGCTCTTTTGAGGGTATTTCTACATGGATTGGAAACTAATTCTTCTTGTTTATTTGATTCATTCAAACTATAAAGTCACTATGGCTATCACATTATATGGACATGACTAGCTCGAATTCTAGCCACCTCAGGATTTATGATATATATGATAAATGATGGTTCAGCCCATGTGGCCAGAGGAATGTCAAAGGTCATCATCCTGCATAGGGGAAGACTAGTATGGCACCGAGAAGGTGGCCCAGGTCCACTATAGGGACCACACCTGAGAAGGGTTTGACAAATATTGTATAGATCAGGTTTGATTAGTTGTGATTAAAAATTTTAATTTTGATTCTTTAACAAATAATTGCTATGATTATGTTGTTACACCTAGATGCAATATTTTGTTTCCCCCACATACCAATATAACTTGTTATACTGACAACATGCTTTGATTCTTGGCATTTTAGGATAAACTGTTGTTATTCTGCAATTACGATGGAAACAGATGTTTAAGAAAGCAGACACCAACAATAATAGACATTAATGTAATTGAGGAGGTTATAGATAGTTTTAGTTTCTTGTTGCAAACTTTAGAATGTAATTTCTTTGTGGAAAGTTATCTTGTACCAAACTCCTTTTCATTTAGTGAAATTTATTAATTATTTCTGGTTATTTGATAAACCTTCGGTCATGTATTTGAGTAATGATCCTATCCCTCTCGGTCCTCCTAAATAGGGGATAGCGTGGGGAGGGTGTCATTACATTTGGTATCAAAGCACGATTTACCATTTAACCTCTAATAATTATTAAATTTTAAAAGTTATATAGAGCCCCAAGGGAATTATTAGAGTGTTTTCCAAAGACAATGGTGTCTAGAAAGGACCACGATCCAGGAGTTGGCATTATTTTCCTCTGCACCTCTAGTCATCTTACGAGGACTCCCAGACCCGTTCTTCCTATCTGGACAAAGTCAGGGGACTTTACCCAAAATAACATACGTCTAGGATTTCTCATCTTTTCATCACCTCTTCTATCCTTTCTCTCACCAAACCCTAAGAACCTATGATTACTATCCTCACCCTTTTTTTATTACTAGGTTTATAAGAATAGGGCAAATTCTACCAAACAATAAAGATCTAAGCACGATGTCATGGACATAAATTAAGATGCATTAATACTCTAACAACTTAGACTGAATTTATTTAAATGTGTAGGTGAAACGACATGGCCCATACCAAGATCATTGTCATCCTTGACCGCTGGGAGGGAAGGCCCTCCTACCAAGAGAGTATGTCACCAAGAGAGACATTGGAAGATGAGAGTTCTAAGAAATAGAAGAGGCCAAAGGACTTGATCCTAAAGTTTCCCTCTCCGACACCCTAAACCCTAGAGATAGTCCAGACCCTAAGCGCAAACCTATGATGGAAGATGAGCCCAGGGACAACCCTGGTCATGCTATCAGCCCTGAACCCACGGACGGTCATGCTTCTACCTCGGATGATCTCTGGCTAGGACAATAGAAGAAACTCACATAGACTTCCAATGCCCTTACACACAAAGGTGTTGCTAAAAATAAGGATGGTGAACCCCTTCATGTCTACCCTTGTCATGATGTCACCATCCTCAACTTTGTCTAGTTGGTACAGTAATGTTCTGGGTTGAAGACAGCTCTGAGGTGGATGTCTGGCTTCATGCTGTGGAAAATGGTTTTCATATTCTGGGAGTGCCACCCAACATGAAGGTTCTCTTTGCTACTCGCCTACTTGAGGGAACCACAAAACTTTGGTGGGGTGATTATGTCACCGACCGAGATTTGATCAGGGAACCAATGGCCTGGAAGGACTTTCATACTCTCCTCTCAGCTTACTTCACGTGGGACATGGAGAGGATTGTTATTCCTACTCAACATCCACTCAAAGGATATCTCAGTTTCACAAAAGATCGCTCCGGCCCAAGAAATGATAATAGGGAAACCCAGGGTCACCAGCATGGCAAGGGTAGGAATTGAGGAAAAGGAAAACCCCACACCAAGCACTGCCCCCAAGATACCGCAAATGTGGGAAGACACATTAAAGAAAGTGTCATTTTGAGAAGAAGGTGTGCTACCTCTGTCAACAAGGACATACCCAGGTTGATTGTCCTATATCTTAGACCCTCGAGGATTAAGTCCAGCAACAGCTCAGACAACGACTACCGCATCACGTGGGGAAATCCTAGTTGATAAAGAATGCCAACAGGTTCAAGTTTTTTTCCCCTGATGATAAGGAAGCTTAGGATGATGCAGACCAACTTCGGGGAGGTAGTCATCCCTGAAAAGTTGTAGTACGCCTTGTATTAGGAAAATGTATGAATTTATGGAATGATATAAGCATGTAAAATATGAGGTATCAGATCTTGTGTATTGAGACTGGAAATGAAGCTTTTGATAGTGATCTAATTCTTGAATGAAAACTCATATGGTATAATAATATAGATTCCAGGAGGAAAATGATTAGACGGAATAATAGTAAATATGCCCATCTATCATGATCTAAACTTTGGATTCAAGTATGTTTTATGTAATCTTGGGTACTGATAAATATTAATTTTATTTTGTCTTGGGAAGGGACCCTCCCTAAAAAGAGTGAGTTAATAAATTGGGTTAAGTAGGCATGAATGTCACCTAATATAAAATATGAAGGCATGTATATTTAGTATAATTCTTTGAACCCAAGTATTCCATCTGTGAGGAACATGAAAAAAAATCACTAGGGAAGTGAACAATAGAATGGGACCAGGCCCAAATGGGTAGGTCTCCATGAGAGAACTATGGGTACCGTAAGAGATGAAGGAAATCTAGGTGAAAGAGTTATAAAGGATATAATGTGCTTGGATATTATCAGAAAAATCACAAGAAAAAATGTATAATTAAACAAAATATAGTCGTGACATGTCAATAAAACCTAAGTCAATCCTAAGGTCAAGAAGGGGTGACTAAATGTACATATTACCAATGGGATTGTCCCTAACTGCATAAGATCATAGGGTCAGAAGGTAACAACAATCTTTACCCAAGGCCCATTGGTCAGGAGATTGGCCATCTTCATGAGTTCATGAGGCTAAAGGGTAAATGAGGGGCACTCCCTATATGCATACAGATGAGATCGCTCCACAAGTACATGTACCCCTAGAAGATCTTGAGGAGATTACTAAGGCTAAGAAGATATGAGGTAAAAAAAAGAAAGATGTAAGAAGTCAAGTAATAATGAAGTTGCACAAACCCTAGAGTAAGGAGGACTCTTGACTTCAAGAAATATAAGAATAGTGTAAGTTGAAAAGCATGTATGATTTGGAGTCATGTTGAAGGATTGAAACTAAATCTGAATTTAAAAGGGTAATGTGTGATGTACCGTCTCTACTCTTGGAATAGGATGAGTTTTGTGTTTGGACTACATCCAATGCTTATTTCATCTTATTATGAGTGTGAGAGATGAGACAGACATATATCGTATCAGAAATGGAAATGATATGAGGAATAAATGTCTAATGTCAAAATCCTTTGAGGAAAACTAAGAATTTGAGGTATTACCATACCTTAGGGAAATATTGAATGAATGAGACCTAGATGAGTAAGGTAATTGCCAAATTAAAATTTCAATTCAGAATACAATTATCAAGTGGAGTTTGGATTCTATAGTAATAAGATTGAACTTGGTGATTAGAATGACGGATGCAAGAGTTGAGGTACTGAATAAAGATAACCCAAGCCTAATTTTATTGATTGAGTTTGTAGAAGCCCAGATAGACAACCCAGAGTTAGGTCAGATGAATCGTTTGATGGAGAAGTTTCAGACGCACAGCTCAGTGGACATAAATGGTGGAATGCGGTACAAAAGTCATATTTGATTTCCTAAGGATTTGCCCTTAAAGACTCATAACTTGCAAGGAGATCATGGTTCTAAGTATATTGTACACAATGACACCACAAAGATGTTTGAAGACTTACAGTGATATTTCTAATAGTTGGTAATGAAGAAAGACATAGCAGCATATGTGGCCAGTTCTCCCATACATGCCAGATAGTGAAGTCTAAACACCAACGACCTGGGGATTATTGCATAACATTGAGATTACAGAGTGTAAGTGGGAGTAGATCACTATGGACTTTGTGGTGGGTATCCCCAAGACAAAGAAACTTCATGGTGTGACATGGGTTGTGGTGGACTACCTAACCAAGTTAGCACACTTTCTTTTCATTAAAGATTATTTCCAAGGTGTCAGACCTAGTTGAATTATATATTAAAGAGGTAGCTCGTTTACATGGTGTCCCAAGTTCAACTATTATTGATCAGAACCCTAAGAAGATATGGAGGCAAGTACATGAAGAAATCGGTATGAGGTGGAAATTTAGCGCATCCTATCACCCCTAGACTGATGGACAATTAGAAGAACTATCCAGACTTTAGAAGACATGTTGAGAGCATGTGTACTCAATTGGGGTGGATCATGAGAGTAGTACTTTCCCCAAAAATATTTTGCTTATAATAATAGTTACCAAGTCAGTATTGGGATGCCTCTATATGGATCTCATTTTGGGAGGTCATGTCAGTGACTGATTCATTGGGATGAAGTTGGTGAGAGGACCTTGTTAGGTTAGAGGAATTACAGTTATATGTTGACGAGGTCACTTTGATCACACAAAGGCTGAATAGGGCCCAAGATCGACAGAGGTCATATGTTGATGCAAAGTGGACAAATTTGTACTTAATTGTAGGTGAATATGTGTTTCTAAAAATCTGACCCCACCAAGCTATAGATAAGAATAGAGGGAAGTTGAGTCCCTGATATGTGGGTTTGTTTGAAATCCTAGAATGAATTGGTGAAGTTTCTTACCAGATAGCCCTACCCCTCAATATAGTATGATGCATGATGTATTCCATGTGTCAAATTTGAAGCACTATGTGAAGGACATGAGCCATGTGCTGAGCATTGAACCTAATGAACTCATAGGGAGGCATGCATACCTTGATCACTTGTGAGGGTACTGGATACCAAGGTGAAAGATCTTAGGAATTAAAATATAGAGATGGTAAAGGTTGTCCAGAAGCACCATGGAGAGTATGAATCCACACGGGAGATAAAGGTGGACATGGAAAAGTCTTATCTTGGGGTATTTGCTTGATTAGTCAAATTTTGATGACAAAATTCCTATAAGAGGGGAAGGATGTTATAACCTCAATTTTTCTTATATTTTAAATAATTAGAATGCAATTATGCTATGCTAAAGGGCATGATTGAAAATTGTATACTTGTTTTGAAAAATGGATTTCTTTGCAAATTCCCTTGAATGATAGATTTCATGAATCCTACTGTCTTATTATTTTTATAATGAATAAAAAGTGAGATAAGAAAAATCCCATAATAATCAAAGAGAAAAAGAAAATAGATAATAAATATATGTGCTTAAGAAAATTGGGTAGAATTCTCTAGAAAGTGACATGGATGGCCACCATTAACTTATTTTTGGTTGCACATGGTTTCTAATAGAAAGAATAGCCAAAACAGAGAAAATAGAAAAGAAAGAAAGATAAAAGATGTACTTTAAATGCATAATATATGCCTTATAAGTGGATGACTTGCATGTTAAGAAAAGATGTTCTTATTTTCGAGTTTTGGTCTAAATCTTTGCACACACCTAGATAAAATCATGAATACTTTCCCTTAAAATTTGGTATTAAAAGTATGGATAGTTTGGGAGATGTGGATTTTATAAAAATCTCTAAAGTGTGGACAATATAATTGGAAAGTATTAAATGTCACGATAATTAGGTTTCTAATACAATTGTCTTTATCTTGGGTGTGCAATGTGGACTGTAGATCTTGAATTTGATAGTAGACATGTCATCGCCTAGCTCGCCACTAGTTAGGAAAGAAGAACAAGAAACTGGAGTTTTCTGGATCAAATTCCCCATTTATCAATGTGCGAGAAAGGTTGGAAAGTGGACCCCTAGCTTTAAGAGATCACAGAGAACCTACCTACCCTAGGTCTTGCCTGGTTTGAAGGTGTCTAGAAGAAACACCCTACACGTCTTGCAGAGATGACCCTATTATATAAGATGGGTATATATAGAGGGTGCAGACCCTCTGTGAAACTCTTTTGTGAGTTGTTGCGAGACCCCTCCTAACCATCTATTCCTCCAATTCCTCTACTGGCACCCTCCCTTGTCCCTCACCTTCTTGACTCTTTGTCAAAGAATTTCCCTTGTCGTTCTCTCAGCATAGACCGCCTCCGGGCAATCAAAAACCACCCTCGGGTTCAGTGAGGAGTGGAGAAGGTGCCTGCTTGATCGTTTGCTACTTGGGAGGATGATATCTCAAATTCAACACAAGAGTTGACATGCTTATAGTCTATTTATGAAAAAGCGAGGAGGAAAATGATCTTTGGTGAAAAGACCAAAGCACCCTACCCTTGATGGCTCTTCACATCAGTAAGGGTTCCCCTGTCTTTTTCCCCCTCTTTCACGCCTTACTAAGCGAGTCCACACAGGCTTGCCCAGCCTAGGTGGCACGATCTGACTGGTCAGCCCAGCATAGTTGGTAAGATTGAGAACAGGGCACGCTGCCTAGGTGGCAGCCTGTGATTGGATGAGGTTAATTAATTTTACAAAAATCCTAGTAATTAGTAGGATGATTAGAATAAGGAAAATAATATATGTATTTTTCTAAGAAAATTTTTGAGAATCTAATAAAAATATAATCAGGACCTAAATTTGCTTCAGGTATGGAAATTACCTAAAGTTAACATTTGTAATGAGTTAAATGTATAAAACCCCTATGTTTCAGGTTTTAATGGCTCTAATTTAACCAAAGGATATTGATATTCAAAGTTTGATCTTTTATGAATAAAAGAGTAACTTGGAACCTATGTGAACTTAATAACCCAAGATTTGATGAATGAGGGTTTTCTTAAGACTAAAATGCAATTAATGACTAATTAGGGTTTGTAACCCAAAAGAACATGAAAGGTGGTACTTAGGGTTTGGAAAGACAAATCCTTAATGAAACCCTAATTCCTTGACCTTGATGATCTTGTCATGACTTAAAAGGATAAAGTTGGTACTTTTGTATAAAGAAGACATCTTTGACTTAATTGAGGGTCAATCATGCATGTGGTATCAAAGTTAGATATTGTAGACCAAAAGAACATTAAAAGTGATAATTGGGATTTTAGAGACTAGAAATCCTAAGTTGGCCTTAAAAACACTATCTTGAGACCCAAGTCAGTCTTAGTGATTTTTTGGATAGAATAATGATACATGGATGTTATGCTTTAACTTTTAGGATAAACTTCTTGGTTGCTTGTTTGGATATTTTTTATTGAACTTGTTTGGACTTCAAGTTACTATTGAGATAGGTACGTGGCTACGTCTAAGAATATTCACTTGAGTTTCACGAGGCTTTCTTGAGGGTTTTTCCACATGGATTGGAAACAAATGCTTGCTTGTTTATTTAATTCATGAAAACTATAAAGTCACTATGGCTATCACATTATATGGACATGACTAGCTCCAATCCTAGACACCTCTAGATCTATGATATATTTGATAAATGATGGTTCAACCCATGTGGTCAGAGGAACATCAAAGGTCATCTGCCTGCATAGGGGAGGACTAGTATGGTGTTGAGAAGGTGGCCCAGGTCCACTGCATGGACCAAACCCTATAAGGGTTTAATAGAGGTTGGATAGATCAAGACTGAGTAGTTGTGATTAAAAATGTTAATTTTGACTCTTTAATAAATAATTTCTATAATTGTGTTGCTACACCTAGATGCAATATTTTGTTTCCCCACATACCAGTATAACTTGTTATACCGACCGCATGCTTTGATTCTTGAAATTTTAGGATCAAGTGTTGTTATTCTACAATTATGATGGAAATGGACATTCAAGAAAGAAGACACCAACAAGAACAAACATTAATGTAATGAGGAGTGTCTACATATTTTTAGTTTCTTGTTGAAAACTTTAGAATGTAATTCCTCTGTGGAAATTTATCTTGTACCAAACTCCTTTTGATTTAGTGAAATTTATCAATTATTTCTTATTATTTAATAAAAAATTGGTCTTATATTAGAGTAATGATCCTTTCCCTCTCGGTCCTCCTGGATAGGGGATAATAAGGGGAGGGGTCATTACAAAAACTAATTATCTAGGTCAAGCACCTTTCTCCCCGGCAACAACACCAGAAAGCTTGGTGCATTTTTCCTAGGGTCACACACTATTCAACTGAATGGTGACTAGATGAAACACTAAGAGGTTTTCAAACACACTTGGGATCTTTCAAATTTATAAAGCCTTAATGGGATCAGTCGCATAGACTAACATGCTTACCCACAAAGTGCACTGGGTCATGTTATAGTATAGGAGGGTGGCAAGTTAGGGGTCAAACCCAAGAGAGAAAGGGGGCACTAGATGTAGGTTAGTTTTTTTTAGGTGTTGATTACACTAATTGTGAAAAAGCAAGAAATTAAAGGAGAACAAGCAAGATCAAAACCTAAGCTACCCTAGACAATTAATTCTAATGAGCAAGAGATGACAAGTTAAGAAAGAAAGGAACAAGTTATACTAAGGCAAGCAAGAGAAGATCTACACTACACTAAGCTAGAAAATTTATTCAAAAGAGCAATTGAAAACCTAAACTAGCAAGAATATATCAAGAACAAGGTAATGAACTAACTAAGCAAGTAAAGAGCTAACTAGACTAACACTAGAAAAGCACAAAGCACATTAGGGTTTTAAAGCAACTAAGAGAAGTGTCCGTTGTTTAGGGAGATGCACTTATCAATTGTGTTGGGGTGACAACCTGTGAACATTACTCTTCCATTTAGATTACCAAACCAAACAAGAAGTTAGATGCTAATTAATTGCCCTAAAATACTAATTGGTCATGGATAAGGTAAGTGTGTATAGGGGAACTAGTCCCTAACACCTCCCACCCACCCTTACGAGGCTCACTTGGATTAGGGTTTAAGTCTAATTAGATTGGTATCTAATCAAGCCTAGGCTTATAGGATAGGAACTCCTAGGGTAATTAGGGGTCGAGGGTGGTAATGGAAGGTGGAAGTGAGGTTTTAGACCTCAAATCACCTACATTCTAGCCTTGAGAAGGCTCCAAGCTAATTACACTAAATGCTTTTATACTAGCTGCTTAGATCTCTCACCTAGGTGTAGGAGAACATGTAGGAAGGTGAATAGATAACTAGGGATCCATTAATTGGACTTAGAAGAAACTCACAAAAAGAGCCACATGTAGGCAATTTTCCTATACTCTAGGCGATTTCAAGTATAAATCGCAAAGCAATTTAAGGGAAATGAGATAGAAATAGAACATGATCATTAGCAAACAAAACATAATGTTTACATATCATTTGCCTACACCATGGTATCAAAGTAACATTTTGAACCCCCAACAGCCCCCCTAAGCAGTGTGGCTACTCATAGAACAAGAAAATACACAAGGGAAGGAAGAAGAATGATTAGAGGAGTTGAAAGCCATGATGAGCTTGGTGGAGACTCCTCCTTCTCCACCTCCTAGCAGCAGTAGCTCGAGCACCACCCTCCTCTAAGGTGGAATGGCATGGGTGTATGGTGGAAGATGGCCAAAAACCATAATATAGTTGTTTATAGGGTGGAAGATGAACAAATGAAGGTGGAATGAGGTGGGAATGGATGGGAGGCAAAATGGGGAGGCTAGAGTGGTTGTACTAGGGTAGCTAACACTGGGATCCAGCTGCCATCTATGTATATATATGTGGTGAGGAAGCATTAGGTTAAGTAGGGGTAGAATAGGGAATGCATTGGAAAAGTGTAGCCATGTTTGTGAGTAGCATGGTCGTGTTGGGCAACACGATCGTGGTGGGATATAACGGGTGAGGTGGAAAATGAAAAAAGTTATAGTAAAATTATGGGTTCTTAGAAGGCTGGTAGCACGGTCGTGTTGGGCAGCACAGCCTTGTTGGGAGCTAGGTAGCATGGTTTTGTTGGGTGATATGTGGCACATCTATGATGGGTAGCATGGTTGTGATGGGTAGCACGACTGTGTTGGGTTAGTGGCAGCACGGCCATGCTGGGCAACACAACTTTGTTGGAGGGGTGGCATCATGGTCGTGTTGTGCAGCACAACTATGGGGGAGAGTTTGTTGTAGTTGCTTTAAAATTGGGATTTCTATTGTGAATTCTTCATTTGCAACATGTCCATTTTGTGTCACCGCAGCTGTGTTGGGGACTTTTCTTGAACTTTAAGCTTCAAATCTTGATCTTCATGGACACCTTTGCTTTAGCTCGAGTCTTGGCCACCGGGGTAGGTTGGGGAAGCTCTTAGACCTTCTTTGGACCCCTCCAATGGTGGAGGAACTCTAGGATCACCCTTCTTCTCTCCTTTCCATCCAATTGTGGTCCAATCACCTAAAAAACATGCAAAGAACATCCATAAGTGCATTTGATGATAAAACACATATTGAGGAAAACAAAATGTAATCCAACATGTATACATGTGACTAAAGTGCAATAAGACACAAGATGAACCCCTAAAATAGAGTTGCATCACTAATATCAACAATTCACTCAATCAATAGATGTCTTTGTATCTATTTAGTTGGTGCTAGTTCAATCTTCAAAAGGTAGGCCAACCCTAGAGCCTTCACTATCAATGAAAATACTAATGATGCAACCCTAATTGGGGTCATGAATTTGCAAGATGACATTCGTATGATCCAGCCCTTCGCACATCTGTGAAAGTCTAAGATGGTCAACCTTCAGCGAGTGTTGTTTCTACTGACTCTACGTTGTTGACTTGATGTTAGATGTTATGAATCCACCTTCACAGTGTTATTTCTACTTAATCTACATTGATGACTTGATCTCATATGTTAATTCTTTTTTATGTACTCTGTTTTTATATAATAATGTGATGTATTAAGGAGAGACCACACCCATAAACTATGTACTTTTGCTTACCCAACAAGTAGGGCTAACAATAAAATCCTATCAAGTCAATTTTCACATCGAGATGTTCATAAGTTTTGAAGTTGATGTTAAAATGAAATCTTAAAAGATAATAATTTCAAGTGAGGTCTAGCTAATTTAAGTCTCATACAGCCAAAAATGTTCACGAATGAAATAAAATTGATTTGGAACATATTGTACATTTTAAGATCATGTTGGGTTGAAAATTGCCAACCCTACCTTCAACAAAGGATGGTATCTTATGTTAGGGAGACAAAGACCTAACCCTTTGCTAGTAATATCTTTATCATTTTGGACTACTAGCTATTTTTTTATATGTGATGTCATACACTAGTATTATTGGGTTATTACAAAAAAGATCATATACGAGCACATCAAAGTCAATATACTAGCCATATGTAGGATACTAAAGGAGAGGTGCTAACAGAAAGATTCTACATCTCATATGACTAACTCTTAATGTGAATTTTTGATGTAGTGAACATCATATTTTAATGACAACATCAAATAGTACCTATCCAAAATACATCCAATATGTACTTTCTTAAAAAAACAGTCATCCAGTTGCAAGGAAGGGACCTTTTACACAGGGTGAGACCATATACCCTATATACGTATTTACAGTAGTATCACTACAAAAGAACTCTACATTGATCGCTAAATCAAGCTGTAGAAAAGCTTCAACAAGCAAGTAGATCTAGATTCAAACAAAGAGGTTGGGTTTTTCACTTCATTGATTTGACTTTGCGTTCTCATTATAATACCTGGGTTGGGTGGATTATTGATCAAAGGAAGGCTTATTTAGTAGAAAGAGAGAAAAATTATTTGCCTTTCCACTTCAAGTACTCTGCTTTGATGACTTGATGTCACTTGTTATGAAGCCACCACAACAATTGATGTTGCTAATTCCTTTTTATATACTCTACTTCCCTACTATAGTGGAATGTATTAAGGGGAGCCCACACCCTCATACTATGTACTTTGCTTGTCCTACAAATTTTGTTGGCAATTGGGTCATATCATGTCAATTTCTCGTCGAGATTGTTCAACAATCTTAAAATTGAATGTTAGAATGAAATCTTTACAAAAAAATAATTTCGGTTCAAGTTTGGCTTATTCATGTTTCATGAAACCAAAAATGCTCACAAATGAAAGAAATTAGGTTGCGAACAAATTACATATTTTGGGTCTTGTTAGGTTGAAATTTTCCAATTGTACCCTCAAAGATAGGATGGTCTTTTGGGTCAGGAAGACACAAACCTAACTCTTTGCTAATAATCGCTTTATCCTTTTGGACTACTAGTTGTGTTTTTTCATCCTTATCATTTGTCAGGGTTGGCACTCCTTGTGTACTAATGTATGCGATGACATACACTAGTATGAATGGGTTATTAAAAAAATCATATAGGAGTGCATCAAAGTCACTATACTAGACATATCTAGAATATTCGGGGAGAGATGCCAACAAAAAGGTCCGACTCTAAATATCATCCTACTAACTCATGATGTGAAGTTGTGAACTAGGGAACATCATATCTTAATGAAAACATCAAATAGTACCCATCCAAACTACATACAATGTGGATTTTCTTAAAAAATACTGATCGAATCCCATCTACAACCAATTGCAAAGAAGGGACCTTTTCCACAAGGTGAGACCATTTACCTTCTATAAGGATTTATGGTATTAGTACAACTATAAAAAAGAACCCCACCTATCGTGATTCCAGCTATAAGACAAAAGTTAGCGAGTGGGCTACGTATATCACATGAAACATTTGGTATGAACGTAATAACAGAATGTTCAATGCTAACAAAAAAGCAAACTTTCTACTATTGTTGATATCGACAATTCACTCAGTCAATAGATGTTTTCATATCTATTTAGTTGGTGCTAGTTCAATCTTCAAAAGGTAGGTCAACCCCATAGCCTTCACTATCAGTGAAAATACTAATGATACAACCCCAGTTGGGGCCATGAATATCGAAGATGCCATTGATATGATCCAGTCCCCCGCACATATGTGAATCTCTAAGATGGTCAACATTCATCGAGTGTTGTTTCTACCGACTCTACGTTGCTGACTTGATGTCAGATGTTATGAAGCAACCTTCACAATGTTGTTTCTACTAACTCTGCATTGCTGACTTGATGTCAGATATTATGAAGCCACCACAACACACCTACACATTGTTGTTTCTACTGACTCTGCATTGCTGACTTTATGTCAGATGTTATGAAGCGCTACCACAACACACCTTCACAATGTTGTTTCTAATAACTCTACATTATTTGCTTGATGTCAGATGTTATGAAGACACCACAACACTTGATTCTACCAATTCTTTTTTATGTATTCTTTATCTTCCTGCAATAATGTGATATATAAAGGAGAGCCCACACCCATAAGCTACATACGTTTGCTTACTCAAAAAATAGGGCTAACAATCAAGTCCTATCACGTCAATTTTCACATCCAAGATGTTCATAAGTTTTGAAGTTGAATGTTAAAATGAAATCTTACAAAATAATAATTTCAAGTGAGGTCTAGCTAATTCGAGTCTCATAAAACCAAAAATGCACACAAATGAAGAAGAAAAAATTGATTTGGAACATATTGTACATTTTTAGATCATGTTTGGTTGAAAATTGCCAACCCTACTTTCAACATAGGATTGTCTCTTAGGTTAGGGAGACAAAGACCTAACCGTTTTCTAGTAATAGCTTTATCATTTTGGACTACTATACTAAATTTTTTATATGCAATGCCATATACTAGTATGAATGGGTTATTACAGACACATCAAAGTCAATATACTAGCCATATGTAGGATACTAAAGGAGAGGTGCTAACAACAAGATCCAATTCTACATCTAGTCCTACTAACTCATAATGTGAAGTTGAGAACTAGTGAACGTCAAATTTTAATGACCATCAAACAGCACCTATACTATTGTATGATCCTCATCAAGGGTGCTATTCACATACCAACCCACTTTTAGGGATGTATGATAACTATTCCATCTATGGTAGATTATACCAACATGGTATAATTCTAAGCACTCGTACAACATTAAAAAAAAAACAATTAAGCTTGATGAAAGTACTCATCTTTCTTCTGTGATACATAATGCCCTCAAATCATAATAGGGAACCATTGGATTTGCAAAGCATATATTTACTCTATTCAAACAATGAGTAGACCACAAAGCAAGCTATTGTTTGGATAGACATGGGGTGTGGAAAACACCATAACCAAATCTTACAAATTATTTATATCACTAGGCCCACACCTCACACTATGGCCCTTATTTTTTACAGATCATATGCCCCCAAAAATAGCATTTTATTATGGATAATTGGGAAAAAACCTTCTTAGGATCTCAATCTATGAAGAGAGGGTTTCATGGACCTTGTACACACCAACTTTATCACAAAATTAGTAAACAAACTTACTTATATTTTTTGAATGCCACTCCTCGCAAGTGATATGACCACATTTTATTGCTATTTGGTATACAAACACAACAAATTATGATATCCCTATATTTCACTTATACTACACTGACTCTTGCCTTGATTCTATCTATAAGACAAAAGTTAAAGAGTTGGCTACATATATCATATGAAACATTTGAAATGAGCATAATAATAGGGTGTTTGATTCTACAAAAAAGTGAAATTGTATTATTGCTCACATTCACAATTCACTCTATTAATAGATGTCTTCATTACTATTTAGGTGTTGCTAGTTCAATCTTCATTATTAATTAAAATATGAATGAAACAAGCCTATTTCAGTTCATACATTTCAAAAATATCAATGGTATGATCTAGTCCCTTACACATCTATAAATCTCTGAGATGGTCAACCTTCACAAAGTGTTGTTTCTACCGACTCTGCATTCTGACTTGATGTCAGATGTTATGCAACCACCACAATGCTTGATGTTGTTAATTCTTTTTTGTGAACTCCATCTCCTTGCTATGGTGGGATGTCTTGTGTGGATCCCACACCCACATACTATGTACTTTTCTTACCCTTCATGTTGTGGTGGAAATTGGGTCATATCATCTCGATTTTGGATCGAGATGTTCAGTAGTCTTTGTATTTAATAAGATATGAAATATTAAAAAAAATTGGGCTAGGTCTGGCTTATTCAAGTCTCATACAACTGAAACTTGCCACAGATTATAGAGATTCGTACATTAATAAATTGCACATTTTTTAGTCCTATCAGGTAAAAAATTGCCATCCCTACCTTCAAGGGTAGGACGGTCTCTTGGGTTAAGGACACACAGACCTGACACTTTTGCTAATAATATATTTATACTTTTAGAATACTAGTTATTTTTTTCCGTCCTTATCATTTTTTAGGGTCGGCACTCCTTGTGCTTCCCCACTAATGTATGTGATGCCTTCCATACACTAGTATACATGGATTATTAAAAAATCATATAGGAATGCATCAATGTCAATTTAGTAGACATATCTAGGATACTCAAGGAAAGGTGCCAACGGTAAGGTCCAAAACTACATGTCATCTTACTAACTCATGATGTGAAGTTGTGAACTAGTGAACATCATATTTGATGACAACTTTGAATGGTAACAAACTAAGATAGATACAATCTAGATTTTCTTAACAAAATAGTCATCAAATCTCATTTACAACCAAATGATGCACAAAAAGGACCTCTTGCATGGGGTGAGACCATCAACCCTAAATATAGATTTACAATAGTATATAAGTACAAAAGAACTCCACCTAACTTGATTCTAGCTATAATACAAAGTAATGAGTTGACTACGTATATCAAATGGAACATTTGGAATGAATGTAATAATAGGGTGTTCAATGCTACAAAAACAAAGTTTTTATTATTATTGACATCAACAACTCATTCAATCAAAAGATTTATTTATAACTATATAAGTGATTCTAGTTCAACCTTGGCAAGGAAGGTCGGTCCTAAATCCTTCATTATTAATCAAAATACTAATAATGAAACCCTAGTTGTGGGTCATACTTTTCTAATATACCACCAATATGATTCAGTCCGCCCACACATCTGTGAATCTCTGAAATAGTCAAGCTTCACATAATGTTGTTTCTATTGACTCTGCATTGTTGATTGGATGTCATATGTTATGAGGCCACCACAATTCTTGATGTCGCTAATTACTTTTTATGTACTCTGTCTCCCTACTATAGTATATGTATTAATGATATCCCACACCCACATACTATGTACTTTTATTACCCTTGAAAAGGTGTTAGCAATCGAGTCATATCATGTCAATTTTAGGTCAAGTGTACAACAGTCTTGAAACTAAATGTTAAAATGAAATCTCCAAAAAACATTGGGTCAGGTCTGGCTTATTTGGGTCCCATACAAGAAAATATGCTCACAAATGATTGAAATTATATTTGGAAAAATTGCACTTTTTGGGATCCTTTCAAGTTGAAAATTGCAAGCCCTACCTTCAAGGTAGGATGGTCTCTTAGGTCAGGGACACAAAGACCTAACTCTTTGCTAATAATAGACTTATCCTTTTGAACTAGTAGCTATCTTTTTCATCCTTATTGTTTGTCAAGGTTGGCATACCTCGTGATTCCCCACAAATGTATGTGATGACATACAGTGGTATGAATGGGTTATTAAAAAACATGTAGGAGTTCATCTAAGTCACTATACTAACCATATCTAGGATACTCAAGGAGAGGTGCCAATAGCAAGGTTTGACTCTGCATATTGTCCTACTAACTTATGATGTGAAGATAACATCATAGCTTAATGAAAAAATCAAATATATAACTACAAACAATGTGGATTTCTTAAGAGAAGTCACCAAATCCCATCTACAACCAGATGTTGTGTAGAAGGGACCTTTTACACAAGGTGAGACTGTCTACCCTATATAAGGATATACAATAGTATCGGTACAAAGAACTTCACTTGAATTATGTATTTCTATAATATGGAAGTTATTGAGTTGGATACATATATCATATGGAACATGTGGAATGAATGTAATAACATGGTATACAATATTTCAAAAATGAAAACTTTATATTATTCTTACCGTCGACAATTCACCAAATCAATAGATATCTTTATAATTATTTAGGTGATGCTGGTTCAATCTTATAAAGGAAGACCATCCTGAGAGCCTTCACTATCAATTAAAATACTATTGGTGCAGTCCTAGTTGAGTCATCAAATTCGAAGATGCCACTGATATGATGCAATCCCCCACACATCTATGAACCTCTGAGATAGTCAACCTTCACTAAGTGTTGCTTCTACCGACTCTGCATTGCTGACTTTATGTCAACTATTATGAAGCTACCACAATGATGTGATGTTGCTAATTCATTTTTATGCACTATATTTCTGTGCTACAATGGTATGTATCAAAATGAGCTCAGGCCCACAAACTACATACTTTTCTTACCATTCAAGTAGGGCTGAAAGTTGGATATGTGCATTTTGGTTCAACATGTTTAGTAGTCCTTAAATTGAATGTTAAAATGAAATCTTAAAAAAGATTGATTTTGGGTCAGGTCTATCTTATTCATATCTCATACAACCAAAAATGCTCACACATGAAAGAAATTAGTTTTGGAACAAACTGCACATTTTTGGGTCCTATCATGTCAAAAATTGCAAACCCTACCTTCAAGGGTAGGATGGTCTCTTAGGTCAGGGACACATAGACCTAACTCTTTGCTAATAATAGCTTTATCCTTTTGGGCTACTAGTTGTTTTTTTTTATCCTTGTCGTTTGTTAGGGTTGGCACTCCTCATGCTTCCTCACTAGTGTATGTGATGCCATATACTATTATCAATGGGTTATTAAAAAAATCGTAAAGGAGCACATCAATGTCGCAATACTAGCCATATCTAGGATGCTCAACGAGAGGTGCCAACAACCTAGGTCTGACTCTACATCTTATCCCACTAACTCATGATTTGAAGTTGTGAGATAGTGAAAATCATACCTTAATGACAACATCAAATAGTACCTATCCAACTACATACAATGTGTATTTTCTAAAAAATAGTTATCAAATCCCATCTACAAGTAGATGTTGCATGAAGGGACCTTTTACACGGAGGAAAACCATCTACCCTATATAAGGATTTAGAATAGTATCAATACACAAGAACTCCACTTGCCTTGATTCTAGCTATAAGACAAATGCTAGTGAGTTAATTGCATATATCATATTGAACACTCTAAATATACGTAATAATATGGTGTTTAATGCTACAAAAAAATAAACTTTCTATTACTGCTGACAACGACAATTTACTCAATCAATAGATGTCTTCATAAATATTTAGGTGATGCTAGTTTAATATTCAAAACAAAAGTCAGTCCCAAATCCTTTACTATCAATCAAAATAATAATGATGATGCCACTGATATGAGCTACTCCCCCCACACATCTGTGAATCTCTGAGATGATCAATATTCACCAATTGTTTTTTCTACCGATCTACTTTGTTGACATGATGTCAGTTGTTATGAAGCCACCACAACCATTGATGTTGCTAATTCCTTTTTATGTACTCTACTTCCCTACTATAGTGGGATGTATTAGTGGGAGCTCACATCCTCATACTATGTATTTTGCTTACCCTTAAAGTTGGGCTGGCAATTGGGTCATATCTATTAATTTCTGATCGAGATGTTCAACAATTTTAAAATTGAAGGTTAATTTAAAAAAAATAATGTTGGGTCAGGTCTGGCTTATTTAGGTTTCATGCAACCTAAAATGCTCACAAATGAAAGAAATTAGGTTTAGAACAAATTACACATTTTGGGTCTTGTTAGGTGGAAAATTGCCAGCCCTACTCTCAAGGATAGGATGGTCTTTTGGGTTAGGGACACACAGACCTAACTATTTGCTAATAATCAATCGCTTTCTCCTTTTAGACTACTAGTTGTGTTTTTTCATCCTTATCATTTGTCAGGGTTGACACTCCTCGTGCACTAATATATGCAATGACATACACTAGTATGAATGGGTTATTAAAAAATCATATAGGAGTGCATCAAAGTCACTATACTAGACATATCTAGGATACTCAAGGAGACATACCAACAACAAGGTATGACTCTACATCTCTTCTTACTAACTCACGATGAGAAGTTGTGAACTAGTGAACATCATTTCTTAATGAAAACATCAAATAGTACCCATCCAAACTACATACAATATGGATTTTCTTAAAAAATAGTCATCGAAGCCCATCTACAACTAGTTGCAAAGAAGGGACCTTTTGCACACTGTGAGATCATTCACCTTGTATACGGATTTACGATATCAGTATAAAAGAACCCCACGAACCCCACCTGTCGTGATTCTAGCTATAACATAAAAGTTAGTGAGTGAGCTACGTATATCACATGAAACATTTGGAATGTATATAATAAAAGAATGTTCAATGCTAAAAAAAAAGTAAACTTTCTACTATTGTTGATATTGACAAATCACTTAGTCAATATATGTCTTCATAACTATTAACCTGGTGCTAGTTCAATCTTACAAAGGTAGGCTAACCCCAGAGCCTTCACTATCAATGAAAATACTAATGATGCAACCCCAGTTAGGGTCATGAATGTCAAAGATTCCATGGATATGGTCCAGTCCCCAGCACATCTATGAGTTTCTAAGATGGTCAACCTTCACTGAGTGTTGTTTCTACTGACTATAAATTGCTGATTTGATGTCAGATGTTATGAAGTCACCTTTACAATGTTGTTTCTACTGACTATGCATTGACACTCCTCGTGCACTAATGTATGCGATGACATACACTAGTATGGATGGGTTATTAAAAAATCATATAGGAGTGATCAAAGTCACTATACTAGACATATCTAGGGTACTCAAGGAGACATGCCAACAACAAGGTCTGACTCTACATCTCATCCTACTAACTCATGATGAGAATTTGTGAACTAGTGAACATCATATATTAATGAAAACATCAAATAGTTTCGATCCAAACTATATACAATGTGGATGTTCTTAAAAAATAGTCATTGAATCCCATCTATAACCAGTTGCAAAGAAGGAACCTTTTGCACACAGTGAGATCATTCAGCTTGTATATGGATTTACGATATCAGTACAAAAGAACCCCACAAGCCCCACATGTCGTGATTTAGCTATAACACAAAATTTAGTGAGTGAGCTATGTATATCACATGAAACATTTGGAATGGACATAATAACATAATGTTCAATGCTAAAAAAAGTAAACTTTCTACTATTGTTGATATTGAAAATTCACTTAGTCAATAGATGTCTTCATATCTATTTAGCTAGTGCTAGTTCAATCTTTCAAAGGTAGGCCAACCCAGATCCTTCACTATCAATGAATATACTAATGATGCAACCCCGGTCGGGGTCATGAATTTCAAAGATTCCATTGATATGGTCCAGTCACCAACACATCTGTGAGTCTCTAAGATGGTCAACCTTCACCGAGTGTTGTTTCCACCAACTCTACGTTGTTGACTTGATGTCAGATGTTATGAAGCCACCTTCACAATGTTGTTTCTAGTGACTCTGCATTGACACTCCTCGTGTACTAATGTATGTGATGGCATACACTAGTATGAATGGGTTATTAAAAAATCATATAGGAGTGCATCAAAGTCACTATACTAGACATATCTAGGATACTCAAGGAGGCATGCCAACAACAAGGTCTGACTGTACATCTCATCCTACTAACTCATGATGAGAAGTTGTAAACTACTGAACATCATATCTTAATGAAACCATCAAATAGTACCCATTGAAACTACATACAATGTGGATTTTCTTAAAAAATAGTCATTGAATCCCATCTACAACCAGTTGCAAAGAAGGGACCTTTTACACACAGTGAGATCATTCACCTTGTATACGGATTTACAGATTCGATATACAAAAGAACCCCACAAACCCCACCTATTGTGATTCTAGCTATAACACAAAAGTTAGTGAGTGAGCTACGTATATCACATGAAACATTTGGAATGGACATAATAACAGAATGTTCAATGCTAAAAAAAAGTAAACTTTCTACTGTTGTTGATATCGAAACTTCACTTAGTCAATATATGTCTTCATATCTATTTAGGTGGTGCTAGTTCAATCATTCAAAGGTAGGCCAACCCTAGAGCCTTCACTATCAATGAAAATACTAATGATGCAACCCCATCTGGGGTCATGAATTTCAAAGATTCTATTGACATGGTCCAGTCCCCAACACATCTGTGAGTCTCTAAGATGGTCAACCTTCACCGAGTGTTGTTTCTACTGACTCTGCACTACTGACTTGATGGCATATGTTATGAAGCCACCTTCACAATGTTGTTTCTATTGACTCTCCATTGACACTCCTCGTGCACTAATGTATGTGATGACATACACTAGTAAGAATGGGTTATTAAAAAATCATATAGGAGTGCATCAAAGTCACTATACTGGACATATCTAGGATACTCAAGGAGACATGCCAACAACAAGTTCTGACTCTACATCTCATCCTACTAACTCATGATGAGAAGTTGTGAACTTGTGAACATCATATCTTAATGAAAACATCAAATAGTACCCATCCAAACTACATACAATGTGGATTTTCTTAAAAAATAATCATCCAATCCCATCTACAACTAGTTGCAAAGAAGGGACATTTGCACACGGTGAGATCATTCACCTTGTATACGGATTTACGATATCAGTACAAAAGAACCCCACGAACCCCACCTGTAGTGATTCTAGCTATAACACAAAAGTTAGTGAGTGAGCTATGTATATCACATGAAACATTCAGAATGGACATAATAACAGAATGTTCAATGCCAAAAAAAGAAGTAAACTATCTACTATTGTTAATATCGACAATTCACTTAGTCAATAGATGTCTTCATATCTATTTCGTTGGTGCTAGTTCAATCTTTCAAAGGTAGGCCAACCCCAGAGCCTTCACTATCAATGAAAATACTAATGATGCAAATCCTATCAAGTCAATTTTCACATCGAGATTTTTATAAGTTTTGAAGTTGAACGTTAAAATGAAATCTTAAAAGATAATAATTTCAAGTGAGGTCTAGCTAATTCGAGTCTCATACAACCAAAAATGCTCATGAATGAAAGAAAATTGATTTGGAACATATTGTACATTTTAAGATCATGTTGGGTTGAAAATTGCCAACCCTACCTCAACATAGGATGGTCTCTTACGTTAGGGAGACAAAGACCTAACCCTTTGCTAGTAATATCTTTATCATTTTGGACTAGTAGATATTTTTTTATATTTGATGTCATACACTAGTATTATTGGGTTATTACAAAAAAGATCATATATGAGCACATCAAAGTCAATATACTAGCCATATGTAGGATACTAAAGGAGAGGTGCTAACAGCAAGATTCTACATCTCGTCCTATTAACTCTTAATGTGAAGTTTTGAAGTAGTGAACATCATATTTTAATGACAACATCAAATAGTACCTATCCAAAATACATCCAATATGTATTTTCTTAAGAAAATAGTCATCAAGTTGTAGGGAAGGGACCTTTTACACAAGGTGAGACCATATACCCTATATACGGATTTATAGTAGTATCACTACAAAAGAACTCTGCCTTGATCGCTAAATCAAGCTGCAGCAAAGCTTCAACAAGCAAGTAGATCTAGATTCAAACAAAGAGGTTGGGTTTTTCACTTCATTGATTTGACTTTGCGTTCTCATTATAATACATGGGCTGGGTAGCTTATTGATCAAAGGAAGGCTCATTTAGTAGAAAGTGAGCAAAATTCTTTTCCTTTTCGCTTCAAGTACTCTACTTTGCTGACTTGATGTCACTTGTTATGAAGCCACCACAACAATTGATGTTGCTAATTCCTTTTTATATACTCTACTTCCCTACTATAGTGGAATGTATTAAGGGGAGCCCACACCCTCATACTGTGTACTTTGCTTGTCCTACAAATTGTGTTGGCAATTGGGTCATATATTGTCAATTTCTCGTCGAGATTGTTCAACAATCTTAAAATTGAATGTTAGAATGAAATCTTTACAAAAAATAATTTCGGTTCAAGTCTGGATTATTCATGTTTCATGAAACCAAAAATGCTCACAAATGAAAGAAATTAGGTTTGGAACAAATTACATATTTTGGGTCTTGTTAGGTTGAAAATTTCCAATCGTACCCTCAAAGATAGGATGGTCTTTTGGGTCACGGAGACACAAACCTAACTCTTTGCTAATAATCGTTTTATCCTTTTGGACTACTAGTTGTGTTTTTTCATCCTTATCATTTGTCAGGGTTGGCACTCCTTGTGTACTAATGTATGTGATGACATACACTAGTATGAATGGGTTAGTAAAAAAATTATATAGGAGTGCATCAAAGTCACTATACTAGACATATCTAGAATATCCCGGGGAGAGATGCCAACAGAAAGGTCTGACTCTAAATCTCATCCTACTAACTCATGATGTGAAGTTGTGAACTAGGGAGCATCATATCTTAATGAAAACATCAAATAGTACCCATCCAAACTACATACAATGTGGATTTTCTTAAAAAATAATAATTGAATCCCATCTACAACCAATTGCAAAGAAGGGACCTTTTGCACAAGGTGAGACCATTTACCTTGTATACGGATTTATGGTATCAGTACAACTATACAAAAGAACCCCACTTATCGTGATTCCAACTATAAGACAAAAGTTAGTGAGTGGGCTACGTATATCACATGAAACATTTGGTATGAACGTAATAACAGAATGTTCAATGCTAACAAAAAAGCAAACTTTCTACTATTGATGATATCGACAATTCACTCAGTCAATAGATGTCTTCATATCTATTTAGTTGGTGCTAGTTCAATCTTCAAAAGGTAGGTCAACCCCAGAGCCTTCACTATCGATGAAAATACTAATGATACAACCCCACTTGGGTTCATGAATATCGAAGATGCCATTGATATGATCCGGTCCCCCGCACATATGTGAATCTCTAAGATGGTCAACTTTCACCGAGTGTTGTTTCTACTGACTCTACGTTGCTGACTTGATGTCAGATGTTATGAAGCAACCTTCACAATGTTGTTTCTACTAACTCTGCATTGCTGACTTGATGTCAGATATTATGAAGCCACCACAACACACCTACACATTGTTGTTTCTACTAACTCTGCATTGCTGACTTTATGTTAGATGTTATGAAGCGCTACCACAACACACCTTCACAATGTTGTTTCTACTGACTCTACATTGTTGACTTGATATCAAATGTTATGAAGCCACCACAACACTTGATTCTGCCAATTCTTTTTTATGTATTATTTATCTTCATGCAATAATGTGATATATAAAGGAGAGTCCACACCCATAAACTACATACTTTCGCTTACTCGACAAATAGGGCTAACAATCAGGTCCTATCATGTCAATTTTCACATCAAAGATGTTCATAAGTTTTGAAGTTGAATGTTAAAATGAAATTTTAAAAAAAATCCAGTGAGGTCTAGCTAATTCAAGTCTCATAAAACCAAAAATGCACACAAATGAAGAAAAAAATTGATTTGGAACATATTGTACATTTTTAGATCATGTTTGGTTGAAAATTGCCAACCCTACCTTCAACATAGGATTGTCTCTTAGGTTAGGGAGACAAAGACCTAACCGTTTGCTAGTAATAGCCTTATCATTTTGGACTACTATACTAACTTTTTTATATGCAATGTCATATACTAGTATGAATGGGTTATTACATACACATCAAAGTCAATCTACTAGCCATATGTAGGATACTAAAGGAGAGGTGCTAACAGCAAGATCCAATTCTACATCTCGTCCTACTAACTCATGATGTGAAGTTGAGAACTAGTGAACATGAGAACCATCCTATGCGATTGAAAATATCCACATCCCATAACTCCAAAGTCAAGTTAAAGACCTTCATCTTTTCCAGAGTCTCACCCCTTTCCCATCTTTTAGTGATAAGAGGCCTCCCTACAAAACACTAGAGTCCACCATCTATAGTAGCAATGAGATATTCATTATTAGAAACCATACGAATGAACTAACCGACCTTTTGACCTAACCTCGATAGATCCCTTCACTCACTAGATCTTCACAAGATGTTTATCTAAGGTAAATGCGGCTTCAACCCCACAACATAGGTTGTCGTTGTTCTGCTTCATATAAAAAGGTTTCGATCCGCAATGAATTTAGATTACACAAGTTTCCCATAATTTTAATGTTTGGTTGAAAATTGCCAACCCTACCTTCAACATAAGATTGTCTCTTAGGTTAGGGAGACAAAGACCTAACCGTTTGCTAGTAATAGCTTTATCATTTTGGACTACTATACTAACTTTTTTATATGCAATGTCATATACTAGTATGAATGGGTTTATTACAGACACATCAAAGTCAATATACTAGCCATATGTAGGATACTAAAGGAGAGGTGCTAACAGCAAGATCCAATTCTACATCTCGTCCTACGAACTCATGATGTGAAGTTGAGAACTAGTGAACATCAAATTTTAATGACCATCAAACAGCACCTATCCAAAATACATCTAATATGTATTTTCTTAAGAAAACAGTCATCAAATCCCATATACAACCAGATGTTGCACGGAAGGGACCTTTTACACAGGATGAGACCATCTACCCTATATACGGATTTACAGTAGTATCAGTACAAAAGAACTCCGCCTTGATCGCTGAATCAAGCTGCAGCAACAGCCTTCTTTGGCTTCTTAGCAGCGGGGGATTTGACGGATTTGGGCTGCTTCGCCTTGGCTGGAGCAGCCTTGGCAGGCTTCTTCTTCAAAACTGGTTTCTTTGCCTTCTTGTCAGCCGCGGGCTTCCTCTTGGAACCGGCGGCTGCACCAGGCGCCTTCGTCTTCATCTCACCGACAGCAGGGACCTTCTTTTTGGTGACCAGATCAGCGCTCTTCTTCTTCTCGGCAGACGGCTTCTTGGCCTTGGCAGCAGTAACGGGCTTCTTCGCCTTCTTAGCAGCCGTGGGCTTCTTCGGCTTCTTGGTCACAATAGCATCAGGCTTGCTTGCCTTCTCAGAGAGCTTGAATGAGCCCTTGACCTTGACGAGCTTCCCCTTGGCAAGAGAGTTCCTGAGCTGGACGGTGAGCCTCTTCTTGTAGTTGGCCGGGAGGACGCCCTTGTACTTATCGTCCATGAATTTAACAATCGCCTGCGGGCTGCTGCCGGTCCTGTCCTTGAGGGCCAAGATCGCCTCCTTGATCATCTGGAAGTACGGGGGATGGGCGGCAGTTGTCTGTGCCTTGGTAGCACGGGGCTTCTTCTCCTTGGGAGCAGACTTGGCTTTCTTGACCCCAGCAGTCGCCGCCGGGACCTTCTCCTCCGTCACTGACGGAGCAACCGCATCATCGCCAGCTGCCATGTCTAAACGAAAGTAGGGAGACCGACGAAGGAACTCTCAGCCACGCACTGTCTCAAAAGCTCGCTTGGAATTCTTGATTTTTGCACGCTACTCCCAGTGCCGGTTTCAGGGTTATATAACTGAGCGCAAATTGGGCGGGGGCGGTGCGGGACTGGTTGTGATTGGTGGCACGGGAGAGCACACGGATCGCAGGACAGGATAGGCTAAATTCCTGCCGTCTGATTGAGATCTGGTATAACATTTAATTGTGTTTTTTGTGTGTTAAGTTAAGAGGTGTTTCTATTCATCCCACCCTCTTTTCACATCAAAATCAAGCCATATAACACGCAGATTACGACCCAACAACCCAGCCAAAGGTACGGCCGTAGAACTTCCAACCAAAAACTTTATATCTAAATATATATGTAACCCTAATATATCTTTATAAAAAACAAAAATGTTTGATGTATGAGTACCTCTACACATTTCCTATGTATGTATAGTTGTATACCTTTTCTGCCCATCAAAATTAAAATTGAGATGCACATGAGGGGAGAAGTGTGGGTTCCACAATAAGTCTTCATTTAAAATACCCCATCTACCAATCTCTTAAGCAAGTCATCATTCAGAATACCCCATCAACCAATCTTCTTCGCAAGCGTGACATGTTTACCAATAATTTCTATGGATTTGACCAAGAATTTAGTATGTGTGTGAGTCACCATGACCTGTCAAAGGGGGCTTAGACTCGCCCCAAACCATGTTGTACACAGGATCATCATCAATCTCATTACATCAAATAGTTAAGTTGCAATCATCTTTGAGTTTGAGGCCAACAACAATTGCTTGAATATAAGCATCATTCACACATGTATTGATCCAAGTTCTAGAAACTATCCTCGTGAAAGGAAGGCTATATCTAATAGTATGAGTCATCCACCATGTTGTTAAACCACCCAACAAAACATGGCAACCCATTGTGAGGTTCACCATTAGGTTGGCAAGATCTGTGAGTGACATTTAATCAGCTCAAGATTTCTAAAAATTAGTTGTAGTTTTTCAATATGCAGATTTCTTATGTGATCGAAGTGTGACTCGTCGTCAATCTTCTATAAGATATTACCTTTCATCTTGGTGTTAACTAGATGTAAGATCTCATGTAAATATTTAGGTGTCTTGATTGACCCACCTTTATATTTTAGATAATGTATAAATATCAACAACTGCAAATACATGGGTGGGTAATCATCCAACTACATACATGCTTGTTACCAGTAATCCAGTTGGATTTATTAGGATAGCGAATACGATCAAGGTCCGTTCCAACAGATACTGTGACACTCTATAAGGAACTCTATGTTACTCCTCAGGTGTCGACCTCGAGAGGATATCATGGTTTCAATGGCTACATTAGGATACACTTTTGACTAAGTCACCATTACTCATGTTTCATACACACACTTAGAATGATTCATGTGCATTGGATCATAGACAAACGTACACTTATACTTAATATATAAAAATGATTTCGAATCATATATCATTTTATCTATAGAACCCGTAATGTAGATAAACTAATTCATACAAGTTCATAATTTACAAATCTATACTTTCAAGGTAATTATATATACGGATATATAATTGAATATATTTATACAAGATGCCAACAAATGATGTAAGATCTCATGTAAACATTTGTGTGACTTGATTGACCCACCTTGATATTTTAGATAATGTATAAATATCAACAACTGCAAATACAGTGGTGGGTAATCACCCAACTACATACATGCTTGTTACCAATAAGCCAATTGGATTTCTTAGGATAGTGTAACATACATGATTCTGGTACTAAATTTAACTCTGAGCTATTATTCATAATCCTCTCAAATTGAAATTTCTTTTACTAAATTTTCCATTAAATATTATACTTTATTGAATTATCTTGAAATTTGAGCACCAAAGTGAAAATTTTCCTCATTTTGATCTTGTCATCCCATTTGGGACCCACAACTCAGAAATTGAACCCAATTATAAATTCTTAACTTTGGAACCAATGAAGGATGTTAATCATAGTACTAAGTATGAACAAATTAATTAATTACAAGATTAGCTATCTCATGACCACAAATATAGGAGTGATCACTTTTAATATTTATTTTAGTGGTAGCGTAATATTTATTTTAGTACCAATTGGAACCATGGTCAAATTTATAGGTTAAACAACCTTCTAACATGAAAAATATCCAATCTTGAATATAGTGACAATTATGCACAAGCAAAAGGAGAATATGGCCACCATTAATGTATGTTACTTTTCTTAAAAAAATAATCAAGGAGAGACTTGACTCCTCTATAACGTCGTCTTTGCATACCCGACGGTCACAGGAGAGTGCAACTCTCGGGGATCCTTCTTCTTTGCTTCTCGACCCGGCTCCATCATGCCTACCTTATACGCAAATATCCCATTGCAACTGCTATGATTACACTACTTTAAACCCTAAGAACTGTCCACCATTGTGAATCCTCTCCTCCTCACCAAGAAACAACTATGTCCGTTACCAAGGTGAATTCCTCACTGACTTAATTGATCGACGACCCTCACATAGAAACATTACCTCCCTCAATATTATATGTAGTCGACATGTACTATACATATCAGATGATCATGGACTACTTCACCTTCACCCTATCATCAATTCCGCCACTTTCACCAGAAACCCTAGACCTGCAACTTTAGCCGGCATCAGATCAACACCTGAGGAAGTTGCAGATCTATAATGATCCCAATGCCCTTTACAAACGCCAACACTCCCCATCTCCTGGGGTCACAACCCTGAAGATCCTTAGATATTTGAGACTTAGGGCTAAAGCCTTGAGATTCCATTGTCATTGCATCTCCTTCTTGATCACCCTATTGCAACCTGCCTCACATGTGCAACCAGATTCTACAACCATCCTCCCAACTAATAAAAGTGGGCATTAACATAAGCATAACTTGAAGATCTTTGCCGCCTAGTAGCATCTAGCTGCCACTCTTCTTCACCAGTGCGCACCCAATGATATATTGACATGAGGCACCGCTTGCAACCATAGAGGACGGTGGAGGGCGCCACCAACAACCATCCCTCACCACCACTGATCCCTTGTCTCCTTATTTCCCTTCACCTAACATGTTGTTTCCGCTAGGCCTCTTGAAGAGCAAGCTACAACTAACATAGGTCTGATAAGGGCCATTACTTCCCAATGGCCCCCATAGCCTCACCTCCCAACCTCGGCACCGCCTAATCTTCATCCACCAAGAAACCTAACAACCTGAGATCAGTAATACCTCCCAACACCTACAGCCAAGAAACAATAAAGGAACTGATCAGGCTAAACATGATTGCTTCTTGTTAAGTCTATTTTCTAAACAAATTAAATAATGTGGCTCAACACCTAGGCTTCTATAGATAATGGTAATCATCTAGGTTCCTAAATTGTTGATTCCATGATATACCTAGATAATTACTTAACACTGTTGATATTGAGGATCTGATAGTAGCTAATGTTTCCAGCCTAAAAACATAAAAGTTTGTAACATATGCATATATACCTACTTGTATCATAAGTATTATATAGACATACCCATGTGAAACCAATTTGTAAAGATATTATCAACCATACATTAGGTATCAATATATATGTCATATATATGATTAACCTAATTTCTTAAGATGTCTTATCAATTAAACCAATACTTATATATATACATATCAAGTTCCTAAAATTAAATAATACTCATGGATGAAAAAACCTAGATATATATACTTATACATATACATTTAATAATACAATGCATTTTGGAAGTATATATATATATATATATATATATATATATATATATATTGATTTTTTTTAAAAGCAAGAGAAGGGATTGTATGTGAAAAATACTCAACCTTAGAACCCTTCAATAAGGGTAGTTTAGTTACTTACACTTTATGTAATGGATATCCTTGACCTATTTAATATATCGAGGTATATAATATTATAGGCATAGACTAGAAGACCTAACTTATATATTTCATATTATTTTTTACACAATTAGAACTATTTAGCTAATGGTGGATCTTATAAGTAGAAAGATGTAAAACCCTAAATGGGAGATAAATATTTATAATAGTAGGTAATAACTCAATATGAACCCTAATCATGAATAGTAGAAATTGAAAAATTGACTCCAAGCCAATAACTCTATGATGGTATAGAATTCCTTTTCTTATTAGATCTCTAATCCTTGAAGCTCACTAAAGCATGTGTATGAAACATGTTGCAATCTTGCTTTGAGAAAAGGTACTAGATTCTCGATTCTTTATTAGACTGCTTATTTTTGTATTGTGTTTCATCTACATAATTTTGCAAAAGTAGTGAACCAATTTTATTAGCCTTTTCCTCTTATTGAAAGGTCACCATGATTAAATTGAATGTTGAATATTGTAGAGAAATTGAAATTTTGTTAGATTTTGATATTGGCACAAAAAATCAAAATATTGGCTAAGAGATTTGGCTCACTGATTTGGTGGGTCACATCCCCCAACCCTATGCAGTGGATAATGACAATTAAAGGTCCCCACTATTGGTTACCCATGTAGGGAACTATGACTACATATCGTCAGTAGAAAAAAAAATTATCTACCATATTCCCCTTTAACAGATCATTGTCAATAACTATGTAATGGGAAGGATGGTTTATGAGGTTGTTTCTGGTCTAAGAGCAAGTCCAATGACAATTCCCTCGTGGTAGTATGTGCCTTTCTTCAAGTTGCACATAGACAACATCCGCAGTAGCTCTTTGTCGTTCACCACTGACAATAGTTGACCTTGTCCTCCTAAGCGGCATGCAACAAACTCCTATTCTCTATAGTAGTCCACACGGACCACTCGGAACTCTAGTCATTTTAGGAAAATTGACAAGAAGGATTTATCCCTTCTCATTTGTGTACTAGCACAACCTTTCTCTCCCATAATTGTTCTCCCTTTCTATCCCTCTCTTTATTAGGTAGGACTTGCTCGGGTTCTCTCAGTTACCACAGCTAGAAAAGACAATAATTGTCAGAGCAGAAATGTTTCAGTCACGCGTGCTAGGAGTTAAGCACGGCTTACGCACAGGAGAGAGTGGTATTTTTGGGGGAGAGGCTGATTTGGGGGTGATGACGTGGCGGGTTTTAATTGGATGGGTTGGTAGAGGTTGTGTAACATTCAAATAAATATGTTTTGCTTATAATTTTTGAACCGTGATGAATTTTTTAACGAAACAAAAACCATTGGATTTGTTATGAAAAATGCATTCCAAAAAGACTAATATTGATATATTTTTAACAAAAAAATATAAAAATGATATGAATAGGTTATTCTGGATGCCAATGAACCATTTTGGGTGTCAATGAACTCTTTTGGGCGTCAATTAACCATTTTTAGGTGTCAATAGCCATTTATGGCCGTCGTTATAATTTTACGTGTCAATGAATCATTTTGGGCGCCATTAAGTGGTTCTTAGGTGTCAAACAGGCCTATTTGGGTGTCATTATTTTGTTTTGGTTGTCAATCCCTTATTTGGGCGTCATTTTAAACTTCTGGGTGTCAATGAACCATTTTGGGCATCAATTATCTTATTTGGTCATCATCTTTATACTTTTGGGTGTCAATGAACCATTTTGGGAATCAATTAACCATTTTTGGGTGTCAATAACCATTTTTGGGCGCCATAGCATCCAAAAATGCCTTATTTGGCCGTCATTTTAAAGTTCTGGGTGTTAATGAACCATTTGAGTGTCAATTATCTTATTTGGGCGCCATCTTTATACTTTTGGGTATCAATGCACCATTTTGGGCGCCAATTAACCATTTTTGGGTGTCAATAGCCATTTATGGGCGCCATAGAATCCAAAAATGGCTAAATAGCACCCAAAAATGGTTAAATAGTTGTTTTGGTTGTCAATACCGTATTTGGGTGTCATCTTTATACTTTTGGGTGTCAATGAACCGTTTTGGGCAATAACTAACCATTTTTGGGTGTCAATAACGATTTATGTGTGCCATAGTTAGTTGTCAATTAACCTATGTATATCATTTTTTTATTTTTTTTTCTCAAAAAATATGTCAATATTAGGCTTGTTAGATTGCATTTTTCGTAACGAAACCAATGGTTTTTGTTTCATTAAAAAATTCATTACAGTTTAAAAGTTATAAGCGAAATAAATTTATTTGTCTATTGCATAATTTAAAAAAAAAACTACCCAATCGCCATCTGCCACGTGGTGGCTCTTTGGGAGCTGTTTTGGGCACATGTGAAACTGGGCGCGACGGGCTTGAGCTTGCCCAAATCTTAACTCAATGTTAAATCCCTGCCATCCGATAGAGATTTGGTGCTTCGTTTAACCTTTTTCAGTTATGTCCATGTCTGTCCTCTTGCAGATGAATCAAGATCCAAAAATCTTATGAGTCTGATCATAAGATGTGGATTCCAACCAAACAACCCAGACAATAAACCACCAAAGGGAGGGGCCAAGGTGGAGGCTAGTGAGAGAAAGCTCCAACTTCTCTCTACAAAAATCATCATCCCCTCTACATTGGGGAACAATGCATACTCTATCTCTACCAGATACTGCTCCGACACTCTCTCCACTATTTCTAGTCAGTTGAAGTAGATTCACTAGGGCTCCACTTTCGTCGAATAAAATTACATCATTTGCCATATTTAGAAACATTTTATTTACTAACACACCAGAAATGTACAACATCTGACGATAGAAAGACTCACAACTAAGCAAAAACACATTATAGATGACACATCTCGAAGCCGAACCTACTCCATCTATAGACGATTGGTTGAGATCTAGATGTCAAACCTCAAAGTCTAGTAGCTCCATTACTCCGCCATAGCTGAATCTACCCCTATGATCTTGTGTTGTATAAGATCATCTACCGGTCTAGGCCTTACCATTCTAGTCGCTCTCTCTAGGGACAAACATCACAAGAGTGGTCATCAGAATCACTATTTCCCAATATGAGGATAGGGGGACACATCTACAACACCCTGAGAAAGAAAGGAAACTCAAGATTCATAACACCCATTCATATTAGTAGTGCATACTTAAACAAAGGAAGGACACAACACCATAAGACTCCCAACAAATGTTTTGTCAGCTTTTCCACTCCAACCATGACTTCCGAATACCCCTTTATGGATTACCCAACAAATTCAAACAACAAGACATGGTCACATTCCTTCATAATGGAAATACCACCATTTTGATATACTCCCTGATCAAAACACCATTGAGATTGGAAAAAAAAAAGTTTTAGGTCACTATTACTGCAGACAAAACATCCAACTTGACCAACTCCATGTTATGGGCAAAGAAGATCAAAGAACTACATCTAAAAAGGGAGTGGATCATGCATCTCTATATGATAGCACACCACCTCTCCTGGCATGGGTCACCGACCTCTACACAAAAACACCAACGGAGCTACGTCCATTGTTCATGGTGTCAGGAGAATCAGAATATGAAGATTTAGCTTCTGTGAATCAACTGTTCATATGAGCTAAGCACCAACCTAAACTAGGACCATTTTCCAATCCAATAGAAATCATCTCCACCATCATTTCACTTACTACATCAAATGAAGAAGATATAGATACATCAACTGAGGACATAACCTCCAGTAACACCAGGTATGATTCAAAACCATCACCTTCAATATATATTATCAACTATCTACTCATCCTAATATCATTGATCAGTCAAAACATTCTTTTGAATATTCATCCTATGAACAAAACTCCCACCACTAATGCCTAAAACTGCTACTAACTTAGCGTTACAGTCATTTGAAGTAGACCAATAACAACAAATGGACTCTCATTACACACTGTAGAAAGAGACCATCCTTATGACCATGCTGTGACCGATGCTACAGACTTGGACACACTAAGTTCTGATGTACATCTTACTACTTTTGGTCCCAATCTTTGTCTGATATGAGATTAGGCTAATAAGAAGCTAATACTAAAATATGATCCCAATCGGATAATCTTAGATATTGATATGATTTTGGAAGATTGAGATATTCCTAATAATGTGGAGGGTTAGATTTCGATTTATATAAATATAATGACATCACACTTAAATTCTAGATAAATTGGGACTTAATAGTGTGACAAGAGAGGCAAGATCTCATCCCAGTCGTGATCATAAAATCTAACGACACTAAGTTTGTCATCAACCCCACAATAGAAGATCAATGAGTGATGGACTCCAACCCCAAGTTGTTCTTTCTTCCATGTCCACCGTTTTTAATGAAATAAGTCCCCTTAGACTTGGCAGTTTTTGACAAATGAAATGAGTCCTAATTCGACCATTGTTATCCTAGTTCACGATAATACCCAAAATCCCCAGTTGTCACAGTCAATAGGGCTACTTGTTGTGGTTGTTCCTCCCAACCCTGAGACTATATAAGGAAACCCCAGTGGTATCTAGGAGGAGAGATCTTGACTACACCTATCGTCTCCTCCTATGATATTGGTTCAGTCCAGATGCCATGAAGCGGCTTCAGAAAATTACCATGGCCCAAATCTTCTTAAGGACTTCACATAGGTAACTGAGGCATTGGTCGGTCATCTCTTTCAGTGAGGAACCTTATAGTGAAGCTACGTCCTCAAACCACCTATTATCTGGAAAGTCACGTCAAGTTCAAGGTCTTGGGCCATTGTGTAAATTCCTAGGTGATGGAATATGATGGTAGGAACTTCAAAAACATAGTTGACACCTCAGTTCACTGACAATAGAGGTAAACACGTAATCCCGATCTCGATCGCACATGTGTGTACATAGACTTCAAAACCCTGACTCCAGTCATCCTTAGGGTGAGATAAGACACCAGGTGAATTTGTGGGAGTCAGTTGAAGCTACTCCAATCGTCATCCATCAGAGCAGAACAAAGAAGGTCGGAGTCAACCTTCTAATTGACACGAGACTAGGGCTGTAAATGGGTAGGGTAGGGTAAAGTCTTACCCGTACCATTACCCGCGTCAAAGATGTGGGTCGCGGGTAGGGTAATTACCATTTTCCTTAAAACTTTACCCTACCCTTACCCGCTTCCTTTTCCCCACAAGGTAAATGGATAGGGTAAGGGTGAAATGGGTAAAACAACATGAAGATACTATAAGATATTTTTAACCTAAATTTAATATGATATTCCCTACATAAAACACAAGCCACTCTTAATGCTAGTTTATGATACTAATGTTCATATTTTTTGTGATATAAAACAAAATACTAATATTTAATATGATATTTTTCTAAAGACAAGGCCTAGAATTTTAATTATATTTTTTCTTATTGATGAATCTTTTTTCTCTCAAATTAATGACATAAAAGGTAGTACCATGCTACCCATTGACTATTAAAGTTTTGGGAATCATAATAGTATAGCCTGAGAACGTAGTGATGTTTCTTGTTGGGGGTTTGGTAGGCATTAATACATATATTAGAATCTAAACTTATAAATCCAGACTTATACTAATGGGTAAATGGGTAAAGTGGGTAGGGTAAAGCTTCTCCCTTACCCTACTCTCTTTATGTGCGGGTAAAGTAGGTAAATGGTAAACAAGTGGTGGGTAAAAATATGATTACCCTTACCCTACCCTACATGGTATGGGTAGTGGGTAAATGGGTAAGAGCCTACCCATTTACAACACTAAATGGGACTGCTCTGCAGAGCCATGGAGCAGGCCACCAGGGAAGGAGAAGAATCCTCCCTAGGCAATTACCTCCATGCCCTGAAATTGTGTGACATTTTTGTCACTGCGTATGGGCAATGATGTAATTTAGTTTTGCCCAAATTTCATCTTGCATGGTGTAGGGCACTGATATGGAGAAATTTGATTAGTTGGGAACCAATACAGTGACTAATAAGATAAGATTATTCTGGCTGATGTGTGAGTAAGTTATTGGTTAGCAATGCTTTATTTGGAATTAATGTAGATAATTATTGGTAGATCAGATCATATTGAATCTATAAATGGAATTGACTAGGAAAATGAGTAGAATCCTAGTAAAATAATTCATGGCCTAAATCTAATCATAGTTCCAAAAGTATAGCTAGTTGATGAATATAGGATAATTAATTCACTAAAACCCTACCTTTGATGTTTAATATGTTATAAACAATCATGTTATGTTATTATCTATTATTAATGAATAATTATGAGATACTAAGACCTTAGTAAATAATCAAATAATGATGATGATAGGTTCCAAGTCAATAATCATATACATGTATAATCAAGGTTTATACCCTTATTCCTATTTCAAACTTGGGACAACACTAAACCCTAGTTTAGGACACATATTAGATTAGCATGTTATGAGTACATGGTGACACATATGTAATATGCATACATGCAGATAATGTTGATTGAATTATTCATAGCTTGGATCTGTTGATTTGATTACTTTTACTTACTTGAATTAAAATGCATGTCTTCCGCATCACAAAGGTATGTGGTTACACATATGGATACTTGGATTATCGAATTCTGAGTTTGCCAAGGTTTCTTGAAGTTTGACAAAAATAACTTGTTGGACCTTCATAAATTTCATGCGAACTATAAGGCCCATGTGAGTATCACATAAAGTAAAATCTAATAATCTAAAACCATGTTTAGACCTACCAAGGGATGGTTCACCTAAGTCCAGTGATGGATAGAGAAAGCTGATTACACCCAAGATGGTCTAATAAATATGGGTTAGATTATATTAACGAAAATACCAGTGTATATGTGCCTCTATTTCATTGTTGAGATTATATGTTGTTATCTTATATGCACACATTGTATGAATCCCACGTAGACAATATAGCAATATACTGATATGTTTTGATTGTTGGCATTTTAGGTTAACTTGTATCTATTAGTTGAAGATATGAAGAATCAAGAAATTTTGAAGATGTTAAAGATAAGTCAAGGAGGATTAGCTACATATTTTTTCTTCTCATTGTATATGTTAGTTCTCATGTTGAAATATCTATGTAAATGCTTATAGGAGCTCATTATACAATCATGTAAACATTATATGTTCAAATAAATGGAAATTATTTGCTATTACATATTATTGTTGAATCTAGATCTTAGAAGTTTTGGTAATGGTTCTCGACTTGAAGATCCTTCCTTAATTGGGGGACAATGAAAAGTGGGGATTGTTACATTTGGTATCAGAACCCAGATTTAGTAACCAATATTTAGTAGTTTATTATTTCAAATAATCTTTAGAAATATAAGGGAAATTATTAGGGCATAACCTAAGGTAATGGTTTCTAGAAAGGATCACAACTTTGGGGGCTGGAAATATTTTCCTCCTCACTATTAAGTTGGTATAGGGGACTCCCTTAGCCAATGTGATACCTACCTAGTTAGAACCTAGGGTTTGTCTAAAATAATGTTTATTCTAGGTTTAACATCTCTAATTTTGTCCACTTCTCATTCTTTTCTCAATAAACCCTAAAATACACTTACCTCCTCATCTCAAGTTAGGGCTTTGAGAAGAAGTAGGATTAAGGAATCCTCTGCCAAATAAAGTACAAACAATTATAATAAGGGAATTGGAAGTGAAAAACATGGCATTTAGTTTATGTCCCTTTAGTAAGGGTAAACCCTAGAAAGATATAAGCATGGGTAAACCCATTCTTCCATGAAGGAGTTGAGTAGGGTAGGTCAAGGGAATCATAGAACCCCAAAATGCATGGTGTGATCTCTAACCCTAACCCTAAACTATAACCTGGGGAAATGGGAGTAGTGTGGGTGAAATAGAAACCCTACCCATATAAACCATGAGTTAGGGAAAATATAAAGAGAAAATACAAATGGGTTAGGTGATCCAGTCCCAATACCACAAATTGGATATCCTAGTTTGCTTTTTTTATCAATAAGCATGGGAATCCTTTATTGCTCTTCATCCAAGATATTTACATCAAAAAAAGATCTATAAGATCTGTCTACACATAATGCTCTCAAACGTATAAAAAAATCTATTGGAGACTCTTTTAGAGTCCACTTTATTATTGTAAAAAATAAAGCTATTTCTAGCATTCCAGATGTAATAAAAGATTGTGATGATAAGAAGTTTATCATTTCTGTTACTAATATTTGTGAGGTCCTCCATCTTTCTTGAACAATAGCTCAGTCTAGGATAGATGATCCACCATATAATTTGTACCATCTCACATTTCCAGAAAATTGATTGTGATTTTCTTCATCATCCAGGAACAGACTACACCTTGATTCAAGGTTGAATCCACTATGTTTCAAGTAATCTTCAGTAGTGAGTTTCCCATGAAAAACTTTCCACATATGAATGATGAATTGCCTTGGAGCTCTAGAGTTCCATATCCAATGTGCCCAATCGAGTATTGGATATTTCTTTCTACTGGATTCCCATGCTCCATGTAGGGAAATTTTAGGTAGCCCTACAAAGTAGCATCATTACATATCCTTCAGGGTCATCTGGTGGCAAACATCAACTAGATCTTAGATACCTCTGCATTTAGGCAGACTCCATTTACCATTCTCTGTAATAGCTTCTAGTTTTTCATGAGCATTCAGGCCATTTTTGAGTTTCAGGTTTGTGCCTATAAAATTCCCAAGGAATTTTCCATCAACCCATGGGTCATTCCATAACTTGATTTTATCTCCTTTCCCTATGGTGTATCTGACTTTTGGAAGGAATTTATCTTTGTGTCATAGCAAAGTTCTCCAAAACTAGCTACGGTGTTGTTTGGAGTCACATGACCATACTAAGCCTTCTTTAATGTATATGTTGTGAACCCATCAAATCCATAGGGTGTTCTTGTCATTAGCAATATCCCATTTGATCCTTGTCAGTCTAGCAACAATCCAGTCATCAACTCTATGGATGCTTAGGCCTCCTTCAAGTTTTGGTCTGCATATGGTATCCCATTGAATGGAATGGAGCTCCTTTTTGCCTTCTCTATCACCCAAAGGAAATTTATACAGAGCCTCTCAATCTTGTCAATTGCAACTCTAGGGAGAGGGAAGATTCCTATACAAAAGAGATGATAAGCTGACAAGGTTGAAATAATGAGCTCGACCCTTCCGGCCATAGAAAGTAATTTGACTTTCTACGACTCCAATTTCTTCTTTATTTTACCAAATGCACACAATGAGATTTTGTGAGCCTCCCAACAAAGAGTGGAAGTCCCAGATATTTCACAGGGAAGTCCATGGCCTCAATGCCTATTTTATATCCCAGAAACTGGTCTGCTTTGGCACTTAGGAAAATTCGGCTCTTGTTGGGGTTCAACTTTAGTCCAAAATAGGCACTAAAGGAATGAAGTGCCTTTTGTATACCAGCAATGTTTTTATCATCTGCTTCAGTGAGATCGGTAGGTCTTCTGCAAATATTAGGTGTGATACCTTGCTATTTTCAACACTTAGGGGCACAGTATCACCTTCTCTAGATACAATGTCAAGAATGGAAGTAAGAGCCTGCATTCCTATTAAAATAAGTAAGGAGCTAATGGGTCTCCTTGACGGATCCCATTAGATTCATTGATGATAGGAATGGGGTTTCCATTAATACGAATTTGGAAGGATGCACTATTCAGGAATTCTTCAGTCTAGTGTAGCCAACAAGGAGGAAAGCCCATTTCTACCATGACATTAAGAATGCGTTCTCTACAAATAGTATTGTATGCCTTACTCAAATCATCTTCTAGACATAATTTTTCTCTCGTTCGTGGTTTTTTGAAGTCACTCACTAACTCATTTTCCAGGAGGATTGCATTTGTGATATGTCTTCATTTGATGAAGGCACATTGATTTATACTGATGAGATTAGGTAGGATATATCTGAGTCTTTTGGTCATAATGATATCCTAGTTCCCATACATGCAAGTATAATAATGCAAGCATATTTTGGGTAAAGGGTTTTATACCTTCAAATCACCTTTAGGGGTGATGTCTCGACCTGGGGTGGGTCAACCCAAGAAATGAAAAAGGACCTATAGGGGAGGCAAAGTTCTAAACCTGTGGGTTTAGGTTGTGGCTAGAAAGCCTAACCTCATCCTATGAGTCAAGGCACCCTAGGTTAGGATCTTCCCTAGAAGGGGAGTTAACCAATCAATTGGAGAATTGAGGTAACCTTGAATGTCATGTAAATTTTTAGGGATTAAGTATACCAAGCACGAAAGAACATATATTGACACTGCAACAAACATTCACATCAATGGCCTTTCAGAAATGCCACTGGAAACAAAAAGCCAGTAAATAGGTTTAGCAACATTTGTTGACATTTAAAAAATGTCTCTAGTGCCAATTCCACTAGGAATATAGTGGCTTAAGTTGTAAAAGCCACTAAACTTAGTGGCTTCGAATAAATGCCACATAAAGGCCACTAAACCATCATTTGGCATTTATAGAAAAGCCACTATCCATCATTTGGCTTTTATACAAATGCCACTGTTTTGTATAATGTTGTTGTATAAAATGGTTTTGATTAAATGTAGTGGCTTATGAAAAAAGCCACTAATGACATACTAGTTCTGCATTACTAATTTTTTATGGATTTTAGTCAGTCAATTTGTAGTTCATGATCAAGTTCTCTAATTGAATGCCAATTGAAGCCGAACACATTCCAGAAGTATTGAATTTTTTTATTTATAATCAAATGACAATTACATGGGGAGGACATTTTACCTTTCCCCTTGTATTGAATACAACGGCATCACATATGACTATATATGGTACATATTGTAGACATGAACACTAACTGGATAACAACTCATTTTGCACTTGGAGACCCCCCAAAGGAATACAAACTCATTTTCTTACAAAAACATACAACTCCATTCTAGCATTCCAAGTAGTTGTGAGCTTCTACAAGAGTAGACCAGCTACACTACAATGAATGTTCATCCTTCTTCTCAGCTGTAGTGATAGCATTATGGCCATATGGTCATCAGATTCCTCAGTAGGTTCTTCCTTCTTCTCTTCCACCTTGGCAACAGAAGCAGCAGGTGTAGTTGCATAGCCTGAAGCAACAACAGAGGCAGCAACAACAGCAAACTTGCTAGGATCCTACAATGAAGTGAGCAAAATGTTGAGCACTTGCATGCAAATGTAAGACAAAAACACTTACAACATTAGCATGTTGTTAAGATAGTATCAGGGAAGATAGCACCATTGCCAAATTTATCAATAAGGTCATCTTCAGTAAGGCGAAGGACCTCAGGGCTGAATACAGATCCATTTTCATAAACTGACAACACAACCAGTCCATATGAGAAGGGCCTGATGCCGAGCTTGGCAAGAAGGGCAGCCTCAGAAGAACCCACCTTCTCACCTTTCCTAATAAGTTCGACAATGGTGATAATTTCAACTGTACCATTCACATTATGTTAGCTGAATAGAGTTTGCCATGCAGCAAAGCTATAGACATTCAGCTAAGCACACAACTAAGCACATGATAGAAAGGGTGCAAAGCTGACAATCTTGACAATTATGTAAAAAGCAAAAGATGGTTATCAAACTCAATGTCATCCAGGGTTCTCATAAAACTATAGTCTATACATAATAAGTTGAAAGATTTTTTAGTAAGGTAAGAAAGCATATAATGACTAATAAGAGGAGAACCTGGTGAAGGCCTTCATGTTGTTATAGATAGATCTCCCTTCGCCAACTGCAATAACTATTGTACTGAAGTTATCATGAGTAATAACCATGTCTGAAGCCTCCTTAGTAACTTGGACTGACACATAAAAAGAGAAGAAACAATCATTGTCGATAATAATTACTAAAAGACAAGAAGATAGATATACAAATTGACATATAGCGAATATTTTTATGACCCACTCTGTGATAAATCAGTAAGCACCTTGGTTAGTGCTAAGCACCCTGTTAAACAACATGGTTAATCAATATAAGCTACGTGATGAATCAATAGTTGAGATTGAATCATTTGAGGTAATTAATGATTATAGCAATGATGATCATTAAGTTAATTAACTTGAATAAGTACTCCAGGTGTAATTGGTGCCTTGACCAGTGGTGACAAGATGATAATTGTGATCTCTCGCTTCGAGGTTGTAGTGGTTTTTGTGCTTGAGAATTTGCAAAAGAAATCACCTTAATCGGACATTCGAGGTGAGAGATATGGCATTTTCAAGACCTAGGGACCTAAGTTGAAAATTTTCCAAAACTTTGCTTTATAACCGTTTTTCCTTATTCTTTCTCCCTTATCCTTTCTTCCTCACCCGATAGAACACCGCTTGAGAAGCGGCGCTCAGCAGGTCATCGACCGCGGAGCAGCGGGAGCAAGGGCGGGCATTTCAGGGCGATTTAGGGCATCTCAGTGAAGATTTGACCTCCGTCCGTCCTTCCTCACCTTCCTTCCCCTTCTTCTTCCTCTACTTCCTTTACTCCACCCTATCTCCAGGCACAACTTCCCTACCTGCTTGGGCGGCGCCCTGTAACAGAGGCTACCCGAGCAGCCACAACATCGCCAGCACCAAGAAACAACAACTCTACCTCCGCCCACCCTTCCTGTTCCTTTTTCCTCGCCCTAGGCGCGCGGCACCTCAGCTAGCCTGGGCGCCCGACCTGCTGCACAGAGCAGCAGCCACAGCTATGGCCATGGCTAAGGTGAGTGACTGGGAGCCCTCCTGGGCGCAGCCAATACCTAAAAGCATCCGCGTTGAGCTCGACCAAGAGGCCTAAGCAAGAATCAGAAGCCAATAGCCAAGTTCCAGCACCAGCTGAGCTCAATCTCAACCTGTACGTGTGAAGGAGATACTGTTCCATTGCAATAGGACTGAGCAGTTTCAATTTGAAACTCGATTGGCGCACGAAAGAGCAGGGTAAGACCAGCACGGAACTCGGTTTTGAAGATAGAACGAGAATCCATAGCATATAGTGTTGATTTGGTATTTTATCGGGCTTGTCCTTCTTTTGGCGCATGAAACAGGTTCGCATCTAGGCTATTCCAAGGTAGAAGAAAACCTGCGTGTGCCCGAAATCTGGTCTCTGGATGCATTTCCAGACAAATCCGGACATCTCGAATCGCTGTGAGTAGGATTTCATTCATTTATCATTAATAAACTCAGGCGTTTGAATATTTTCTGTTTTGTGCGCGTTTTAAGCTGATAACAATCGTTATCAAGCGTTGGGCAGCATTTGGTGTCGCCCGACTTTTATTTCATAAATTGTTTCGTTACCCTTCTATATGACTTAATTTAGCATCTGATCAGTGTGAATTGAATCAGTGAATTTATATGGTTCATCGGAACCTATATTGTTCAGTGTGAACGTTGAAATTAGAAATACACGCCTGAAAATGGTACGGGTTGGGTATAAAGTCAGACAGTATAGATTTTAGTAAATTAGCAGATGCATGATATAAGGATAGGGTGTACAATGAATCAAGTATTTTGATATCAAAATTCTCAATATGAGATGTGGTGATGCTTAACTGTTGAATTGTATGTTTCTTGTGCATTTAACTTTACATGCTTATTCTCTTTGAGTTGGTATATATATACTACAGGGTTTCTTATTTTCACAATACATATCTCGTGAATTGCAGGTGATGAGATATGACATGCCCTAGAAAGGGATGTTACTGAGATCATGTATATATGTATGAAATGTTAGAATGATAATACTTGTTGGGCAGACATGATATATGTTGAATACATGAGTTATGATGTTTCTTATGATATGATATGGCAGGCCGTGTGAGCCTTGTGAGAAATGTTAAATGAGTTATGATTTCTGTTTAAAATGTACCTATAATGTTAATGTTAGACTTAGGTGCCCTGAACACCGTAGAACCCCTTTGAGAGGTCTGCTTCTTAGGGGTGAAACTCATGTTGCAACAATAACCGTGCGGAGTCACGGTGGAACGAGGACAAAGAGGAAGTGTTCAACAATAATCCGTGCGAAGTCACGGTGGTAACCCAGTGAGACTCTCCGCCTGTGTACTCAGGTTAGAGGAGGAGTCTAGAGCATTCGGAGTTAGTGCATTGAGGCCGGAGAGCCTGTGGTCCTGTAGCAGAACAGGGCTGGCAGTCAGACTTAGCATTTCCTGGGTGTGTCGCTAAGTCTTGTACGGTGTGGCCGTAGTGCACTGCGAGTCTCTATGCAGAGTACACTGCATATATCAGGGCATAAGCTAAAATATGATCATATAGGTTCACAGAGTTCCTTATAAATGAAAGAGTTAAGGAAGACTAGAGCATAGTCTTCTAGTAGTTATTCTTTGGATGCAATATTTACATTCTTTGTTATTTCAATTATATTGTTTTAGAACTGCTCAGTGTAGTATTTCTTGTATATTAATCTGAATAATAAACTTAACGAGTTTTTTAGTGATAGTTAAATGAAAAACTATTCACTGAGCGAGTAGGCTCACTCCTCTACTCAAACATTTTCAGGTCAGCGACAGTTCCAGGAATCTGAAGGATCTTACCACCCTAGTCAGTAGAAGGTATATGTAGTTAGTTAGATAGTGGTCTCTTAATCCTTTCCCCTCGATCCTTGGGACATGGTGTGGGTGAGAGAGAGTATGTATGGCGAATGTGTAAAAGGTGTAAATTAACTGTTATGTTTGACTTTCTGTTAAACAATGTTACATGTTGTAAACTCTATTTATGTTCTCTAGCCATTTTAATTGAAATGCTTCCGCAATAATTTATTATGTTTAGTTTACAGCTATAATCTGGATATCATTACGAGGTTTTAAAAAGAAAAAGTTCTCAGTGATTTGTTTATGTAATAATCCCTCCGTCGCGCCCTAATCTCGTGATTAGTGGTTAGTGTGAGATCGGGGTGTGACATCTTGGTATCAGAGCATAGGTTGAGTACATGGTTATTCTAAGTCAAGGTCAGGGGACGATAAGAGACCAATAGGATTAGGACTTAGGTGTCTTCCTTCTAACTACAATTTTCTAACAGGAAGTATTCTGTTATACTATTGCAGATGGCAGGAAGAGGATGTGGTCACGAGAACCAAGTAGAGAGCTTAGGCTGAGTCATCAGGGATCATTAGGATCAAAAGATAAAGTTATAAGTGAGGAAAATAAGAAGTGATATGTCTTTAGCTCTGGGAGGTCTGAGTGTTTAGATACCCTGGCCAGGTTCTGAATACTTAGATTGACCAGTATCGAGCTACTCTGTCTATTCTTCTCTGGATGCCCTGGCCAGGTATGCAGAGGAAGGATAGGCTAGAGAGAAACCCTAGAAATCATAGGGTTAAGAAACCGGAAATTTATGTAAGATTAAGAGATTAAATATAAGATGCGATACAAGTCTTGCTTTATATTACTTATTTGACTAAAAATCACTAGAAATTCTCTTATATGCATGAAATTAGATTTTCAGTTTGTAAAGTAAACATGATTCTTTTATGTTGTTGTGTGTTATGAAATGATTTATTTACTGTTTATATTCTTTGTATTAAGTATACCAGAAGTTATGTTTAAATGAGTTTGCCCTAAGTGGATATTCTTTCCACATGTTTGAGATTAATAGGAGTTGGTTAATCCTGAGTAGCTCTTGGCTTCAGGACTACAGGTTCGGCCTGGTCCGGCTGGCAGGATGCGTTACTGAGATCTAATGACTCCTATTAACAGTATAATAAGAGTAGACTCTGGATAATTTAGACTCACATCATAGTAAGAATGTACATACACTAATATGTTGAGATATAAGAGAAAGATTAGAACAACTAAGAATTAGTTGGAACTGATATCGGAGACCCAACATTGGGACCTCATATGAGCAATCCTTAATTAGAAATAAAGGAACACAATAAGGGTCAGATTAAATTTAATGATTAGGTGATAAATACCCTTAATGGTACTAATCAATAATGCATAACCAATGCATGGATCCAATACATGATTAGTAAACCCTAGTGGAGGGTGTATCAGTGTGAAACCCTAGTTGAGGGTGTATCATTGTGATTGTTTATAGGCAACTTTATAAGTTATGCCTTAAACTAAGATAAGTCCATATCATGTGAGATAGCTGGACAATTCTAATGTGTGGCCTATGCATTATATGCTAAGGGTGAGTATTCTGTGATGGAATGCATTAAGAGGGGAAATACCTTAATACAAGATAAAGTTCGGTTAACTCAAGAGGGTCTGAATTAATGAGAAATGGGGAACCCTAACCCTAATTTGGGGAAAAGGGAATGATAAGACATGTTTGATAGTGAACCCTAATTCCTGGTTAAGGAATGATGGTATTACTATTGTATCACATGATGTGATGAATATCTTGTATGACTGTTATCATGCCTAATAACCATGCATGTATGATGAGATGATGAATATAGCCAAGTTTGGGCTGTGACATTTATATAATAAATGATTGATTGGTTTTTTTTGTGTGTTGATGTTGTTGTTGCTTAATAAAAGTAATAATGTGTACGAATTTTATGAACCATGTGAATAAGTTGTTGCCTAGTGAGAGGTGACAAGATGTGAATGGCCTTGTGAGCCATGTGAATAAGTTGTTGCCTAGTGAGAGGTGACAAGATATGAATGGCCTTGTGAGCCATGTGTGATGCTTGGGTAACAAGTATCATGTTTATTTGTAGCATTTGTGTTAATAAGTTATGCTAGAGAACTTGGCTGATGTTACATTTCTATTATATATCTATAGTTCATTGATGATTATTCATATCTGTTGTATTCATTACAAGTAGATGGATGAACTTATGAGATCTAAAGTTTGATTTCAAACTAAGGAAGCAAAGTCACACCACAATAATTCTATGTTGCTGATAAGGACCAAACCCTAGAATGTTTAGAGTTGTAGTAGTTCAAGGGATGTTGCTAGTGATTTGAACTTGAATACTAGCATCTCTATAAAACAAAATCATGAGATTTACACTATGATTGGTAAGCTAGCACTAATGAACTCTAGGGTTTAAAGGTAGTTAATCTGATAGGTAGATAAACAATATGAAAATGACTTGGAGAAAGAGTGAGATATAAATTTGAAATATAACAAATGTGTTGTGAACAAAAGAAGAAATATAATATAAGTGAAGTGCGATATGAAATAAATTCTTGCAATAATAATAAGAATGAGTAATAATCTATTCTTACCTTGTGTGTTTCAATTTTTTTGGGATGTTTATTCTATATGATCAAAATGAGAAGGATAAGTAACAAGAAGCAAGTAGCATATAATGAGGAATACTACCCTTACATGATCTGAAGTTAGCTGATGTAATTCATGCTCTTAAGATACAACATCACTATCTTTATGGTGAGGCGTGCCAGGTGTTTATAGATCATAAGAGCTTGAAATATATCTTTACCCAGAAGGATCTGAATCTTAGACAACGGAGATGATTATAATTGATTAAGGATTATGATGTAATGATAGATTATCATCCTGGAAAAGTGAATGTGGTAGCAGATGCCCTCAACAGGAAATCAAGTTCAACAACTGATGCATTCTCTATGGCATGTTTCAAGAGAGACCTGCTAGTAGAAATGCGGAAGTTGAACATAGACTTAGGGGTGATAGAGTAGAGCAGTTTGACTGCACATATGCAAGTCAAGCCTACTTTTTACGATCAGATTAAGGAACTATAGTAGGGTGATAGTAAGTTGCACCAGATCATGCATGACATGTCAGGGGGAAAAGACCAGAGTTTAGGTTTTCAGTTGATGGATTGTTGTATTAGCATGACAGGTTGCATGTACCTCGAGATAATAATTTGGAAGAATAGATTCTTGAGGAAGCACATGCATAGATGTATGCCATGTATCCAGGTAACACTAAGATGTACATGAATCTCAAGGAGTTGTACTGGTGACCTGATATGACAAAGGATGTAGCAGAGTATGTGACTAGGTGCAGTGTGTATCAGCAGGTTAAGGCTGAGCACCAGAAACCTACAGGTACCTTGCAATCTCTTCCTATACCTGAGTGGAAGTGGGAACATACCACAATGGATTTTGTGATAGGGTTGTCCAGGACACCTAAAGGTTGTGACTCGATATGGTGATTGTGGATAGACTGACTAAGTCTGCTCACTTTCTTCATGTTAAGTCAACCTTTGATGTCCTAAAGTTGGCTAAGATATACGTGGATAAGATAGTCAGGTTGCATGGTATCCTGGTTTCAATTATATCAGATAAGGATTCTAAGTTCACATCCAGGTTTTGGAATCAGTTGCATCGAGCTTTGGGCACAAAGTTGAGGTACAATACAACTTTTCACCCACAGAAGGATGGTCAGTCAGAGAGGACCATTCAGACTCTTGAGGACATGCTGAGAGCATGTGTTTTGCATTTCAGTGGAAGTTGGGAAGAACACTTAAGCCTTATAGAGTTTGCATACAACAATAGTCACCATTCCAGTCTTGGTATAGCCCCGTACGAAGCTCTGTATGGTAGAAAATGTAGATCACTCGTATGATTGGTACGAGGTGGGTGATAAACAGATTCTTGGACCAGAATTAGTGGATTTGACTACTGAGAAGATTGCAGTGATTAGAAAGCAGTTAAAAGCTGTACATGAAAGACAAAAGAGTTATGCTGAGAAGAGGTGTTTACCTCTTGAGATACAGATTGGTGATGAAGTGTATCTGAAGGTTTCACCATGGAAATGAGTGTTGAGGTTTGGTAAGAGAGGCAAACTGACTCCTAGGTTCATGGGCCCATATTCTGTCATTGAAAGGATTGGACCTGTAGCCTACAAGTTGGATTTGCCATCCGAGTTGGCTAATTTACATGATGTGTTTCATGAATCGCTGTTGAAGAAATGTTACCCTGGTACAGAGAAGATAATAGACCCAGAACTTGCACAACTCAGACAAGATGTGTCCTATGTTGAGGGACCTGTATAGATAATTGATCGGAGGATCAAGAAGTTTAAGAATCACGAGATACCGTTAGTGAAAGTTCTATGGAGGAATCATAACCTAGAGGAAGCTACGAGGGAGCTTGAATCTGAGATGTGTAACAAGTTTCCTTTTCTCTTTTAGGAATTTCGGGACGAAATTCTTATAAGGGAGGGAGATTGTTATGACCCACTCTGTGATAAATCAGTAAGCACCTTGGTTAGTGCTAAGCACCCTGTTAAACAACATGGTTAATCAATATAAGCTATGTGATGAATCAATAGTTGAGATTGAATCATTTGAGGTAATTAATGATTATAGCAATGATGATCATTAAGTTAGTTAACTTGAATAAGTACTCCAGGTGTAATTGGTGCCTTGAATAGTGTTGACAAGATGATAATTGTGATCTCTCACTTCAAGGTTGTGGTGGTTTTTGTGCTTGAGAATTTGCAAAAGAAATCACCTTAATCGGACATTCGAGGTGAGAGATATGGCATTTTCAAGACCTAGGGACCTAAGTTGCAAATTTTCCAAAAACTTTGCTTTATAACCATTTTTCCTTATTCTTTCTCCCTTATCCTTTATTCCTCACCTGATAGAACACCGCTTGAGAAGCGGCGCTCAGCAGGTCATCGACCGCGGAGCAGCGGGAGCAAGGGCGGGCATTTCAAGGCGATTTAGGGCATCTCAGTGAAGATTTGACCTCCGTCCGTCCTTCCTCACCTTCCTTCCCCTTCTTCTTCCTCTACTTCCTTTACTCCACCCTAGCTCCAGACACAACTTCCCTACCTGCTTGGGCGGCACCCTGCAACAGAGGCTGGCCGAGCAGCCACAACATCGGCCAGCACCAAGAAACAACAACTCTACCTCCGCCCACCCTTCCTGTTCCTTTTTCCTCACCCTAGGCGCGCGACACCTCAGCTAGCCTGGGCGCCCGACCTGCTGCACAGAGCAGCAGCCGCAGCTATGGCCATGGCTAGGGCGAGTGACTGGGAGCCCTCCTGGGCGCAGCCAATACCTGAAATCATCCGCGTTGAGCTCTGCCAAGAGGCCTAAGCAAGAATCAGAAGCCAATAGACAAGTTCCAGCACCAGCTGAGCTAGATCTCAACATGTACGTGTGAAGGAGATACTGTTCCATTGCAATAGGACTGAGCAGTTTCAATTTGAAACTCGATTGGCGCACGAAAGAGCAGGGTAAGACCAGCACGGAACTCGGTTTTGAAGATAGAACGAGAATCCATAGCATATAGTGTTGATTTGGTATTTTATCGGGCTTGTCCTTCTTTTGGCGCGTGAAACAGGTTCACATCTAGGCTATTCCAAGGTAGAAGAAAACCTGCGTGTGCCCGGAATCTGGTCTCTGGACGCATTTCCAGACAAATCCGGACATCTCGAATCGATGTGAGTAGGATTTCATTCATTTATCATTAATAAACTCAGACGTTTGAATATTTTCTGTTTTGTGCGCGTTTTAAGCTGATAACAGTCGTTATCAAGCGTTGGGCAACATTTGGTGTCGCCTGACTTTTATTTCATAAATTGTTTCGTTACCCTTCTATATGACTTAATTTAGCATCTGATCAGTGTGAATTGAATCAGTGAATTTATATGGTTCATCGGAACCTATATTGTTCAGTGTGAACATTGAAATTAGAAATACACGCCTGAAAATGGTACGGGTTGGGTATAAAGTCAGACAGTATAGATTTTAGTAAATTAGCAGATGCATGATATAAGGATAGGGTGTACAATGAATCAAGTATTTTGATATCAAAATTCTCAATATGAGATGTGGTGATGCTTAACTATTGAATTGTATGTTTCTTGTGCATTTAACTTTACATGCGTATTCTCTTTGAGTTGGTATATATATACTATAGGGTTTCTTATTTTCACAATACATATCTCGTGAATTGCAGGTGATGAGATATGACATGCCCTAGAAAGGGATGTTACTGAGATCATGTATATATGTATGAAATGTTAGAATGAGAATACTTGTTGGGCAGACATGATATATGTTGAATACATGAGTTATGATGTTTCTTATGATATGATATGGCAGGCTGTGTGAGCCTTGTGAGAAATGTTAAATGAGTTATGATTTCTATTTAAAATGTACCTATAATGTTAATGTTAGACTTAGGTGCCCTGAACACCGTAGAACCCCTTTGAGAGGTCTGCTTCTTAGGGGTGAAACTCGTGTTGCAACAATAACCGTGCAGAGTCACGGTGGCACGAGGACAGAGAGGCAGTGTTCAACAATAATCCATGCAGAGTCACGGTGGTAACCCAGTGAGACTCTCCGCCTATGTACTCAGGTTAGAGGAGGAGTCTAGAGCACTCGGAGTTAGTGCATTGAGGCCGGAGAGCCTGTGGTTCTGTAGCAGAACAGGGTTGGCAGTCAGACTTAGCATTTCCCGGGTGTGTCACTAAGTCTTGTACGGTGTGGCCGTAGTGCACTGCGAGTCTCTATGCAGAGTACACTGCATATATCAGGGCATAAGCTAAAATATGATCATATAGGTTCACAGAGTTCCTTATAAATGAAAGAGTTAAGGAAGACTAGAGCATAGTCTTCTAGTAGTTATTCTTTGGATGTAATATTTACATTCTTTGTTATTTCAATTATATTGTTTTAGAACTGCTCAGTGTAGTATTTCTTGTATATTAATCTGAATAATAAACTTAACGAGTTGTTTAGTGATAGTTAAATGAAAAACTATTCACTGAGCGAGTAGGCTCACTCCTCTACTCAAACATTTTCAGGTCAGCGACAGTTCCAGGAATCTGAAGGATCTTACCACCCTAGTCATTAGAAGGTATATGTAGTTAGTTAGATAGTGGTCTCTTAATCCTTTCCCCTCGATCCTTGGGACATGGTGTGGGTGAGAGAGAGTATGTATGGCGAATGTGTAAAAGGTGTAAATTAACTGTTATGTTTTACTTTCTGTTAAACAATGTTACATGTTGTAAACTTTGTTTATGTTCTCTAGCCAGTTTAATTGAAATGCTTCCGCAATAATTTATTATGTTTAGTTTACAGCTATAATCTGGATATCATTACGAGGTTTTAAAAAGAAAAAGTTCTCAGTGATTTGTTTATGTAATAATCCCTCCGTCGTGCCCTAATCTCGTGATTAGTGGTTAGTGTGAGATCGGGGTGTGACAAATATACTTACCTCAGTTCCACCAATTCCCATGGCAATACCAATGTCTGCCATTTTCAGAGCAGATGCATCATTGACACCATCACCAGTCACGACAACCACCACATGTAATAAACAACTAACAACAAAACATGCAAGTTGACTATGTAGATCAACATGAGGCTTCAGGTCTTCAAATCTATACTAACATGGCCACCAGGAATAGATTCACTATCCCCTGATAAGCAAGAAGAGTTTCCAGAATAGATTCACTATCCCCTTCAACTGAAAAAAAAGAAGCAAAGTGAAGTAGTGAAATATACCTTATCCAGGAATCCTTAAAACAACCCAAACCAAAACTAGAAACCAATGTTGGCTAGGCTGTAATACATCAAGAACATATAAGCATGCACCATTTTGTTGGATTGCATGTAAGACCAGTTCCAGGGTGAGGAATCCCATCTTTGAGTCCTAACAACAACTCTGTTCTTGGAGATTAAAGGCCAATCACAAGAGCTGAGCTGAAGCCTTTCACAAGAGATGAGATGACAACCTTATCTCTCGAGAGTGGCCTTTAATCTCCAAAAACATACCTTTTTGAGTCCTAACAACAGATCTGTACTTGGATATTTAAGGTCATTCTCTGTACATGATCTTAGCAGAGGATCCTTACCATAATTACAGAAAGGGTATTATTGTAGATGTTACAGAAAGGGTATTATTTCAAGCTAAGATTATTGCACATGTTACAGAAAGGGTATTATTGTAGATGTTGTTTTAACAATTAAGGGAACATGGAGGAACTGATATTACTAAGAGCACCCATTATTTCTTGAGGCTTCTTCCTTGACTTCTTAACCAAAGCAGAGTATGGAAATGTTGAAAATGACTTGTTGTACCATGGAAATGTTGAAAATGACTTGTTCTACCTCTGTAGAGAAATTAGGACGCATAGAAGCATGTGACTAAAATATCTCAGTTACATTTCAGACATCTTAATAGCCCAAATATTGAGCAATCATAGAAGCTCAACCACAAACCATCTTGAGGCGAATCACCACAGCAAAATATGTTGTGTAAATCTCACACACAAGATTCCAAAAACACTGCTCATAGCTAAAAACCACTTTGTCTAGGCTGCAATACTACCTTGGATACTACTTTTAGATACTACTTTGGCTAGGTTGCAATACTACCTTAGATACTACTTTGGCTAGGCTGCAATACATCAAGAACATGTAAGGATGTACCATTTTGTTGGATTGCCTATAAGACCAGTTCCAGGGTGAGGAATCCCATTTTTGAGTCCTAACAGCATCTTTGTTCTTGGAGATTAAAGGCCATTCACAAGAGCTAAGCAGAAGCCTTTCACAAGAGATGAGTTGACAACCTTAGCTCTCGAGAATGGCCTCTAATCTCCAAAAACTGGCCTTTTACGCAGTGACATGTTGTTTGTTGTGGAAGGCACAAAATGCACAATTCTTCAGAGAAATATTGACTTAGTAAGCTATCATGCAACATGTTATCAAGTTATGAAAGAAAAATTTACAGAGAACTATTGACTTAGGAAGCAAAAAAAGACATTCACATTCAGCATGTCAAAACAAAATATGTTGTGTAAATGTCACAAACAAGAAGGTAAGACACTGCTCATAGCTAAAAGCAAAATAGGATTGTCATTTGGCAACATTGTCTACGACAATGGACATGAAACAACAATATTTGGATCGTTATGTACTAATAAAAAATTGGACCAAAGAAACACAACTATAGCTTTCATCTCTCTACACAGTATCCAAGAATGCAATTATCTATCTTTATACTTCATGACCTGCAACAAATGGAAATGACTTTAGATACTAGTTTTGTTTTCAAGTATGTCATATTATAAGCAATACTATATACTCACTTTGGCAGTTAATGTGATTTTGGCCATGCTATGACATTGCCAATAACTTCATCCATATATTGATATTGCTCAGAAGGTCTGACTAGAGATTTGTTGGCCATCACCACAACCTCTACATAAACACCAACACATGATGAGCCTAAAATTGCACCTCCCACCATTTGCAAGGGGTCAACCTCAGATACTCGACCGATTGCAACTTTATCATCTACATCTGCGATACTCAGCACATACACTTTCTATAAACAAAATACAATTTAAATAAAAAAATTATATAAACATAGAATGATGTGTAATTTACACAAATACAAACATACTTGTCCCTTATAAATTGTTGAATGTCTCATTCCGATCTGCACAATTATTTTATCTTTGTCATAAGGCCATCAAAATTCAACATGGAAAATAATTGATACCACACATCTCGTATAAAATGTATTCATACCTGGCCAGTGTGTACATGTTGTGTTGATTGACTGTTTCCTACTCTAGACAAGGCTAGTATCTGCTCTATTTTTACATTTTGTTCTTGAATTTTAGCTTCAAATTCCATCCGTTGTTGTTCAAGTTGATCCTGGAAATGTTTCCTTTGCACTTCATCAGCTTCTCGGGATTTATGGTTCTTGCCCCAGATATCAGAAGGTGATGGTCCAAGTCCATAACCACTAACATATCTTGGTCTCTCTTCTCCCATAACCTACCAATAAATTTCAGTTGAAGTAACATCAGGTTGGTTTCTTCGCAGCTCGTCACCTACCTCAGAAATTTTTTTCCTACACACAACAGAACATAGGAGATGAATTTTATACCAAACATATAAATGTTTCCATGTAGTAAATGTAACATAATACTATAGGATAGGAATCCTTGTACTAAAATTTTGGCAGATTCAATATCAACTATGCCCCCATCTTTTTACGATGAGTTTTCTCAAAAAACTCAATGGGATCAACTTCCCCGCCTGTTTCCTTCTCCAATTGTATCATTCAAACAAGGTTATTGCTAACATCATTTAAATGGATGTCTCCAAATTGTCCAATTGGATCACAATATTGACTAACTTACATCATGTTTCAGACAAGCAAATGACTTGGTTCCTGTTGTATGGCTAACCTTTTGAAAATTTCTGCTTGTCTTGTTAGTTATACACTTCCTCTGTGAAAAAAATTGCAGTATTGTCCATAGTAATTATTTGTGAGGTAAATTAAATATCAATTAATAGATAAAAAAATTACCTTTCCTTTATTGCTCCTCCAGTAATCCACAAGAAATTTCCATTGAGACGTTTCCACGTGGGGAACAACTTGTTCAAGTTGTTGTTCATATGGACTATCTTCTACGAAGTATAGTTTCTGTAACTCCCACTTGTGGTCCTTCCATTTCTTTCCCAGTCTCTTCATTGTCCACTCCTTTAATTCTATGTCTATCATGAATTTACTCTATCGACAATAAGGATATCAATCAGAATCTTCATTTAACCATTTAAAAATAAATTTTAATATTGTACCTTCACAAAATTCCATATGGATTCTTTTTTATTTGCTGGAAATTGTCTCCAATCCTCGTAGTTTAATGGACAAAGATTGGGATCTCTTGCAATGGTTGTCAAAAAACTTGATAAGTGACATTGGTTTTTACCCACTAGTTGTCCAAATTGATTTATCTCAATGGGAATTTGATCGCCGGGCTTTCTTTTTCCAGACTTGCAAACATTGTGTTCGGCCACATGTGTGATGTCTTTGATCTAAGCATTCATTTATATATCATTAGATACAACACTATAAATTCAATGATATGAATAAACCGAATACCTAGCCCATCAGTAGGTGTTGGCATAGCATTCAACGACTCATCATGGTGATCAGAGATGTCATTTTGCTCCATGGTTTCTTGAAATGCATTGTTGTTCTGACTATTGTCAGCTCTACTCTATACTCTTCTTGATTGATTGGACACGAGAACATTGACAGTAGGCACCGGGGGTCGATGTCTTTGACCTGAGCATTCATTCATAAAGGATACAACATAAATGGAAATTATATATCTTTAGATGCAGCACTATGAATGCAACGATATGAATTAAATGATTACCTAGCCCATCAGAAGGTGTTGTTGTAGCATTCAACCACTCTTGATGGTGATCATAGAGGTCATTTTGCTCCATGTGGTCATGAAATGGATGGCTGTTTTGGCTATTGGCAACTCTACTGTCTACTATTCTAGAATGATTGGACACTGAAACATTGCCATTAGGCACCCGTGGTCGATGTCTTTGACCTGAGCATTCATTCATAAAGGATACAACATAAATGGAAATTATATATCACTAAAGGCAGCACTATATATGCAATGAATTAATCGATTACCTAGCCCATCAGAAGGTGTTGTTGTAGCATTTAACAACTCATCATGGTGATCAGATAGGCCATTTTGCTCCATGTGATCATGAAATGCATGGCTATTTTGACTATTGACAGCTCTACTATAACGTCTATCTCGAGAAAACAAGATTAACTAATGTGAAAGCGTTCACTAAGCAGCGGATTACAAAAAATCACAAAAAAAATAAAACTTTTTGTGAAGAGATCCTTAAATGGTAAAGCTTTTTCATAAAGCAACATGATAAGTTATTTACAAACTGATCCATCAGTACATCTCTGTAAGGTCGTATCTTGAGATTACAATCATCAACTACCATGTTAACTATATAAGGCAAGATACAGAAATCTCGAGGTACTGGACCAAAAACTCAAAAGCACTAACTATTACTCCGAGGACTTGAGAGTACAGAGACGACACATAGGACTCTAACTACATCTATATGTGGCATAACAACCAGTTCTCCACCTGAAACTTCACTGTTGTCCCTGGTACTGTTGATGCTGCCCTTCACCTATTGAAGGATTTCTGCCTCCTCGCCCACGTCCACCTAAAAATATGTTTCCCACGGGGTGAGACAATTATAAAATTGTCCCAGCGAGAGTTATAACTCTTCTCCAGAAACATAAATTATTGCAGCTTAAGAGAATAAATGTACACAAAGAAGTTATATTTGTCTGGGAGTAGTTAAAACAATGTTTAACCGATTAAACCATTCTACCTATTAAAGCAATACAACTATAATTTGATAAACCCATATGGCATTTATCTTCTAAGAAATAGAAGAACATGTATGGCATTTATTTACTATAAAACCATTATTACAACACTAACTCTCTTCAGACTTAGATCATATATCTAATGTCTGACATTATTATTGGGGAGTCATGGCCTGTAGCCATACTTTTTCTCACAAAGTGTTAGGATCTCAATTCCTCAACTTATCAAGTACCTTTCTAAATTTATCATCATGATTATAGAATCTAGGTACTTGAACTCATAATTTACCATTCACTAGGTATCATAGCATATCATTATACTTGAAGCATGTAAAGTAATTTCAATACATAAGATATCATAATCCTTACCTGGATATGATCACCTCTTAATGAAAACCTGCATGATCAATATTTACTAATAACATGCATATTGTATCATAACAACACCATACAGGTTCTTCTCAAATTATATAAGTGATATCACGACCGTGCTACCTTGCACAGTCGTGCCACAAAGGACTCACCACGAGCGTGTCATAATACCACGGCTGGTTTTTAGGGTTAGGATTCTCATTTAATCCAAATAGAGTTATTCAACCTCTTAACTAGATTAGTAATAGTGATTCCTATCTCATTTCTCAATCATGGAGTTTCATACTTAAAAGCATAACTCAGAATTAGGGTTACTTGTTCATATCATCACATCTCCCTAGATTAGGGTTTACTATTCACATAGCATCACATTACCCTAGATTAGGGTTTACTATTCACATAGCATCACATTACCCTAGATTAGGGTTTACTATTCACATAGTATCACATTACCCTAGATTAGGGTTAGGTCAATTCAACCTTGATAACATAAGTCACATTATTACTACAATGTTCATTAGGGTTTGCTTGATCAAGAGGTGTTGACTACTTAAACCCATCAAGGGTACTTTGGTAAAGTCCACCATTAGTCATAGCATGCATCAACCAACTAATTACTTGTTCCCTTAATGTCCTTGGATATCATTAGGGTTTAGATTAATAAACCATTGAACCATATAAGCCTTCAAAGCAATAAGCATTCTTGACCTTAACAGATCCCGAACGGTTTTGCACTTTCAACCTCCAAACGGTTTTGAAACCGCATGAATCCAAACGGTTTTGAGACCGTTTGGTCTCAAACGGTCTTGAGACCGTTTGGTCCAAACCTCCTCAAAACTGCATGGACCAAAGAGTGTCTTAACCACTCCAATTGAGTTAGGGTTTCCAATGTTGAACCCCTCAATCGATCACGTACTTATTATCCACTCATCAATTGAGTTAATTAGGTCAACCCTTAACTGATTTTACACTTAATTGACCCGCAATTGATCATCAATTAGGGCTTGAATCATTTGGATTAGGGTTTGGAATCTTCAACCCTTCAACATATTTCAATGGGAGTCTAATTGATTTGAACCCATTGAACCATCATCCAATTTGAACATGACCTGACCCCAAACGGTATTGAGGTCGTTTGGATGACCTCCAAACGGTCTTGAGACCGTTTTCCCATCAAATCATCAAAATCCAAGTCAACCAATTAGGGTTTGGATAATTGGATTGATCACCAAATCAGCAATTGATTACACTTTAACTTAGTATCATTAGATCATCAATTGCTTAACCATACTCACCCCTAGACATCCAAACGGTCTTGGGTGACCTCCAAACGGTCTTGAGACCATATGGATGAGTTCCAAACGGTCTTGAGACCGTTTTTCTCATCCAACCCTTGGATTCTAGTGAAAAATCATTAGGGTTTGAGCTATTGAGTTGATCATCAAATCATCACTTAATTGCAAAGTGATTTGGTACCTTTAAACCTTCCATTGGTCAACCATGATTAACCCTATACCTCCAAATGGTCTTGGGTGATCCCCAAACGGTCTTGAGACCGTTTGGGTGATCCCCAAATGGTTTTGAAACCGTTTGGTCTAATCAACCCAAAAATCTCAAATCAATTCATTGGAATTTCAGTACTAATTTCAATTAGGGTTTGCCCAATTGATTAGCCTTCAACTCATGATTCCTTTGGAACTAATCCATAAAATTTGGTGAGTTATTAACCAATATCATTAGGAACAGGAATATCAAACGTTCAACCCTTGGTCAACCCTCTCAAACGGTTTTTAAACCGTTTTCCCAAAAAGGAAAATTAATCAAGTTGAAAATCAGCACTTAATCCAATTAGGCTTTGCCTAATTGATTAACCTTCAACTCATGATTCCTTTGGAACTAATCCATAAATTTTGGTGAGTTATTACCAAACATCATTAGTAACAGTAATCGCAAACGGTAAACCCTTGGTCAACTCCCTAAAATGGTTTTGAAACCGTTTTCCCTAAAAGGTCAAGTTAATCAGGTTGGAAATCAGCACTTAATCCAATTAGGTTTCTCTAATTGATTAGCCTTCAACTCACGATTCCTTGGAAGTTAACCTATAAAATTTGGTGCGTTAATAACCAACATAATTATGAACAGGAATATAAAACGGTCAACCCTTGGTCAACTCCCTCAAATGGTTTTGAAACCGTTTTCTCAAACCGACCTTGCAAAACCATTTTCCCTTCAAACGGTTTTTGAAACCATTTGCCCCAAACGGTTTTGCAAACCGTTTGGCCAAGGGGTGCAAGACCGTTTGCTAAAGTAGCATTGGTATTCATGCCCCCTTATTATACCTCCAGATCAAGGCCTGTTCTCCACGGTTTTGCTTGCAAGAGTGCAAAGAAGGATGGAGGGAAGAAGAACTAGCAACATTTGCAAGAAAAGAAGATATATAATCAAAGCTTTAAGGTTTAGAGTTATAAAACCCACCTTAGAATATGATCTATAGCTCCAAGCTCTGTAGATTTAATGGTGTCTTGAGCTCCAGGGGTCGTCCAAGGTCATTTCTTCAAGAATTGGATGGAGAAGATGGCTAGAAGCAAGAGTTGTGTAAGGAATACTAGCAAACCAACCTTGTAATGGAATTTCCTCCATGAATCCGAGCTAGAAGATGACCAAACTTACCTAGATCAACTTGGTCGTCCTCCTCTGCTCCTAACCTCCTCCTTAGTCAGACCAAAGCAAAAGGATGAGAAGAGGAAATGAAGGGAAGGATCCCTTGATTGTGGAAAGAGTTTGCTTATATATTTTTGGGCATATTTCCAAGGCAATGATAAATACTTCTTCTCTTTTACATCTATATCCTCCACGCCCCTCTCCTACTTCTTTGCCACGTTCCTTCCTTCTCATAACATGCAAACTTATCTCTCAACCTTGGTTTAGAGGAAAAGAAGCCAAACACTTTATTAAGTCACATATATATAAGGGTCATTTTGCATACATCTTGATTATTCAATGACAATGATTATCCTTCTTATATGGTTACTCAAATGAGGCGCCCCCTCATTTTATTTACTCCACTTTATGATAAAATGCATGATAGGTACTCTATATGGTATATTTTACATGTTGCACCCTATGTTTTGGGTAAATTGCACTTTACACCAAAACTAGGTTTTAAAGTACAAGGATTGCTCTACAAGCTATATTTTGGTGCCCAAGCTTGGGGAATCCATATCACCACATCATATTCATTATTATTATGTATCATCATCAGAGGATCATCTTAACATGTGCAATTTGCAATTTAACCCCTATAATTAGGTAATTTGCACATAGGTCCCTATTAAACAAAACAATCTTACAACATTGTTCAAAAAGGGCAGAAATGAAAATATAGATTCTTATAAAGCTTTACTGACATATCAAGGGTTAAACACAAGCCTCTAATCATAATTTTAAGCAAAACACCTAGGGTGAGTTCATAACCCAGGTCAGGGGTGTTACAAATTATAAACCCCTAACAAGGATTTCATCCCCGAAATCCCAGGAAAAGGAGGGATAGATTATTCATTAGTAAGGCCCTCAAGTTTCCCCATATTATCTCATAATTATGATGATATTATGGATTTGTAATTCACACAAAGTCCCTTTCATTAATTAATTCTTATCACTATTTATGTTTATGCAAAGCATAAACCCCTAACATAAGGTGTCCATACTTTTGAAAGGAAGAAGCATAAAAGAACATTCTTCTAGTATCACCGAAGAATGTTTACCAAAAGAGAAACATACATACCTTAACACAGATAATTCACTCAGCAATCCTTTATTTATTTGAAACAGTTCACTAAGAAAGTTTGCTAATTAATTAATTTGGAAATATTCACTGAGAAGATTCACTAAGCAATTTGTCTTGGAAGATTTCACTAAGTAAATTTACTAAGTATGTTGTCTCACAAGCTTTCATTGAAGGAGTTCATTGAGTATGCTTGCTAAGTATTTACTGAGGAAATTCACTGAGTATGTTCACTAAGTATGTTTACTAAGTATATTCACTAAGTATTCACTGAGGAAATTCACTGAGTATGTTCACTAAGTATGCTCACTAAGTATGTTCACTAAGTATTCACTGAGAAAATTCACTGAGTATGTTCACTAAGTATGCTCACTAAGTATGTTCACTAAGTATTCACTGAGGAAATTCACTGAGTATGTTCACTAAGTATGCTCACTAAGTATGTTCACTAAGTATTGACTGAGGAAATTTACTGAGTATATTCACTAAGTATTCACTGAGGAAGCTCACTGAGTATATTCACTAAGTATTCACTATGGAAGTTCACTGAGTATATTCACAAGTATTCACTGAGGAAGTTCACTGAGTATATTCACTAAGTATTCACTGAGGAAGTTCACTGAGTATATTCACTAAGTATTCACTGAGGAAGTTCACTAAGTATTCACTAAGGAAGTTCACTGAGTATATTCACCAAGTATTCACTGAGGAAGTTCACTAAGTATATTCACTAAGTATTCACTGAGGAAGTTCACTGCGTATATTCACTAAGTATTCACTAAGGAAGTTCACTGAGTATATTCACTAAGTATTCACTGAGGAAGTTCACTGAGTATATTCACTAAGTATTCACTGAGGAAGTTCACTGAGTATATTCACTAAGTATTCACTGAGGAAGTTCACTGAGTATATTCACTAAGTATTCACTATGGAAGTTCACTAAGTATATTCACTAAGGAAATTCATTGAGTATATTCACTAAGTATTCACTAAGGAAATTCATTGAGTATATTTATTTAGAAGTTTCACTTAGCTTTTCTCATTAATTTCCTTATACTCTCTAGATTGTTTCAGAATAATTACCTGATCAGAGTAATAAAAAAGATAACAATCTAAGAGTTTCATACTTGCCTTATCTACAATAACCATATACCTGGCCAGGGTATATAAGTATTGAGATTAGGTAGTATGTATTTTACTTATCATCATATTCCTCACTTTTCATATCATTATACACACAAGATTTACCATACTAGATTATTCTTCAGGTATCACATCTATATCTCATCTTTTAATACACAATTAAGGGAGATTATAAATTGTGTCAAAGAATACTGAGTAAGATATAAGTTCTTATCTCCCTTGTGTCCTTCTAGGACTTAGTCAAAGGAATTCAAAACAGCTAATTTTCATATCTTTAACACATAGAATCCTGATATGAAATATCAAAACAAAACTTATTTCATCTGACCTGTCTGGGACGTCTGTCCACGTCCTCTATTATTATATTGCCTCCCTTGTGAGCCTTGCAGACTCTGTCCTTGAGGTTGAGTCTGTTAGAGTATCTGTCTACCAAGTGCTCGATATATTGCCTAGGAGACTCCTGCTGTCCTGTATCTTTCAAACCGAGCTCGCACACCTTTGATCTGTTCTAAAGTAGATAGTCACTTTACCTTCTTACCCTTCTCAATCACATGTGTTCTCCGTTAAACCTGTTGTTAGCTGAATACTTGGAACCCAAGTAACACAAACAATGTAATCGCATTTCTCGTATAAATAAGATAGATGTCAACACATAGATTAGTGCGATACATCCTTCCCGGTCTCCTGTTTCTCATCCAAACATGGTATCAGAGCTATTGAGAGTCTCTCCCCTTTCTCTCTCTTCCCGACGATCCTGAAGAGCAAAGAATGTTCTAGGGCTCCGCCGCCGCGTATCGTCTTCCTCGATCACATCCATATGTGCTTCTGGTCCTCTGCATCCTTCCCTCTCTGATCGTTTTAGTGATCCGGAGTCTTATTTCCTTCATCCGTGAAGCTCTTCGTCTTTTCTCCAGTTCAAGCATCGTCCGCTGGATCCTTCCTATGAGTTGAAGACCCGCTGACGAAGTTCTAGTTCTCCCTGCTAGTTAGATTTGTTCCAGCTCAAGCATCGTCTTCCCTCCAGTTCAAGCATCGTCCACTGGATCCTCCCTTCGAATTGAAGACCCGCTGACAAAGTTCTAGTTCTCCCTGCTGGTTAGATCTATTCCAGCTCAAGCATCGTCTTCTCTCGCTGAAATACTGTTCTCACCTTCGATCTCAACAGTAGTCTCTCTCTTCCTCTCTACTGGATAGATCTGTCTGTGGTTTCAAGACGAAGACTCCTCTCCAAGACAAATTCTCTGCAATCTGGTATCCTCTCTTCTTCATCTACAAGTATGAATTCTGATCCGGAATCAAGCACCCCGTCTACAGTGGCTGTTCCTGTGTTGCTCTATCCATATCCAGTAGGTCCGAATGTATCCAATTTTTTGACTATTAAACTGAATCTCGATAATTATCTACTCTGGGAGTCACAAGTAAGGACTCTAGCCGAGTCTTGTTGTTTGGAGGGGTTCCTCGATGGCACTGAATCACAACCACCTCTTATAGCCCTAGATAAGTCTGGATTGCCCGACACAAATCATAGATACAAAGCATGGCTTCACACAGACAGGCTTCTCAAGGGATGGATATCTGGATCTGTAACCGAAGAAGTCATGGGGGAGATAGTAGGATGCAAAACCTCATCTAAAGTTTGGTCTACTTTGGGAAAACATTTTGCGGAATCAACTCAGTCTAGAGAGTTTGAACTAAAATCACAGTTGAGGACGTTCTCCAAGAATTCTGATGCTTTAGATGTGTATCTGCGCAAGTTCAAGGGAATTTGTGATCAACTGAATGCCATAGGGTGTCCTGTTGCTGAACAAGAGAAGGTTTTCACACTGCTGAATGGTCTCGACAATACTGAATACGAAGGCTTTGTCATCTCTATGCTAAAACCCCCTATACCTCAGTATGCTGAATTAGTCTCACTTCTACAAGACTTTGAGAGAAGAAAGTCACACAGGATAGGATCTACTCAACCTTTGGTGTTCTATGCCAACAGGAATGAGTCTGAACAGACCTCTCAAGGATATAATAACTACAGTCAAAGAGGCAGAGGTAGCTTTCGAGGAAGAGGAAGATCACAGAATGTGAATTACATGCAAGGAATTCTAGGAAGTGGACCGACTCAGAATGTAGCTCAGTTCACTTCTCAAGGAAGGGGTTTCTCTCAAGTTACTCAACAAACTGGAGGAGTTATTAACAACAATCAAGAAAACATTGTGCGTCCACCTCTATTCTGTCAGATCTGTGGTAAGCGGGGACATGATGCTTTGAGGTGCTGGCATCGTTTTGACAATGCTTATCAAAACACCAATTCACCAAAAGGCCTGACTGACATCACTACTACTGCTCTTGCTGCTTTGAGGGTTAATGAAAATGACTTTGGTGAATGGCACGTTGATTCTGGAGCAACTGATCACATTGTTCAGAATACATGTAACTTATATAATCTGAAAGTCTACCGAAATGGTGATGCTATTATGGTTGGGAATGGGAAATTCATACCTATTACTTTCATTGGTGAAAGTCATCTATCTCACTTCAAACCTGTACCCTTGACAGATGTCCTTGTTGTACCTGATATCAAGAGAAAACTTCTTTCTATTTCTAAACGAACGTCAACTCTTCCTTGCTATGTTATTTTTACTAATGACATGGTTTGTATAAAGGACTCAAAGACAAACCAAATCCTGGCGCAGGGACCATGTAGAGATGGAGTGTACCTGATTCCTAAAGTCACTCGCAGATGCACTACAGCAAACAAAGACAACAGAATTTCCTTCTTCTGCAATAGATTCAATAAAGCTGCTGGAGACGTCTGGCACAAGCGTCTAGGACATCCCAACAATAAAGTTGTTCAACAACTCATCAAAGATGCTATGATACATAGCACATCTACACTTGGTAGTATATGTAACAGTTGTGAACTAAGTAAAAGTAGAAAGTTGCCTGTCTCTCATGTTCATGTTAAATCAAATAAGCCGTTCCATGTCATTCACTGTGATGTATGGGGCAAGGCTCCTATAGCCTCAATTCATAATCACCTTTACTATGTTCTTCTTACTGATGATTGTACTCGCTATAGTTGGCTATTTCCTCTTAAACTCAAAACTGATGTAATGTCTATTCTCAAAGGTTTCTGTAATATGGTTACAACTCAGTTTGGTGCCAATGTTCAAATAATTCAAAGTGATGCAGGAGGAGAGTTTGTTAACAACACCTTACTCCAATTCTTTACTGACAAAGGAATCATACATCAGAAATCATGTCCACATGATCATGCTCAAAATGGCACAGTTGAATGCAAACATCGACACATTGTTGAGCTAGGGTTAGCTATGATGTTTGAATCAGGGCTTCCTAAATCCTTCTGGATTGAAGCGTTTTGTACGGCAAATTACTTAATAAACAGACTTCCTTCAGCCATTCTTGAAAATAAGTCTCCTTTTGAACTGCTGTACAATAATAAGCCTATTTACAATCATCTCTGAGTGTTTGGATCACAGTGCTATCCTTATCAACGGGATTATGTCAAAGACAAACTCGATCCTAGATCTCTGCCTTGTATCTTTATTGGCTACAGTTCACAGCATAAAGGCTACAAATGTCTGCACCTTCCTACAAAGCGTATTTATATCTCCAATCATGTCGTGTTCAATGAAACTGTTTTTCCTTTAAAACCTGAGTACAGAGCACCATCGACTGCAACTCTGTGCTTGATTGTCTTTGAAAGTGAAGAGTGGAATCACTCTCTTACTAGTCACTCATCATCTGACTGTGAATCCCCATCTACAAGTCACACGGTGTCAGGCTGTGAAAATACCAGTAATATGGTTCATGACATTTCTGAACAGACTGTTAGTGCAGATGCAATAAGTGGTATTGCACCAATGTTTTCTAATAATCAATTTCTATCTTCCTTCACTACCACTGAAGACCAGACTCATTCTACTGGTCGTGAGTCTAACTCCTCTAATTGTACTGTTAATGACCACACTACTACAAGTTTTACTACAAATCACAATACAACTGTAAATGCATCAGCAGATCATGATCAAAAACAGTCCGTTCTTCATAATACTCACCCTATGATTACTAGAAGCAAAAGTGGAATTTTCAAACCAAATTCTAAATACGTGTTGGTCAGCCTAAATATACCCTTTCCGCCACAAAGTGTTCAAGCTGCTATTCAACACATCGTATGGAAAAATGCTATGGTAGCTGAGCTGGATGCTCTTTCACACAATGACACCTGGACATTAGTTCCACGACTACCCACCATGAATGTAGTTGGCTGTAAATGGGTCTTTAAAATGAAACTCAAACCTGATGGATCTTTGGATAGACTAAAAGCCAGGTTCGTTGCCAAGGGATTTCATCAAGAAGAGGGAATTGACTATTTAGAAATTTTCAGTCATGTTATTAAAGCTCCAACTATAAAAACTATTATGAGTATTGCTACCTCTAATCACTGGTCTATCCAACAGTTAGATGTTTGTAACGCCTTTCTCAATGGCTTTCTAGACACTACTGTTTTCATGGCACAACCTCCAGGTTTCACAGATGCTGATCATCCTAATCATGTGTGCAAGCTGAATAAAGCTCTGTATGGCTTGAAACAAGCTCCCCGAGGCTGGTACAATAGGATCAGTTTCTTTCTAAGTGAAGTCAGCTTCCTTACAAGGGCCTCTGATTCTTCCCTCTTTGTGTTCAATGAGAATAGTGATCTTGTCTACCTGTTATTATATGTTGATGACATTCTTATCACAGGCAATAACCAAACTACCGTTGATAAGTTCATATCTCTTCTTGAAACTGAATTCTCACTCTGAAATCTGGGGGAAATCCATTACTTTCTTGGCATACAAGTAAAACACAACAAATCTGGTATTCTCATACATCAAGCTAAATATGCCTATGATCTTCTTCATAGAGAAGGGATGCTGGACTGTAAACCAATATCCTCTCCGGTCAGTCCTTCCTACCTGCGTGAGCATATCAAAAGACCAGACGAATCTCTCTCTAATCCAAGCGAGTACAGGAGAATTGTTGGCTCATTACAATATCTAACATTGACCAGGCCTGATATCACATATGGGGTCAACCTAGCTTGCCAATTTCTGCATAACCCAACCACTGTTCATATGCTTCTTGTAAAATGGATATTGAGATATATTAAAGGTACAAATCATCTTGGAGTACAGATCTATGCTGATTTAAATCCCTCTGTCATTGCATACTCAGATGCTGATTGGGGTGGCTGTCCGCTAACACGAAGGAGTACAAGTGGATACTGTGTTTTTATGGGACGAACGTGTGTGTCTTGGTCATCAAAGAAGCAGACCACGGTAGCCAAATCAAGTGCAGAAGCTGAGTATCGATCTCTCTCTCAAACAGCCGCTGAACTGACCTGGCTCTCACAACTATTTCGAGATATTCAATACCGTCAAACCACACCTGCTATTCTCTACTGTGATAATCTGAGCGCCCTTTATCTAACTGTGAACCCTGTTCTTCATGCTAGAACTAAGCACATTGAAATTGATTATCATTACATATGAGAAAAGGTCGTTCTTGGACACATTATCACCAAGTTTGTCTCGTCACAAAACCAGTTAGCAGATATCTTCACAAAGGCTGTCCAGAAGAACATCTTCCGACATCTCATTCACAAGCTTGGGCTTCGATTCTCTCATCACAAGCTTGCAGGGGAGTGTTAGAGTATCTGTCTACCAAGTGCTCGATATATTGCCTAGGAGACTCCTGTTGTCCTGTATCTTTCAAACCGATCTCGCGCACCTTTGATCTGTTCTAAAATAGATAGTCACTTTACCTTCTTACCCTTCTCAATCACATGTATTCTCCGTTAAACCTGTTGTTAGATGAATACTTGGAACCCAAGTAACGCAAACAATGTAATAGCATTTCTCGTATAAATAAGATAGATGTCAGCACATAGATTAGTGCGAGCCATCCTTCCCGGTCTCCTATTTCTCATCCAAACAGAGTCATTATTGCATTCCTGTCTAGACAATCCTTTGCCAGATGTCCCGGTTGTCTACATTGGTAACAAATCCTGGGTGCAAAGTGTCTATACGATCCAGTTACCGATGTTGATGCTATGTCGGAGGGTCTTCTTGGTGTACTACTATGATCCCTACTTCCACTTGACATCCATTGTGTCTGGGTAGGAAATCCTGATATTGCTGTCGGTATAGAAAATCTTGGCTTCTTAAATCTTTCAGGCCTTTGATCTTGAGGCTGGGTTACATCTTCTTACTACTTGTCTGTTGTTTCTTGATTTCCGACCTCTCTATCCTTCTTACTGACTCCACAAAGGTGGAAAACCTCTCTCTATTCTCTAAGGCAGACACAGGAGTGGCTAGTTCAACGTTCAATCCCTTTTCAAAATGCCGAATTCTTTCTTCATAACTAACTGCCATTTGCGGACAAAACCGCATCAACTCCATGAACTTAGCTTCATATTCGCTAACGTTCATCTGTCCTTGTGTGATCTTCTCAAATTGAGAGATCTTATCATCTAGATACGTCTTAGGGAAGTATCTATTGATGAATTCTCGTCGGAATACCTCCCATCCTATTTCTTTGCCTGGTCTCTTATCTTCCTCTATCATCCACCAATTACCAACACTCTCTTTTAGGAGGTATACCACATGTTTTACCTTTTCAACTTCAGGAATATCAAGGATCCTGAAAGCCTTTTCCAGCTCTGTCAACCATAGATCAACATCTTCTGGATCAGATGTACCAACATAGTCTATGGCTCCCACCCGGCAAAGTCTCTCAAAAGTCTAGCCGACTCCATAACCTTCCTGATGGGTTGGTGCCCTAGGTGCAGATGGTGGCACCCTATCTTCTATGTGTGTTATGGCTGTCAGGAATTTATCGAATAAAGCATGGAGAGCTGGGTTTTCTATCTCAGCTTGGTCAATCTGGGGCTGTTTAGGTACAGGCCCCTCCCTATTCTGGTCTCCTGCACCTCCTCCTAGTGCAGCAGTACTGCCCTCAACAGCATGCTCTTCATGTGATCCAGACATCTTCAAGTTCTTCTTCTCCTATGAGAGCAGAAGATACTATCGGATAATCTGGAAAACACTTAGAACAGACTCAACAACCTTAGTCCTATGTCTCTGTAGACTCAGCAAACCTAGAGCTCTGATACCACTAAATGTAACGTCTATCTTGAGAAAACAAGATTAACTAATGCGGAAGCGTTCACTAAGCAGCGGATTACAAAAAAATCACAAAAAAAATTAAAACTTTTTGTGAAGAGATCCTTAAATGGTAAAGCTTTTTCATAAAGCAACATGATAAGTTATTTACAAACTGATCCATCAGTACATCTCTGTAAGGTCGTATCTCGAGATTACAATCATCAACTACCATGTTAACTATATAAGGCAAAATACATAAATCTCGAGGTACTGGACCAAAATCTCGAAAGCACTAACTATTACTCTGAGGACTTGAGAGTACAGAGACGACACATAGGACTCTAACTACATCTATATGTCGCATAACAACCAGTTCTCCACCTGAAACTTCACTGCTGTCCCTGGTACTGTTGATGCTGCCCTTCACCTATTGAAGAATTTCTGCCTCCTCTCCCACGTCCACCTAAAAATATGTTTCCCACGGGGTGAGACAATTATAAAATTGTCCCAGCGAGAGTTATAACTCTTCTCCAGAAACATAAATTATTGCAACTTAAGAGAATAAATGTACACAAAGAAGTTATATTTGTCTGGGAGTAGTTAAAACAATGTTTAACAGATTAAACCATTCTTCCTATTGAAGCAATACAACTATAATTTGATAAACCCATATGTCATTTATCTTCTAAGAAATAGAAGAACATGTATGGCATTTATTTACTAAAAAACCATTATTACAACACTAACTCTCTTCATACTTAGATCATATATCTAATGTCTGACATTATTATTGGGGGAGTCATGGCCTATAGCCATACTTTTTCTCACAAAGTGTTAGGATCTCAATTCCTCAACTTATCAAGTACCTTTCTAAATTTATCATCATTGTTATAGAATCTAGGTACTTGAACTCATAATTTACCATTCACTAGGTATCATAGAATATCATTATACTTGAAGCATGTAAAGTAATTTCAATACATAAGATATCATAATCCTTACCTGGATATGATCAATGAAAACCTGCATGATCAATATTTACTAATAACATGCATATTGTATCATAACAACACCATATAGGTTCTTCTCAAATTATATAAGTGATACCACAACCGTTCTACCTTGCACGGTCATGCCACAAAGGACTCACCACGACCGTGTCATAATACCACGACTGGTTTTTAGGGTTAGGATTCTCATTTAATCCAAATAGAGTTATTCAACCTCTTAACTAGATTAGGAATAGTGATTCCTATCTCATTTCTCAATCATGGAGTTTCATACTTAAAAGCATAACTCAGAATTAGGGTTACTTGTTCATATCATCACATCTCCCTAGATTAGGGTTTACTATTCACATAGCATCACATTACCTTAGATTAGGGTTTACTATTCACATAGCATCACATTACCCTAGATTAGGGTTTACTATTCACATAGTATCACATTACCCTAGATTAGGGTTAGGTCAATTCAACCCTGATAACATAAGTCACATTATTACTACAATGTTCATTAGGGTTTGCTTGATCAAGAGGTGTTGACTACTTAAACCCATCAAGGGTACTTTGGTAAAGTCCACCATTAGTCATAGCATGCATCAACCAACTAATTACTCGTTTCCTTAATGTCTTTGGATATCATTAGGGTTTATATTAATCAACCATTGAACCATCTAAGCCTTCAAAGCAATAAGCATTCTTGACCTTAACAGATCCCAAACGGTTTTGCACTTTCAACCTCCAAACGGTTTTGAAACCGCATGAATCCAAACAGTTTTGAAACCGTTTGGTCCCAAAAGGTCTTGAGACCATTTGGACTCAAACGGTGTTGAGACCGTTTGGACTCAAACGGTGTTGAGACCATTTGGTCCAAACCTCCTCAAAACCTCATGGACCAAAGAGTGTCTTAACCACTCCAATTGAGTTAGGGTTTCCAATGTTGAACCCCTCAATCGATCATGTACTTATTATCCACTCATCAATTGAGTTAATTAGGTCAACCCTTAACTGATTTTACACTTAATTGGCCCTTAATTTATCATCAATTAGGGCTTGAATCATTTGTATTAGGGTTTGGAATCGTCAACCCTTCAACATATTTCAATGGGAATCTAATTGATTTGAACCCATTGAACCATCATCCAATTTGAACATGACCTGACCCCAAACGGTCTTGAGGTCGTTTGGATGACCTACAAACGGTCTTGAGACCGTTTTCCCATCAAATCATCAAAATCCAAGTCAACCAATTAGGGTTTGGATCATTGGATTGATCACCAAATCAGCAATTGATTACACTTTAACTTAGTATCATTAGATCATCAATTGCTTAACCATACTCACCCCTAGACCTCCAAACAGTCTTGGGTGACCTCCAAATGGTCTTGATACCGTTTGGATGAGTTCCAAACGGTCTTGAGACCGTTTGGCTCATCCAACCTTGGATTCTAGTGAAAAATCATTAGGGTTTGAGCTATTGAGTTGATCATCAAATCATCACTTAATTGCAAAGTGATTTGGTACCTTTAGACCTTCCATTGGTCAACCATGCTTAACCCTAGACCTACAAACGGTCTTGGGTGATCCCCAAACGGTCTTGAGACCGTTTGGGTGATCCCCAAACGGTTTTGAAACCGTTTGGTCTAATCAACCCAAAAATCTCAAATCAATTCATTGGAATTTCAGTACTAGTTTCAATTAGGGTTTGCCCAATTGATTAGCCTTCAACTCATGATTCCTTTGGAAATAATCCATAAAATTTGGTGAGTTATTAACCAATATCATTAGGAACAGTAATATCAAACGGTCAACCCTTGGTCAACCGTCTCAAACGGTTTTGAAACCGTTTACCCAAAAAGGAAAATTAATCAAGTTGAAAATCAGCACTTAATCCAATTAGGCTTTGCCTAATTGATTAACATTCAACTCATGATTCCTTTGGAACTAATCCATAAAATTTTGTGAGTTATTACCCAACATCATTATGAACAGGAATATCAAACGGTCAACCCTTGGTCAACTCCCTCAAATGGTTTTGAAACCGTTTTCCCTAAAAGGTCAAGTTAATCAGGTTGGAAATCATCACTTAATCCAATTAGGTTTCTCTAATTAATTAGCCTTCAACTCACGATTACTTGGGAGTTAACCTATAAAATTTGGTGAGTTAATAACCAACATAATTATGAACATGAATATCAAACGGTCAACCCTTGGTCAACTCCCTCAAACGGTTTTGAAACCATTTTCTCAAACCGACCTTGCAAAACCGTTTGCCCTTCAAACGGTTTTTGAAACCGTTTGCCCCAAACGGTTTTGCAAACCGTTTGGCCAAGGGGTGCAAGACCGTTTGCTAAAGTAGCATTGGTATTCACGCCCCCTTCTTCTACCTCTAGATCAAGGCCTGTTCTCCACGGTTTTGCTCGCAAGAGTGCAAAGAAGGATGGAGGGAAGAAGAACTAGCAACGTTTGCAAGAAAAGAAGATATATAATCAAAGCTTTAAGGTTTAGAGTTATAAAACCCACCTTAGAATCTGATCTAGAGCTCCAAGATCCGTATATTTAATGGTGACTTGAGCTCCAGGGTCGTCCAAGGTCCTTTCTTCAAGAATTGGATGGAGAAGATGGCTAGAAGCAAGAGTTGTGTAAGGAATACTAGCAAACCAACCTTGTAATGGAATTTCCTCCATGAATCCGAGCTAGAAGATGACCAAACTTACCTATATCAACTTGGTCGTCCTCCTATGCTCCTAACCTCCTCATTAGTCGGCCCAAAGCAAAAGGATGAGAAGAGGAAATGAAGGGAACGATCCCTTGATTGTGGAAAGAGCTTGCTTATATATTTTTGGGCATATTTCCAAGGCAATGATAAATACTTCTTCTCTTTTACATCTATATCCTCCACGCCCCTCTCCTAATTATTTGCCACATTCATCCCATATCATAACATGCAAACTTATCTCTCAACCTTGGTTTAGAGGAAAAGAAGCCAAACACTTTATTAAGTCATACATATATAAGGGTCATTTTGCATACATCTTGATTATTCAATGACAATGATTATCCTTCTTATATGGTTAATCAAATGAGGCTCCCCCCTCATTTTATTTACTCCACTTTATGCTAAAATGCATGAGAGGTACTCTATATGGTATATTTTACATGTTTCACCCTATGTTTTGGGTAAATTGCACTTTACACCAAAACTAGGTTTTAAAGTACAAGGATTGCTCTACAAGCTATATTTTGGTGCCCAAGCTTGGGGAATCCATATCACCACATAATATTCATTCTTATGATGTCTCATCATCAGAGGATCATCTTAACATGTGTAATTTGCAAGTTAACCCCTCTAATTAGGTAATTTGCACATAGGTCCCTATTAAACAAAACAATCTTACAACATTGTTCAAAAAGGGCAAAAATGAAAATATAGATTCTTATAAAGCTTTAATGACATATCAAGGGTTAAACACAAGCCTCTAATCATAATTTTAAGCAAAACACCTAGGGTTAGTTCATAACCCAGGTCAGGGGTGTTACATCTACTATCTACTCTTCTTGAATGATTGGACACTGAAGCATTGCCATTAGGCACCCGTTGTCGATGTCTTTGACCTGAGCATTCATTCATAAAGCATACAACATATATAGAAATTATATATCATTAAATGCATCACTATAAATGTGATGATATGATTACCTTGTCCATCACAAGGTGTTCTTGTAACAGCAGAGCTAGCAACAATGTTATTGAATTTCCATGGTCTATCATTTTGAACATTAGGTGGAAGGGAAGCTAAATTTTTTTGGAGTGATTGCTGGATGACAGGTTCAAAGCTTTCCAACAACCTTGTGGAGTAATGCTAGGTAAATGAGTCCTCGTACAAGAGTCAATGATGTTGTTCAGATCATTCCTTGTAGTTGTCTTATTATGGAAGCTGTCATTTAATTGTTCTCTCATCCTGATTATATCAAGTCACACAAAAATGAAGACACTTAAAACAAAATTGAACAACATAAAAGGTATTTACTACTCGTTCGGTCATCCTCTTCCATCCAAAAATTATCCATTCTTAAAAATAGTAAAAAATATAACATTTATGAGTAAGTCTGTCATACAAACAACATAGTTATAATAAGGATAAAAGTAGAACATCACTTTGAGGCAATCCTCAAAGAAAAACATCACTCAAAACCACACCAGGGAAAAACATTTGCAAGCCATCATCAAGATCACATTGGGTACCTTAAATTCACAGTATTTGATTCATTACTAATGTTCATTAAGTAATACAACACAAATTACATTTTTTGATTATTTCCTAATTTAAAAGTTAAAAAAATTCATCAACAATTGTGACGGCTGTTATGACTGTGATGTGTCCATTTTGTTGATGATGTTGTGTCAAGGATGGAGTCACTGGTAGATGAATCTGAACTGATGGTCATGGGGTACAAGGCGGTACCAACGGGAAAGGAATGCACCTCAGGCATGCCAAATTCATCGAATGACGTCTCCTCAGATACGGTACAACTTGGTTCGTGCATATACCATATCAGGTGAGAAGGCAAACTGTTGTTGTAGTTATGTATATAAGCTTGTATGGTATTGTCGTCAATCGGACGAAGCAAAACCTAGTCCGTACGGCCAATTACCATTCTCCCAATCCACCCACGCCAACTGGTTGTGGATACCAGATTGCCATCACCATCATACTGAACCTCGATTACATTTGTCAAGTTCCCAAACTTTAAGGTCATTTGACCAACCGTGTAGCGTCTTCCATCCAGATGACGCCAATGTCTGGGAATGGTGAGTTGTGCAAGTGTACGATTTTCTAGGGTGATGTCCAGCTTTTCTGCTTTAGGGAAAAGGAGCGGGGGGGGGGGGAGACGCCCAGGCCATAGTGACTGTTGTGGGTGAACAGAGACTGCAAAATATTAGTACTAACAATTGTAAGTATATATAACGATATTATAAATTTTCAAAAAAAGTAGTATAAATTTGCAAAATATAGAGAAATATATATTTTAAAGTGAAGCAAGTAGTCCATAAACATATTCCCCATGGTTTCTATCAACATCAACATGAATGAACCCATTAGAGAACGAGCAACATCATTATCTAGTTTGATGAAACCTGGTCAGGGACCATACAAGTGTACAACTTGTATAAGATCTGAGTGTAGAAGACCCAGAACTTGGAGGAACTGGTGTGCCAGCCAGCTGATGGTTCCTGGCCCAAGGTGAGAGGTTGGAGTACATATATAGTAAAGATGTATAATTGGCTATAAACTTCTTGAGTAACATAACATGCCATCAAAAGACAAAAAATGATTTAGGATATGGAACTGAAGTAACCATAATGCAATGTGTTTACATTAAAGCAATATTGAGATAAGACGTACATTCAAAAAAAAACATGAATCAACCATTATGTAAACATCACTGCATAGAATCCATGCAATTCGTTCAATATAGAAATCAAGAGGGCAAACCAGACTTCCTATGGTAAAGAAAAAATTATTGTTGTTCCACAATGCAACCCCTGCATTTTGTGCAATCATAGCTTAGTGTTAATAGCAACTTGTCTGCATGCCCTTGGTATCTTGCTTCATTGTTGCTTAAAGACCCTAATTTTCAGGGATGATGAAGGTTTTTGTCAATTGGTAGTGCAGAAGATTATAGACCATTCAAGTTTACGGTAATCAAAGGAAAATTGAAGAAACCACACCCAAAAAAACATGTATACTATAAGTAATTATACAAAGGTCTTATTCTTCCTTAGACATTTCTGAATCCTAGAATATTACACAATAAATGACCATCTCATAAAACTTGTTCTCTCCTTAGCCTCTTCCTACATACATAAAGATGAGTATCTCTCCCCTTCATTAGCCCAATGGTGGGAACCCCTGTTCTCATCAGAGAGCGCCAACCCACCAAAGGTGGTGGCCTAGGTAAGGATACATTACTTACCTATTCGTCAATGATTTACAAACAAAGATACAGGAGATGTGCATACATCACATGAGCACCTAAGCGACCACTTTTTAAAAAGTGGATGCTTCATTTTCCTTACAATTTAATACAACAATACACACATTTTTATATGAATACACTAACATTTAGCAAACTTGTATACATAACCAAAACCAATGCGACACTGTAAAATAAAACAACAGAATCATCATATTTCAAGACTGTAAAATAATCCAAGTTTAAATCTAACAAAGAAGGATGGTCGATGGCTTGATATAAACGATTAAGGAAGTGATTGCTGGATATAAAACAACAGAATCATCATATTTCAAGACTATCTTCATAAACCGATTATCATATATACCTTAATAGAATGGAAACTACGAGAATGGATGGGAAAGATCATGTGTGTTTATTGTTTCATGGGGTGTACTTACCTGTCGCGCACCGAAGCAGCAGGGTGGCAAACCACCGTAGTCCTCGCTGGCAAGTTGGGAGACTGATCTCTTCCTCGGCGTCCCCTCCAACCCTTGGCAACGTCGTTGGCACCTTGGAGAAGAGCAGAGAGCGTTCCAGCAGGTAGCATCCACGGTCTGGCAGATTAGGGTGAAAAGGCTAGGTCAACTTCGCGGGTTCTATGAGCAGAGCAAATGTCAGGAGTAAATGTCTCTGCCCAATGTGTAGAGAAGAGGAACCATTTTGCAGGCCGGGAAAGCCGCGCGGGAATAGAAAATTTTTACTAATTGTGGCCCACTCATTTGATTTGGCAATTTTGAAATGCCACTAATTAATTATAAAAATGCCTTAATTGGTAAGTCTTTTCTATAAACTCCATAATACATGGTTTTGAGGCATTTAAATTACAAATGCCACTGCATTACATAGATAGTGGCATTTTTTTAGAAAAGCCACCGGAATAAAAGCCACTAATGGGTATTTTTGATGTAGTGTGAGTACAATTCTTGGAACACAATTATTCCATCTCCGAGGGGCATAAGGAAAAGCCACTGAGGAAGTGGCTGGCACTATGAATACCAAGCCCAAGGAGGGAAGTTCTCTATGAAGACCAAGACCAAGAAGGGAAGGTCACTATGAATATCAAACCCAAAGAGGGAAGGTCACTGATAAGACCAAGCCCAGGAGGGAAGGTCACCATGAGCCCAATGCAGATACACATAGTAACTATTGTGCAACGTAAGAGATTGAGGACATTTGGGTTAAAGAATTACATAGATAATAGTGTTCTCAAATATTGTTAGAGGAACCTCAAGAATAATGTGTGATGAAAGTCATGACATATCAATAAACTTTAGGCATGGTAGATCTTAAGTCACCCTAGGGTCAAGTAGGGATGATTAAAGGTACATAAGACATGTGAGGTTAGAAAGTGATCATGATTGGAGTGCATAAGACTGTAGGGTCAGGAGATAGTTGTCCATGTGTACCCAAGGCCCATGGAGTTAGGAGCTTGTCCACCTTCATGAGTTCATGAGGCTCAAGGGGTAAACACTAGGGGCACTCCATGTGAACCTAAGGCCCAAGGGGTCAAGTGTAAATGAACTCCATAATTGCCTAAGGCCTAAGGAGTAAAGCATGTACATGAGGCCCTTGGAATTAGTGTAAGATCACTCTAATGGTACAAATGCCGCTAGAGATATTAAGGAATGACTAAGGATAAATGAGATGTACATATGAAGAATACACAAAGTTATGTAGCAAAGTTCAATATAGAATCTTAAGGTGAATTGTCTTGAAACTCAAGTGTTGGGAAAAGCACTATCCCTTAAGTTCATGAAATTTTAGGAAATTGTGGAATTAACATGTATACCTAGTTTGAAGTCATTTTTATTGATGAATTTACCAAAATTTGTCAGTATGAGATAAGGTGTGGATACACCATCTCTGGGTTAACTTTGTATTTGGACTGCAACCAAATGTTTATATTATCTTATTTTGAGTGTGAGAGATGGGGTACCTGCATGTGATAATTAACATATGAAGTTGAATATCCTAAATTGAAATTTAATGCCATGATCTAAGGTCTTGAGGTGTTATCTCACCCTTACACAAAGATAGTGAATGCTAACTAGTAGGTTTAAAACCTAGTGAAAAATGAAATCACCAAGTGGAAATATAACCACCAAATGATGAAAAAAATGTAAGGAATAAGGATACAGAAATGCGTTTGAATTTAAATCTGGTTCCTATCTCATTAAAGGAGGAATATTCATATCAAGGATAATCTAGCTAAAATCTTGCAAGAAGTGTTTCTAATATGAGTTATATTCATCTTAACCTGAATAGGTTTGAATTTTGGGGACAAAATTCCCTTTTAATGTGGGATAAATGTAAGATACTCAAATTTTGCAAATTTATATAATTCAAGAATGTTGGATTCAAGTTTAGAATAAGTCAATCAAAGAATAATGAGGTCAAAAGTATGACTTGAATGATAAAATCTTTAATAGAACCCAATGTGACTATACTAGTGTGACGTCCCCAGATTTTCTAAAACTTAATCTGATGTGTGACGTCCAAATTGAAACCCTCACCTCAGTGAGAATCCCAATTTAAACACCACACACTAGGCTGAGAAGAAGAAAATCAAGGGAGTCAGAAGGAAAGCAATCAGTAGCACATGTACATGAATAATAATAAAACCATACACACATGTTCACCATTCAACATATAATTACATCATGAATTGTTACAACATTTGATATTACATATTGAACAACAAACTATAACATATACATGTACTACTACTAAACTACATGATCTTAAGACAACAGGTCCACCTGAACATCAGCTCGCCACACAACTCTCAACTATCCTGGATCTTCAATAGCATAACCACAACCTAAACAAAAGATTACATGCGGTACACGTCAGCACAATATTTCAAGAATATTGTACTGAGTACGCCTACGTGTCTTTTATATACCTCTCATCATATCTTGGCAATAAGATAAAACTAATATACTTGGCAATAACAGAAGAATATAAGACAAGTAATCATGAGGATATCATAATGAGATAAGTAAACCCTAAAATGAACACGTTTCACCGCGGACGTCACACATCAGATTAAGTTTTAGAAAATCCGGGGACGTCACAACTAGGGTTATTATGTTATTAATTTGGAAACAATCTACTATTTGTGTAATTATGATGGTTGAGCCCCAATCACAAAAATCCGAGTTTAATGGATCGCTCGAATTCATTATAAGGCATGGGTTCGACCCATGATCCATGTAAGGCCCAATTAGACAATTTGGAGTTGCAAATAGGTCCATGGGTTATATGTTAGAAAAATCAATATTTCATGCCTAATTATGGTACTAATAGTATTATAAATTGGTTGGTAAACTCATTTTAAAATAAATTACAAGATTCTAGAATATTCAAAGGCGATAAGTGACCTAGATAATTAGTTGAGAAATTGTCTAGTCTTTACTTGAATTCCAAGTATTCGGGTGTCTAATGATCATAATATGAGCTAATATCTAGTCTAGTAAGAAATAATAAGTAAATAAAGATAAATCCAAGTTTTGGGTGGATAATATCGATGTCGGTGACCTGGGTCACTAAATCAAGTAAATACTTAACATGTAAGAAATAAATATTTATCTTACTACTTTTGATACCAATCTTTGCCCGATACTAGATTTGGCTAATAAAAATCTAATCCTAAAATTTGAGCTCAATCTTATAATCCTATATACTAATATGATTTTTAGAAAATTGAGATATTTCTAATAATGTGGATGGTTAGATTTTAATTAATATAAATATTACAATGTCACACGTAAATTATGGATAAATTGGGACTTAATGGTGTAACAAGAGATGCAAGATCTAACCCCGTAATGATCATAAGATATAACGGCTCTAAGTTTGTCATCAACCTCATGATAGAATACTAGTGAGGGATGGACTCCAACACCGAGCCGTTCTTTCCGTGATGTCCACCGTTTTCAATGAAACAAGTCCTGTTAGACTCGAGAGATTTGTTGGAACGCAATGAGACCCAATTCATCTATTATAATCCTAATTTGTGATAATGCCCAAAATCTGTGGTTGTTGCAGTCAATAGGGCTACTATTGTGGTCGTTCCTCCCAACCCTAAGACTATATAAGGAAACCCCAGTGATATCTAAGACAAGAGAAGCATGACTACACCTCCAATTTCATGTGAGAAACCCTAAAATTCCCCTAATCCCTATCTCTCTTCTAGTGATCTTGGCTCAATCCGGATGCCATGAAGCACCTCTGGCCAGTTACCTTGGCCCATATCTACTTAAGGACTTCATGTAGGTAACCAAGACATTGGTCAGTTGTCTCTTTCAGCGAGTAACCTTATGGTGAAGTTATGTCCTTCAAGTACCTGCTTATTGGAGCGTCACAAAATGTTTGGGGTCTTAGGCCATCACATAAGCTCCTGGATAGTAGAAGATGATCATAGGAACTCCAGAAACATAGTTGACCCCTCAGTTCACTGAAAATAGAGTTATATCCTTCCTCCTAATCTCTGATCACACCTATGTGTACATAGACTTTGAAACCCAGATTATAGTCATCCCTGGGGTGAGCTAATACACCAGGTGACTTTGTGGTAGTCACTCAAAGCTACTCCAATTGCCAGCCATGAGAGCAAAAGAAAGAAGTCCAAAGTCAACCTTCCAGTTGACACCGGAATGTTCTACAGAGCCATGGAGTAGGCCAACTAGGGAAAGAGAAGAAACCTCCTTGGGAATATACCTTAATGACCCTAAATCACATGACATTTATTTTACTAAATATGGGCAATGGGGGTAATTAAGTTCTGCTCAAAGCCCAACCCACATGGCATAGGATGCTGATATGGTGAAAGTCGATTAGCTAGGAACTGGTCCCGCGACTAATAAGATAATATTAGTCTGGTTGACGTGTCAGTAGGTTATTGGTTAGTAATGTTTTATTTGAAATTAATGTGGATAACTATTGGTAGATAAGATGATATGGAATATATATATATATATATATATATATATATATAATTGATTAAGAAAATGAGCAGAATCAGAATAAAATAGTTTCATGGACTAAATCTAATGGTAGTTCTAAAAGTATATCTGATTCATTAATATAGGATGATTAATGCATTAAAATTCTACTTTGATGTTTAATATGCTATAAACAATCATATTATGTTATTATTTGATATTGATGACTAATTATGATATACTAAGAACTTAATAAATAATCAAATAATGATGAATATAAGTTCTAAAGTTAATAATTATATACATATATACTTTGTATTTATACCTTATTCCTATTCTAAACTGAGCACAACCCTAAACCCTAGTTTAGGACACATATTAGATTAGTATGTTATGATTATAGGGTGACACATATGCAGTATACATACAAGCAAATAATGTTAATTGAATGATTGATTGCTTGGATCTATTGATTGGATTGCTTGTACATACTTTGAAGTATACTGCATGTCTTCTACATGAAAAAGGTACGTGGTTACACTTATGGATACTTGGATATCAAATCCTGAAGTTTGCCAAGGTTTCTCAAAGTTTGATGAATATAACTTGTTGGATGTTTATTTATTTCATGCAAATTATAAGGCCCATATGAGTATCAAATAAAGTAAACTCTGATAATATGAACCTAGGGTTAGACCTACGAAAGGGAAGTTCACCTAAGTCTAATGATGGATAGAGAAAGGTGATTACACCCAAGGTGGTTTGATAAATATGGGTTAGATTATCTTGATGAAAATACCATTTTATATGTGCATCTATTTGATGGTTGAGAATATATGTTGTTATCTTATATGCACACTTCTATATGCATCCCATGTACACATTACAGCAATATAATGATCCTTTTGTTTGTATGAATTTTAGGTTAACCTACATCTATTAGTTGAAGATATGAAGAATCAAGAAATCTTGAAGATATTAAAGAAAGGTCAAGGAGGATTAGCTATAATGTATTTCGTATCATTGTATATGATATTTCTTTTGTTGAAATATCCATGTAACTCCTTAGAGGAGCTCATTCTACAATCGTGTAAGCATTTTATGTTCAAATAAATGGAAATTATTTGTTATTATTTATTATTTTTTTGAATCTTGATCCTAGAAGTTTAGGTAATGGTTCTTGACTTTAAGGTCCTTCTTTAAATGGGGGACACTGAAAATGGGGGTCTCTATAAAAGTTTTTGGCTCAAGTTGTTGTACTAGTTGCGATATATTATTTCATCGCATGTGGTGATTGTTATAGTATATGATACACTTGATATTGTATATGCATTGGTGTTTGGATACATATAAATCCCTCAATATACTATCAATGTTGAAGATGAATTCCAAGCTTTATACACATGAAAACATTGTTCAAATTAAGTGTGGGCACGCCAAGCATGGTGCACCATACACCTTGAGGAATTGTAACAATAAGTATGTGGGACTACCAAGCAAGGTGCATAGCTTGTTGTATTGGATTTGGGTTGGACTTGACTATGTGGTCTTAATGTGATTAAGCACCTAGAGGCATAAATCAAACAATTAGTAATTGTTACCCATGTTAATAATAAAGTTTTGGACGTCGACATTGGCTAAGAAATGACTTAATGTATTTTAGATCTTGGCTCGCTAGAAGATTTCTCATTGTAACCCTCCAAATTAATAATGAGGGTTATTAATTTGAAAAAATAGTGGGAGAATGATTGATTAGAATCCAATTTAATTATGTTAAATATATATTTTTAGATTAAATTCATTTTAAATCAATGAACTCGTGCAAAATATCTTCTTTGTATGTCGATGACCAACACTAGCAACAACATATTTTTATCGCAAACAGTCCTTGAAGAAAAGAGAAAGTTATGGGAATAACTTTAACAACTGGTTCAGGATGTTGAGAATTGTTATCACATAGGAGATTAAGGTTTGTGTCATAGACACACCAGTTTATAAGGAACATAAATGTGTCCAGGGTGGAAAGGGAGGCTTACAAGAACATATTGATGATTCCACACATCAAATGCCTAATGGTTTGATCCATGAATCATCATCTTTAGATGAAACATGAGAACATGGATGCCATTTGAGATGATAACGCATATCAAGAACATGTATCAAGAGTAACAAAGGCACGAAAGTATGATGCTTTCAAGGAACTATTTAAGTACAAAATGGTAGAAGGTGATCTAGTTGGATCCCATGTACTCAAAGTTAATTGGTTAATTGGAAATTATTTCAAGGATGGGATTTCCTTTAGGTCAATAGTTGGCCACATATGTAACCCTGCAATCATTGTTGGATTCAAACAATCAATATCTCATGAATTACAACATGAACAATTTTGATAAGCCAGTGACTAAGTTACTTGGTATGTTAAGAACTGTTAGGGGCAAATGAAAGATAAGACCAAATACATGTTTATGGTTAGTATAGAAATAAGAAAATCCAAGGGAAATGAAAATGCTAAGAGAGATTCTAAAGCTAGCCAAATGTCTTCTACACTTAAAGAAAAAGGAGTGTCTACGAGAGGAAATTGTCACCATTCTCATCACGCTAGACACTAGAAGAGAAATTGTCCTCTCTACCTTGAGGAACTGAAGAATAAGAAGCAAGGAAAAGAGATCTCCACTTTAGGTATATATGTTAATGAAATAAACTTATATGCTTCTTCATCATGGGTATTGGATACCAGATGTGGATCTCACATATGCTCAAATATACATGATCTAAAAAGAATGGGAGGTGGACTATGTGTTGCAATTGGAGCAAGGGTAGCCGCCACTATAGTAGGAACCTAATGTTTATCTATGCCCAAGGCTTGTAATATATATAGTTATTAAATTGCTTATGTACCTTCCATAAATAGAAACATTATGTTGATATCTTGTTTGGACAAGAATGCTTTTAAGTTTCTAACAAGAATGGTTGCATTTCCATTTCTAAAGATGACATCTCTTATGGAAATGCCCCTATATCTTGTGGTCTTTATTTATTAGATCGTGAGACACATGTATATAATGTATACCAAGAAGTTACAACTCAATGATTCAAACAAAACATAAATTTGGCACTATCGTCTAGGGAACATAAATAAGAAGCACATTTCTAGACTCCATAAATATGGTAATTTGGACTCTCTTGATTTCAAATCAATAGGTACATGTGAATCTCATTGTTAGGAAATATGAAAAAAGCACCTTTCAATGGTAAGAATGAATCTAGAGACTTATTACGACTCATACATACTGATGTGTTTGGACCTTTTAGCAAAGTGTTAGAAATGGGTATAAGTACTTCATCACTTTTATTAATGACTTTAGTATATTTGGGTATGTGTATCTAATGAAGTGCAAATTGGAATCCTTTTAAAGGTTTAAGGAATTCATGAATGAAGTACAAAACCAACTTGGAAAAATAATAAAAGCACTTCAATCAAATCAAGGTGTTGAATATCTTAGCCAAGAGTTTGAGGTCCTTCTGAGGGACTATGATCTTGTATCATAATGGACTCCACCTGGAACACCACAACATAATGGTGTATCAAAAAGAAGGAATTTCACTTTGTTGGACATGGTATGATAAGTGATGAGTTTATCTAATATTATACTTTTCTTTTGGGCAAATGCTCTTGAAACCCTCACATTTACACTTAACCAAGTACCTACCAAATCCATTGAAAAGACACCATATGAGATACGGAATGGGAAACGTTTCAATATGTTTTTCATGAAAGTTTGGGGTTGTGAAGCTTATGTCAAGAAATAGTTATATGAAAAGTTTGGACCCAAATTGGATAGATGTATCTTTGTTGGATACGATAAGGAAACTAAGGGATACTACTTATATATTCCATCTGACAACAAAGTTTTGTTGCCACAGATGTTGTATTCCTTGAAAAGGAATATGTTTTGAGGGGAACCAATGGGAGGAAAATAGAACTTGAATAAGTTAAATACCAATAAGATAAGATTGAACCTATAGAGTTACATAAGAAATAAGAGGAACCACAAACTATTATGGAACATCAAGTCCTTACCATAGCATAGGAACCTCAAAGGTCCTAGCATGGCACATCTTGAGCCAGAGAGATATGGATTTCTCACGACTCAAGAAGATGATGTGTTGGTCATTGAGGATGATGAGCCAATAACCTACAATGAGGCAATTGAGGGGCCAAATTTTGAGAAATGTCTTGAGAGCATGAGACCTGAGATGGATTCCATGTATACTAACAAGGTATGGACCTTGGTGGATTCACGTGAAGGGATCAAACCCATAGGTTACAAATGGGTCTTCAAGAAGAAGAAGACCGACATGGATAGTAATGTACAAACATACAAAGGTAGATTAGTTTCAAAAAAGGTTACAAACACGTTCAAGGTGATGACTACAATGACACTTTTTTACCGATTTCCATGGTCAAATATATCAAGGCCATGCTTGCCATTACAACTTATCATGACTATGAGATTTGGAAAATGTATTTTAAAACCACTTTCCTTAATGATAATCTTCTAGAAGTGTGTATATGACACACCCTGAAGGTTATATTTCTTCAAATGAAGCCAATAAAGTATGGAATCTACAAAGGTCAATCTATGAATTGAATCAAGCATCTCAAAGTTGGAATCTTTGTTTCGATAAGACAATCAAACAATTTTATTCATCCAAAATGAAGATGAACCTTGTGTTCATAAGAAGGTTAGTGGGAGCATGATTGCATTTCTCATGTTGTATATAGATGACTTACTATTGATGGGAAATGACATACCAACTCTATAATTGATTAAAACATGGATGAGCAATACCTTATCGGTGAAGGACTTTGGCAAAGCATCATATATTCTAGGAGTAAATATCTATAGAGATAGATCTATAAGGCTTCTTGGCCTAAGTCAAAGTACATACATTGATAAAGTACTAAGGAGGTTTAGAATAAATAACTATAAGGGAGGCTAATGTAATAATCTTTCTAGAACTAATTGTCCAAACTCTTTGTAGGAGTGGGCACACATGAGTAAGATTACATATGCCTTGACAATTAGATCTATCATGCATGTAATGATATGTACATGTACAGATGTCTCATATGATTTGAGCATGATGAGAAAGTACTAGTCGGATCTAGGTGATGATCACTAAATAACTATAAATAACATATTTAAGTACTTGAAAATAATTAAGGAACAATTCTTAATTTGTGGTGATGAGGAAGAGTTATTTGTAAAAGGGTACACTGATGCAAGATTCTAAACCAACAAGGATGTTTACAGATGCAATCTGGATTTGTGTATTTCCTAAACAATGGAGTTGTTAGCTGGAAAAGTTCCATGCAGAGACCATGCCAAATTCTACAATAGAGGCAAAGTACATTACTACCTTAGTCTAGCAAAGGAAGCAATATGAGTCATTAAGTACATTAGTGAACTTTGGGTGGTTCTTACCATTATTAAAGATATAATAGAGCTCTACTATGACAACAATAGAGATATTATACAAGATAAGGAACCCAAGCCACATCAATGTTCCAAACACATACTCAGGCTTACCATCTCATACATGAGATTATATAACAATTAAACATAAACCTTAGTAGAGTACCAATGGAAAAGAATGTTGTTGATCATCTAACTAAAGAACTTTCACAATATAAACATGATGGTCATGTTAGATTGATTGGACTTATGTTCATGAGTGTTTGGATCTAGAGCAAGTGGGAGACTATTTGTTACATGTCCTGAGAATCATTATGTGATGATTGTAAAGGGATACTTTGTACTTAATTTGATTATTAATACAAGGCAATTCCATTTATTATTTTGTTTCATTATTGAGTTAATGAATAAACCTAATAATGCCTAAACTTCATATTGTATGTATAATAAGAGTATTCATATATTTTTATCCCTCAAAGTGTGTAATAAGAGTATTCATTCTTGTTATATTCCTAATCAATTATTATTATGGATAGTACAAGACAACAATAATACACAAGACTAGCATGTATGATTAATGATGACCATGTCTCCTTAGGAATGATATTGCATATCAACTTAGACACATGGGTACTTGTTAGAAAACATGTTGTACTAGATAGACCAACCTTGAGATTGACATATGGAAGTCATGTAATGACATTTCAGAGTCATATCTCAATGTAACTATGGTGATTGTGATACTTAGACCTGAAGTCACTATAGTAACACATGTTGTTTTGTGTACTTTGACACTAATGCTTTGAAATATGAGGCACCAAAAAAGTGGTGATTGGATACACAATGACACATGAGGCATCTTGTGAGTGATCTAGATGAAATTTGTCCCTCCTGTCAAGTGTCTGACCATTTGATAAGAGAGACTATGAAATGCATGGACATGCTCATGTGATCAACATATGATGTTGATCTCACATTATCTCAAATAGTCTACTCTAGTTCAAGGAACAAGATTGAATTTAAGAGGATGAAATTCTATGCCTCAGTTTCAATCTAGATATATGTGACGAAGGGTCATGGCAACATGGATCACTTTACATGTTTACATTGTTCTCCAACTCATTACTATTACTTGTGAGGAAATTATGTGTGGATAGACACCAATATTTTCTTGTGTTGTCATGAACATCACTGCCTATGTAATTAGGAACCTACCGGGTCACATGCATAAGGATGTGTAAGGGGATTGAAGTTTGTAATCAAGCATATAAATAGAATGGTTCTAAACCATAAACATGTTGATTAAACCTCTAACCAAGTGAACAAAATTATTGATCATACACCATATGATTGGGTCAATGGATTAGTTGATTGTCAATTGGTCGACTCAGTTTTCCACTGTACTGACGTGATAGTCCAATAATGAAACCTAATTGGGAGATCATAATGTTACATGGAAAGTCTAAAATTGGAAAGCGATTCAAATCTGGATCTCAACTGCTATGATTGATTAACTAGCTAACATGTTCAATTGATTAAGGTTTCTAATCGAATGATTAGAAATGTGATCATGTGATCACAATCTAGTCAAAAAAACCCAGCATTAAACTATTTTTGGGATTGCAATTAGGAAATGGTTTGGAATTAGGTTTTTATAAGCCCATGACTCTCCTACATAAAGGGGGCATGTCCCAAACACTTTGATATATAACTTTTGAGATAACTTGTGAGACAAGTTGGTCATAAAACTTCTCTCTTGGAGAGAGAAATACACCCTAAGGATTGCTTCTTGAGATAGGATAAGAAAAGGAATTCTAAGATACCTAGCACGTCCATAACTCAACGTTCCTCTTCATCTTAGTAGCCAAGGTGGTGCACCATGTTCTCCCTCATCTGAGTGAACTAAGTAAAGGCTGAGGCACACATGTGGAGGCTTGAAGAAACTATTCTACAAGAAGGAAATCATGTAGTAGCTCAATGGCTAGTTTGGATCTTCTTTTTCTCATACATCAGGATCTCTTGGTGGTCGTTCAGGATCTAGATCTAGAAGATTGTGTTCTTCAACAACATAAGACATGTCTAGTTGTTGGACTACTAGTGTGCATAAAGGTATCACCTTTATCTCTTCTTATGCTTTTCATTTGTAGAAATTTTATAACTATGATAGATCCAATAATTGGGTATAAAAGGAAGTCTTTTTGTTACTCCATTGTACCCCCTTCCCAAAAACCCAACAAAATTATACCTTTGGAGAAACCTAGGGGTTTCATATGATTAAGTTAATGTCCTCCCCCTCAATTTATGCTAATTGAGTTCACATACTCCCCCTCAACTTATGCTATTTCTCTTGCATGGTTAGATTTCATAACATTTATAGAAACCATGACTTCTCATATATGTTCTACATATATGTCTTATCCCCTTTACATAAGACATATCTTCTCTCCTTTTGTGATATCAAAAAGTGGGATTTAAAGAGATAAACACAATATGTTTGAAATAGGGGGAGTAGAAGAGAAAAAACCAAGGCCTTGTCCAATCAATGTATGTAAAGAGAAACAAGGCATGCATTTGAACAACTCTAGATGCATTTCTAGCAAATAATCAAGGAAACTCTATGCAATAAAGTAACTAGAGATAGTAGATGTGCAAATCAAAAAGCAAGATTGAGTATGTATAAAACAAGATACAATCATAGCATATAGTTGTATTCCAATTGATGAACGAACTACAACTACATGTAGATAGACAACTAGTAGCTAATATCACAAGTTAGGACTACTAATAGGACCTAGGACATAGAAAAAGGTTCACAAGTTAAAATATTTCTATATGTAGAGAAATATCTTAAAAAATAAACATGGAAGTCAAGAAGCATGAATGGATATTACTCACTAGAAAATATGCATCATTACCAAAAGATGATACCACTAAAAAAAACAAGGTTGCATCAAGACAAGACATACAACTAGATAGAATTAGCAAGTTAGAGAACAATAGAAGCATGTTAATCTCAACCATATGTTCCAAAGAGATCATCATCAAAATATGCATAATACTCAAGACAAGTTATTGCATGATATAGATATACCAATTGTTAAAGCAATTTGAAAATAGTGTTGTAAACAAGATAGAAAATATAAAGCTTGGATATATGAAAAGCATAAAGGTACCAATGGGAGTTATGATAGAATAAGGCTATTGGTTGATAAAATCTAGTTGAGAAGGAAATTCCCATCCAATAAACCATATATATGTTGAGTGCATAGTGTTATCGATAGTGTTGGGTTAGAGTATAACTTGACTGACAACAAAATTTGGCAAACCCCCAGATGCCTTTTGATCGAGTTCAATCAATTTAAACTTGGCCAACAACAACTTCTAGCAACCCAAGGATGCATTTCGGTCGACTTCCCTTAGGACAAACTTGATCGACAAGAACTGTTATCCAAGCTCAAAATTATGCATACAAACAATTTTATTGGATATAGAAAAATATGAATCCAGACATTTATAAACAAGTTACTAATGCACTTTGAAAACATCAAGAGCAATTTTTCAGCAATAATATGATGGTAATCATAATGTGAAAAAAATTACACAAAAACCACATGTAAAGTGCATACAAACTTGATAAAAACAAGCACAGTTTGGATATAAGAATGAATAAATATACCTTTATTCTTACCATTTATTTTTCACTTGTTGCCAACCCCTACACATATCAGCTATCATCTTTTTTTGTGAATTGAGAAATCAATTTGCAAATCAATAAATCATAATAATCCATATACAATTGACCTATAAGATGAAATATGGATTGGTCCCTAATCATATCTTTGGGTGCGCGAGAGTTAGCTTAGCCACCCAAGTCCTATTGCATTTGTGCACTTTCCTAAAATGGTGATATGTAGAATAGTGACCAATTTCATTGCAATGATTGCAAGTGCTCTTAGACTTGGAGCTAAAGGATTCTTCATTGTATATTAGAGGCCATTTGCCTTTGTTGTTCCTTTATCTGCCATAAAGTCCAATACATATCCACACATTTGTTTGATAGTATGGTCTAGAATTTGATTAAGATATCTAAAAATATTTGCAAAGAGGACCCCAACATATGATTAGCATGCATAAGAAAAGTACTAGTAGGATACAATTGATTAATATCATCTCTAGCATGTAAAAGATCAATCTCTAAGTAAGAGTTCTAGTCATGTAAGAATATTTTTCAATATGTAAAGTATCTATATAATTCTCTCTACTAGTATAACTAGAAAAAGTTTCAAGGAAATTTATTTTAGCAAGCAAGGAAGCATTTTCTTTCAAGCATAGTAATCTTTGAAAGATAAACACTATTTTCAAATTTCAATTCTAAGAGCATCAATATCAAACATGAGATGAGTAAAAATACTAACATGCACTTCGTTTGAGATAGGAATAAATGATTGAAATTCTAACAACTCAATCTTATCAAGAAAGACAACATTTTCAAGTTTAAGAGCACTTACTTGACTAAGATAAGCATAAATCTCATTTGAATTTTAACTAAAGTTCTAGAATAAATATTTTGGGGATTTTCAGCATCATCTTGCAAGAAAATATTATCATGTTAATGCTCAGATTTTTCCTCAAGAAAGTTATCAACAATCCTAGAAAGTTTTCCTTTTCATGCTTAGTATACTTTAGAGATGCACAAGTAGCATGGATAATTATAATTAAATATGATGTATCTAAATATTTCTAATTTACCTCATTTAAATCTTCATTTGAACTTTCCATGAGAGAAAAATGACATTCCCCAATCTTACTTCCACTAGAGCTTGAGCTAGATCCTCCACTAGAATCATCATTTGAGCTTGAGTTGGAGGAGTCCATAGAGCTTCTGTGCCATTTCTTCTTCTTCTTTTGATTCTCTTCCCTTCTCTTGTGATGATGGGTCTTTTTGCCTTGTGTGCGATCATCCTTGAAGTGATTCTTCTTTCAACTTTTGGAGCACTGGGTGGAGTAAGAAGACTTGGCTTTATAGAATCTATCTTTGGAGTACATGGCATCTTCTTCACCTTGAAAGGATATGTGACTTTATGAAGAATGGAAATAAATCACCTTCTCTTTATTATTTTGATTCTTCTCTTCAAGCTCCTCTTCTTATTATTGATTGAGTCTAATTTTGTGGGCTTGAAGGTTTCCTATAAGTTCTTCAATAATAATGGAAGAAAAAGGCTTGGTTTCTTCTATGGAATCCAACTTCTTTTCCTACTGAAAAGGAAGATATTAGAGGATTGGATTTTTCCTTACCTTGATTGATGGTATGGCGTAGGACGGTAAGGCCATTTACAATGGCATTGAACCTTAAGTACATTTCAACAACACTCTTTGCTTGCACATTTTGAAGCTTTCAAATATTTCATTGAGCATGTAGACTCCTCTTCCTTCACTTGCTCCATCCCCTCATAAGTGACACATAACTTTCTTAATATCTCTTAGGTTGTATAACAAGAATACATCTTATTGAACTCAGTGGGGTAGGAGAGGCATAGAGGATGTTGATTGATATGGCATTCAATGTTGATTTCTTCAAAGTAGCCTCATGCCATTCTTCTATCTTTCTCTATGGTTGCTTGTATGGAAGGGCCACCATTATCCATAGCTCAAGACTTGATATCTAAATGTAGAAATGAATTCTTCTCTTCTAGTAGAGAAAGTTTCTCCCATAAAAGATTGGGATGTTGAACTAGTATTTCTCTCCTTGATTATCACCCATCTTCTCCTACTTGTGGAAGTATTGCTTGGAGAAGACATTGCCATGATACCAATCACTGGATCTATAATGGGCTCTAGAAGGGCGGTAACCATTTAAAAGAATTCATTAGACCTTAAAGATATTTTTCAAGATGATATTGAAAGTATGAAATTTGTGTGCAACTAAACAAACATATCAAGGGAGAGAGAGAGAGAGATTGAGACAACACCATTTAATACAAGTATTTATAGTGGTTCCAACCTCCAAAGTAGGAGATGTACATCCACTACCTAGAGGGGTCAATCTCAAGGATTTTCAACCATTTTTCACTCCTTATATTCCATTATGAAAAGTACAACATAAGACCACTCTTTTTAGGTCAAGGGATAACTAGATTCCCTTACAAAGTACTTATATATCCATGACTAAGAGTCAATTTCCTTATCAAGGACTTACCTACTCTTTATATGAGCCTCCTTCCTTCACCAAGAACTTATCCACTCTTGTAACAAGTCTTTGGCCTTGAAGTACTTACCCACTCTTATCTTAGATCTTCAACCTTTGACTTCACCTTCACCAAGGGACTTCTTTCCTTATTATTATTCTACCCTCTTAGCCAAGAGAGAGAATCTTCATATTCATGGTATAAAGAGTATGTAGAGGAATGAGAGCCTCACAATATATACGTGTAGGACTAGCTCTGTTATAAATATCCTACTCACTCTAATGGATGTATTAAGTGATTAAGCTTATGATAATGGATGGAGCCTCTTTGGAGGTGAAACTCTCTCAAGTATAGTATAGGGACCTTCATAAGAGTTGGATAACCATGGGATGAATCCCAAGGGGTACTATTTATAGTTGAGGCAACCTCCTAGCTCCTGGAACCATTGAAAATGAATTCTACCCATTATTGGGGTCTCTAATGGATATATTTCACATGTTTAACCCCTCCAACGAGTATACTTGCACTATAGAAATGCTTGCTCCAAGCCATGCTTGTAACTCAGACAGCAAACCTTGCTATTTTGGTAAAGCCAAGTTCCAAACCAACAAGAAGCTCAACTGATAGGAGGTTTTGTGAAGCCCATGAATAGTGTTGTCAGCTATGTAACCCTAGGGGCATTCTCAACTAGCTACACTTGCTGCTTTTGGTGTTCTAAAATCTCCCAACTGCAATATAACTTATCCTAATTAATTGTATTATACATATGAGCTTGATTATAAGTCACATAGTCATTACAAGTGATTTACATCAAAGATCTAGGGATAAAACGACCTATTTTTCAATTTTGATCATTGTGCACAATGACTTGATTTCTCCAAATTAGGATTTGCAATTTTAGACACTTTTATTGTGTCTATACAATATGAAATCACTCAAGTAGAAGAATCAGAAATAATTAACAAGAATGGTTTAATCACCATCAAAGCAAAGGGATTAGTCAATCTAGACCTTGAGTCGACATGATCTGTGATGGAGTGGACTTTTGGAATCCTAAAATGTCCAATGACTTAAGTGAAAGCATAAGGTTGAGTTAGATTGAGGGTTCCAAGCTCTTGATAAAGTAGGTGTGTTGATGTGAGGTTGACATCATGGTTAAGATCTCTCTTTTAATGCCTTTTTGAGGAATTTAATTGAATGGTCTAATAGTTGAATTTTGGCACCAAATTTGAGTACAAGGTATCTTGAGTGGTAGGGAAGCTATGGTTAAAATTTTGTGGCAACTAGATGTTCCTAGAGAGAGTTATGAAGGTTTGAAGTTTGTGAAATAATGCACATTATTGAGGGTTCATAGACCTAAGTGTGTGGTTTATCTGGTGTCACACACCCCTTTTGTTTGGAGCCGACTGCGTGGCCCTTTTCTACCCCTAGATCTCAGATCTAATAGTCTAGGCACTTGTAACTATGAACCCACAGATAGGCTGAAGTGAAGGAGTAAGTTGGACCCTTGGATGAAAGATCGACGCCTATACAGTCATCCCCTACCTAGAGCAAGGTAGTGGGGCAGACAAGCAGTGTGAGTTATTAGCCACCACTCATCGGGATCGTGGGAGCGAGAGGAGGAAAGGATAAGGCAGTTGGTCTTGAACACTCCTGGCAATTAGTTTGACCCCTTACACAAGGTGTGTGGCCTTTCCAGTGGAGAGAACGAGACTCCCCTCCTCGCTGCTTTTCCACAACGGCAAGCAAGAGGTATGGGGGAGTAGAGATCAGAGCTGGAGTGATTGGTTTTGGGAGCTAAGTTGATGAGAAGAAGAGTAGAAGCAAGGCCGAAGCGAGTGGAGACAAATGTGAGCGTTTTTAGTGGTTTCAGGTGGAGGTTCCATGGCGGACGGAGCCAACCTGACCGGAAATGATGGCAGAGCTCAGAGACCTATGGGGAGAGCTTCTCTCCATGAGTGAAGGTTTCAAATGAACTCGTGGAGACCTTGTGAAGCTTCTGAAGTTGCAAGTCCGCGCTCGAGTGATCAGAGGCAAGATGCCTCTTTTACCCCTCCACAGTAGGGCCGACGTTGGCGATCCCACAGCAAAAAGGGATATGGATCTGAGGACAAGGGCTAGAGTGGCCGTAAAGCTCTGGATGGGGTTTTCGCGTCTAAAGGAGGCACAACCGCATCTTGAGGAGGTAGGATCGTGCCCCTTTTTCCTCGCCGGAGTGGCTGTGTGCAACGGTGCACACAGAAGACAGGGGATGCGGGTGTTTGCGTCATCCACGATGTGGGGAAAAAGAAAGAGAGCCATCAAGTTAGGTTCATAGATCCTAGGATCTGTGGATCCACCCTCAGATCCGAACCGGCCGCCTATCTCAAGTAAAGGGAAGTGCCCAGCCACGTGGCTGCGCCTGATTGGCTGAAAAAGGTTAGAAATTCAAATAATTCCCAATTCTTCAATAAATCATAGAAATTAGCTCTGTTGTCCAAAAAATACAAATAAAATATAGAAATTCTCAAAAAAATGTATAGAACAAGATGGAACCAGCATATTAGGATTTTGATGCACTAAGAATAGTGATATCATGTAATATATGTAATACTTAGTTCTTGAGTAATAAATATTAAATGATGACCTAAAATTTGGAGAATGCATCAGTAACTCTTAAATGTGTTTTAGAAACCATGTGACATCATATATGATCATGTTACGACACATAATCATGTAATTTGCTGAGAATGGCTAATTAGGGCTAATGACCCTAAATAAAATGTAATAAATACATGCATACTCAATAAATGATGAAATTTACAGAGTAAGCTCATATCAGTATATTGAACCTCAGATTTATTTATGAGATCATGATGATGAACAGAATCCATGTTATATGAAGATGAACCTTAATACATGTCATGAAACCCTAATCTAGGTTAATGATGTAACCTAGGATTATATGTACACAAAAAGGAATCTGGAACCTAATGTTTAGATTATGTATCTTAATCTGGAACATAACATCAGTAACATAAATCTCACATAAGGATGATGATAATGCAAGTAAGAATGAGAACATACTAATGAACTAAGTGAAACCCTAAAATGGACCTAACTAGGGTTGATATGATGAGAACCTGATGATAGTATATGATCTTGTCTTGATCAGGTTTAACAAAGTTATAGATGACATGAGGAATATGTGAATAGGATGTCTTGATCAAGGTACGCCATTACCTCTTACTTGGCTTATTATACATTATGCTTGTGTTATATGTAGTAAAATACTTGACATATGGTATTGGATGAAATGATTGTTCTTGTATGATATCTTTCTTGATTTTCAATACTTATGGCTATGAACACATGAAACATGAGATATCTTATCCATCATATGATAGCTCATAAACTACTCGGTGGTAGAGAACATGCACAGTGATCACAAACTCCTCGGGGGTAGATCACATGTATAATGATCACAAACTCCTCAGGGGTAGATCATAAGGCCTAAAAACATCGAAGCCCTTGGGGGAAGATGTACGAGATATATGATGGAAATGTGCTTAAAATATGTGTTCTCTTTTGTTAATGAACATATTTGTGCAAGTATATGATTTTCTTATATTTCTTTATAGCTGCCAAGTATTAGTTTTAATTTTTATTGCCAAGATATGATGAGAGGTATGTAAAAGACACGTAGGTGTACTCAGTACAATATTCTTGAATATTGTGTTGACGTGTACCACATGTAATATTTTGTTTAGGTCATGGCTTATGATCTTGAAGATCCAGGATAGTTGTGAGTTGTATAGCGAGCTGATGTACAGGTGGACATGTTGTCTTAAGATCATGTAGTTTAGTAGTAGTACATGTATATGTATAGTTTGATGTTCAATATGTAATATCAAATGTTATAACAATTCATGTTGTAATTATATGTTGAATGGTGAACATGTGTGTATGGCTTTATTATTGTTCATGTACATGTGCTACTGATTGTTTCCTTATGACTTCCTCTAATTTTCTTCTTCTTAGCCTAGTGAGGGGTGTTTAAATTGGGATTCTCACTGAGGTGAGGTCTCAATTTGGACGTCACACATCAGATTAAGTTTTAGAAAATCTGGGGACGTCACATGATCATCATCTCAGGACTAGCTATAGGTTAACAATGACCCAAAGATACCCAATCAGGGTCCTAATATGTGGGATCCCTGACTTTTTATCTCTTAATTACACATAAGCGACAAACAAACTCATCATGGTCCCTTCCTAGGGAGATCTATTGGATTAAAGATCAAAAGACTAAGACAAAAGTTGGTTAAGGAAAATGCATTGAAAATGGGGGAAAATATTTTGGAAAAGGGATTTTGGGAAGTTAGCTTCTTAAATTCATATCTTTCACACACACACACACACACACACACACCAAATTATGAAATTTTGACATAAATCCAAAATAACTGTGATTATAAAAAAAATTGGAATTAGTTGGGAGATGTTGAAAGAGTTAATTGGTTGAAGCATATTAAGAGTAAAGACTTTAGGATCTCTTATACATTGAAGTTCACACATGACAAAGAAAGTCTAGTATCTTGAAAAGAAGAGTATATGAAGCTAGGGTTTTGTCATAATGATGAAGTTAGGTAAAACAAGATAGAATCGAGAAAAGTATAAGTCGGAAAGAGTTAGAAGAAAAACTCACTTCATCACATCCTCCCCTTCTTGAAAGGAATTTTTGTCCCCAATATTCAAGTACCCTTGAAGAGATTTGAGGATCTCCCTCCATTACTAATTTAAGATCTCAAGTTTCATCAACTCTATCCTACTGTGTACATAGTACCTTCATCATATCTATATTTTTGCACTTGAGCTCCCTAATTCTTATATGGAATCTTGACTGGAATTTCCTAATGTACAACACTTTACTTTATTCAATAGGCTCATGGTTGAGGACATGAATGTGGTCTTTGACATAATTTTCATATTATATACATGAAATACATTGTGAGTCAATTATATTGAGATGGTAAGGGCAAAAAATACACACATCCCCTATTAATATATAATCTCAAATCTGCCAACAAATTTGGGACTAAGCATCCCTTTATTATTCATGATTTTCCCTAGTTGTCCTTATGTTCAAGAGTACATGATCACCCACTAGGAAGTGTACATCAGTCCTATGAACATCTACATATGACTGCCAATGGTCATGTGCCCTTTTCATCCTTTTCCTAATCAAATTTACACTTGTACATTATGAGTACAATTTGTCAAAATTTCCAAAATATGTCTGTCACTAAATTTGTCCCATGAGAGTGGATATGTACATTGTATTCCATAAAAAACTTCATATGGAGGCATGTCTATGCTATATGTAACTGTGTTTTAGGGAAATTCCACTACAAAAAAAGATGATTTAGCTACAATTATTCTAACTATATATAATTTATATATAGCTAAAACCTCTTCCGGCTACAGAATAAAATAATGTAAACAAATATATGTAGTTAATTCAATTAGTTTTGCATTGCTACACTTAGCTCTCTTTGTATTCCAAGTGTAGCAAGCAAAATGTTGTTGACTATCAGTATTTTCACATCACTGTATCTTATCTAAAAAAATTTACAAGAATTTCTCCCGCGCGCGTTCTCCTCCTGACGCAACCCGCACACAATCAAATCCTTCATGTTCTCCCTCCATGTCCCGATCTCTCCGTCTACCCCAAACAACCATGCAGTTACAACTTCCTCCTCTCACCCTCTTTTGATCGAGCAAAGCCCCTATTTGCCGCATGCACAGTTTGCCCCTCTCCAAAGGATGTGATCTGCTTCCACTCCTCCTGTCAACTGTCGTCGAACCCCCTCCAGGCCGCCGCCGGACCCCCTTCAGGCCATCATCGAACCCCTTCAGGCTTCCTCCAGACCTTCTCCAGGCCACGTCGACGCTTGACCGCCCCAGGCCCACCTCTCCCCCTCCAGCAGGCCGCCCCTGATGATCGTCCTTCAAGCCCCCTCTGTCGCTTCTCCACCAGGATGTCATGGTATTTACCCCTCATAATTTGGGATTTTTACCGAGCAAGTAACCTACTTATATTTCTTATTAGATAGTTGTGTTTCTTTAGGGCTCTCCATAGACATCTCTTTTGCGATCCCTTGCTTTTAATGTACAACTTTTTTATTTGTTCTATCTGATCTCTCAACTGTCAGAATCTGGCACATCTTTACACCTGCGGCACCATCAATTCCCCCGCCTACTTCTTCGAAGGCACCATCCTCACCTTCATGTCCCCCTTCTTGTTTTGTTTCTCCACTACCCTTCTCGTTGGAATGTGAATCCAACTAGTTGTTGTTGGTCTCAATACACCAGATGTCATCCTTCTTCCCCTTTAATTTGCTTTTGTGCTTCCCTCCTCTCTTGGTCTATTACAGAAAATAAGCTTTCAAAGTTGTAGTCCTCCACCCGTTCATTCTCCACTCACGACTTCCTTACGTTTTCAAAGTGAAGCTTTTAACCATATTGCCCCTTGTGGTCCTCTCCCTCATTGGTATTGCAGAAACTATAATCATGTTACAATGTCAGGTCCTTCCACAAAGACATTGACATTGAGGCCACTGATATGTTCAATAAGCCCACTCATACCAGAATGCCTGGTTCCTCCACACAGAATGATGCCTCTGTTTCATAGCATTATTTTGCATCTAGATGGGAGATATCATACTAGTCAAACATAGATGAAACCTTAAATTAAAATAAATTTCTGAAAAAAGAATATACATTTCAGGGACAGTTTATGTATATTGCATACAAAGTTCAATAGACAAGCACATTGGTATTTCTGCTAAGAATCATGATATGCATTTGAATTTTTATTTTAAGAATCATTTTTCTGTTGCTAGATTAGTTAATTCATTCTATCACTATGTATAGTTTCAAAGGTGCATGTATATTGTTAATCTTATACCATTATGCTCGAACTTGGATGTTGTTGAGGTATACTCATCTGTTGTTGTTTGTATTACTCTATTTTTCTAGTTAGACACAGTTTTGGATTTTACAACCCAATTATCTTTAGTACATATGATTTCTCTGTTAATGCAACAATGTTATTTACTTTTTTAGGTGAAATTGCTGTCCCATCATATTTTCCATTCCCCTATTAATGAGAACAATGTTGTTTAATTTCAGTACATATGATTTCTATACTAATGCAAACATTGATATTTACTTTTCTAGGTGAAAGTACTCTCACATCGTAAGTACTTTGCTAGGAAAATCTACTTCTGTCATCAAACAAATTGTAATGGATACTTCTAAATGCAAGGTCAATTTGATACTTTCAACTCCTCTCAGTAAGTGACAACATTAAGCTTGTTGTGATTTTGTGGCTAGTAAGTAGTACTTAGATGTTAAACCTAAAAATTTATATAATATTCTTGTGTGTATTTTGTGTTCAAGAGAGTATAACTCCTCTAGATGAAATATGTGCATGACAAATACCTACTTTATCTTGTTTATTTATTTTGGCAAAATACCTTTTTCACATATTAGAGAACGAGATTCTGATAATTTATCTACATCTAATCTCACTTTATCAGATACATCTAATCTCACTTTGTCATATGGATTCCTGCCTTGTGTGTCAGGCTCGATTTGGTTGGTGCCACTGAATCTCAATTTTGTTGTAACATAAGGTGGGTGAAAAGGTTGAGCTCTGGACTTATGGTGCATCTAGCATCCCATTCCTACCTAGAGGATTTCATCTTTATCTGGAGGCCATTTCCTGCAATTATTCTATTTCTTCCTTTTAGTTCTTCATGGAACGTTAATTATGTAGGAAATGACATTCATATCTTCAAGTTTGATAGCTACAATAACAAGAAACTATATGACTAGTAGAGATTTGCAGTATATGTAGCTTCTAACTTGTGGTAGTTTGCTGACTCTTGTCATCCTAATGACTAGAAACAGTAAAAACTATTATTTTAAAACACTGGTAGCACCAAACATCAGATCCAACTTTCCAAACCATGTGTCATAGCAATATTCAAGTGAGCATTCTACATGTGTACTGGGGACTTATTTCCGGTATTCTAGTTAACTTTCTTTTTTGTGTATGTATCGTGATCATCATGATGCAACCTGTTTTGTTATCTATCTCATCTTACATTAGATGATTAGAAACATAGTTCGTTCGTCATTTTGCTAGAAATGTTTTGTATAATGATCTCCATGCCACAATTATGCTTTTAAAATCATAAGCTTGAGAAATTCTAGCACTTACATCATAACCTCGACATGCATGGCCTCATTCCTCGTCCATGGAAAAAGAGCATGTACCAAGAAAAAGATTCTTGTCTGACAAGATGGGCATGCGTGACATAATCTTCTGCTTGACAAAATGTAGAGACTTTTATTAGTCTCTTACATACCTTTCTCTTGTATTTCTTTTCCCATAAAATTTCCTTAAATTAGTTTGGATACAATTCCCCATAGCATGTAAATAATATACAATATCTTGTACTTGAATCAAATAGTTCATGTACACCTTTGCCAATATTCATGGACATACTTGTCTTAGTTTATTTATACTTGCTTATTACGTTTCACACTTTACTACTTAACCTTGAAGAATATTTTACTACTTGCACTACAAAAATTTCTTGAAAACATATTGGGTGCCTCATGTTAGAGATTGGGAAGACTATGTCGAGATCCAAAGATAAATATCCCTATTATCTGAATTGTGGGTTCTATGAGTGTGATATGGTATCTTCTGTATTCGGTTCAAGTGATTGGTTTATCAGATAAGCTGTATTTAGTTCAATTAATAAAGTTGATTACTCATACGATCATTTTGGAATGTATAGTCCCAACTTGAGAATGTCTTTTTCCCCCATCGATAATTTATTAATGAAAACCCACCCAAATGTTGAACCTTCAGTTTGAATTAGAAATCAATGTGAAGTTGTTGTACATTTCAACCTTTTATAATATCAAACGCCCTTCAACATGTTCACACATGTGCCGCCTCATTTATCATATCAGACGCCCTTCACATCTCACACTTCCTCTTTTTCTTACACTCTTAATGCTTCACTCATACCAGTTGTAACTACTGTTTGTTGGGATGGCCTGGATCATAAATTATACCCTTTTTCTTATACTCTTCATGCTTCACTCATACCAATGTAACTGTTATATGAAAATATGTTTATCGGGGGAGCATCTTAATCTAGTATGATCATTCTGGTATAGTGTATAAAGGAGTTCAGGAACAGTGACCATTCTGGTATGTTAATCTATATGAAATTATTATAGTTACTGTCTGGTCACCCTGTTACAGCTTTGGTTGATTCATTATTATGTTGTATTATGCATCATGGGCTTGTATGAGCAGCTGGTTATAGCCAATTAGTCATATGATCCATTCAGGTCATGCACTTTGCCATCTACCTATCTAGTTGTATGATCTATTTTTGAGTTCAATCCATATTAGTCGTTTGAGAAGCAAACATTTGCAGAGTTTCCAGCATGTTTCTCTATTTAGAATATTTTATCCTATGGAATGGAGCACCCGTCACATTACAGTAATACTGTCAATACACATGCTATCTACATCTAGATAACTATGAATACGAGGTAGTGTGAAATTTCTTTGGACAGAGTAAACCTTTTACCTATGATATTCTTTCCCTCCCGATTTGCAGCTTCGCTCACAATCATTGATTTCCACTCTACAGTCATCCACCCACATGTCTTTCTTGGCTTGAATATTCCTATGATATTACTTTTCGAAAGTTAACATTAGATGCTTGTTTGATTTATCGTGATACAAATTGTTAATCTAGAGCAACAAACTAATTTCCCATTGAGGAAGCATTAACGTTAGTGGCTTATACGGGTCACTAGTGTACTAAAATAACAAACTCTAGCCTCTAGTTCTTTTACTGGTTCGTTGTTCTTTTGTTCAAGCCAATAAAATATACATGCCTATGTCCTACAAGAACACGAACTGCTAAATGTAATCTTCTGTTCCTCTCGGATTATAAGCAAATGAAAAGCGTTTAATTCAGACAGAATTTCCATTCATCTATAATCATTGAATGACCGCCTGCCAATATCTCGAATGGCTCTAGATTTGAAACAGAGAACTTCTCTAAGACATGCTTATTATCGCTTTTCTCTATAGGGCTCAGCTCCCCATTCCAGGAAAACTCCTTTTGTTTATACAGTGAAAGAATGCAACTTTTTACTTTCTGTAGTTAAACATTTTTTCCTTAACCTCCTGATTCCAATAAATTGTGTACTTAAAGACTTTGAAGTAAGTGTTGTTAAATAGTATTTTGCTCTTTTTCTGCAAAAGACTATGAATGTGGGGTTCTAGGGGGAATGATGTGGGGTTGGTGGGTGGGGGTTCTAGGAGGAAAGATGCGGAGGACATGAGGTAAATGAGAACATAGAAGATGATGAGCAAGACTGATATTGTGCTCATTGTTCTAACATTTTCATTGACTTGTTCATGCCTATGTTTTACCCTCCGCTAGCTGCATTAATCTATGCCTACCGCTTTGCTTGTTAAGTAGAAGATTCATGTAGTCTTCTACTGTTGTTGATGACCTACTGACTACATATAGTTGATTTTGTCTAGCTTTTTAGTATGGATGTACATAGTTGAGGTGGAATTCAGTCGGGTACATGGACTTGTATGAAACCACAAGCCAACCGACTCTATCTATTAACAGCCCCGAGAAGGCCACATTTTACAGTTCCAGGTTCCCAGGTTATAAAATTCACAGTATAGGTATTGCGTTTCCCCATGTAGGCAGCCCAGCAGACACAGTTTTACCTGTAGGATTGGGTTCCTAGGAGCACTATCTATGGATTTAAGGGAGGGCATGATGTAATCATCAAGTGCAAGCATGTAAAACTCACCCCAGACTTCATCTACCCTTACATAAACCAGGTTAGTTCAGACACTCATGTTCGTGTTGATTCCTGTTTGAAAATGTCATCGTCATCACCTATCATGGGGTCATACAATGATGCTTTAAGATGTAGTGGATATCCATCCTTATACATGTTCTTCATTCATATTATCCTTACATGCACATACACATGTACGTGTGGAGGATATCAAATGTTTAAATTTTGTGTTCATGTATTCATATTGTTCTGCTTTGCATGTGAATTGCTTGTAATACCATGAGATGAATAACCAAAGTCGTATCAATTATATTCAGTTAATTTGCAATCTGATCTACCATGAGATTGTTTCCATGATATAACATCTAGGACTAAACTATATTTATTGGTATAGCAGGTTTGGCTGGCTCAAGCTCCACATATTGTTGTTGTTGTTTATGTATCATACAGGGGATATGATAGATGCATCATTTCAATTCTTAAACTTTGGGTCTCTTAATTTGAGTTGATAATGATCATTGGTTTCCTGTACTTCTGAAGATTGTGCCCTTTGTTGTGGTGGGAGTCAGTTCTATAGCTCTTTCATGACCATGGAGGGTCAATGTTATTATATGAAGCTCCTTCAATATGATATTCTCTTTGATGAATTTTCTAACTTTGTCCTGGAATATCTTCTGATTTTTTTATCTTTTACTCAGATGGCCAAGTGTTGAGCTCTTTTTTGGCGATTTCCTCTCTGATTGTCTTTTGTTTGTCTCCTATTCAGATCTATTCTCAATCATTGCTCCAGCTGAAGTTCTGGCTATGCTCGTTTCCATCTAAGTGTTCTGAACAATTGAAATCTTCATGTTGGTTTCAGAGTTCGGCCTGCCTCTATGATTATGTGAAGAATGGAAATGTTGGCCTTAAGAATTAGAAGAATAAGTGAACGTGAATCAAGGTAAAGGTTCTTATTTCCATTTCATAAATGAGGCATCTTTTTTAATTATAATATGAATCTCAACATCAATAAATCCCTGTCACATGCCATTTTTAGGGAGATGGAGACGCTCAGTGGGGAAAATCTTCAATAGTATATGTAGAGACGGACTAATTGCCTCTTCCATCGATATCCACACAAAAATTGAGGGGAAATCCAAGACTAGGAATGACCCCCATCATGTTAATATTGGCGCTACCGGAGAAGGTAGGATTAGAGTTGCAATATCAATTGGTCTTCCTCCTAAGTAAATCTTAGGTTTTTCCTTCTCTAATGATACTATCCCATCTTTATTTTCTTCTTGAATCTATGGATATGTTAATCATTCCGTTAGGATGAAGTACATGTGAGAATCTACTTCACTAGCAATCCACGCTATGAGTAATTGAGACGATTTCATATTGTTCAACATTTACATATGTAACATTCATGTGTAATCATATCATTTGAAGCTTTGTGATTGCTTGTGCTTAATAATATCTCTTTGTAAGTGTAATCCCCATACTACTGCTCATTTAACCCAACCTCCACTATCTCTAAAACTCCACCTTAAAATAGCAAACAATTCTAAAGTTTGCGGATATGAACAAATCATAATAAGACCATGAGAACATACAGTCTGCAGAAAGTAACTCAAACAGGGAGTGAGCTGAATTGTTTTTGGCACAAGCTCAAGGCTCTGAGGCCTCTACTAAAGCAACCGCATTAATACACTAGTGCCATTCAGAATGATGTAAATACTACATGGAATGAGTAAACAATTGATAGACCTAGGATTATGACCAAAAAATGATGCAATTATAGTTTTTTTTAACACTGCATTCATACCATTTTGAAAGCATATGATGGATAATAAGGTAGTCTCATTACTTCTGCATTTTATATTAGATAGATAATTAGCTAGTCTATAAACCTGCAGTATGCCAATGTTTTGAAGTAGTGATAATTAACACACCCTACAATTTTCTGTTTGCAGGATTTTTAAAATTTAGAATGGTTTTTAATCAATCATATGAGAATCCCATACTAGTTATGTAAGGTACAATGCATGTATCAAGATCTTCCATGTCCATATATCCCCATTATAATGTTGTAATGTCCCGTTCAGAAATTCTGCTGCCCATTGAACATATATTTAGATTGTTTTTGAAAATGCACTTTGATAATTGTTGCAGTTCAGTAAGCTGGACGTGTTTCCTACCCAACAAAATACTTTTGAATTTGTCATCAGAATTCATTTTGTTCCTATTGATTTATCCTCAGTGTCAACATGGCCAATCAAGCTTATAATTGAGTCCCTAAAGATATATGCACCTTCATTAGAGGGAACCATATCAATATGACATATAGTTAAAACCATTTTAAGAGAGAAACGATCCAACACCTTCAGAAGCTCCACGGTATAGGCACTTTGTCTGTTTTTTCTAGCTCTGTTTCAGTATGTTGTGTAGCATTTGCATACTATTTAATTTGATTTTGTCCATCAAAATTGTTTGTCATTTTGTTTTAAGAAGAGAATCAAGAACTAATGACATATCCCTTGTGATCTGAATTGCCTCACTTGCAGAATTGTCTCCAACACTAACAATAACAACTAAAAGCTTCAAGTAGCTTTTAGTAGATCCTAGTATGTTCTTGCTAATTCCACCACTGTCATCCATAATTGGTTTAATTTATCATCAATTGATTCAAAATGACAGCCATGACCACCAATGTTCATTTTTCCTTTTTTTTCTAAGATGTTGTTTGCTCCAGAGCCAGTGTTTTTGGCTAGAACATTAGGCACACAAGATTTGAATGATACTTTAGACTTTACATGTTCCTCCTAATTTTTTTGTACACTTCTAAAAATCAGTCCATATCCATGCATTTCAAGAGAGTTCGCACATCACAACTAATAGACCATCTCTCATTTAGCTGCAAGAAGGTAAAAATGGTAGGAGCCTTCAGTTTCAGCTGACATATCTCGTTTCTTGTAGAGCAATAAGGCACACTTGTCTTGCACCCTAGAATTAGATCAGAATGTAGACAAAACAACATTTTCATCTCAGTTTAGCCTTCATCAAAGAGAGGACTTCACTGAAATGACTTTAGGAGCTCAAGTAGGAGTCAAGTGTACTTATAGATACAACTTTTAGCAAGGCAACTTTGAGGAGGCTAGGAGGTATCTCAGTAGCATGAGGAAGAAATCACCCCTTCCGTTTTTCAGAATCCCCAAAATTCTTATCCTTTTGCGTTGAAACTTTTGAAGAGACTATTTGAAGGAAACTATTGAACATAATTGATGAAGGAGACAATTCCAGCAAAACTTGTAACCTCTTCTCCTTCTTCCCTCTGACTGCTCATCAATATAAATTATCCTGGCTTTCACCAAACTGAGATGTTCATGTGAATCTGTAACCATTCGAACATAGCATGGGGTAGATGATCTACCTACATATCTAGCTAAGTGTTCATGTGAATCTGTAACCATTTAGAGAAGGCTAGCAGCCACACCTACTATTTTCTTTACAGTCTCAATAGAAAGTTGTTCATTTCTATTCTTCCAAATAGTATTGTAGAGAATGATGAGTGTTATCTCTGGGCTAGAGAGTTTGGAGTCCCAAGAGTTTGATGATCTCAGTTTCTAATGATTCTTGAATGTCAGGAATCATGTGTATAAAGGGATTTCTTGATCCACATTGGGATAATAGGGGTGCAGATAAATAGAGCATGGTGGGTGGACTCTAAAGAGCAATGACATAGACGTCATGTTGAGTCACATGCAATGTGTTTATCGTGAAACTTTTTTTTGTAGGTATTTGGTCTAAGAACAACAGAAATGGGATGGATTGCTCTCATTTTTCATATTGGTTGCAGATAAGTGTATGGATCCCTATCATGATTGATCACTGATAAGATTTTCTAAGGAATCATGTTGCAGGAGCTTAGTTGCTAATTTTGTAACCTTGTTATGTAGCTTTTGTTTTGGCCACCAATCATCCTTACTGTGACACCCTCTAGTGTCATCCAACAAGAGGTGGGACAATCAGGACTCTTGTTGACAACTCAGGAAAATGTAAGAGAACTCATCCAGGAAAGAGTCTCAAACCCTGGAACGAAGGAATCTTGAGGAGTATGTTAAACTAATTTAAAACAACATTATATATCATACACCATATAACTTGAAATGGATATTTTTGGCATATGAATGCCAGTACAAATGGAACATGAATACAACCTGTAACGCAATTACCACATGTAGATACCAACATCGCGGCATAATCTCTTTTGTTCTGGTCATCAAATGAAATAGGAGTTTCAAGTATGCAACATCATCAGTGAGAAAAGAGAATGCCATAAATGCAAGACAAATAAGACACTCCAATGGTATTTACAATATACCACGTACATACCACTATGTACACAAACACATTAGAGTATAGTTATAATTTGACAAGCAAGACAAAACAAGTAAAACCAAGACATGTGCATATCCATTCTATGACAACTACAAACACAATATTCATGTGATTCCTCTTGTAAAGTTGCAAAATAATCAAGACGGAGACACCATACACTGACATATTTTAAGCTTGCCTCGTTGAGAGCTTTTCCCTCTTGTTCTCCATGGAGATGACTATTATGCTGAATTATATTAGAGTCCAGTTCAACTGTGATGGGGTCAATGTGGTATCCAGAGTGGCTGCTGACTCCATAGGGTGAGGGCATGTGATGTATAAATTCAGATTTTGGTCTTATACAATTATCATAGCTAGGTTTGCATTTATTTAGATTTTAAAATGAAGAGGCTATGTATAACTTTACAAGACATGGAATTATGACATGGCTGGTACAAATGAATCAGAAATCTGAATTTTTTTCATATCTCCTTGAGGACATTTCATAGTTCAAAGATTTTTTGGCATATGCCTTATTCAACCATTAGAGTTTCTTTGCAGGTTGATGGTCCAAGTTATAGACTAACCGTTATTAACACCCTATATACATGTTGATGATGTGAGAATAATGATGAAGAGATCTAAAGAATCAGCTATATCAGCTTCTTACACATACTCATAAACTGACGGGGGTGGCTTATATTCACCCAACATCTTTTTATAAGAACAAGAGGTTGTATATTGAGGAAAATGTGTAGCTTATCATTCCAGAAGTTCTGAAAGTGTGTTATTGACCACAACATATGATAACAGGGAGGAGGGATTCCATAGCTGATAACATATCTACACTAAGTTTTACATGCCATTGTCCTACTAAATATTTTGCAAGGTAAACAATGACCATTATAACCCATATATAGCTATTCTCTTACTTTCACCCACGTAATACAAATTATGTTACTGCAGGTTAAGTTATAGCTGGATGCCATATCTCTTGTATAGGAACAACTGCCACAGCAAAAGGAAGAGAGGACAAAGGAATTATCCAATATATAGTCACAGATTCACAAAATATGTGCTGAGATATATGAAAACCTCAAACTTGGGGACCAGGTGGAACTTCCAGTTGTTGATGAGAATGATTTTTCTCTCAAGAATCTCAATGAATATCAATATCAACTACAGGAGCTTCCTATGGCCAATTAGAAGCAGAGCACGGAGAAGTTCTCTATTTTCAATCAAGAAGAGCAATACCTTAGTAGTCTTTCGCTTCTTATGAGTTTATCAATGTTATCATATTCGTTGATGATACAAGTGGCGGAATTAATACTAAAGAAAAATCAAGATAGAAGAAGATGCACATGATTATGTGGCATATAGAGTCTGCAGTAGATAGAGGCAGTCAGAAGAAGATATTGTATACATGTATCATTTTTCCATGCATACTGTAAAATAGGGGCCAGGTTAATGTCCTCCCCATGTGTACTCATTGTTCAAATATAAATAAAAGTATCATTGTTGACATTGGAAGCACAACTCGATCTTGATTAACATTCATTTTTCTTTTCTTTTTGAAAACCCCTCTATATTGGCAAGCGACTGACTGGATACATAATGTCTCTAACTACATATGCATGTGTAGTACATGGTGTCTTTCACTACACACTAACTATAATTACATGTGTAGTAAGTGCTAATTTTTGCTATACATGAACTACATATACAAATTGTAACCAATGTCATCTCTCCATACATATCATAGCTACAAATTGAATTGTAGTCATATATTTAGCTACAATGAAAACTACATTTTTATGTGTAAGGACATTTTTTACCTACAATTAGGGTTACATATGAATTTGTAGTCAGAGTAATAACTAACTACAACTTTGAAAAATGTAGCCTAAACAATTAGCTACACGGGTATTAGCTTCATATTATAAATGTAAGGATAAATGTAGCCAAAGCTTTTAGCTACAAATTTTGGGGTTTTCGCTACAATTTTTTTTTGTAGTTAAATACCATATTTTTCGTAGTGTTCCACGAAGGAATATAATGATCACATGAATCTATCCAATGAAGGACACATGACCTCAAGAGATTCTCTAACACCTAAATTATTTGATCAGACTTCCTCTTAGTTTGTGGGTGGCATTCCATATTGAAGCTCAAATCTATATCCATTTACTCTTGTACTTGTATCCATAGATCAAAGTGAGAAAACAACAGAGGCAAGAGTTCCATGAAGACTAACTGTTTTTTAAATGTATTGTTTAGATGATTGTGATATCTTAGTGGCTATCTTGATCAGTATGAAGTTGGTGGACCACTTGGTCAGGATGTCAACTATAACCCAAATTAAATCACTCCCTTTGTGATCCTAGGTAATACCACCACAAATCCATGGTGACGTTCTCCCATTTCCATTCAAGGATAGGTAGGGGTTGTAGAATACCTCCTTGCCTTTAATTTTAGCCTTGGATCTACAAGTCAAGCACTTAAATGTTAATGTATCTATATCAATGTTCATATTTCTTCACTAGAAATGTCATTGTAGTTCCTTATACATCTTCGTACACCCTCTAATTGTTGTATACTTAAACCCACAAGCTTCATGAAACACCTTTCCCTTCAAATCAAACTATTTGGGAACCCATATGCATTATTTTTACCAAATTCCACCATCCATACCTATATAAAGGTGAGTATGACACTTCTCTAAACATTTAGTCATATCCTCCTGACTAGAACTATTTTGTTGCACAACTAGGACTTTTAGCAAAAGGTCAGGCATCACATTCAGATTGGCTAACTGACTTTTGTGTCCACGGATTTTTTTAGGACATGAATACAACACTCCATATTCATCCATAGATTGAAGCACACTTCTCCTGCTTCCTACTATGGGCATCAACTACACATTTTCCTTACCGGGGTATTTAGGTATCTAATCCCTTAGTTCCTCCAACCATCTTATCTATTTGAGGTATAAGTCCTTCTGAGTCAAAATATACTTTAGGATCTTGTGGTTGATAAGGATATCAAAAGTATCACCATACAGATAATGACACAAGATTCTAAGGCATAGATGATGATACTAACTTGAGGTAGTGAGATAGATTATTGACTACATTAGGCTTCAACTGTAGAGAGACATAAGGAAGGACCTTCACTTTTTTTGTTAATACACATCCTAACCCAAAACTTGAGGTGGCAATGAGTATAAAAAATTATCATTTCTTGAATGAAGAGTAAGTATATGACCAGTAGTGGGCTTCATCTTGAATTTTTGGAAAATAGATTCACACGTGAAACTATATAAAATATTCTCCTTTATGAGTGAGCTTAGTGCCAACAAGGTTGTCTTGCTAAAATTAGGAATGAAACACTAATATTAACCATCAATATTGAAGAAACTCTGAATCTGCAAGATATTTTAGTAGCTTTCCACTCAAGAACAACAAAAACTTTATAAGGATCAACTGAAATTTTCTCATCAGAGATAATGTGACCCAAGAACATGACATTGTAATTGAGAATCTAGATTCAAATTATTTGTCATATAATTTCCAGTTTGAGTATATTGATAATTTATATGATGTATATGGTGTGAGTCAACATGTTTGTAGTATAGAAGGATGGTATCAACAAATAATACCATAAAGTCATCAAGGAAGGTTTGAAAATGCATGCATCAAGTTCATGAAGATAATGGAGCCATTTTCCATTTTGAAGGGTGTGACCAGAGATACATAATGCATGCATTTTGTTTAAAAGGCTTTCTTAGGGATATCATTATCCTTAACAACATATATTGATTGACATGGGCAGGGAAAAGTTGATTGAGTAAGTCAACATCCCACAACAACATATATTTATAGTTCACAATGGCTACTCTTACAATATGATTAACAATAAGATACTTAATTATATACCTTCATTTTGAATAATAGGATGGGTGGTCCCCAAGGGAAAGTAATAGGTGGGGAAACTCTTTCTTGAGCTAAGTCAAGATTGATAGCTACCATCCAATACAACACTTAAGAAATATGTGTGTTAACCAATGCTTTATCTATAATTCACAATCTGGAGCTACTCTCTAACTTCTTGGAAATGACATCTAAGTACTCATGCACTACATCAATATTCTTTAAGCTAGTTTTACCATAATGGACAATGGTTATAGTTTCTAGGTATGACCTACGCCATTTCTCCATCATAGGTTGAGTTTTAATTGTGGAGATAGCAATGTTATGATTGTAGGCCTTTCTTCCAAGAATAACAAGAACATGAGAATTGGGCATGGTGACGATATTTCATTTTTTATCAACAATTATGAGTTTTACATAGACAATCCATCTCAATAATTAGTTCAAAATCTTCCATGTCAAGAAATATAAACTCAAACTCTAGATAATTGTCATCTTAATAGCCAGGGAACATTTCAATAACATGGTATGAGGCATGCATCCTCCCAATAGGAGTAGTCATTAAGGATGTAATAAACTCACTTGATTACAAAATGAGCATAGAGACTAGACTTCTAGACTTGAAAATATGGTTAGATCTATAATCAAATAGAGCACTCACAAAGTGATCATAGAGGTATACCATACTAATAACAAAAATAAATTGTACAAGGTTTAGCAAATTTTATACATGATATTGCATTGTGAATGTAGACTAGAAACAAAAAAATACCTTCTATTAGGCAGTTCCCCCTGGCATTTGCATCCACTGCATTAAGAGCAAAGGTATAGGCTATGTGGAAGGTTGTATGTTTGGATGATGATACCAAGGAACATATAATAATGTCAATCCCATCTAGGAACCGATGTACCATGTTTTCTCTAGTAGATCCCTTAACATGACGTTCAAGGAGATGGAATTCCTCCCAATGTTGTCTACATATAGATTTCCCTAGGTGAGGCTATAAAATCATTTATGCTTTTCTTTCCCTCAAATATGGGCATATAGAGGTTGGTGAAAATGGGTTTACATCCTTCTAGTTTGGAGACCAAATCATTGTGAATGGAGATAAATTTCCCAACCCCTTAAATTGGTAGGTGGCAAAGGTTACTTAGGATATCTAAGAACCTTGAAGATACTTCCATCGATATTAACCATGCATCAAATTTCACAATAAAATCCCTGACATCCTCAACATAAACACTCTCAAGATTGAACCTAAAAAAAGTTTAGACAACAATGGGATATTGGTTTGTGATGTTGGTTGTGACAACCCCTAGTAAGATTGATGTTTTATACACAACTTGTTTGTGCATAGCATCCAAAAGGACACACCTTCATTCCTCCTGATATTCCATGACAATGGTCTTATTGGTAAGAGTTTCTATGTTAGTCTCAATTTTATCCTCTCCCCTTTCCATTGACAGTTTCCTTAGTGGTTGAGACATAAGTACCCTTTTTATTTACACCAATCTTCTAAGGCATCCAGAAGAGTTGCAGGGTATAAATTGCTTGTCGTAATTGGTGGAGTCAGAGAATGAAGATACTAATATCAATCCATTTTCATGAATTAGGTCACGTTTGAGTTATATCCCATCTTAAGCTACCCATAATATATCAAGTAATCATATATTAATAGGAGTAAGATAGATCGTAAAAGAGTCAGATGGCATTGTTGATCTAAAGAGTAAAGCTTTGTAAATGTTCGAATGTAGCATCTCTTATTCATGATCTCAAATCTTATTGTTGTATCTGACCAGCTTGGTGAGTGTTTCTTGCACGACTAGTGTTTGACCAGGGCTATTGCCCATACATCACTATCTTGGTATTGATGCACATACTACACAGTTAGGAGTGTAAATGGTGTGGGTACAATGCAAGTTTGGCCATACTCATACCAATACCCATCCAATTAAAGCGGGTCTGATTCTAGACCCACAAAAAAATTCTAGACATGCATTGTACCCATATCTACAATACTCATAGATATGTGGGTATGTAAACCTCATATTATCTATGTTGGATTGATTACAATATGTTCTTTATATTAATGAAACAAGATATTGTTATGTATAAGATATAAATATGATATAATTATATTAACTAATGCAATACTCTATAGATTTAAGATTAGTTGAGATAATTGTTTATATATTTATAGTCTTCGTTGTAGTGTTTGAGTTATGTAGTGTATTGTGTTACTTATTTGATTTTAAGTTTATGTTGTTTTGATTAATATTGTAATTGAAATAGTTAGTTATCAATTAGATGACCAACATCAATTTTTTTTAAAATAAAGTAATGAGTAATCTCAACTATTGTATTGGCTAGATTAGTAAAGTATGATATTGATAGACTATTTAAATATCTATTTATATATAAGAGGTATATAGGTCTAGTGGGTCTGGATCCAAGCATACCCATCATTAGAACCATTTAAATATGATTCTATGGGCACAACAACTTTTCCCTAGTCTTTAGGATTGCCGCCTTGAGCAACCTCATGTCCTGACACACAAGCATGTCCACCTTCTGCACCAAACTTAGCTTCTTCTTCTTCTTGCATCGATCATGTATTTGTGATGCTATTGAGGTCAGTTTAAGTGCAAATAACTTATTTAAGTCTTAGATAAAAGAGATAGGATATGTGGAGGCAGCAAGCACAACAAACACAACAAAAAAATTCCACGTGTCCTACATGCAAATTTTGTCGACAACATCACATTCAGAAGGAGACTGACATCCTCTTTGTGTGGTGGTGTGCCTCGCTCCTCGCTGCATAGACGATTCTCGTCAACGTCCTTCAAACGTAGTGTCTCAACATCTATGTGTCTAGTAATCCACATGGATAGACTAGAACTCTTTGTTGTGTTGTCTGAGCTGGTAGGAAAGGAGCAGCCTTCACTTGATGATGTGCTAGCATTGTGGTCACTTTACTTCTCTCTCTCTCTCTCTCTCTCAAGGATGATGACGACTAGGATTCACGTACCAGTGTGTGTCCAAAATCCAGTCACCATGCCCTTATAAATATGAGAGGAAAGGAAGCATGTTTTTCCAAAACCCTGGAATGGAAATGTTGCGGCTACATATAAAGAGGGGCACTCATGGACTACCAAATAGGCAATTATGATATTTTGAAATCAAGTTATTAATTAATTAAATAATTAATTATAGTAATCAATTAACTAATTTTCAGTCATCCGAGTCTATCTAATCACTCGGGGTTAGCCGATAGATTTATCATATAACTCAACAATTTCAATCCAATTAATTGGATTAAAGATTTTAACCAATTAACTTAGGTTATCTTCCATGTTATTCTAGTTGATTACCTAAATGTCTTATTTATCAATTTGACTCAGAACATTTTCAATCAGGTTCACAATAATACTCCTATTCCAAAACATCCTATATGTGTGACCTTGTAGAATCCAAATTACATTGGCATTAAGTTTGCAAGCAATGATTGATATCTAGCAAGACTTCATTTCTACCCAAGTAATTGGAGAAGTTGGATAACAACTTATCCTAGTATTGTGACCAGTGTTACAGTGATTATATAATCACTTTGTCTCTAATATCCAGATTGAATGTGAGTCATGGAAACTTCATCCTCTTAATGTTCAATATTTGTTCCTAGATCTAGAGTAGACGATTTGAGATACACATGAGCTCAATATCATATATTGACTCAAATGATCATGACCATGCATTTCATAGTCCTACTTATCAAATGGCAAGATATCACTCCAATGGGAGGGCCAAATTCCATCTATGTCACTCACAACCATTCACATGTGTCACAACACAGAGCACCACTTATATAACAACCCTTTTTCAATGTCACGTTGAGTAGTGTCAAAATATATTGAACACCATGCATTCATTGTTGTGGCTTTAGGTCTAAGGATCCCAATCACCACTGTCACATTGATATGTGATTCTGACTATCATTATTGGGTTCCAAGTATCACACTCAAAGTGGGTCTGTTCAATACACTTGTTCATAACAAGTACCCATGTGTTGTATTTGATATCCAATATCATGACTAATGAGATGTAGTCATTAATAAACACACATACTGGTCTTAATGTATTATTATTGTCCTAATTTCCACAATAATATTTGACCAGGGACCTAGACAGGAATGAATACTCTTAACAAACACATGATCGCATGTTCATGTCCTCAATTTAAATTCACATGTCATTGAGTCATACATTCTTAGGACATTATTACATTTATTCATTATCTCATATTGAAATAAACATAATAATCAGAAATGCCTTTATTAATAATCAAAGCAATTACAAGAAGAGCCATTACAATCATCATATGATTGGCTCTCAGGGCATATCACTAAAAAAAGTAGATTATCATAGGGTCCACTTAGGGAAAATTGGGCCTGATTTAGTTCATGTTAGGTTTTCTTCGATGAAATTAGGTATGTGTTTGCTACATTTAAGCCTAATTTACAAAATTTTTTTTTGTTCAATTAGACCAGTTTAGGGTAAAGTGGGGAAATTAAATTCTAATATTGTCTAGTTCAGAATAGATCATGGAAGTTAAGTTGCATACATGTCTGATTTTGATAAAGGCTCATGTGTAGGGATTCCTAACATTTTTTAGGCTCTGAAGTAGGCCCTAAAGTCTGGGTTCCTAGGCCCTAGGTAGACGTACAAGAACTTTGGGAAATATAGATTGTGAGCGATTTTGCTCCATATTGGGTTAATTGAGGTCTGAATTGGGTCAAGATTATTTACGGCTAAGTATGGTTGGTACATGTTTGATTCGGTTGGGAACAACCCACATTAGGTTTGGTGTGGTCGAATAGGTTTAACACAGGTTAAACTCAAGCAAGTTAGATCTGATTAAATCATTTCATTTAGATAACTGGAGGAGTGATCACATTAAAGGAACACTAATGTCAACATACATATATATATATATATATATATATATATATATATATTCCAACAAGAGATTGTGTGGTTTGAGAAATATGATGGTCCTCAAAGAAAAAATATGCATCTCAAATCAATTAATATATTTTTGCATATTACTATTTTATATTTTTTTCAGTTGTATCTTAAAACTTTAGCTATAACATGAAAGTATCATGACACAATGTATTCTATTTGAAAAACAAACAAAATATTTTCTTCCTTGTCATCCTAATACTTGTCTACATACAAAGAACACTATTTTCATATATGTTTTTTATGTTCTTGTCATACAATTTTGATTGAGATGTATTTGTGGACTATTTTCACATAACATTTCACTTCCAATTTTATTTAGTATATCTATTATTTTTATTTTGATAACTAATGTGTTTCACATGTGTAACACATGCAATTTGTTAGTATTTAAAATATCAGACACTTATTTTATTATACTTGGACAAGTTTTAAATTAATATACTATGTATAAAAAAATGTCTCGATAAACTTTGGGGGAATAGGTTGTTGGTGCAATGAGTTTTCATCAATACATTATGAATGGAAACATTTGGAACCTTATCTAGATCGTCACTTTGGTATCAAGTTGAAGAGTCACACCATGAAGCTTTGAGAGAGGAATATTGAGAAAAGACTGAGATAATATCAGACAACCTGTTTGGTTTTATGCTAGGAAGATCAACATTTGATGTTATTTTTTGATAAGGAGGCTTATAGAGAAGTACACAGACAAAAAAGATCTTCATATGGTGTTTATTGATATGGAAAAGTCCTATGCTCGAGTACCCAGGGAAGTGTTATGGAGGGTTTTGCATAAAAATGGTGTGCCTATCCAATACATTGACGTAATTAAAGACATGTATGAGGGCTCAACTGTAAGTGTTAAGACTCATTGAGGAGAGACACTGTGAGAACTCATTACACTAAAAGAGATTACTCAAAACATAAATCACAATCGATCACTAATTAATCACATACCCAAAATATGGGTAAATTAAAACTGATTTCAACGTCCGCACCTGCTCAAAACATTTACATAAGAGCCCAACATCTTTCTTTTATCCATACTATGCCAAGAATTTGATAGAAATTGTTCTATCACCTTAGCCACAACATATATACATATGATAACAATATTCGTATAAGCCACACAAACAAGCATTAATATGCTGACAAAAGTCTGATTCATTTGAAATACCATATACAAACTTATCCTACCCGGACCTGAGAATACAGGGATGACTCTAGGACACACTAGACATCTAATCAACTTTCTCAAGGATTCATTATTGTAGTTCCTCTTTACTTCCACGGTTTTGTTGCTGTCACTTCTAATTACCTAAAAAATGTGGCAAACCACAAGGGTGAGACCCATGTCCCAATAATAGATATAACATCCAACAACGTTTATTGATTACAACATTTTTAAGTAATTAATCAGTTAAGCAGTTTAATCAGATTTAAAAAATAAGCTCAACAGTACTGGTGATTAACAAAATACATAAAGGAGCCAATAATAACTATCATCATTAGCCAGACTATCATCCTTTATCTTGTTGACAATATAAGCAATTCAATAGCATATGCATATCTAGCATCATGAGCAAGTCTAGTAACATAGTATAGATAACAACATGAGCATGTCTAATTGGTTGAACATATCAACATCATAAGAAGAGCTAACAACATAAACACAACTATCTGGATAAGCATGATTAGAAATATATGCATCTCTAGTTACAAAGGCATGGCCAACATGCTAAACATAACTAACAACATTAGATAGCTAGCATCATGATTATAATCAGCAGTAGCAGTATAGTTATCAACACAAGCATAGCTACTATATGTGTGCATCTACAATCTTAAGCATATCCACAACCTAAGTATATCTACTATCTCTTAATTGCACTAAGCATCGATTTTATGTAAAGATAACAAACAAGGGTTATCATCCAACGTGAAACATCGTGTATAACCCTAAACAAATATGCTATACGGCTGTATTACATCTTTTATTACACCTTGGGGAATTTGAATTGTACCATTCAAAGTCCAACTGACCCCTATGAAGGGCTATTTGGTTCTATATAAGATCTAGGAGTGTCGGTATCCTAAGATCTCTTCCCCTCGATCAGTACGAGAAAAAAGGCAGTGACATATCCGTCAAAGCTGCCACCACAGTGACATATAGTCTTGTAACTAGCCCACCATGGTACAGGTCATGGCGCTAGCATCTAGGGTATTCAAAACCAATCACTGAGGTACAACCGCAGTTGTCCTCTAATCACATCATGTTATAATCAATGAGACACGACCGCAACCATTCTCAATCACATCAGATGTATGAGGCATGACCATAGCCATCCTCCACAATATGCATTGTGGATGACAAGGATATATCCTCAACCAGCCACCCTCACATACTCAACAGTATGCGCTCCGAGTTTCCCTTAGGAATACTCGTTTCATCATCCAGCAAGTTCTGACACTGAAGATGGCTCTACGGTACAGGGCACTACATGATTAGATTTGCACTTGATTAGTTATGTTAATTGGGTGAATTAAGGCTGCATCAAACAAGTGGAAATACAAACCCGAATTCACTTCTACCAAGCATATAAACATCACAACTTTTAAAATATATAAAATGTGTGAAACATAATTTCTCATCTCATCATCACATGGTACTATTCACTTGCCATTCATGATACCACACTAGTCATCATACTATCACAAGATATAAATCCTTTTCACAATATCACAGGGTATCAACCCTTATCAACACAAGAGGATTACACCTCATTCAGGGCTCAACCATGCCCAAAGGTCATTAATTCCATCATACCATTCCCTACAAGATCATCATTATCTTTGCATGCCTTATAACAAGGCTCAACAACATCACTTACATATAATACACTGGATCAACACAATATTGCATTAATGAGCTAGGAGATATTCATAAACAATAATAGCAGGGTTATATTAACAATAAGAACATTCTTTTATTACATCAACATGCAAGGAATATAGATATGATTAACACTCATCATATTGATAATGTACATGTTTAGCATAAGAAAGTATCAACCATGTGGCTATGATAACCACCAATAAACACATTAAGGTTATGATCATGTTAAGGAGTTTATTCCACCATCATTCCATCATATAAGAATGTTAAACATGAATACTCATCTTTATCTATTTGCATTAGAGTTAGGTTCAACATGATAAATTATATCAATGTTACTAATCAACACTTATACCCAAACCCTAACTCACGACATCCCCATTGTATGATGTATGCATAAGGTGAAGCATCACCATCACATTCCATACTATTCTCAAGTATGAACCCACACATAAATCAAGGTGTAACCATCAGGTTATAGCATACTAGGGTTTCAACAACAGTAACAGAGTACTCCATGATTCTATTAGTCATTCAAGGACTATTCATACCCAATTACCATCATTTAGTTATATTAAATCTAGGTATAACAAGCTATACCTCATTAGGGTTAATTATCAACACAATATGATTATCATCCCTTCTATTCATATGAGTTAATAGGTAAGACTACCTTATTAAGGGTAACCCTCCATTTTCTCCATCATCATTCAACCCATATCACTATACCACAATGCCACCCAGAACCATTGGATGTTTAAAAGGTAAGACCATTGGTTGTTTACATAAGTAAGCACCTTGGATCAATTATAGTGTAGGCCCGACCATTGCATCAAGTAACCCAAGAAACCATTGGTCTAAGGCTTAATTGATGCTAAACCTATAATTCTTTACTCACCATAGGTTGTAGAGACCTGATCTACCATCATTAGTTACCATTAAGTCACCATAGGTTGTTAGATAAACACAATATTCATTAATTAACATCAAATATTAAGCTAATGTCATCATTGATTGATAACATCAGTAAGGTACTTAATGGTTGATCATTAAACTTCTAATTGATCCAAAACCTGACCTAAGGGGGTGACCATAGGTTGTCACCATCATATGACACCTTTGATCCCTACCATCAGTTGTCATGAAGACAACACCATAGGGTTGTTGCACTGGTACCATCACCGGGTCATGGGTTTATAGAAGAAATTAGCTTTAAACCCTAAAATTGACCATTGGTTGATAGGTGCTTAGCACCATAGGTTGTCAAACCAACCTGATATAAGTCATATTATACCTTAGGAATAACATACACATGATCACAGGTTCATATAGAACTGAAATCAGAATAGGGAACATTATAAAAATCGAAATCCAAGTCAAGCATAGCTTTTTAGTGCATGGATCATCATTTTCAAGCAAGAACATGAGCTAGCAAGCTTATGGTAAGCAATAAACGTGGATCAAGTTATAAAACTTGCCTCTAATTAGAAGATGAACTCCCAAATAGAAGAAAACACAAGAAGGTAGGGTAGAAAATCCAAGAATAAGTTGTGAACTCATCCATCTAGCACCTTTCTTCATCAAATGAGCAAACCCTAAGCATAAGGAGCAAGAAAGGTAGAATTTTAGAGCTTTAGAGCAATTTCTATCATGTAACAGCAAGGTTCCGACCTAGAGGAAGGTCTAACTAAGGATAAGAGAAAGAGAAATGGAGAAGGAAGGAAGAAAACAACTTTCCTTGGTCAAAATCCCTAGAAGATGACCTTAGAAACCCTAGGTAGGGCTAGATGGAGCTCTAGGAGACCTTCTTCTCCAAAAAGAGGTTGTGTTCTACCTTAGAGAACTTGGTTCCATAGAAAAATAGACTGGAGTCGTTTCTCCAGGTTATAGGAAAGAGAAATCAAGCAAATTTTCGTACTTGGGCAAGGAAGAGGTAAATATAGCCCATGGATAAGGATGGAAGCAAGCATGAGGTGTAAAAGTAGCTTCCCCATGTGTATATGGCCTTAAACTATTAAGAATATACAAGCACACACACACAACCAGCTCCCCCACCGTCCATATAGACCTAATTTTATTTCCTTTGTCGAATTTCCAAGCCAGTTAAATAATTCATTAGTTGATAGCTACTAAACATAGCTCATTCGTGAAGGGGTAAACCCTAAAATACCCTTGAGGAAAACACCTTCAAAACAAGGTTTAAATAGGCACCCCATGGCTCAAAAAGCTCAGGAATGATGATATAATATTCAAGGAACATTATACAATTGATAAATTGCAAATAAAACCTCTCGATTGGGTAAATTGTAGAAAAGTCCAAAATGTGCATAAAATTGCATAACTTACTCAAACAGTGTCCAAATTGGACCAAATTTGAAACTTAAGCATGTATTATGATTTCAAAGCATATCACAAGGTTATATTAGGTTTATAAGAATTCAATTATGATAATTAAGCTTATTCAACTCATTAAGTAAGTTTAGGGGCCTTACAACTATAAACCCCTAATAGTGATTTTGCCCCCGAAATCCAAGGTAAACAAAGATGGGTAATTCCTTTGAACGTAATCCTATTACCCTCACATGGTTACTTGCATATCATGGTAATGTCACATAATTCATACATATGTCATCTTGGGTCAGCACAAAACCCCCCACATAAGAAGACATTTGCAAATATGGAACATAGAAACTTGTTGTGCCACCTATACAAATCTAATAGTAACTTTCAACTTTAAATTCTAGATATTATCCTGAAATTATATCTATTGTATCAACATATTACTCAAAAGTCACAATCGCTGGCTCTTATCAAACATAGAACATTATGTATCTCTTATCATATGTAACTTATGTCATCTATTCTAACTCTTATGCATTGATATTTGATCCTAGGTTTATCTTAAAGGAACACAGTAGCACATGTCTACTAATCAACAAACCATATATCCTTGATAGTGGTCTTGCCCAGGTATCACTGAACCATACACAACATTATAGAATCACTTTTGTTTTTCCTTCCAAACAACATTTAGAGGGTCATCATCAAATCTCTCTCCCTCTCTTTTAGGGGGAGGAATACTTGATATGTTCATTTAGTAAACATCTCCAACCTTCACATACTTCCCATATTGTTGATACATCTTGGATACTAGGATTCATTACCTTGGTATCCACCTCTCGTGCTATAAGGAACTCACATCCTTATCTCATCTACTTTTACCAACATAAAAAATCTCAAGACATATAAGAGGAGTCCTCCTAATTATTGGAAGGCTTAAAAGTAAAATCATCACAAACTTTATGATCTTGGAACCATAGTCCAAGCAACCTTGTGCTATAATAAGCTATCCACCCTCATGTTTGCAGCGAATCCACACGTATCAAGTGGCAATGATCCACTTGAAATATGTGCCCTAGAAAGGAAAGACACAAAGGGAAACACACTTCCCACATCATCGCAACATAGTCCAAGGGTCACTAGCAAAAAGGTAAGCAATTCTATTTTCATTATGCAAGTTACAACTTCTTGTGTATCGTTTTACCTTTTCATTTTGGGTTCCTTACCATTAGAATAGGAATCATCATGATTAACATATCTCATTACTCCTTCCTTGATGACTATTTATCACACTTGGGTATGTTCTCTTATTTTATTATGTTTTTCAACCACTTATCAATAGGTAAAACATCATATTCCACATTATCTTCATTAAAACATGGATCATCTGCCTTATATTCTTTCACAGGATATGATGATTTTACAGTAACACTTTCTTACACACATAGGTTGGTCTGAGATCAACTTAGGTTCCACCTTATTCCTTTATCATTGTTCCCATTTATCTTCTCAATTTGTACTTGTTATAGGAGTTCTTTCCATGTTATGTGGATTTCATACCTTGATTCACTTTGTAAGCATAGCCTTATCTGTCTTTTACTTTATTATCTTCTTGAATCACATCTTCAAGAACTCCTCTTTTTCTAATTTGTATTCGGATTTAGATTTCATGGTGTTGTATATTTCTCTTATAGTTACCAAACATTCAAGTTTTGATAGATTATGATGCAATTCTCATCTTCTTTAAGGTAGGATTGAGATATTAATACATGATTTCTTATTCATTATACTCTTTAGATTGTCTCAAAATGACTACTTGATCATAGTAATCAGAAAGATAACAACCTAAGAGTTTCATACTTACCTTTCTTCAACAATTGAATACCTGGCCAGGGCACCCAAATACTGAGATTAGGCAGTATGCACCATATTTTTATGTCATATTCCCAATTTTGACATCATCCTAGTCCTAAGTCCTAGTGCCCCTATAGACTCAGTGAACCTAAACCTCTGATACCAACTTGTGAGAACCCGTTACACTAAACGAGATTACTCAAAACATAAAGTGCAATCGATCACTAATTAATCACATACCCAAAAATATGGGTAAATTAAAACCAATTTCAACGTCAGCACCCGCTCAGAACATTTACATAAGAGCCCAACATCTTTCTTTTATCCATCCTATGCCAAGAATTTGATACAAATTGTACTATCACCTAAGCCACAACATATATACACATGAGAACAATATTCATATATGCCACACAAACAATCATTAATATACTGACAAAAGTCTGATTCGTTTGAAACACCATATACAAATTTTTCTTGCCCGGACTTGATAGTACATGGATGACTCTAGGACACACTAGACATCTAATCAACTTTCTCAAGGATTCATTATTGTAGTTCCTCTTTACTTCCACGGTTCTGTTGTCGTCACTTCCAATTACCTAAAAAAATGTGGTGAACCACAAGGGTGAGACCCATGTCCCAACAAGAGATATAACCTCCAACATCATTTATTGATTACAACATTTTTAAGTAATTAAACAGTTAAGCAGTTTAATCAGATTTAACAAATAATCTCATCAGTATTGATGATTAACAAAATACATAAAGGAGCAGATAATAACTATCATCATTAGCCAGACTATCATCCTTTATCTTGTTGACAATATAAGCAATTCAATAGCATATGCATATCTAGCATCATGAGCAAGTCTAGTAACATAGCATAACTAACAACATGAGCATGTCTAATTGGTTGAACATATCAACATCATAAGAAGACCTAACAACATAAGCACAACTATCTAGATAAGCATGATTAGAAGTATATGCATCTCTAGTTACAAAGGCATGGCTAACATGCTAAACATAACTAACAACATGAGATAGCTAGCATCATGATTATAATCAGCAGTAGCAGTATAGTTATCAATACAAGCATAGCTACTGTATGTACGCATCTACAATCTTAAGCATATCTATAACCTAAGTATATCTACTATCTCTTAATTGCACTAAGCATCATCTTTATGTAAAGATAACAAACAAGGGTTATCATCCAATGTGAAATGTTGTGTATAACCCTAAACAAATATGCTACATGGTTGTATTACATCTTTTATTACGCCCTGGGGAATTTGAATCATACCATTCAAAGAAGAACCGACCCATGCAAAGGGATATTTGGTTCCGTACAAGATCTAGGAGTGTCGGTATCCTAAGATCTCTTCCCCTCGGTTAGTACGATGAAAAAGGCAGTGACATATCATTCAAAGCTGCCACCACAGTGACATATAGTCCTGTAACTAGCCCACCTTGGTACAGGTCATGATGCTAGCATCTAGGGTATTCAAACCCAATCACTGAGGTACAACCGCAGTTGTCCTCTAATCACATCATGTTATAATCACTGAGACACGACCGCAGCCGTTCTCAATCACATCAGATATATGAGGCATGACCATATTCATCCTCCACAATTTGCATTGTGGATGACAAGGATATATCCTCAACCTGCCACCCCACATACTCAACAGTATACACTTTGAGTTTCCCTTAGGAGTACTCATTTCACCATCCAACAAGTTCTGACACTGAAGATTGCTCTACGGCACAGCGCACTACATGATTAGATTTGCACTTGATTAGTTATGCCAATTGGGTGAATTAAGGCTGCATCAAACAAGTGGACATACAAACCTTAATTCACTTCTACCAAGCATATAAAAATCACAACTTTTAAAAGATATAAAATGTGTGAAACATAATTACTCATCTCATCATCACATGGTACTATTCACTTGCCATTCATGAGACCACATTAGTCATCGTACTATCACAAGATAGAAATCCTTTTCACAATATCACAGGGTATCAACCCTTATCAACATAAGAGGATTACACCTCATTCAGGGCTCAACCATGCCCAAATGTCATTAAGACCATCATACCATTCCCTGCAAGATCATAATTATCTTTGTGTGCCTTATAATAAGGCTCAACAACATCACTTACATATAATACACCAGATCAACACAATATTGCATTAATGAGCTAGGAGATTTTCATAAACAATCATAGCAGGGTTATATTAACATTAAGAACACTCCTTTATTACATCAGCATGCAAGGAATCTAGATATGATTAACACTCATCATATTCATAATGCACATGTTTAGCATAAGATAGTATCAACCATGTGGCTATGATAACCACCAATTAACACATTAAGGTTATGATCATGTTAAGGAGGTTATTCCACCATCATTCCATCATATAAGAATGTTAAACATGAATACTCATATTTATCTATTTGCATTAGATTTAGGTTCAACATGATAAATTATATCAATGTTACTAATCAACACTTATACCCAAACCCTAACTCACAACATCCCCATTGGATCATGGATGCATAAGGTGAAGCATCACCATCACATTCCATACTATTCTCAAGTATGAACCCACACAGAAATCAAGGTGTAACCATCAGGTTATGGCATACTAGGGTTTCAACAACAGTAACAGAGTACTCCATAATTGTATTAGTCATTCAAGGACTATTCATACCCAAATACCATCATTTAGTTATATTATAGCTCGGTATAACAAGCTATAACTCATTAGGGTTACATATCAACACAATATGGTTATCATCCTTTCTATTCATATGAGTCAATAGGTAAGACTACCTTATTAATGGTAACCCTCCATTTGTTCTGTCATCATTCAACACATATCACTATACCATAATGTCACCCAGAATCATTGGATGTTTAAAAGGTAAGACCATTGATTGTTTAGATAAGTAAACACCTTGGATAAACCACATATGAAGTCCTTGATTTGTGATCTAGAAAGAGTCACCATATAAACCTAGACATCCCTTGATTAACAACACAAAAAGTTCCATTGATAGTAGGGTAAAACCCACAATCGACTGTTCATTTAAAACAAGCCATCCATTGTCAACAAGTAAGCTCCTTAAGTTGATCATATAAATAAAACCATCTAAATCACATTATTAGGACCAACATATTACATTAGCCATCATTCCACTTTATTGGATGAATAAACAGTAGATCTTGAACATTGGGTCAAGTTCATATGTTAAAACCATCAATTACAGTATAGGTCTGATCATTGCATCAAGTGACCCAAGAAACCATTGGTCTAATGCTTAATTGATGCTACAACAACAATACTTAACTCACCATAGGTTGTAGAAACCTGATCCACCATCATTAGTGACCATTAAGTCACCATAGATTGTTAGATCAACATGATATTCATTAATTAGCATCAAATATTAAGCTAATGTCATCATTGATTGATAACATCAGTAGGGTACTTAATGGTTGATCATTAAACTTCTAATTGATCCAAAACCTGACCTAAGGGGGTGACCATAGGTTGTCACCATTATATGATGCCTTTGATCCCAACCATCAGTTGTCATGAAGACAACACCATAGGGTTGTTTCAATGGTACCATCATCAGGTAATGGGTTTATAGAAGAAATCAGCTTTAAACCCTAAAATTGACCATTGGTTGATAGGTGTTTAGGACCATAGGTTGTCAAACCAACCTGATACAAGTCATATTATACCTTAGGAATAATTTAAACATGATCAAAGGTTCATATAGAACTGAAATCAGAATAGGGAACATTATAAAAATCGAAATCCAAGTCAAGCATAGTTTTTAGTGCATGGATCATCATTTTCCAGCAAGAACATGAGCTAGCAAGCTTATGGTAAGCAATAAACGTGGAGCAAATTATAAAACTTGACTCTAATTAGAAGATAAACTCCCAAACATAATAAAAAACGAGCAGGTAGGGTATAAAATCCAAGAATAAGCTGTAAACTCATCCATCTAGCACCTTTCTTCATCAAATGAGCAAACCCTAAGCATAAGGAGCAAGAAAGGTAGGATTTTAGAGTTTTAGAGCAATTTCTACCATGGAACAGAAAGGTTCCGACCTAGAGGAAGGTCTAACGAAGGAGAAGAGAAAGAGAAATGGAGAAGGAAGGAAGAAAACAACTTTCCTTGGTCAAAATCCCTAGAAGATGACCTTAGAAACCCTAGGTAGGGCTAGATGGAGCTCTAGGAGACCTTCTTCTCCAAAAAGAGGTTGTCTTCTACCTTAGAGAACTTGGTTCCACAGGAAAAGTAGACTGGATTCGTTGCTCCAGGTTATAGGAAAGAGAAAGCAAGCAAAGTTTCGTACTTGGGCAAGGAAGAGGTTAATATAGCCCATGGATAAGGATGGAAGCAAGCATGAGGTGTAAAAGTAGCTTCCCCATGTGTCTATGGCCTTAAACTATTAAGAACGTACAAGCACACACAAAATAAACGCTCTCTCCATCCATAAAGACCTGATTATCTTTCCTTTGTCGAATTTGCAAGCCAATCAAATAATTTATTAGTTGATAGCTACTAAAGGTAGCTCATCCGTGAAGGGGTAAACCCTAAATTGCCCTTGAGGAAAACACCTTCAAACCAAGGTTTAAATAGGCGCCCCATGGCTCAAAAAGCTAAAGAATGATGAGAGAATATTCAAGGAATATTATGCAATTGATAAATTGCAAAGAAAATCTCTCAATTGGGTAAATTATAGAAAAGTCCAAAATGTGCATAAAATTGCATAACTTACTCAAACAGTGTCCAAATTGGACCAAATTTGAAAATTAAGCTTGTCTTATGATTTCAAAGCATATAAAAAGGTTATATTAGGGTTATAATAATTAAATTATGATAATTAAGCTTATTCAACTAATTAAGTAAGTTTAGGGGCCTTACCGACACAAACTTTTCCTACCACCATTGGGGTATATCAAGGATCGACACTCAGCCCTTATCTATTTGTTCTTGTTATGGATGAGTTAAAAAAGCATGTTCAAGATAATATACCTTGGTGTATCTTATATGTTGATGATATTGTGTTAATTGATGAAAGAAAATTAATATTGAATGATAAAGTTGAACTTTGAAGAAATGGATTAGAATCTAATGGATTTATGATCAGTAGAAGAAAAACTAAATATATGCATTGCAATTTTAGCCAATCTAGAATTGTGAATGGTGACGTCAATATAGATGGAATGGATGTACCAATATGTGATAGGTTTAGTTATATGGGATCTAATATTGAAAGGGAGGGTGGGGTTTGTTAGAATTATTAGTCATGTGGTCATATATGGGTCAAAGTTTGTAGACCCATATGGAATCTAGTCTAGTCAAGTCTAGTTATATCTAGAATTTCTAGAGTCATGAGTCATGTGCACATTCTCCTATATAAAGGAGAGTGGTCTCTTTTGTATAATATAACACAATTATGTGAATACCTCTATTTTTTCAGTTAACATGGTATTAAAGCCTTCTTTCCCAGGACCCTAACCCTAGAGAGAAAGCAATGAGTGTCCACTCGCAGACAACGACTATTGTCATGGATGACTTCCCTCAAGGCCATCTCCAACATCCTCTCAAAAGGGTGATCTTCAATGCCCTCTCTCTCTCTAAAGGGCCTTCATCATCTAGATTTCTACATCGTAAATCCAAATCTGACTAGCATCTTCATTGTCATTGTAGATCTAGATCCAAATCCAGATCTAGATCTTGCATCCTCGTGTATCCATCTTTCATATTTTGTCTTTCATCTTTCATTTTTCATCTTCCCCAAGCACAAGGTTCAGTCCCTCTAGATTCAAGATGTCGCCTTTCTTGTATCATCAGGATCAACAATCCCATGGTGGTCTCTTCCATGGTTGAAGTCATCTCCACATTCTATGTCATCTTCTTCTCTAAGGTGGAAGTCATCTCCACCATCCAGTCTATCATCCTCATAGTGGCTGAAGTCGTCTCCACCATCCAGACTATCGTCTCCATCATCATCATCATCATCCATGGTGGAAGTCATCCCCACCCGAATCATCATTTTCATCATCCAGATTGTCATCTTGGAGACTTACTTGTAGAGAGGAGTCATCCATGATGTTAAGGCTGGACATTTTTAACAATTTTCCAATAAATCTTCCCTGGTAGTGTGGAACATGGCGTGTTCCTCACTCTACATATTAAGTGTTTTCATCATGCAATACAAATTTTCATCATGTACGCAGGTCAGTCGTGTTGATATCTGACATGCCATGTTGACAAGAGGCAAGGTTACGCCTCCAAAGTCACATGACGTGTCCATCACAGACACACATCGACACACAGTGTTGTCCACATTTTATCATAAATACCTGGTCTTTGTACATGGCATAACCATCATCTAATACGTTGTGTCTCCGATAGTCAGTTCATACATCTTCACCATTAGGGTTTGGAACTCAATCAACAGTGGATACATCTTCAAAGTATGTGTCCCGGATTAGTTCTACATGCATCTTTAAAGCATAGATTAGAAACTCCCTAGCAAGAAAAAGATAACTTTTGTTGGATCCAAAAATTGTCAGAAAAATATCAAATTATTTCCTTCTTTGGTTCTTGTAATCTGATCACATGCTACATCAAATCAAGTTATCATTTCATCTATTCCAACTTCCTCACTAAACACATCACATCCTTCTCTAGTCAGTTTTTCCCTCTCGACCCCATGTCCCCTAATGTCATATGGAAATTTCTCTTTGTCTTTGTCCACCCCAACCACTTTTGTTGTCTCTTTGTGGTTGGTGTGCGGGGATATATAGAGATGAGAAGAGGAGGATGAGGATATGGGTTAACGCGCATATCTTAGAAGAGAAAGAGGAACAAGAACATTGTCTACATATGGAGTTTTGTGTACTAAACATGTAGACCCAATCTCACCATCCAGTCCAGGGCCGATGTCATCCATCCTCTCCATTCAGATTTTGAGTTGCCAAGCATTGATCTGTCACCCAAAATTCATCCTATTACACTGTCAACTAAAGAAGATGATACATTGGGCAGATATGTTTCTTCATCAGTCGTGTATTGATTATTCTACTCTAAAAATATTTTAGTCTTGGAGCATCTTGGATTGTATGCCCATTTCCTTGTGTGTTGGTTTGACACACCTGTCTCTTGAAAAAGATCATTCAGTCAGCTATGTCAACAATTGTTTCCTCCTTGTTCATTTGTGCCCTCTCAAGCACATTGATGTTCATACCCACATTGATATTGTTGGGAAATATGGCAACATAGGAGGTAGTGGAAACAAAAATCAACTTTCATTTTCCCCATGTACCAATGGATCACATCAATACTACGTAATGGGAAGGATGGTTTAACGAGGTCATACCAGGTGATAACACCAAATTTTGTGATGCTTTTGGCCCTTATTTCATTATCAAAACTGCCCTTTTTAACTATTTTCCTCTCTTTTTATATGTACTTTTGCAATAACAAGCCATGCTACGCTCTTAACTCAATATTTCCATCTTTTATAGAGTTTTCCTCCATTTTTGACTCATTTATCATCAATAAGGCCATCTCGGCCCACAAACATGCTCCACCTGCATCGCCTTCCAGCCGACCGATATGCTCACTGCCCGATAGGGTAGCACAACACATCGACGCACGACATGAGGATGCCGCGCAAGAAGGGACTAACGGACGATACGCCTATCTACCCGATAGGGAGCCGGGCCCGCCATGACAACTAAAGCTTGTCACGCGATACATGCCACCCACCGACAGGCACCGCTCGTCACGTTGACCGACAGCCGACATCTCTGTGTCGGGCGATACTGATATCGGCCGTCCACCGACTCCGTGATAATAAGAGCTGAGGAAGGACACGTGGCGCCCTGAGCACCATAACTTCCCCAACTGCTGCCCATAAATAGCAGCTATAGGAAGCCGAAAAGTCAAGTCGGAACCCTGCGCAAGTCACCTCAAGAAAGTTGCGAAGAGCTAGTGTATCGTGCCTCGGTGCTTGTGTCGGGCGATTCCAGGTGAGCACTTCCCCATCCCGAGAGGGAGGGAATGGTTCACTTAGGGTCGTCCCAGGCGCCACTGTAGGCCGATATCAACCGACAAGGGTCCCCACCATAAGTGACCGACACTAGAAGTAGAGCTCTAGCCCGACACGATACCGAACCCCGATACGCATCGCCCGTCACGGTGTGTCACCCGAGAGGGTGCCGCCCGACATTATCGTATCGGGCAAGGGTCCTCGCATGATACAATCTGCTCGTCATGGTGTGTCACCTGAGAGGGTGTGCTGCCCGACACGGTTGTATCGGGTAAGGCTCCTGCCCGGTATCAGGTTGGAGAGTCCACTGTAGCCTATCGTCCTTCTATATCAAGAAGGTGACATTTATCTTTATTATTTCATTCATTTACTTCATTTAATTATGCAATGTAATCATACCTTTATATGTTAATGGAATTAGAAGAGTTTAACTACCTGCTGCTTTATGTTTGGTACCTTTTGTTGGATGATTGCTATGTTTAACATCTGAACTCTAGCTTGTATGCTTGGATCGCGCTTCGATTAGCTACCGAATCGTGTTTTCCCATTGCAACATCCTCGAGAGAGGTGTTGTGGCTCTAGTGTTTGGTACGATTCTGGAGTACGAGAGTGCCCAGAATCGGAGTTGCTTTTGTAACCTTTCCACTCTAACTTAAGCCCAGCAACCTCGAGAGGGGTGTTGATGCTTAGTTAGAGGTACCCACTTCAAGAGGAGGGGTACATGACGTTTCTGCCGTCGCTTGTTTTACTGTAGTTTTCTCCTTCGTACCTTGCTTTAGCGCTAGTTTTATCTCTCTATTTCCGTTGCATAAAAATCCCTAAAAGTTGATAAATGCTTAAAACCATAATTTTTCCTTGTAGCTCCAGTTGGAGATAGATTTCTTTTGTTTTATCGACCTCATCTTTCTATTCCTTTGTGGAATTTTATCATCTCTTTACCCTTGCCGGAGTGTAGCTTGTTGATTCCGTGTTCTCAACACTACCACCATTGTCCCTGTGTTCGACCCTGTATATCTACTTCGACCCCGTAAACAAAGTTGCGGGGGCCTAGAAGGTTTCGGGTTATAAATGTAAAAGTCCGACTACTTCAAATCCGTCTCCAATTTTAGGACGCGCGATTTAGGCCGGTCAACTTTTTGGCGCCGTTGCCGGGGACAAGGCAAAATAGTACTGTTGACGAATCCAAATCCACTAACTACACTCTCGTGCCTCAAGTATAGAAATGAGCTTGACAACACTCTCTTTTGCTTTCTTTCTACCTTTTTGTTATTATTCTTTATTCTTTACCTGAAATGATTGATTCTTATTATTAATAACATGTTTTCTAACTTGATTATTACATGATGCTCAGGTACTCATAAGAAAGGCATTCTGTTCAACTGAGCACCGACACAATCCATCATGCCACCTCGCGTTGAGCCACCCCTTTCTGAAGGTGAACGTTAGGGGAGAGCTAGGCTTGATTCGCCTCCACCTGAGGTCAACGACCGATACGACAACAATGATCAACTTGAAGATCCATAAATGGATCAGTTCGAGGAAGACCACCGTCGTGACAGACGTCGCCACCACCAAAGGCACAGAAGAAATCACAACCATCAAGAATGACGCCAGGAAGGCAGTGACAGCGATGATTCAGATGAAGAAGATAAAACTCTGAGGGAGTTAGCCTCCACAAAGGCTAACAATTCCCGGTGCCCTATTATTATTCCGCGATTCAACACCACTAACTTCGAGCTCAAGCCAGTTGTAATCTCCATGATCCAAAATAAAAGCTTCAGGGGGAGCTCCAAGAGCGACAACCCCAATCATCACTTGGATGCTTTCAAGAATATCTGCGACACCATTAAGATGCGGTGTGTTCCCCAAGAGGTCATCTACTGTAAGGGCTTCATCTTCTCTTTGGAAGATAAGGCTCTATCGTGGTATCTGGGACTTCCCCACCAAGCTCTAAATGGATGGGGAGCACTAGAAGACACCTTTGTGAACAAGTTCTATCCAATTGAGAAGACAGTGAGGAACAGACAAAGGATAACTTCCTTCATGCAAAAGCCCAATGAGAACCTCCACGACGCCTGGGAGAGATACCAGGAATATCAGAGGGACTTCCCTCACCACAACTACAAGAAAGGTTTCTTAGTCACTACCTTCTATAATGGTTTAACCCCCGAGGAAAGAGTTTCACTGAATGCAGCAGCAGGAAGTGACTTCCTGGGAAAGAAGTTGAGCAAGTCCGAAAGGATCATCAAAAACATGTCTGAGCTGCAAGCCGGCACTAACTATGATAGATCTGACAGAGGGCAAGCTAAGAAGGTTAGTGAAGGACCTTCTTTTGAATCCAATGCTCTGGAGACAATTACTTCTCAAATCCAGAGGATAGCCATAGATGTAAAATAGCTTAAAGAATCTGGCGGAAAAGGGAAGAAGCAGGTTGAAAAGGTAATGAAGTGTGTAACATGTGGAGAAGGGGGACATGGGTAGATAGTTGCATCTACACTCGACCAGATGCATCAAGCGATTCTGAATCTGAGGCCGAAGAGACTGCGAATGTCTCTTTTGTAAATTTTAAAAGGCTGACACCCTGGTTTCAGCTACGGCAACAAGGATGCAGCTGAGAACTCACATCAGCTGCATAGCTCCTCTAAGCCACCCCAAGCATTCAAGAAGAGGGGAGGACCAAGTCAGTACACCAAAAATACCTCCTTCCCGAAAAACAAAGGAAATTTCCAGGGTCAAGTCAAGTATCAAGGATCAACCAAAGAGCAGGGGCAGGATAAGGTTTCTAGCCAATCAGATGTGGTTGGGCAACTGTTTGATTTTGTAAAAAGACAGGACACTATTAATAATCAGTTAGCGCAGAGTGCACTATCAAATTTGGGTGTTTTGAACTCGTTGTAGGTCCAAATGGCGGATATGCAGACGCATCAACGCCAGATTGATCAGCAGTTAGCTCAGATGGCCGAGTTAATAAAGAATCCTTCAGGCAAAATTCTGTCTAATACCGAAACGACAAAGAAGGCAGGGCAGTAATCGAGAGAAACAGTGATCGAGTTGCACGAGATGGATGATGCCAGAGGCTAAGGAGTAAAGAAGCTAGAAGACGTCAAGTTGGAGACGAAAACTACAGCGCTTCTCGGGAGGCAACCCAAGCTTTCTTTTCTTTTCTAGAATAGGATGCAATTTACTTTCCTGCAAAACAAACATTACAAACATTTGGACTGTAATAAGGCTCGAGTCAGCACATGCACCACGTGCGCTGACTCTTTTGTTTTATGGGCCACCGCTCTGTTTCATGGGCCGGAATGGGTAATACTATCTGAGGTCGGGATCTTAGCCTTGGCCAATGATGTTTTACTCATCGGTTGCTTTTTCCCCCACTTTGTTTTTAAGTTTTTCTTCTTGATTTTTGCTCTGAAGGGTCGTATCGGGCAGCAGCTCAATCGGCACGCTGAACGCGCCGATGTCGGGCGATGGTATCTCGGACATCACAAGGGTCGTGACGGATGGCATGCCTGGGCGGCGTACACTCGTATCGTGCAAGTGGAGTAATTACCCTTGTGTCGACGGATGGACTGCCCATCTTGGGAATGACTTACCCCAACGGCTGACGCACGCCCCGGAATTACCAGTTTTACCCCCGATTGGGATTGCTATATAAAGAACCGAGATATTACCGTGTCGGGCTACTGCCTTTAATGTTTTCACCTACCCGTATCGCGCTGTGATTTCCTGAGTTTGCTCCCGTGTCGCATAACGTTCTTCTGCTCTCATGTCGTGTGGAAGTTTAAGAAAACAACAAAGGTATAGCTCGACAGTCGTATCGTCCCAGCTTGCCCGACACGACCTTCCCATCACGCATAACTTATCAGACTAACGGCTTTAGTTGAGTTCCCTCGTATCGTCTGACACGTTTGTCGCGCAACTCGTCTTTGGCACGCTTTCCCGATATGCCATATCGGGCAATAATTGTGTCAGCCATCCTCGTGCTGCCTCGCTTGTTTTGTTGTCAGGCGACACGTTGCTTTTCTCTCAGGAAGACCCATGTCGGGCGACTAGCCTGACGCGCAATTATCGCCATATCATCTTGTTCTATGTCGCCTAAGAAGTGCTTTCGTCGTGATGGACGATACCCATATCACGTATCGGGTATGAGCATACATCTCTGAAAGCCTCGTGTCGCTCGATACAGTTGTGTGGGATCATATTTGTATCAGGTCAAATATTATCGTGCATTCATCTTCCCTTTTTAAACATTGGCACATTTAATTGACCAATGAATTTGTTTTATGTTAACAGAAATGGCTCGTACCAAGCAGAATATTGTCCGAGTTGACGAGCACAGCAGGAGAATCAACACCAAAGCCACAGCTGAAGCAACCACTGTTGGGCAGAAACGCCCGAATCCAGAAGCGACTGGGCCGTCAACAGTAGAAAAGAGAATGAGGACAGGAGAAGTGGCGGCTCCAACACCAATAGCAGTGGAAGAACCCCTGGATCACACACCAGGAAGGTTCATGCTGAGAGATGACGAGCACGGACGTCGTTATGCAGAGCTGGCGACCAAGCTCTACAGGCCGAGCAAGTTTTGCCACGAGTCTTCGTTCATTCAGCTGGGCATTTTTGAAAGATTGGAGAACATCCTCGCCGCGGTAGGACTGAGGAATATCTGCCTCAGCCGATCTGCCTCCTACACTGAACTCACGAAGGAGTTCATGTCGTCTCTCCGCCGAGTGAAGAATTCTGCTGCGGAAAAAGAAGAATACGGCGGAGTAGATAGACTACAAGTGCAGATGTACAACTCGGAGCATGCCATCTCTGAGAAGCTGCTGAACGAAATCTTCTCTTCCAGCGAGGAGGAGAAGAATATGATGAATAACGGTGAAATAATCACCGAAGGAGACGGGTTCAATCTCATGGAGCTCTAGAATAGGCTGACGGACGAGTCATCGTTTAAGCCGGGAAGCAAGGTGGCGGACGTGCACTCATGTTTTTGGAGAATAGTGCACAAACTAGTGGCGTGCTTGCTGTTCAGAAAGAATGAGTCCAGTAATATCTACACCGAAGAACTCCACGTCATGTGGCACATGATGGAGGAAAGAGTGATCAACCTCGGGCGGTTCTTGCTGAACAGGCTGCACCCAATAAAGGATGCCACCAAAGAATAATGTATGGGTGGCATCGTCAACCTGATCGCGGCTGGGCTCGAGTACCCAAAGGAGTCGCGCAACCTTTTGAGGACGAGGGACGATGAGTTGATCGATCTCAAATACCTAATGAGGGCCAACATCATAAAGAAGGAGGGAAGGTGCTATTTCTACAAGTTTGCAAGGACAAACACCCTCCTCCCGCTACCCCACTGTGCCACCTACGACGTAGAAAATCTGGTCTTCACTGCATCAGAGATAGAAGCTGTGGCGGTAGACTCAGCTTACGCCGCCACCACCAGAATTTAGGAAAGGGTGGCCGCGAGAGGAGAATCAATTCCTCTCGACCCAATGCATGAAAAAGCTTCAACAACCCACGCTGAGCCAGCCACACTTCCAGAGCCACCGATGACAACATTTGATAGAGTTGTCATCGCTCCTACTATACCAGCCACCACCACAACAACGATTGTGGTGGCTGAAGAAGAACCGGTGATCGTTGAGGTCACCGAGACAACAACTACGGGAGTTGTCGTAGAAGAGACAGTCGCAACCCCCAAAATTTCTGTAAATATAGAGGAAGAACTACAGTCAGACGCCAGTAATGAGGTATTCACCGATATCCTAGCAACGGAGCTTGAAGGTGCACAGTAGATGCCGACACCGCCGCTGGTGTCCCCTGTAGCATCCGCTGAAGAGATCGCCATCAGTGTAGAGGTGGAGGAGCATCCACTCACACCACGACCTTCTCCACCACAACAAGAAGGCGAGGCAGCGACAGTCGCAAGAGTGTTGATACCTCACCCGACGGCATCTACCTCGTGAACAATTGAGATAGGCTCTACCTCGTCTGGTAGACCATCACGTGAGCAAAATATCACAGGGACGAGAGGGCGACCCGCATGAACCCCTCCGTCGCTCGGGAAAATGCTGGGGCATGAATTCGACTACTTGCGGGAGGTAACAGAAAGCAACTCAGCTACCTTAACTTCTCTAACCCGCAAGTTTTCCCTTTTCCAGCAGAGGCTGAATAGCCAAGAACAGGAACTGCTGACTCTAGTTAGCCTCCCAGGCCAACTAGAGGCTCTAAATGCGATGCTTCAGCAAACCCTCCAACGCCTCGACGTGATCGAGGAGAGGTTGAATAGGGGAGGCGACCATCCGCGCCGAAGGCAGCCGCGAAGGTCTTCGTCACCTCCTGGACCAGGCTCTCCACCCTACTCGTCGACAGCCTCCTCGAGATCATCGTCCTCTTCCTCCTCCAGCGGTCGTCCACAACGCCCGAGGAAGGGACACCACAAAGATCGGCCTACAGAGCTCTGGGAGGATATGAGAGCTCCCTAGGCCTGGAAGAAGAAAAACCCTCAGTCCCCCTGGACGAGGCTGAAGATGACAATGAAGATATCAGCGTCGGGGAGAACTCTTCTGATGAATCAGAGGGAGAAAGGGGGGACATCTACACTGCCAACAAAACACACCCCCCCAGAGGAAGACACTTGATGGCGGATAGGTTTTCTAAGCCATCCGAGATACCTTCCTTTGAAATGGCCGACTTCGACAGAAGGGCCATCGGCTACCTGACGATCAGAGACCAGAAATTGCTGAACAAGGTCCTAAGGTCGCAGGCAGATGAAGAAGACGTCATCTGGAGCGATGACTACTTCTCCATACGATGGGGAGCACTCCAAAACATATTCTACTCACCATCTGTCGTCAGAAAAAAGCTGTTCAAGATCCTCGAAGATGCAATAATAGAGAATATCGACACCAAGACAGGTCAGAAGACAGTATACAATGCCACCCCGACCTTGGCAAGAAGGCTGATGATGGGAGTCCCAGACTCCATTGCGGTGGCCGACATGCTGCAATACGTTGAAAATCATAAACCGAACATCGTGTTGGCCCCGTATAAGCACCGCAACGTGTGGTTCCTCTATGTGGCAGACCTCAGGAACCACGACGTCCAGTTGTTTAGCTGCAGCAATAGCGAGGTGCCACACTCCGGGCTTATTTTCACCCGCCCGAAGGACAAGAAGCTGAGGCTCCTACCACTACGTCTTCTACGAACTATAAAGAAAGGAGTCAAACGTCACAACGACATTTGGAACTTCATTTCCATCTGAGATTTCCCCGTCCAGGCAGAAGAGGGAAGCGGAAACAGCGCCTTCGTCATCCTGCGTGCCATAGAGCTTATCAATGTATTTGGAAACATGGGGCCCCTTAGGGGCACATGCTTCTACCACCTCAGAAGCACATACGCCTTGCTGCTGATCAAAGACGGGCACTATTTCTGAGACGCAGGGGTACCTGAGAGGCATCTGGACAGCGACCAAGGTGATGAATCTTCACAATCCAATGGCTCTCCGGAGGAGGAGGCTGAGATGGAAAAAGACATGTACAGGGCAGGCAAGCAGTTAGAAATCCTGCGGAAAGTGCATGGATTTGAAGACCTTGATTCGCCTGAAACTTCACAAGGACCGATCAGCAATTTCGACCGCTTCTCGTGCACTACACTCACATAGGAGCAAGTAAATGAAATCCTTCTGAAGTTAGCTGATTCTACCCCGGCGGATGTAATTTACGAGGCAGGCGACGTCATGGTCCCCGTTGATGACTTAAGGGATGTGGTCAAAGAGGGAGGATGCTTGGCAGTATCTGTGGTAGCCGCCTACATCCAAACACTATAGCCAAAGTTTGAACACGCATACATAGCACATCCAATGCTGTTCAACGATGTCTGCCTCGCCGATGAAATAGGAGCAAAGCGATCCTTTCTGGAAGAATGGAGCACGAGGTTCCATGCAAAATCCCCCTGCCCGTCCTGCATTACAGCCATTGGACGCTCCTGACGATGTACACTCGCCTACGAGCAGGAATTTTCTTCAACAGCTCAGACAGCAACAACGATCATCCAGTGCAGTGTACATTGGCAGCGTTGACCTCCCTTGAGCGCTTAGTACGAAAATACTATGACGAGGTGGCATCGCTGATACAACCATTCCTAGACATGGCACCAAGCAAGTGGCACGAGCTTCAGTTCTGCCACCGCAGTCCGCAGAAGATTCCTCTATCCAACGACTGCGGCATCTTCATCCTGGAATGGATAGCAAATGAAGAGACGCCTGACCAGCTCCACCACATCAACTACCACAAAAAACAAGGAGAATATGTGTGGGATCTTCTATCCGGTGCAGGCGCGCTCACCAGTTAATCCCTCACTGAGTTAAACATTAACCTACCTTATCTAATTCACAACTCTGGGACAGAGTGTAGAGTAAGTTTGGGAGGTACCATGTACCAGTGAGGGAGGTATAAAAATTTTCTTCAAACTTCACCTTCTTTTGTTCTTCTTCCATATCATGTGTACATATTCTTGCTCATACAAAAATTTTGAAAAATTATTTTTAAAAATTGTTGCTTATTTTGCCTCCCTGCGTATGTATAAAGTCACTATATTAGTAAAAACCTGATACAACTTCTTACCAGTTTGTTTTCTATATGACCAATGAGATGCAAGTTTTGTTATATCTTTCTGAGAATACAACCTCAAACAACAAAAGACTACGAAATTTCCTCGCCAAAATTTTTGAAAAATAATAATCTCGCAACAGCTAAGAGACGAGTATGGAGAAGGAAAAAGCTGCCCAAACAGCAACAAAATTCCTCTTGTTTTCCCTTACCCAACAAAAATCCCAAAAAGAGAAAGCAGCCTTATGAGAGTGAATAAAAGCATGAGAGTTGTGCCAAATGAAAAGAAATATATATATATATACACTTGTTTTCGAAAAGTACCCATCTTTAGGCATGGTAGATCCGGGGCAGTGGTACGTAGGATGTGAAATCACTGCTCTAAAGCCAACTGGCTTGGACTGCAGGGACCACTTGCCCGTTAACGGACCCATACCTGGATGGACTAATGGGAAACAAGAAAAACCCAAAAAGCCTTAGCCTACCCAACACACAACTTTCTGCCCCTAAAGCTGTTTGGTGTGAAAGCTAACTTCGGAATCATGCACCAAAGTCTCGCCACAGCTGTAGAGAAATTTTTTGCTGAAATAATAAGGTAGGAGAAATAAAGTCTATTGTTCGTGACCGGGCCGTATTCTCAGAAAGACACCTCAATACTCGCTCTACTCATGGACTGAAAACTACACCAGCCAAGAAGAAGTGTAACAAAATAAAGTTTAAATATTGATTGAGGATAATCAAAATGCTAAGTTTGGGGGAGTTGATAACACCAAATTTTGTGATATTTTTTGCCCTGATTTCGTTGTCAAAACTACCCTTTTTAACTGTTTTCCTCTCTTTTTATATGTACTTTTGCAATAACAAGCCACACTACGCTCTTAACTCAATATTTCCATCTTTTGCAGAGTTTTCCTCCATTTTTGACTCATTTATCATCAATAAGGCCATCCCGGCCCACAAACATGCTCCACCTGCATCGGCCTTCCAGCCGGCCGATATGCTCACTGCCTGATAGGGTAGCACAACACATTGACGCGCGACATGAGGATGTCGCGCAAGAAGGAACTAACGGACGATACGCCCATCTACCCGATAGCACAACACTAAAGCTTGTCGCGTGATACAGGCCACCCACCGGCAGGCGCCGCTCGTCACGTTGACCGACAGCCGACATCTCTATGTCGGGCGATAATGATATCGGCCATCCACCGACTCCACAATAATAAGAGCTGAGGAAGGACACGTGGCGCCCTGAGCACCATAACTTCCCCAACCACTTCCTATAAATAGAAGCTACAGGAAGCTGAAAAGATAGGTCAGAACCCTGCACAAGTCACCTCAGGAAAGCTACGAAGAGCTAGTGTATCGTGCCTCGGTGCTTGTGTCGGGCGATTCCAGGTGAGCACTTCCCCATCCTGAGAGGGAGGGAATAGTTCACTTAGGGTCATCCCGAGTGCCACTGCAGGCCGATATCGGCTGACAAGGGTCCCCATCATAAGTGATCGACACTAGAAGCATCGCTCTAGCCTGACACGATACTGAACCCCGATACACATCGCCCATCACGGCGTGTCGCCCGAGAGGGTGTCGCCTGAAATTATCGTATCGGGCAAGGGTCCTCACACGATACAATTCGCCCGTCACGGTGTGTCGCCTGAGAGGGTGTGCCGCCTGACACGGTTGTATCGGGCAAGGCTCCTACCCGATATCGGGCTGGAGAGTCCGTTGTAGCCTGTCGTCCTTCTATATCAAGAAGGCAACATTTATCTTTATTATTTCAGTCATTTACTTCATTTAATTATGCAATGTAATCAGACCTCTATATGTTAATGGAATTAGAAGAGTTTAACTACCTGCTGTTTTATGTTTGGTACCTTTGTTGGATGATTGCTATGTTTAACATATGAACTCCAGCTTGTATGCTTGGATCGCGCTTCGATTAGCTACCGAATCGTGTTTTTCCGTTGCAACATCCTCAAGAGAGGTGTTGTGGCTCTAGTATTTGGTCCGATTCTAGAGTACGAGAGTGCTCAGAATCAGAGTTGCTTTAGTAACCTTTCCACTCTAACTTAAGCCCAGTAACCTTGAGAGGGGTGTTGATGCTTAGTTAGAGGTACCCGCTTCGAGAGGAGGGGTACAGGACGTTTCTTCTACCGCTTGGTTTACCGTAGTTTTCTCCTTCGTAACTTGCTTTAGTGCTAGTTTTATCTCTCTATTTCCGTTGCATAAAAATCCCTAAACATTGATAAATGCTTAAAACCTTAATTTTTCCTCGTAGCTCCAGTTGGAGATAGATTTCTTTTGTTTTATCGACCTCATCTTTCTGTTCCTTTGTGGAATTTTATCATCTCTTTACCCTTTCCAGAGTGTAGCGTGTCGATTCCGTGTTCTCAACACTACCATCCTTGTCCCTGTGTTCGACCCCGTATATCTACTTCGACCCCGTAAACAAAGTTGTGGGGGACTAGAAGGTTTCGGGTTATAAATGTAAAAGTCTGACTACTTCAAATCCACCTCCAATTTTAGGACGCGTGATTTAGGCCAGTCACCAGGTCCTAGAGCAAGTTCACCAACTATTTCCTCATTGCATTATGCAATGTTCTTCAAGTCACACTTGGATGGTGTTAGCAGTAGCTCTTGGTCAATCACCATAGACGAAAACTTCACATTGTCCTCCTAGAGGGTAAAGCTCCATGCCTCTATGGTAGTCCACACGAACCACCAAGAACTCTTGTCGTTCTAGTAAAAGTAACATGAAGGAATTGTCCCTCTCCATTTGTGTACTAGCACCAACTTTCTCTCCCACAATTGTTCTCCCTTGCTATCCCTCCCTTTCTCAGGAAGGACTTGCTCAGGTTCCCTTAGTTAACACAATTAGAGGATACAAAAAATTGTTAGAGGCAATTGAGTTGTATATGAGAATCCCCCAGTACCCCTCTATTTATCGGAGGGGTTTGGGTCAGGATTTCTAGTCTGAGTGGGAGCAGAAGGGATCAAAATTTCATGAAGTTTCGCAACATGTGAGTGACAAAACGATCAGTTTACAAGTGAGCTGATTGGTTGGCATGTGAATCGATCGGTTCAACCCTTGGACTGGTCATTTCATCATGTTTCCCAATCACAACTATATTAGCAATTACTATCTAATTTAATGCATAACATAATGTTAGCACAAATCCTTGAATCAATCAAATTGATTCACCAACTACTCACTTCTCAACCTGAGACGGTCGGTTCATGCACTTGAGTCAATCAGTTTACTTTCTGAACCAGTCGATTGATGGTTCAGAACTGCCAAGTCCGTTCAGTTGACTTGACACACTGAAATGCTCCATTCAACACTTAAACTGGTCAGTTCACTATCCAGTCAGTCAATTATTAAACCAATGTTTTTTAAATTTTATACCTAACTCTTTACTAATCAAGTTTAAACTATATTCACGAATGAACTCCCATTCCAAGTGTATCCTATGTGTGTGACCCTATAGGTTCCAAGTTAAGTTGGCGGTGAATGTCCATAGCTGGTTTGTGACATCACAAGCAATGAGCGGTATCTAGAAACACATCATTGCTACCCAAGTAATTGAAAAGTTGGAGAACAACCTCAACCTACAATCTTTGATTGGTGTTATAGTGAATGTATAATTCCTTTGTCTCTGATATCGAAATTGAACTTGGGGCATGGAATCATCATCCTCTCAATGTTCAATTCATATTCCTTGAACTAGAGCAGACTGTCTGAGATATACGTGACATAAATATCATATATTGATTCACATGTGCATGTGCATGCCTTTCTCAATCTCGCTTATCAAGTGGCCTGGATATCAAACTCTAGTAGGAGGGACAAATCCCATCTACCTTACTCATAGTCATCCTTATGTGTTAGAATTCTTTCGATCATCATCTTCATGGAAACCCTTATTCAAGGTCACAGTGAATGATGTCAACGTACATTGAACTATGTGTTATGAGTGTAGTGATTTCAGGTTTAAGAACCACAATCACCACCTTCACTATGAGAGATGATTATGACCACCAATTATGGTTTCCATGTGTCACTCTCAAGGTGGGTTTGTCTGATACACTGTTTGCGGTGCCCAATGCCACACAAACAAGCTTGCTCAAAACATAACACGTAGTCAACATCTAAACCATTAGTTAACCAAAATAGCAGAATAATTGAAATCGATTGAAACTATACTATCAGGTTTGGTAACATTACATAAAGGTCCAGCAACTTGTATATAAAAGATATATATGTTCCACATATACATTCCAAATACACAAACACATGCATACTTCTAAAACCATGTATCAAAATACATCATCTACAAAACATCCCCTTCCTGGACCTGAGAGTATAGGGACGACACTAGGACTCTACTACTAACAACAACTAGCAGCTATCCAACCTTTTGTCTCTACTGATCTCTAAGATGCTCTTCCTCAACAGCATGATCTTGACCATGCCACTGACAACCACCTAAACAGATGTGGTGACCCACGATATGAGACCCATGTCCCAGTGAGAGATATAACTCTCAACCAATAGTTATAGTTTACAACATGTATTGTTATTAACCAAGATGAGCAAATTTAGTTAAATAAGTAGGTTAAATAGATTAAGTACTTACAACATATTAAAGTGTTCCAACTTGTTAGACAAACTATGCAAAGTAATCAAATACATATAACAACATATATGACTAGAAGGAACATAACAAACATGTAAGAATCTCCCTTACTAAACAGTTAATCTCTCTTACTACATTATATATCAACTAAGAAGTATAAGAATCAAGGCAAGGGTTAACATCCAATTTGAAGCGTGTTTAACCCTAAAGAAGTATATTGCATGGTTATATTACATCTTTTATTAATGGCCCAAGGAATTGAGGTATACGGTTCAGTTCCAACTAACCACTACTAAATCAAAATTAGTGTCATACAAGAGCTATAAGAGAGAAAATCCTAAGATCTCATCCACCCTCAGTCAGTATAAGAGTGCCATAGTGACAGATAAGGTCAACCTGCAAAACAGCCTAGTTTGTCCTTGGTATATAGGTCACGACACTAGTGAACAACCTAGTCCACCCTTAAAAGGTCATGGTACTAGTGAAACCAAGGTATACAAACCCAAACATCTGAGGTACAACTACATCCGTCCTCAATCACATCATGTATACTAAATCATTATCATCTAAGATAGGATCTCGACCATTCTCCTTCCAAGGTATGACCGCAGCCATCCTTGTGAACATGCATATACTCAATAGTATACAACTTCGAGTTTCCACTAAGGGAGAGATCGTTTCACCATCTAGCAAGTCCTGACACTGAAATGGATCTATGTCTATGGCAACTACGTGATTAAGGTTTCACTTGATTAGTTAATGCCAATTGGGTGTCTTTTAACTGCATCACTCAAGTTATGTACAAACCCTCAAAGAATTCTACAAAAGCATGGGTAGATTTCAACCTCATAAGATATAAAACATATGAAGTATAAAGTTTATCATGCCACCACATGGTACTATTTCACTACCATACATGAGACTGTTATCACCACCTCATCATGGGATACCAATCCCTTGTCACATCATACAAAGGTTTTCACCTTAATTATGGTGACCAACATTGTACAAGGTCATAATACCATTCACATTGTTCCCTATAGGAACATTATTATTTTCCATGCCCCATCAAGGTTCATCAACATACACGTGACACATAAGATCAACATGATCTTACATTGTACACCATGATGTTTGTCTAACATTGATTTAGGGTTACAATAACATTAAAGGAGAGAAAGTATTCCATTATCATGTTATTTACTCAAGAAAGCTAAGCATTATCATCATGTACTCGAATTAAAGTTAAGTTCAACAAGGCAAGCCCAATTGGGGTTTTAAAATAGCAATTAGAAGTAAACCCTAGTTTCTTGTCATCACCAAAAATCATGGAAGAAAATAGGTCAAATCTCTCGACATAGAGTCAATAAAACATAAAGACTGTATAGACCAGAAACATCATTGGCCACTGAAGGTTGAGTAAGGTTGGTGACCACTGAGACCAAGATCCACCACCATCATCGAACGTTGAACATTGAGTAAGGTTGGTGACTGAATAAGACTAGGGTTCAATCTTTCATTGATCACTGAAGTCAACCATCTTCAGTGGCCTCCATGGTTAACCTCTTTAGCGGAAAACATAGATAAGTGACCTCATCGACCGAAGGGAAACTTTGGCAATCGAAGAAAAGTCATACACGTACATAGCGTCCAACCAAGAAGAACAAACTTTGTTGACTGCATAGAACGACCAACCTTAGTGACCACAACTCAAACTTAGCGACCACTCAATCATCAACATCTCAACGACCTCATGGAGAAGAGAGAGAAAACCAAGGCAATCATCAAGGGACCAAAACCTCATTAACCAAATAGACCAAAACATGTTGATCATCACCATGAAACCGAAAGTCATCAAGATGTAAATCGCAAGAAGAAGATTACTCCAAAACCCTAATTACAACCATCATGAGAGAATGTAAAAATCATGATTTGTGGGAGAGAAAAACTAGTTTCCATAAGCATGCAAGGACCAACACCTTCATCACCAAGCAAGATTTTGTGCACTAAGATTAGGGTTCGTCCAAGAAGAGATATCTACTCAAGATCACTATGCAGACACAAACCCTAGATTAAAGATATTGTCTTCCTACTTGTAACCATGTTTTTTAGGGTAGATTAAGTACAAGCAAGATGGAAGTAAGAAATAACAATGGAGAAAGTTATATAACTCTCCTTGGTGGAGATGAAGAAACTCTAATAGTAAGGAAGTTTGAAGGAAAGGGAGAGAAAACCCTAACTTGATCACCACTCTCGACCAAGCTAGCTCCACCACCAAAAGAGAGCAAACCCTAGGTCACAGGAGAAAGAAAAGGGATGATTTCAAGCTCTAGCTACCATGGAGAACCATGTATTTGGCCAAGAAGAGAAAGAAGAAAGGTAGGGTGGCAAGGAAATGAAGATCAAGAGGGAGATCACTTATCAAGACTAAGAAGGAAAGCAAAGATTGCACCAAATGATCACAAGGAGAGTAGCTCCAAACCCTAGCTCAAACCTTCTCCAAGCTTGAGCTCCTTATTAACCACCAAGAACAAGGGGACGAGCTCCAAGGGGGAGAAGAGAGAAAGAGGGTGCAAAGGGTTTAGTTTCATGCAAGGAGAGAGGTTTGTATAGCATGGGTTTAGAGAGAGAGAAAGAAGGTTAGGTTTCATGCTAGCACATGCCATGAGTCCATCAAATGTCATATATGCAAGAAACATGATCAAACATGCAACTAGGGCATTAAAACCAAGAAAAATCATTCACCACTTGGTCTAGGAAAAGCCACTGACCGCTGTGGTTTTCAGCAACCAAACATGATCAAAACTCAAGCGATCTCTAAAACCAATCTCTAGGGTTCTTGGTGACCAGAGATGGGTCATGAGCCTCATTGACTGCCACGACTAGAGGGCACACATTGAACCTCATTGAATGAAGAAAACATGGATCACAAGATCCCTGGTGACTGCCAAAACACATATCAAGGTCAACCATAAACTAGGGCATCCAAGCAAACCCTAATCTCAACATAAGATGTCACCACATCAAACAAAGGTATAACAAGGCATCCCAAATAACCACTTTCTCCAACATGATTTCAAAACATGTGAGGCACAAAAATCATGTGACAAATTTCTAGAATATCCTAAAGGTGGGTAAATTGCAATTTGGTCCAACACAATCATATAAAAACATAACTAGCTCAAACATCATCCAAAATGGATCAAACTTCAAACATAAGCTTGTCACATGTTATCAAATCACATAATAAGGTTTGATTTCGGTTTTAAGCATCTAATTATGCTAAGTAAACAAGATCAACCAAAAAGCAAGGTCAATGGTCTTACATTGTTCTCCAACAAGTATCCATGCGTTTGATTTGATATCACATATCATGACTAATGACATTTTGTCATCAACCAACCCACGTTATAGTCTTATGTGTTATTCTTGTCTATCATCCTTACACAATAACATCCAACTAGGGACATAACAATAATGTACATACTCTTAACATTCATATAAATAGTGAGACCCAGTAGGGGACCACTCCTTACTTTATTTAAGAAATTAATTTGCATATAACCCCATGAACTCAAAGATGAGAAAATAAAAGGGATACAATAGTTTTTTTATCAAACAAATGAGTATAGAAACATATTCTTTTGTAGCGGAAAATAAAAGTCCAACTATTACATAAATTCATTGTTCAACTTAACGTTGGGACCTATAGGAAAAGTCCAATTTATGAATAGAATTATCATGATCATATTATGGTGAACAACATTCCCATCTTGGAACTCATCCTAGAACTTGGTCCTGAGCTAAATCCTCTTCTGCCTAAATCTCGGGTTGTGCTAACTCTGGGTGGGTTGCAAAGCAACACCCAGGAAAAGGAAAGCAAAAGAAAAGGACATCAGTGAAAACTGAGTATGTGCAATAATTAACAACTAGGCAATACTTTAGAAAGTTCAAATGAAGAGCATAAAATTAAGGGATAAACAAGATAAATAAGTGCAAAGAGAAATATATTAGGCCAATAGATAGGCATGTCTAACTAAAGAATATCGATGTGGAGTCTTGCCTTTAACAATTCTTCATTAACAATAACAAAACATAATTTGTGCATGTAACAAACAAAGATTAAAATTATTTCAAGCAGCATTGAGACACCATTGGATCTTAACCTAAAATAATGGGTGGAGATAGCGCACCCTAGGCAGAAAAGCACACCTCTATAAATAGTGGGTGGAAAAGCACACCATGGGTGGAAAAGCACACCCCTATAAATATGGTTGTACATATTCACCACTAAAAGAAATAAGGATAGTCTAAGCATGCATGTAAATAGGGAAAGCCAAGTATAAGTTTAGTCCATGTGAAATAAAAGGATGAGAACAACCAAAATAAATTAGGTGGGGTCAGAGGACCCATAAGCATTATTCAAGAAATAAGAATTTCAAAATGATGAAAAAGAGTATATCTACTCATGGCTCATATGGGAAAGAATGTTTGGTCATTATAGTAGTGCCTAGATAATAGAAAAGATGCACATACCTTAACTTAAGTTTACATAAGTCTAAATTCATCCCAAGGTTAAATACTAAGTCTCTGAAGCACCTATTAAACATATATCTAGAATTAGAGTTAGGTTTTTATTATTTGTATAAATCCTAAAATTGTCCTTTTATTATTAGTGAATTAGATCTTCATAACAATATTAAGTTATGGATTATATTTTACTGAGTTCATAACATCTTTTACTTTATTTTTGTAGACTTATAGATTATTAGTTATGGATTTTTAGGAAGTCCAACCAATTAGATAAATCCATAAAGTTTGCACATTTATTAGATTGGAGTTAGGCGACTAAATCCATATCATTGGATATATAAACATTTTATAATTCCAAAACATATTTTGTTTTATTTTGTAGATGAATATATATGGATTTTAAACATTCCAACCAACTAGAAAATTCCTTCAAAATTACATTTTTTTGTCAAATTTAAGTGTGAAATGATACCATTAGATGGAGGAAATTGGACTCTTCAACGTCACATAAAATGCTCTGGTAAACATGAACAATGTACTCCACAATACAGAGATAAAAAGAAACTCTCGGGAAACCTTTTGCCAAAATAAATAGGAAGGCCACAAATAGGATCCAATCATGGAGACCACTATAACAAAAACCAAAACCAAAAACATAGGCAACCAAGCGTGTACCAATCTCTTATGATTTTAGAATATAGTCTAGAAGTTTGGTAAATAAATCAACTAGATAAAACTTAGGGCAAAAAACAAGAATAAGAAAAGTTGTACATAAGTATGTTAGTAAAATAGAAAGAATTCAAAGCCACGTGGAGAAGGGTATATTAAAAATAGCAAAGTCCTCCGCCAGAGCCGGTTGTGATGACTTTGGTGGGGTGATAGGGTTTGAGACCCACCATTCTGAAGAGTTGATGGTCAATGATAACCAGGTATCGATACGTGTATCAGAGACAAAACATGTGATGAAACCAATACTTGGGCAGATTTTATATAGATTAGTGTGCATGGTTTTCTTTGAGGAGAGGCATGGTGGTGGCAGGTAATCATCGTCTATGCTCCAGAGAGCTCATATCTCAGTGTATATATATTACTATAATAAACTAGTCAAATAGGATATTGTAAATACAAAAAGATAAGGAAGAAAAATAAATATGGGAGAAAGTAAGGAAATGCTAATAAAGAAAAAATAGGAAGGGAGAGGGAAAGTAGGAATTGGAAGAAAGAGAGTACCACACATAAAAGGAAAAGGAAAAGGAAAATAAATTATGATAGGAAGAAATTAGAAACCATAGCAAATGAAGTGTATTGGATTAAACAATTAACAATTAATATGTTTGATTATATATTCTCTTTCCAAAATTATTTGAGGGTCCAAACCAAGTGTATTTTGACACATAGCTTAATTAAGACGTGGAAATCAGAATTTACATTAATTTTAATTTTTGGAATGTTCAACATGTCATTTACTTATTTGAATCCTTTCAGTATTATTTTGTTAATTTATTCTACAATTTGTTTATGGACACTAGTATTATCCAACTAAAATGAAATTTGATAATTGGATCAATTAATACAAGAGAAATAAATTTGACATTACTTTCTTGTTTAATATTGTATAGTAGATTATTTCATATACATGTGCATTTTACTTACTATATTGGATATTTATGATCCTTTCAAAATTGTCCACTCACGAGAGAAGTAAAGAATATCTTATATTTACTCAAATTTCACAACCTATCTTCAACCGTGTTTATTTCTAATTTCTTTTTTATAATAATAAATTAATTTCCCAATACATGTTAATTGTTTTTGTAATATCAATAACATCCATTATAGATAATATAAGTGGGGAAATTTGTATTCTCTTACTATCTTTTACTACTGACATTTACATCTAGTTATTTAGTACACACGAATACGATGCTACAATTTACATATGTATTAATTAGTGTGTTTCTAAAATAAATTTCAGATTTTATTTCTTTTATGTTGCATGTACAATATTGTTTCCCATTATGTTACACCATAATTTTATTTATCATACCCATACATGTTGGTTTACATTATTCATTTAATATATTAGATGTTTTCTTTTTAATATTAATTCAATAATTTTGGCCTTATCTTTTATTTTCTTTTCTTAAGGAATTTGAGGCATCTAGAAACTCCCTAAAGATGTGAAACTTAGCTTACAAGCAAACTTAAACATGAGGAACATGGTTTCATAATTAATTTTCAATTTTGGGGTTGTTTAACATATTATTTAATATTTTGGGCTTCAATATACATACTCTCTCCTAAACTACACTAGAATAGATAACTTTGTCCCAATAAAGTGGGAATCCATATATAAATTGATTTTGGCATGTAGATTTTAAATTTAGGATTTATTTGTATTTTTAAAGATATTTAGTAATTAATTTAACACTTTAATTCTATTCTTATTTTCTTTTACAATTAGAATTAAAATAGTTATCATTATGCAAATTTTGTGAAACTTGACCCCAAGGCAATTGGGGCCCAAGGGACACATTTTTACCATTGTATTTTACTTTTAAGATTCCTTTTTTGAGTTATGGTACCGTTAGAATGTTTGGCTTAGTACCATTATGTTTATCAAAACATTATACCTTTATTATAAACATCCACTCAATCGAGTCTTATTATGTTTAATACATTTTTAAAAGAGCTATATATTATTATTGTGCACAAAATTCTACATTTTACTTATTTTACATCTTTAATCCATTAATTTCATATTTATTTGAATAATAGAACATTATTAATATTTATGGACATGGAATTACCAACTGTTACTCCAAAGCATATGATTCATTTTTATTTAGCCATTATGTTAGTAAAGGAATTGCATGTTACATATTTCATGATTTTATTAAATGTTGGCACATAATTAAGTCACCATTTAAATGTTTTTTTAATTTTTATCCTTGTTTGGTCAAATCTAAGAAACCAATTCTTACTATATTTCTAATCATTGAATAGGGTAAAATCTATTTTTGACTCATAACAACACTCCACCCCCTAAAGAGGATTTTGTCCCCAAAATCTACACAACTTAAATTAAGAGTCAGTAGAATACTTCTATATTGTGATTATATTTTTATTGTATCAATTTGTGCAACGTTTTCTTAAGGGTTCCAAATATGTCTACCCAAGGTGGTTCACTTACAAAAATTTGTTTTAATTACCCTAATTAGGATGTAGTTATTATAGATATTTTAGTTTGCTTAATGGCCCAAAAGTTAGATAATGTATTTTTAATCCAACATCTTTAACTATTTTTCTAATTCTTAAAGATTAAGACTTTCTATATGGATAGCATGAGGTACGACAATTATGTTTTGAGAGATCTTTTCTAGGTCAAAGGTATCAGTTGTCCTAACATGTTGGTATTCCAAAAACATAGGCGTAATGTATAAAGGAAAGGGTCCCAAGGATGAATTTCCGAAATAGTTAGATTGTTAAGTACAATTATGTGCTGATACCATCTTGTAAATAGTAGGACTAGGTAGGGGACCACTCTTTACTTAATTCAAGAAAATAATTTGCATACAAACCCATGAACTCAAATATGATCACATAAAAGGGGTGCAATATTTTTTCTCAAACATATGAGTATAGAAACATATTTTGTTGTAGAGGAAAAATAAAAATCCAACTATTACATAAATTCATTGTTCTACTTAACATTGGACCCTCTAGGCAAAGTCTAATTTATGAATCTAATTATCATGATAATATTATGGTGAACATCCTTTTCATCTCAAAACTCATCCTAGTACTTGGTCCTGAACTAAGTCCTCTTCTCCCTGAATCTTGGGTTGTGGTACCTCTGGGTGGGTTGAAAAGCAACACCCAGGAAAAGGAAAGAAAAAGAAAAGGATGTCACTGATAACTGAGTATGTGCAATAATTAACAACAAGGCAATACTTAGAAAGTTCAAATGAAGAGCATCAAATTAAGGGATGAGAAAGAGAAATAAGTGCAAAGAAAAATATATCAGGCTAAGAGATGAGGCATGTCTAACTTAAGAATATCAAATAGGGAGTCTTACTTTTAAAAATTCTTCATTAACAATAACAAAACATATTGTGTGCATGTAACAAACAAAGACTATTATTTCAAGCGGGGTTGTAACATCACGGGATCTCAATCTAAAATAATGTATGGAGATAGCGCACCCTAGGTAGAAAAGCATGTCTTTGTAAATAATGGGTGGAAAAGCACACCCAGAGAAGAAAAATACACCCCTGTAAATATGGTTGTACGTATGTACCACTAAAAAAAATAAGGATAGTCTAATCATGAACGTAAATAGTGAAAGGCAAGTATAAGTTTAGTACATATGAAATAATAGGATGAGAACATCCAAAATAAATAAGGTGGGGTCAGAGGACCCATAAGCATTATTCAAGAAAATAAGAATTTCAAAATGATGAAAAAGATAATATCTACTCATGCCTCATATGGGAAAGAATGTTTGGTCATTATAGAGGTGCCTAGATAATAGAAAATATGCACATACCTTAACTTGAGTTTACATAAGTCCAAATTCATCCCTAGTTTCAAGACTAAGTCTCCAAAGCACCTATTAAACATATATGTAGAATTAGAGTTAGGTTTACATTATTTGCATAAATCCTTAAATCATCCTTCTGTTATTAGTGAATTAGATATTCAAAACCATATTAAGTTGTGGATCATATTTTACTGAGTTCATAACCTATTTTACGTTATTTTGTAGACTTGTAGATTATTAGTTATGAATTTTGAGTAAGTCCAACCAATTAGATACATATGTAAAGTTGGCATATTTATTAGATTGGGGTTAGGCAATTGAATCCATATCATTGGATATATTAAAATTTTATAATTTTAAAACAAATTTTGTTTTGATTTCTAGATTAACGTATATGGATTTTAAAAGGTCCAACCAACTAGAAAATTCCTTTGAAATTACATTTTTATATCAAATTTTAGTTTGAAATGATACCATTAGATGGAGGAAATTGGACTCTTCAACCTCAAATGCAACACTCTAATAAACATGAACGATGCACTCCAAAATACAGAGACAACAAGAAACTCTCAAGAAACCTTCTGCCAAAACAACCAAGAAAGACAAATAGGAACCAATCATGGAGACCACTATATCAAAAACTAAAACAAAAAACACAGGCAACCAAGTGTATACCAATTGCTTATGCTTTTAGAATATCATTTAGAAGTCTAGTAAATAAATCAACTAGATAAAACTTAGGGGAAAAAACCAGAATAAGAAAATTTATGAAGAAGTATGTCGATAAAATAGAAAGAATCCAATGACACATGGGGAAAGGTAGATTACCTGTGACATGATATAAGAAAAGCATCGAAGGCCTCTGCCGGAGCCGGCCTTGATGACTTTGGTGGGATGAGAGGGTTCAAGACCCACTATTATGAAGAGTTGATGTCTGATGATAACCGGGTATCGATAGGTGTATAAGAGACAAAACATGTGATGAAACCAGTCCTTGGGCATATTTTATATAGGTTAATATGCATGGGTTTCTTTGGGGAGAGGCATGCAGGTGGCGGGTAACCACTACCTATGCTCCAAAGAGTGCATATCTCAAGGTATATATATTACTATCATCAACTAGTCAGATAGGGTCTTGTAAATACAAAAAGATAAGGAAGAAAAATAAATGTGGGAGAAAGTAAGAAAACATTAATAAAGGAAAAAGAGGAAGGGAGAGGGAAAGCATGAATTGGAAGAAAGAGAGTACCGCACGTAAAAGGAATAGGAAAATGAAATGTGATAAGAAGAAACTTAGAAACCCTAGAAAATGGAGTGTATTAAATTAAACAATTAACAAATAATATTTTCAATTGTATATTTTCTTTCCAAAAAATTTTGAGGGTCCAAACAAAGATTATTTTGACACATATGTTACTAAGACATGTAGAATTCGAAATGTACATCATTTTTCATTTTTGGAATGTTCAATATGTCATTTACTTTATTTGAATCCTTTTAGCATCATTTTGTTAATTTATTCTACAATTTGTTTATGGACACTAGTATTATCCAACTAAAATGAAATTGGTAATTGGACCAGTTAATACATGAGAAATAAATTTGATGTTACTTTCTTGTTTAAAAATTATATAGTGGATCATTTCATATACATGAAAGTTTGCTCACTATATTGGGTATTTATGATCCTTTCGAAATTGTCCACTCATGATAGAAGTAAAGAATATCTTATATTTACTTAAATTTGGCAACCTATCTTCAACCATGTTTATTTTTAATTTCCTTTTTATAATAATAACTTAATTTTCCAATACAAGTTAATTGTTTCCATAATATTAATAATGTCCTTTAAAGATAATATAACATGGGAAATGTGTATTCTCTTACTATCTTTTGCTACTGACATGTACATCTAATTATTTAGTACATATGAGTGGGATGCTATAATTTACATATGTATTAATTAGTGTGTCTCTAAAATACATTTTGGATTTTATTTCTTTTATGTTGCATGTATAACATTGTTTTCCATTATGTTACACCAAAAATTTATTTATTACAACTCATACAAGTTGGTTTACACTATTCATTTAATTTATTAGATTTTTTTTCTTATAAATAATAAATTCAATATTTTGGCCTTATCTTTCATTTTCTTTTCTTAAGGAATTTGAGGCATCTAGAAACTCCTAAAAGCTATGAAACTTAGCTTACAAGCAAACTTAAACATGAGGATCTCGGGTTTTACAATTAATTTTTCATTTTTTGAGGTTGTTAACATATTATTAATATTTTGGGCTTTAATATACATTCTCTATCCTAAACTACACTAGAATAGATAACTTTGTCCAAATAAATTGGAAGTTCATACATAAGCTAATCTTAGTATTTAGATTTTGAATTTGGGATTTATTTCTACTATGGAAGATATTTAGTAATATATTTAACACGTTTGGCTTCTATTCTTAATTTTTTTTTATAATTAGAATTAAAATAGTTATCATTATGCAAACAATGTGAAACTCGACACCCAATGCAATTGGGGCCCAAGAGACACATTTTACAGTTGTATTTAATTTTGAGGTTCCATTTTATGAGTTATGGTACCATTAGAATGTTTGGTTTAGCACCATTATGTTTAACAAAAGGTTATACATTTACTATAAACATCCACTCAATCGAGTATTGTTATCTTCAAAACATTTTTAAAAGAGCTATATATTATTATTTTACATGAAATTCTACATTGTACTTATTTTACATATTTAATCCATTAATTTCATATTTATTTAAATAATAGAACATCATTCATATTTATGGGCATGGAATCATCAGTTGTTACTCCAAAGCATATTATTCATTTTTATTTATCCATTATGTTAGTAAAGGAAATACATGTAACATATTTCATTATTTTATTACATGTTGGAACATAATTAAGTCATTATGTAAATGTTTTTTTTATTTTTTATCCTTATTTGGTCAATCTAAGAAACCAATTCTTACTATATTTCTAATCATGAAATAGGGTAAGATTCTAATTTTTGTTTGTTACAAAACTCCACTCCTTAAAGAGGATTTTGTCCCCAAAATCCAAACAACCTCAATTAAGAGTTTGTAGGATACTTTGATATTGTGAGTATAGTTTTAGTGTACCAATTGGTGCAAAATTTTCTTAAGGGTTCTAGATATGTCTACCCAAGATGATTCGCTTAGAAAGGTATGTTTAATTACCCTAGTTAGAATGTAGTTATTATAGATATTTTAGTTTGATTAATTGCCAAAAGTTAGGTAATGTACTTTTGGTCTAACATCTTTAACTATTTTACTATTTCTTAAAGATCAATGCCTTCTATATGGATAGCATGAGGTACGAAAACTATGTTCCAATAGATCTTTTATAGGTCAAAGGTATCTGTTGTCCTAACAAGTTGGTTTTCGGGAAACATGGGCATAATGTATAAGGGAAAGGATCCCAAGGATGAATTTTCGAAATAGTTAGATTGGTAAGCATAATTACACTCTGATACCATCTTGTTAAGAGTAGAAACTGGTAGGGGACCACTCCTTACTTAATTCAAGAAAATAATTTGCATATAGCATCATGAACTCAAATATGACCAAATAAAAGGGGCGCAATATTTTTTCCTCAAACAAATGAGTATAGAAACATATTTTGTTACAAAGAAAAATAAAAATCCAACTATTAGATAAATTCATTGTTCAAGTTAACATTAGACCCTATAGGAAAAGTCAAATTCATGAATCTAATTATCATGATCATATTATGGTGAACAACCTTCCCATCTCAAAACTCATCCTAGCACTTGGTCCTGAACTAAGTCCTCTTCTCCCTGAATTTCAGGTTGTGCTAACTCTAGGTCAGTTGAAAAGCAACACCCAGGAAAAGGAAAGCAAAAGAAAAGGATGTCAGTGGAAAATGAGTATGTGCAATAATTAATAACTAGGCAACACTTTAGACAGTTAAAATGAAGAGCATACAATTAAGGAATGAGCAAGAGAAATAAGTACAAAGAGAAATATATCAGGCCAAGAGATGAGTCATGCATAACTAAAGAATATCAAATAGGGAGTCTTGCATTTAAAAAATCTTCCTTAATAATAACAAAACATAATTTGTGCATGTAAAAAACAAAAAATAAAATTATTTCAAGCGGGGTTGAGACACCATTGGATCTCAACCTAAAATAGTGGATCAAGATAGCACACCCTAGGTAGAAAAGTGTGCCTCTATAAATAATGGGTGGGAAAGTACACCCTGGGCGGAAAAGCATGTCCTTGTAAATATGATTGTACAAATGTACCACTATAAGAAAAGAGGATAATATAAGCATGCATGTAATAGGGAAAGGTAAGTATAAGTTATTCTATGTGAAATAATAGGATGGGAACATCCAAAACAAATCAGGTGGGTTCAGAGGACCTATAAGATTATTCAAGAAAATGAGGATTTCTAAATGATGAAAAAGAGAATATCTACTCATCTCTCATATAGGAAAGAATGTTTGGTCATTATAGCAATGCCTATATAATAGAAAAGATTCACATATCTTAACTTGAGTTTACATAAGTCTAGAGACATCCCTTGGTTCAAGACTAAGTCTCCAAAGCACATATTAAACATATATGTAGAATTTGAGTTAGGTTTACATTATTTGTATAAATCCTAAATTTGTCTTGTTATTATTAGTAAATTAGATCTTCAAAATAATATAAGTTGTGGATCATATTTTACTGAGTTCATAACATATTTTACTTTATTTTTGTAGACTTATAGATTATTAGTTATTAATTTTGAGGAAGTCCGATCAATTAGATAAATCAGTAAAGTTGGCATATTTATTAAATTGGAGTTAGGCGACTAAAACCATATCATTGGATATATTAGAATTTTATAATTTCAAAACATATTTTATTTTGATTTATAGATTAAATTACATGGATTTAAAAAATTCCAACCAACTAGAAAATTCTTTTAAAATTCTTTTATATCGAATTTAAGTGTGAAATCGATACCATTAGATGGAGAAAATTGGACTCTAAACCTCACATACAATGCTCTAGTAAACATGAATAATGTACTCTACAATACAAAGACAACAAGAAACTCTCAAGAAACTATCTGCCAAAATAACCATGGGGACAAATAGGAACCAATCATGGATACCACTACAGCAAAAACCAAAACAAAAAACACAAGAAACCAAGTGTATACCAATTGCTTATGATTTTAGAAAATCATCTAGAAGTCTGGTAAACAAATCAACTAGATAAAACTCAGGGCTAAAAACCAAAACAAGAAAAGTTGTGGAGAAGTATGTTGGTAAAATAGAAAGAATCCAATACCACATGGGGAAAGGTAGATTACCCGTGACATGATATAGGAAAAGCATCAAAGGTCTCAGACGGAGCCGACCGTGATGACTTTGGTGGGGTGAGAGGGTTCATGACCCAATGTTGTGAAGAGTTGATGGCCGATGATAATCAAGTATCAATAGGTGTGTCAGAGACAAAACATGTGATGAAACCAGTCCTTGGGTGGATTTTATATAAGCTAACATGCATAGGTTTCTTTAGGGAGAGGCATGGAGATGGTAGATAATCACTGTCTATGCTCTAGAGAGTGCATATCTTAGGGTATATATATTACTATCATCAACTAGTCAAATAGGATATTGTAGGCTCCCCCCCCCCAAAAAAAGGATATTGTAAATATAAAAAGATAAGGAAGAAAAATAAATGTAGGAGAAAGTAAGGAAATGCTAATAAAGGAAAAAGATGAAGAGAGAGGGAGGCAGGAATTGGAAGAAAGAGAGAACCACAATTTTAAGGAAAAGGAAAATAAAACATGATAGGAATAAAATTAGAAACAATAGCAAATAGAGTGTATTAAATCAAACAATTATCAATTAATATTTGCAATTGTATATTCTCTTTCCAAAATTATTTGAGGGTCCAAACAAAGTATATTTTGACACATATGTTAATTAAGACATGTAGAATTTGAAATTTACATTAATTTTCATTTTTGGGATGTTCAATATGTCATTTACTTTATTTGAATCCTTTTAGCATTTTGTTAATATATTCTATAATTTGTTTTTGGACACTAGAATTATCCAAATAAAATGGAAGTTGGTGATTGGACTAATTAATACATTAGAAATAAATTTGATGTTAATTTTTTATTTAAAATTGTATAGTGCATTATTTCATATACATGAGCATTTTACTTACTATATTGGGTATTTATGATCCTTTCAAAATTGTCCACTCGTGAGAGAAGAAAATAATATCTTATATTTACTTAAATTTCACAACCTATTTTCAACCAAGTTTATTTTAATTCCTTTTTTATTGTAATAACTTAATTTACCAATACATGTTAATTGCTTCTGTAATATTAATAACATTCTTCAAAGATATTATAACATGGGAAATTTGTATTCTCTTACTATCTTTTACTATTGACATTTATATCTAATTATTTAGTACATACGAGTGTGATTCTACAATTTACATATGCATTAATTAGTGTGTTTCTGAAATACATTTTGGATTTTATTTCTTTTATGTTGCATGTACAACATTGTTTCTCATTATGTTACACCACAATTTTATTTATTACAATCCTCAAAAGTTAGTTTACATTATTCATTTAATAGATTAGATGTTTTCTTTTTAATAATAAATTCAAAATTTTTGGCGTTATCTTTCATTTTCTTTTCTTACAAATTTGAGGCATCTAGAAACTCCTAAAAGATGTGAAACTTCACTTACAAGCAAACTTAAACATGAGGATCACGATTTTGCAATTAATTTTCCCTTTTGGGGTTGTTTAACATATTTTTTAATATTTGGGCTTTAATATACATTCTCTCTCCTAAACTACACTAGATTAGATAATCTTGTCCAAATAAAGTTGAAATTCATACATAAACTGATTTTGGTATTTAGATTTTGAATTTGGGATTTATTTCTACTATTGAAGATATTTAGTAATTTATTTAACACTTTTGGCTTCTATTCTTATTTTATTTTACAATTAGAATTAAAGTAATCATCATTATGCAAGCAATGTGAAACTTGACACCCGAGACAATTGGGGCCCAAGGGACATGTTTTTACTATTATATTTTACTTTTAAGATTCCCTTTTATGAGTTATGGTACTGTTAGAATGTTTGTCTTAGTACCATTATGTTTATCAAAACATTATACCTTTATTATAAACATCCACTCAATCGAGTCTTATTATCATCAATACATTTTAGAAGAGCTGTCTATTGTTATTTTGCACGAATTCTACATTTTTCTTATTTTACATATTTAATCCATAAATTTCATATTTATTTAAATAATAGAACATTATTAATATTTTGGACATAGAATTACCAGTTGTTACTCCAAAGCATATTATTCATTTTATTTGGCCATTATTTTAGTAAAGGAAATACATGTAACATATTTCATGATTTTATTGCATGTTGGTACATAATTAAGTCATTATGTAAATGTGTTTTAACTTTTATCCTTGTTTGGTCAAATCTAAGAAACTAATTCTTACTAGATTTCTAATCATGAAACTGGGTAAGATTCTAATTTTGGTTCGTTGCAATTCTTATGATCTTATTGTTCAGGTCATCAACCCAAAGACATGCATCATTGAGTAATGTCATTCTTTAGACATTCATTATGTTTCATCATTATCTCATAACTGGTTGAAACTGAACAAATTGGAAGATTGTCTTTATTATTAATCAAATCATTTACATGATATGCCATCACAAGCATCCTATGATTGGCTTTCTGGGCATACATACCAACAGAATCCCACTTGCACTTAGAGCCAATCACCTACAAATCTCATTCTTAGTGATCTAAACATGTCTGTTATGTTTCTTATATGCAAGTGCTAATCTTGCGGGTTAGCAACATTTTGCTTTAATTTGATATATTGCATGTTTCACATCTCTTCACTATATGACATCTCGTATGAGATAGAATGTCATAATATCCTATCTAATATTCCTTGCCTAACTAGTAGCTCCATTCTTGTCATATATTTCTACTATGTCATCAATGGTTGGAACATCTATAAGTTCATCTCTATGAACTTCTAGTACCATATAGTATTCACTCATGTGTTCATAACACCAGGATACTCGACTTCTATTGTAGTATAATGGACTGTAGTTCAGAACCTTTCCAACTCACAACTTTTCTTATCAAGATTAGATACAATTTTATATTGGGATCATTCTTTGTCATTTTGGAAGCTTGCATCAGTGTAACCCCTTATACCCAACTCTTACTTATTATCAAAATCTAGCGACTGATCCTTAGTGCTTCTCAAGTACTAATGGATCTTCTTTATGGCATTCCAATGAACTTCATTGGAATCTGACTAATATCATCTTGTCATATATGTCACATACAAGATTATGGGATGGGTACTTTATATTGTATATATGGTAGATCCAATTGTTGGTGCATATGGCATCTTTCTCATGTTTTCCATTCTTTTATAAGAATTGGAATACAAGGTTCTTAAGAGACTAATCCCATGTATCATTGATAGATTCTCTCTCATTGAATCCTTCATGTTGAACCCTTTCAGATCTTGCCAATATATGTGCTCATATTTAGGTTTAGAAACTTTTTAGAACTGTCTCTATATTTCTCAATTCCTATCTCATAATATGTTTAACCTAAACCTTCTTAAATAAGGTAATTTCCATGCCAAGTTTCAATACTTACACTATTGGGGTGTTATTCCCCATCACTATGTGGAACTCACATATATGCTCCCACTAAATCTTTTGTAATCATAAATTTCATATTTTATCTTGACTCAAGTCAAACTCTTTAACTTTCTTATTAAATCAAAAGATTCTAGCTCTGAGATGCTTATTTCAACCTCTAGATTGAACTTTGTAGCTTATAGACTTGATTTCCATTAATTGAGTTATAAAACATTTAGCATATGTCACATACACATCCTATCCAATATTCCTTTTAAGGAATGCAATTTTAATCTTCATATGCCAAATCTCATAGTCTATATAAGCTGCAACAACAAGCATGATAATTGGTGAAGGAATTTCATCATGTTCAAAGCCTTGAACTGATTTGAAAACCTTTGCAACCAATATATCCTTTGGGTTATCCATGTCAGTCTTCCCAACCGCACCCTATGAGTTTTACCTCTTTTAGGTGGTACCACCAAGGTCATACCTTGTTGGTGTACATAGATTCCATTTTGGATATAATGGCCTTAAGCCATTTCTCATATTCTGGTGCTTCAATAGCTTCTAGTTGATTGTTGCCTCATCATCTTATGAACAACTCATCTCCATACTCATTTATAAGATATCATAATCTTTGAAGCTCATGGAGTGTTCTATTATAATTATGAGTCTTGTGTTACATAAGGGACTTGAGATTCTATGACAATTTGTGATTCCCCTAATTCCTTATGGTACCTTCTTAGGTCCTATATTTTCTTTTTTATCTCGAACTTTTTAAGTTTTACTTTGCTCCCACTAATGTCATTGGAATTTAGCTATCCTGGTAACAAACATGTTTGTTATCGTATTAGGATTAAATGTAGTGTTCAACAAATTAACATTTTATATTTATGGATAAAACTTTTCAAGAAACTACTTTCTTTATACAAGTTTCAATCCTTAAGACATATCGGGACATTTCTCGTACCATATCTCATATGGTGTCTTTCAAACCATTTAGGTGGTACATTATTTTAGTGTAAAGTGTGTATCAAAAAGGAAATTAGAAGATTAGATTAAATGATAATCATATCAAGATGTGATTCCTTCTTTCTCATACATCATCATGTTTTAGGTGGAGTTGATTGCGATACACTATCATAATCTCTCCAGAAGGTCCTCAAACTATTCTTGTAAAGTATTTCAACATTGATCATATCAAAGTAGTTTAATACTTTTAAGGAAGTTGTGTACTTCATACATGTAATCTTCTTGAACACTTCAAGAGATTTGTATATCACTGAATACATATCATCATATTATCAATGAATGTAATGAGGTACAAGTAATGGTCTCTAGCATTTATTTTGAAGGTCTTTGTACATCATTATGCACATGTCCTAATAGAATACTTACTCTCCCACTACACCTAGTAAGAGATTGTTGGTCATATTGTGCATAAATAATATTTGCATGTCTCTTATTGGTTCAATAACCAAAAGATTCTAGATAAACATCAACATGGATTCTAGAAATGCATTTATCACATATGTGTTATGGATTGTGTGAGTTATCACAGTGTAATTCCTTTTGGTATTTATGTTATGAATATTTATCTTTACCTCCTACACATAAATATCATAAGACATTTTAGGTATTTCCACACGAGGTCATATCTTTGAGAATAGAACATTAACTATTTTATTCATAATCATATCCATACAAGATGCAAAAAGTATAATGTTTCTATTATTGGCATAATGAAATAGTAGGTCATCAAACTCTATTACATGTCATGTGGGCTAAGATAAATTCTAAATATAGACTAAGGTTGCAGCAAGTCTTGCTTTGTACAGTCCAAGCTTGCCCTTTCATAAAGGCTTACATCTTATCAGATCTTGCATATTCAAACATATGTCAGATATACATCTTGTATCACATACCCAAGATGAAGAAGTAATTAGATTTATCTTATAATGTGTATACTTGAGGTGGAGATCTCTATCCCCTCCTTCCTCTTCTATTGTTCCTCCAGGTAGAGAGGGAAATTCCTCTTCCAATGTCCAAGCCGGTAACAGTGGTGACAATTGCCTCCCTTATTTACTCCTCCCTTCGCCTTGAGTTCTGAAGACTTAGCCTTCTAGCCAGCTTTAGAACTCTTCTTAGATTTTCCTTTGCCTTTATGGTTCCCTTTTGGTTTGTTGATCATCATCATAGACTTGGTCTTGTCTTTCTTCATTCGTGCCTCAGTTGTTCTCAACATGCCAAGTAACTCTGTCTGTGACGTCCCGACGAGCTACACAACGAGATTACTCAAAACAAAGCATGGAATTATCATTAACAACAAGATTACCATAAAACATGGTAAATTACAATTGATATTACATATCAACCTTGAGTGGAAACATTTGCATCAGAGTCCAAAAAAACCACATATATTACATATCTTCTGCCAAAAGATTATTACATGATATTGTTCGATAGCTCATTGACCACAACTTGTTACATATGATAACTTATTCATATACATACGTGGCATATATGTACAATAATGGCATATAGTCAAAAACCTCGTATCAATGTACAAACTACAAAAACCTCCCCAAGGACCTAAGAGTACAAGGACGACACATAGGACTCTACTACAAAACACTAGCAACATGTCCAACCTTTCAACAACTACTGCTCTCTTGTTGCTCAACCTCAACTGCACAATCTCTACCTCATCATGCATGACCACCTAAAAGATGTAGAAACCCACGAGGTGAGACCAAATGTCCTAGCGAGATATATAACTGTAACGACTGCCACCAAACCGACAGCCAAATCGTTACTAATTATGCAGAATAATCATAAGCAGTGGATTAACCAAAAATCACTAAAACCTAAAACCATTTTGCAAAGAGATCCATTTCCTGGAAAACTCTTAATGAAAGAACCAAAACTTTATATACATCAGGGTTCACATTGTACATACATTGTACCATTTCAACTTGAGGATAACATATAATAGTTGCTTTGTCAAAACATATACTGAAGCAACATAAAACCTCAAGGCATACAAGCCAAAATGTTAGATTGTTCACAAAACCATCATGTACTAAATCTGAGGACATGAGAGTACAGAGACGACGCATAGGACATCTATCTACAAGACATGATAGATAGTACACTCAACCTGAGCTGTTACTGTTATCCCTACTGTTGTTGTCCTTCATCTACAGAACGGTCTCTACCTCCCCATGCACGTCCACCTAAAAATTATGGATCCCACGGGGTGAGACAATTGTCCCAACGAGAGATATAACTCTCCGCCAACAATGTTATTATCACATGTAAACAGTATAAAACTGAGTAGACGTTCTTTTATATTAATAAGCAAGGTTAATCACTGTGTATAAGTAGATTAGAACATTTCTCATCTTTTAAAGCATTGTAACTGTCTATGATAGGGCAGTAAATCATCTATTCACTTTATAAGGAATATGAAGAACATGTGTATCATTTACTCATCATACTATACCAACATCTTAAGCTTATCATGTGATACTATTATCATGGTATGACATCCATGAATCATTCTCATTTCTATCTATTAGCCTCAGCCAATATGCTAGCCAGGTATTAGATTACACTAATCATGTGAATATACATTATTATATTATATTCAGGTATTGGTTTATACCAATCCTGTGAATTATATCCAGGTATTGTGCTATGCCAATCCTATGAAATTATATCCAGGTATTGGACTATGCCAATCCTATGAAGTTATATCCATGTACTGGATTATGCCAATCTTGTGAAGTTATATCCATGTATTGGATTATGCCAATCATGTGAAATTATATCCAAGTATTGGGTTGTCCCAATCCTGTAAAGTTATATCCATGTATTAGATTATGCCAATCATGTGAAGTTATATCCAGGTATTGGGTTATCCCAATCCTGTGAAGTTATATCCAAGTATTGGATTATGTCAATCCTGTGAAGTTATATCCAGGTATTGGATTATGCCAATCCTGTGAAATTATATCCAGGTATTGGGTTATCCCAATCCTGTGAAATTATATCCAGGTATTGGATTATACCAATCCTGTGAAACTATATCCATGTATTGGGTTATCCCAATCCTATGAAATTATATCCATGTATTGGATTATACCAATCCTGTAAAACTATATCCAGGTATTGGATTATACCAATCCTGTGATATCATGGCCATATTGCTAAGGATTCCATAGTAGTTGGAATACCTTTATGTTTCCCTTTCTCTTTCATTATGGGATATTAATCCCTTAAATGTATCATTGAATACCACATCACCTTTACTAGGCATTATACCTTGGGCAAGCCATCATACCCATTTACATCCTTTACGGGATACAAGTATTCAAAATATCTCATCTTAGCATATTCAAAACACTATATCCCTTATTTGGCAATAACCATAATGTATGACCAAGATTTCATTATTATCTTTATAACCATTTATTATTATTATGTTACGGGGTTTCCTTTTTCCTAGTTTATTTTAAACATTATCATCTCTTACATCAATCTCTATACTATGAGATTTTTATAAACATCTTCTCACCTCTCACTAGGCAACATCCATCTCTAGGTCATAAGACATGTATAAACATCATACTTGTTGTACAAGTATTTCATATAATCTGTATTATATGAAACATCATAGCTCATACTTATCTATGCTCATTATCTCATGATATCAACATGGTTTGAATATCACATACCTATCATCACAATTCAATACAAGAGAAATACAACCTTCCCATAATCAGGGTTAGGGTTTCCCTTTATTAACCGATTAGGGTTTCCAGTATGTTCATCAAGAATCAAAACCCTAACTCATACTCCACACATATTAGGAGTATCAATGTATACTCACTACATGAGTATTATACAACTATAGGTTTCTCTTTTATACTCACTAGGATGTTGATCACATCATACTCCATTAGGTTGGCTCAATCCCTCTCTCAAGGTACATTGGCCCATACTTATCAAAATGCATTAAACTCTTTATGTCTTAATGTATCATTGGACATAACTTACTACATGTGTCACTCAATCAATCGTATTAGATTGAGGTGCTTCCCCCATATCGGGTATATAGGTGTATCCTCATCACCATATCATGCATGAGATATCTCCTTATCTCCATATCGTGCATTCATATCGAGTTGCTCAACCTTTAGGGTTTACATATCGGGTTTCACCCTTATACTCATATCCCTTAAAAACCTTCATGGTATCATCCTACCCTTCATAATGTGATGAGTAATAGGATAGACGACTGACTAGTCACAACTAGCTCAAATGTACAAACTGATAGGGATGTGGGGTTATAATGCATAGCGGGTTTCACTTTCCCATGTTGGGTTTCAACACCATATTGGGTTAGGGTATCTTCTTGATACCATATCGTGTATAAGGTGGGTGCTTGACCCCATATCGTGCACAAAATGTATGTATGTGTCATTCATATCATTCATGAGGTATAAACTCATCACTATATCATGCAAGTGGTGTATTCATATCACCATATCGGGTTACTCCTCATCTAGGGTTTGTCATATCGGGTTTGAGTATATACTTGACTCCATGTTGGAGGTGTACACTTGACCTCATATCATGCACATGGTGTATGCTTGACACCATATCATGCACAAGGTGTATACTTCATCATCATATCATGTACAAGGTGTATGTATCTCCATTGTATCATTTAGTGATATGTTCACTTCGCCATATCGGTTTAGAGATGCTTCAACCCAATATCAGGCTAAACCATGATGATGTCATCATCATCAATCTCTAGACTCTTATTATTACTATCTAGTTCATGGAAAACAGTAATAGGTCACTAATATAACTCATGGATTCATGAATTATGTAGGAAAATTCGAATTGAAAGTAAATCATCAACTATGGCAAAATTGATGGTAAATAATAACATAATTGAGTTCAAGTTATATAACCCACCTCAAGAGCAACTTCAAAGCTCAAAATATTCACGTTCCCAAGTTTGAATATGAGCTTATCAAAGGTCAAAGACTTGAGCTCCTCAGCACTATGCACGATACCTCACCACTTGTGGCCGAGATCCCTCACTTGTGGTTGATATCCTTCACTTGGCCGATATCACTTTGCTATGGGCGATATCACTTTGTTATGGCTGATACCAAGGCTCTATGAACGATAATCCTTCACCTATGCATGATACCAAGACTCTATGCACAATATCTAAGAGAAAGGGGTGGTAAGATTCAAAAAATTCCACTAATAGGTGAACGGAGTGGTATATATACTTGAGGTTCATGAAAAAGTGTGTATATGAGATGTCATCATTTTAAGCTACTAGGTGCCATGTGTCCATGTATGGTTGACACGTGTACATGAATGCACTCACATTTATCTTGACATGAAAAACACTTGAGGATAATCTAGAGATGATATTTCAGCCATCACTTATCTTGTTGGATAAGATATCTCAACTTAATCACCACTTTATTCACAACCTGATACAACTTTTCCAAGGAAGTTGTAAACCGATACACTTCACCTACTTGAGGTGCTTTGCCCATAATGGCCTTTTAAAAGAGTTCACAAACCAATATGAGACTCCCCTTATGGCTCCTTGGCTAATAGGCACTCTCATATGGACTCTACAACTCGATACAACTCAAGTTAGGGTTTCACATTCAACCCCTTTCTTGGTCTTTCTATCACCAAGAATACTATCACTTATACATGATTCAAACATGGTGTCTCCTTATTTATATCTCCTCTAAAAGATACTAGGAGGGAGTAGGGACACTCTAGAGGTGGTAATTTTCATATCAACCCTTAATTTTAGGTAAATTACAATTTGTACCAAAGTAGATACACAAGACACTAATATTATTCAAACAAGTTCAAATTTGGAATTTAGGCTTTCTACAAGCCACAACCTTGCATAATTATCTCTATTATGATGATAAAACACATGAGGTATGTCTAGCATGTGAAATATTGCAATATAACCCCTCATCTTGGGGTAAATTGCATTTTGGTCCAAAATAAGAGATCATTGCTCAAACATTATTCAAACAGGACCAAACTTGAAACATAAGTTTGTCACCTGATAACAAAACACTTTAGAGGATTATATTAAAGTTCTAAGAAACTTATTTAGGCTAAACAAATAGGGTTATCCCTAAACCCAGGTTAGGGATGTTACAAGTTATAAACCCCTAATAAGGATTTCATCCCAAAAATCCCAGATGAAGAAAGATAATTGTTATTCATGCATCATGTCGCCAAGCCTCCTCATAACATCTTGATGTCATGGAGTTGCCATAGAACTTTGACCAACATAAAGTTCTTCCATACAGGGTCATCATAGAATTTGTCATACAGGACACATACTCAATTGTCCTTTCCATTAATGATTGCAGTGTCAATCCTATAACAGGTAATACTTTCTACATTAGAGAAGTACTATACATACTTTGTATAACTTGGGTGTCAAACCTCGTTGCTTTGTCACCTTTCTCAACTCATATATTTTATGTAATAAGATTCTTGATCTTCAAAGTTTTCCATACCCCTCACTTAGTTTAGCATTTCTCCTCCAAGGAAAAGTTAGAGTTACATTCTATCATCCATTTAGGACTACAAGTCTTATCATACTTTTATTGTGCCAATATAATCTATTGACACACACTAAACTTACTTATGATTAGAACCAACCATCCTATCTTGCCCAACAAGAGCATAAAAAGTAGGATTCTCTATCCTGATTTAGTCAAGATGGGAATTCTCAAGCACTCATTCTTCTCTTTCCTAATCCCTTGCACCCTCTCTTAGTGCAACAACATTGCTCTTAGCAACGTGTTCCTCGTGTTCTCCAGTCATTTTCAAACTTCACCCTTTCTTCTGCATAAGCAGAAGTCACTATAGGGTATACTGGAGAATACTAGAACAGACTCAACACCTTAGTCCTATGTCTTTGTAGACTCAGCAAACCTTAAGCTCTGATACCAAACTTGTAACAACTGCCACCAAACTGACAGCCCAATCGTTACTAATTATGTGGAATAATCATAAGCAGCAGATTAACAAAAATCACTAAAAACTAAAACCATTTTGCAAAGAGATCCATTTCCTAGAAAACTCTTAATGAAAGAACCAAAAGTTTATATACATCAGGATTCACATTGTACATACACTGTACCATCTCAACTCGAGGATAACATATAATAGTTGCTTTGTCAAAACATATATTGAAGCAACATAAAACCTTGAGGCATACAAGCCAAAATCTCATATTGTTCATAAAACCATCACGTACTAAATCCGAGGACCTGAGAACACATAGGATTTCTATCTATAAGACACAACAGACAATGCACTCAACCTGAGTTGTTACTGTTGTCCTTGTTGTTGTCCTTCCTCTGCAGAATGGTCTCTACCTCCTCGTGCACGTCCACCTAAAAATTTTGGATCCCAATTGTCCCAACGAGAGATATAACTCTCTGCCAACAATGTTATTATCACAGGTAAACAGTATAAATCTGAGCAGAGGTTCTTTTATATTAATAAGTGAGGTTAATCATTATGGATAAGAAGATTAGAACATTTCTCATCTTTTAAAGCATTGTAACTATCTATGATAGGGCAGTAAATCATCTATTCACTTTATAAGGAATATGAAGAATGTGTGATCATTTACTCATCATACTATACCAACATCTCAAGCTTATCCTGTGATACTATTATCATGGTATGACATCCATGAATCATTCTCATTTCTATCTATTGGCCTCAGCCAATCTACTAGCCAGGTATTGGATTGCACTAATCATGTGAATATACATCATTATATTTTGTCCAGGTATTGGTTTATACCAATCACTACTACAGAATACGCCTTTGGCGTCGGTTGTTTAACCCCCTTTGGCGACGGTTTTCAAGCGATGCCTATGTGGGCGCCGCTAAAGGTCGAACTCTTCGGCGTCAGTTTTCTAACCGACGCCTATATGATCTATAGGCGTCGGTTATATATAGTTGTCCGATGTCTATAGGGTTCGCGCCACAAAGAAGGGCACCACCTAGGACACTTTCTACGTCAGTTAACAACTGAACAACCGACGCCATACTCCCAGACGACACGGACGTGCTTCACTGCACGGTCATGTTTAGTACTATAGGCATCGGTTTTATACTAATAAGCGACGCCTTTTCCACCATGGTCGTGCTTTCCTGCACGGTCGGGTTGTTTGTCATATTAGGCGTCGGTTTTTATCTAATAACCGATGTTGTAGGCCTTTAATGATGGTGTTCTATAAATAACCGACGCCTATACTTTAATTTTTTTTCTTATCAGTTTGTAGGCCTGCTGTGGCTGGTCAGCAAGATGAGAACCTGCAGTTCAGTTTTCTGAACTGCAGGTTTACGACATCCATTGATATCAACCTACAAACAGGCCACAAACCTGCAAAATCAACAAATATTTTTTCACACAAGTAGATACATTCAGACATCAATTCAATTCTCACATTCACACATGTAGAAACATTCAAATACATGTAGAAACATTCATACATGTATAAACATTCAGAAATATTCATTTACAAAATATCATTCAGCATCGCTATCAGCATCCCAATTATATCTTACAATCGCCACTGCTTGTATGGCTTTTTCCCATTCTTATCTTACTTCATTTAATGCTTCCATCGTATATGGAGCATGTATATTTTTTAAGTGTTTACCTATAGTGTGGTCAGTTTTAAACACCTGCAAAGAGAATGATGTATATATAAGTAATAATATAAAAATAAGATTGATATATTTCATACTAACTAATGAGACTATATATAATACCTCGTGTATGGTATTAATATCCAATGCGGCATGTCGGATAATCATCTGCATAAATCGCATCACATAGTATGTGCATGCCCAGCCGTTGTCTTGTGTAGCGCACTATAAATTGAAACATACAAAATATTAAAAAATACAACTAAGCACAGTTCACATAAATAATATATACATTGAAGTCGGGAACTTACTTTTACGTTCTCCCAAATTATTGGCTGGTTCTTTCTCCTTGGGACATTTCCTCCAGCATTTTTGAATGCATCTAAACCCCTACATGTTAATGTAACACAGTAAATTGAATAATTAAATAGTAATGTAATAACATATGTTAACGGATATAAAAATGAAATATTTCTCACCAAAATAATGGCATTCTCAATATGTGTCCAATTTTAGTGTTCAATGTACTTCCCGCAGGATCTAGATAATAAACAGTGAACGTCCCGGGGACAATAACTAGTAACTCCCAATGTCTACCGCTAGAGGTAAAAAAGTTAAAAATTAATAACTGAAAATGCACAATAAAAATGGAATTTTCTTAAGTCTAAATTATAAATAAAGTAAACTTACTTGACATTGATTGGAGCTATTATTATCATCTTCTTTTGCTGACCGAAAAATTGTAAAAGCATCTATACAGTATTGTTGAACACTATCAGGGTCTTTAGCTACCATACTAATCAATGATGGAATAAAAAAACCCACATGATCAAATGCAAATTGTTTGCATTGATCTTCGACTAAGTAGCTGCAAAACATGTATTACGTATGCATTAATATATAAGAAACCAGATCACTGGATCTTACACAAGGTATATGGATGTATAAACAAGATCTCACCTTATCCATGTCTCTATCATTGATGTATTCAGCCAATCATACATAAACAGCTCAATAATGTCTTGTATAAATAAAGAGCTATCATATGATTGACCTGCATAATCTGCTTCTAAAGAAACAATTATAGGGCAATGTATATTATGTGCCTGTATCCAACATGCCATTCCCCTACAAGCAGGACCTAACGGGTATTTTAGGTCAGTTGGAACCCAACTTGGTAATGCAGGAAGTGGAGGTGGAGGCCTAGGTGCTCCGGGTGTCTTCTTTTTAACCTGTATATATAATTTCAGATCAGTTGACCTCATATATACATATTAACAATCTAAAGCAATGTAAATTTATCTTACAATTTCAATAGTGTAGACGACATCTGCTTTGGGCCACAATATCACCCCACCTTTTGCCTCACCAAGTGTATCAATATATGGGTGGGCATATGGCAATGCAGCTTCCCTCCAATCGGGTAATACACATATTGGGCTCACACGAACGTAGCCCTGCGGCATTGGAGTCCCATGAAACGTTGCCCCAGGAAGGGACTGGTAAGCTTGCGCCTCTGCAACAACATAGTCTTGCATTCTTAAGCGGCATGGCTTCAATGCCTACAAATTTACGTAAAGAATGTTATACATATATACATATCATCTTGAAAACATATCATCTTGAAAAGACTAGCTACAATGGCATAAACAATACTTACAGCAGACATGTTAGGCGATGGGTCTCCAGGATTACTCGTAGTTTGTGCATCAGGAGAAGAGTGGGTCACCATAGGCTGATTGGAAGCCTGAGATGCCTACCACCGCACTATTTCTTCCTTGACCTTCTCAGCAACTATATCATTGACCTTCTTAGCAACTATATCCTCGACTCTCTTATTCTCCTATACATGGATAAAAGAAACATTAGCTTCTTATTATTGAATTCCCTTTTGCAGTAACATTCTAAAAAAAGAATAGGTTACCTCTTCTTCTGAAAGTCCCGCTCTGGGTTTGCGCTGGGATGGCCCAAAGAATGCTTTGATGCCCACACCAGCGCCTGCACCCCTAACACATCCAGGATGCTCTGGGTTACCCAGAGCAACTGTCAATTCATCCCTTGTGCCATGAGGGATGAACGTGCCTTGTTTCCTCTGCTCGTGCAGCTCCCGCTAATCACCATAAATAGAAATTGGTAAGTTAACACCACAAATAATCAATATTCAAATGATTGCTCTAAGAGTTGTATTTTACCATTTTCGCAGTCGCCTCAGTAGTTACGGGCTTCTTTATTTCACCCTTCTTGTTTTGCCTCCCAGCTATCCAGATATCATGGCGAGGCATGGATGTGGCAGACTCCTGAGTAGGAGCAGACTCCTGAGTTTCCGCAGACTCCGCCTGTAGTCTTTGGTGAATGCTTGCATAGCCCTTTGGACCCATAGTGTGGTCATGCACATTCAGTGCACGCCTTGCTTTTTGCACGTCACTGAGGGCCTAGTTAGTATGCACATTAATGATTTGGTTAGTAGCACTAAATGTTAATCTTGAATAGGTGAATACAATGTATATTAATTAAATTGGGAGTGACGCCTAATACCTTGAATTCTTCATATTTTCTTGAAGCAACAAAATTGTCCCAATCTTCTTTGTCCAAGAAGTTCCACTGTTCAAGGGCTGACTTCTTCTTCTTATCACCATCTTTTATGTATTCTCTGTTGAGATTTGTCCTATAGTTCCTAAGCATCTTTCCAGCGTGTTGCATCACGCTTTTACGATGCAGCTTCTCATCCAATGCAAACAGATTTTGTAAAATAGAATTCTTATTAACTAGTATCCAAAAATAGAATTGCAAATAATATAATTTGTAATCTACAAAATAGAATTGCAAATAATAATAACTCACGCATAAATCCTTCCATATCAAGTCTTTCTTCCCCTGAGGAACTTTATGTCAATTATCATACTTAACACCACAATGGCTTCGAGTGACACACCCAAGATAGTTTACAAAATTATTGCGGTTCACTCCAATTGCATTTCCTCCATTATCAAACTCCACAACCAATTTGGATCCACTACCACTTAGCGCTATTAACTTCTTCAACAGAGTGATGCCCCTTTTCTTGTTAAGTGTTTGGTGTTGTGCATCAAGTTGCTCCAGTGCTTCAGTGGGTACATGTGCATCATCAACCTAAAATTTGACCAAAATAAACCCACTGAATTAGCGCAATATAGAAATATGGGATATATGACATAACTAGAAGATAATGAATTTTATAGAAATACAGGATATGTTTTTAGAACTTACATTGGTATCCTCGCCATGCACATCATGGATAGCATGCTCATCATGGACTTCATGCTCGTCATGGTCAGCCATCTGAAAATGTCATTAAAAAGGCAAACATTTAGCATTTGTATTAACTAGAAAAAGGCAAACATTTAGCATTTGTATTAACTAGAAAAAGGCAAACATTTAGCATTTGTATTAACTAGAAGATAATGAAAAATCAAATCTAAAAATGATATTGATATGAAAAAAGCAAATATTTAGCTTCAATAAAAAAATATAAACATGCATGCCTCTAAAATTGTGATTGGCAGCATTTCTTTCAACAAAGTCAACAATGAAGTGAAGCTTTTGTCGCTCCATCTATTGTTAGCTTTCAACTTATACAATCTCAACACAGTGCTAAGCTTTGTAAACTTAGCACAGCCTGTTTATAACGGTATCTCAGCATCATGCACAATGTTTCTAAAGATAGGAGGTGGATCGGTGTGCTCTACCCTACAACTATCCAACATCGCATCAACGATGTCTACTGGAACTGGTTCGTTCACATCTACGTCATCGGAGGAAATTTCTTCTTCCACCCAAGTACTGCTATCGACATCTACTGCTTTCGAGTTTGAAATCTCTCCATGCCAGTGCCATTCTGTATAGCCTTGTACAATCCCGTTGCACATGACATGACTGTTGATTTCCTCACCAGTGTTGACTTTCAAGTTGTTACCGCAATGCCTACATGGACAGTAGAACCTATTTGTAGGTTTTTTTCCTATGTTCCTTGGAAAATCTAATAAACTGATCAAGACCATATATAAACTCTGGGGTGCAGCGATTGCGAATGGACATCCATGATCTATCCATTCTATGATCAAAGAGAAAACAAGTATATGTTACGATAAGATTAGGGTATACACTTACATCCTATCCAAGATTTAATCCTATTATTTACTCCTTACATCCTAAGTGAGATTAGGTGTTCAAGAACAGTCCCAAACCGGGGACTACCAAAGATTTACTCCTAATGAATAAATCTTGGACGGGTTTCTAGGCCAACAAACACATGTGATGTCATTCTTATATATAATAAATGTGTACCACCTATCCCATCCTTGAACACCTAATCTCACTAGTAAGTGTATAATGTGTATTGGGTTTTCGAGAAAATTTCGGCAGCATTTCCCCGATGTTCTCTAAGTACATATGTACTTAGAGAACAAACGGGGAAATGCTACTGAAATTTTCTCAAAAACCCAATACACATTATACACTTACATTCTAAGTGAGATTAGGTGTTCAAGAACAGTCCCAAACCGGGGACTATCCAAGATTTACTCCTAATGAGTAAATCTTGGACGGGTTTCTAGGCCAAAAAACACATGTGATGTCATTCTTATATATAATAAATGTGTACCACCTATCCCATCCTTGAACACCTAATCTCACTGGTAAGTGTATAATGTGTATTGGCTTTTCAAGAAAATTTCGGCAACATTTCCCCGTTGTTCTCTAAGTACATATGTACTTAGAGAACAAATGGGGAAATGCTACCGAAATTTTCTCGAAAACCCAATACACATTATACACTTACATCCTAAGTGAGATTAGGTGTTCAAGAATAGTCCCAAACTGGGGACTATCCAAGATTTACTCCTAATGAGTAAATCTTGGACGGGTTTCTAGGCCAACAAACACAATAATAGATATGTACATGTTAGGGTTTCATCACAATTGATGTTGGGGTTCCATCAATGTTAGGTTTAATCAAATCAAATTAGGATGCTAGAATTGACAAGTTTAAATCTTATTTCAACATGCATCAAAATTTACTGAATTAAGTCAAACATTAGGATTAGAAGCACAAATATATGCAAGAAAAAAATTTGTTCATATCCTAGGATTTACATAAAGCATTACATAAAAATTTGTTCATATCCTTACCAACAGCAAGCACGACCGTGGTTGTGTTGCCCTACCACGGCCGTGCTGTCCAGCACGGCCATGGTCGGCCAACACAGCCATGGCCGTGCTTGCTATTGGTAAATAGCTAGGGAGAAGGAAGCAAAGAGGTAGGGCTACCTGGAGCTAGCATGGAAAGTGCGGCGGCGAGCGGTGGCAGCAGTGGCGGCGGAAGAAGAGAGAGCAGAGCGGCGGGCGGTGAACAACAGTGGCACCGGGAATGAGCAGAGCAACGCGCGGCACACCAGCAGTAGTGGCAGCGGCGAGTAGAGGTGCACCAGTAGTAGAGGCGCACGAGCAGCAGTGGCGGTGGCGAGCAGAGAAGCACCAGCAGTAGCAGCGGCGAGCAGCAGTGGGGTCGTCGGGCGATTTCAGGAGAGCGGCGGCGAGCAGCAACACAACAATATCACGATGAAACAGGAAGAAAGGGGGAAGAGTCGGGTGATCGGGTTTATTAAGTTGGTCAACGGCGTCGGTTATCTACAAAACCGACGCCTATTATGATTTAGTGTCGGTTGATAGTAAACCACCGACGCCCAACTAGACAACCTTTACCCTAAATTATTTAGTGGGAACCATTATCAGCGTCGGTTATCGAAGGATAACCGACACTGAAAGTGGGACTTTTCGCGCAAATTTTCATTTTAAATAGGCGTCGGTGAATAGTTACACAACCGACGTTGTAGGTGACCTAAAATGTTTTCGCTCAAAATTTGGATTTTGCAGGCGATTTTAGGCGTCGGTCTGTTATAACCAGCCGATGCTGAATACAAAGTGATACATGTGTCTGGCTGGTCTTCGAATATAGACGTCGGTTTGCATAAATAACCGACGTCTAATATTATAGGCGTCAGTTTTCCTAAATAACCGACGCCCAGAAAAGTGACACTAAATGTTGTTTCTGTAGTAGTAGTAAATCCTGTAAATTATATCCAGGTATTGGGCTATGCCAATCCTGTGAAATTATATCCAGGTATTGGACTATGCCAACCCTATGAAGTTATATCAAGGTATTGGATTATGCCAATCCTATGAAGTTATATTCAGGTATTGGATTATGCCAATCCTGTGAAGTTATATCCATGTATTGGGTTATCCCAATCATGTGAAGTTATATCCAGGTATTAGATTATGCCAATCATGTGAAGTTATATCCAGGTATTGGGTTATCCCAATCTTGTGAAGTTATATCCAGGTATTGGATTATTCCAATCATGTGAAGTTATATTCAGGTATTGGATTATGCCAATCATGTGAAATTATATCCAGGTATTGGGTTATCCCAATCCTGTGAAATTATATCCATGTATTGGATTATACCAATCATGTAAAGCTATATCTAGGTATTGGGTTATCCCAATCCTGTGAAATTATACCCATGTATTGGATTATACCAATCCTATGAAACTATATCCATGTATTGGATTATACCAATCCTGTGATATCATGACCATATTGCTAAGGACTCCATAGAAGTTGGAATACCTTTATGTTTCCCTTTCTCTTTCATTACGGGATATCAATCCCTTAAACTTATCACTGAATACCACATCACCTTTACTAGGCATTATATGTTGGTCAAGCCATCATACACTTTCACATCCTTTACGAGATACAAGTATTCCTCATATCTCATCTTAGCATATTCCAAACACTATATCCCTTATTTGGCTATAACCATAATGCATGTATGACCAAGATTTCATTATTATCTTTATAACAATTTATTACTATTATTATGTTAAGGGGTTTCCTTTTTCCTAATTTATTTTGAACATTACCATCTCTTACATCAATCTCTAGATCATGAGATTTTTATAAACATCTTTTCACCTCTCACTAGGCAACATCCATCTCTAGGTCATAAGACCTGTATAAAAATCATACTTGTTGTACAAGTATTTCATATAATTTGTATTATATGAAACATCATAGCTCATACTTATCTATGCTCATTATCTCATGATATCAACATGGTTTCAATATCACATACCTATCATCACCATTCAATACAAGAGAAATACAACCTTCCCATAATCAGGGTTAGGGTTTTCCTTTATTAACCGATTAGAGTTTCTAGTATGTTCATCAAGAATCAAAATCCTAATTCATACTCCACACATATTAGGAGTATCAATGTATACTCATTACATGAGTATTATACAACTATAGGTTTCTATTTAATCCTCACTAGGATGTTGATTACATCATACTCCATTAGGTTTGCTCAATCCTTCTCTCAAGGTACATTGGCCCATACTTATCAAAATGCATTAAACTCTTTATGTCTTAATGTATCATTGGACATAACTCACTACATGTGTCACTCAATCAAGTGTATTAGATTGAGGTGCTTCCTCCATATCAGGTATAGAGGTGTATCCTCATCACCATATCGTGCATGAGATATCTCCTTATCTCCATATCGTGCATTCATATTGAGTTACTCAACCTTTAGGGTTTACATATCAAGTTTGACCCTTATACTCATATCCCTTCAAAACTTTCATGGTATCTACCTACCCTTCATTATGTGATGAGTAATAGGCTAGACAACTGATTAGTCACAACTAGCTCAAATGTAAAAACTGATAGGGATGTGGGCTTACAATGCATATCGGGTTTCACTTTCTCGTGTTGGGTTTCAACACCATATCGGGTTAGGGTATCTTCTTGATACCATATCGTGTATAAGGTGGGTGCTTGACCCCATATCGTGCACAAGATGTATGTATGTGTCACTCATATTGTTCATGAGGTATAAACTCATCACTATATCATGCTAGTGGTGTATTCATATCACCATATCGGGTTACTCCTCATCTAGGGTTTGTCATATCGGGTATGAGTATATACTTGACTCCATGTCATACATGAGGTGTACACTTGACCTCATATCATGCACATGGTGTATGATTGACACCATATCGTGCACAAGGTGTATACTTCATCATCATATCATGTACAAGGTGTATGTGTCTCCATTGTATCGTTTTAGTGATATGTTCACTTCACCATATCAGTTTAGAGGTCCTTCAACCAAATATCAGGTTGAACCATGATGATGTCATCATCATCAACCTCTAGACTCTTATTATTACTATCTAGTTCATGGAAAAAAGTCCTAGGTTACTAATAGAACTCATGGATTCATCAATTATGCAAGAAAAATCAAATTGAAAGTAAATCATCAACTATGGCAAGATTGATGGTAAATAATAACATAATTGAGTCCAATTTATATAACCCACCTCAAGAGAAACTTCAAAGCTCCAAGATCAAAATATTCATGTTCCCAAGGTTTAAGATGAGCTTATCAAAGGTCAAGACTTAATCTCCTCATCACTATGCATGATACCTCACCACTTGTGGTTGATATCCCTCACTTGTGGGTACATGAGGACAAAATTTGTGATTCTAATAGCTTATGGAGGAGTATTGAACGTGATTACCCAATGTGAGATGTGTTTAACCCTAAGCAATTATACTACATGGTTGTATTACGTATTTTATTTTGTCCTGAGGATTTGAGGCGTACCACTCAAATCCAACTGAACACTATGAAGTCAAAATTGGTTCCATACAAGATCAATGAAAGAGTTTGAATCCATGGTCTTCTCCTACACTACTCAGTCAGTTTGAGTCTACACCGTAGTGACATATAGTCAAAATACAAAGACAAAAACTTACAGTCAAAGCTATGATCATGTAGAGATAGTAACTCAGAGTCAAGGCTATGGTCCTGTAAAACACCTAGTCTGCCTTGGTAAAGGTCACAACGTTAGAAACCAGTATATATAACCCAATCACGGAGGTAGAACTGCAGTTGTCCTCTATAACATCATATGCGATGTTCATCACTAAGACTCGACCTCAGTGGTTCTCAAAACACTTGGGATCAAGATGTCAAGGACACATAGTCACTTGCACCTTGCATACTCAACAATATGCGCTCTGGGTTTCCCTTGGGAATACCCGTTTCACCATCTAGCAAACTATTGACACTGAAGATGGATCTATGGCATGGGAAGCTACATGATTAGGATTCCACTTGATTAGTTAAGCCAATTGATTATATTTTAGCATCAATATATTTACACCATATAAACCCTGAACAAACTCTACAAAGATAAGGGGATAATACAACTCCAGAAGATATAAAATGTATAAGGTGCAAACTTTTCACAATTTCACTTGACATCATTGACAATTCAAGGCCATCAACATTATCACACTGTCAAGGGATATCAATCCCTCATCACATCATTCGGAGGATAACACCTCACACTATGCATTAAGCCTCTGCTAGTTCATAAGGCCCATCACATCATTATAATATCAACATGCCTCATCAAGGCTCATAGCCATCGCCCTGTATCACATGATTACCACCATAGCATTCATAAGAAATCACATTCATTCAACTTGTAAGGTTGGGATTACATATATAGGAGAGAGAAAATATAATCACATGCTAGTTATCAATCAATCTCAACTAGTATAACATACCCTAGAATTAGGGTTAGGGTTTCTCATGCATAGTCGATTAGGGTTTTCATTTCATTACTTGTCACCAAACCCTAGATACCTCATCTCCCATACATTTGGAACATAAAAGGGTTTAACATTACTTTCTTGAACATATAATAATTTTCATGTAAACATCAATATATAATGGCCACCAATCATATAGATGCATGTAGCGACCGTCATCCTCACACACCCATGTGTAACGACTGTCATGATAACACCATGTAGAAACCAACATGCTTACCCAGGTGTAGCGGCCATTACCATAGGTCAGGGTAGCGACTGTTACCAGAGGTCAGGGTAGAGACCATTACCACACTAAAGAGACTTGTTACGACCAAAGCAAATATCAACTATGTGTAGCGATCCACTACACTAAACATCTTGTGACCGAAGCAAAGAACAGCTACGTGTAGCGACCAAACAAACAACGATGCGTTGCTGCCAGACCGAAGCAATGCATAGGTAGCGCCCGCTACACTTCACCCATCATCACATGTGTCGACCAACAACACCAAGGGGAAAAGTACATGACCAAAACAGGTGTTGTGCACCAAGAAAACCAAGCTTCACCATGTCCAAAACTCATGGATGCATGGACACCAAACCCTAGAAATGATCGCCATGAAGATAAATAGTGAAACCACATTAGGAGAGAGAAAACTAAACCTCAACACATATAAAATCAATTCAAAACCTCAAGTAAACGTGATGGCAAAAACCATAGCATGGTGATAAAATCAAGGATCGTGGTGCATGTAAGAACATCACTTCAACATCACTTAGAAATTGGGCAGATGAAATTAGGGTTTAAGAAAGAGAGCAATCTATATGAGAATACTACAAGGTCATAAACCCTAGATCATGATAACTTCATATATCACATTAGCATCAAGTTTTAGAGATTATATCAGTAACATATCAACATGATTATGGTGCAATAATAGAAAAGGGAAAATAGTTATATCACCCACCTTATGGAGAATCAAGCTCCAAAGCCACAAGCTCTAAAGAGAGAGAAAGAAGATCCAAAAAAGATCAACTCCATGGCTACAAGATCACCTCAAAAGAGAAGAACACCATGGTCAACAAAAAACTCAAGAAATGAGTGTAAAAACCCTAGGCCGAACAAGAAGAAGAAAGAAGAGAGTTTCTTCTCACATAGGTGCCACCATGGTTAAACCACAGTCTCTGACCTTTGTGAGGAGAAGATATTCAAGATGGGCACCATGGTTGCATCAAAGTCTCATGACCAATAACGGAGAAAGAGAGGTAGGGTTCAAGGGAAAATGAAATCAAGGGTTCAAAACCACTTACCAAGAGAGAGGATCACCAAGAACCACCACCAAAGAGATGATCAAGCTCAAGATCACCACATGCAAGGATAATTGACCACCAAAGCACCTAGATTGGTCCTTCTAGATCCACAAAGATTCAAGAACAAGCATAGATAGTAGAAAAGAAGGAGGTCCAAAAATGATGCTTGCGTGAAGAGGAGAGGGGTTATATACACAAGGTTGTAGGGAGGTAAAGTGGGTATGAGGTGTCAACACAAGAGAGCAACAAAAGGACACTTGTCCACCAAGAAAACAGCCATGCAACCACTAAACACTTACATGCATCGAAGGGTGATATAACCTAGGTAGGGTAGCAACCACTTAGGTCACTAATACCCTTGTTGTGGTCACAACACCACAAGGCACCATGTAGCGACTGCTACACTAGGTCATCAAAGAAAACAAGGTCAAAACACATCACTAGAGACAAAGTCTAGCGACCAAACCAACACCAGGACATCAAGGTCAAAACAAACACTATCAAGGGAAAGTGCTACGGTCACAACACTCATCTAAGAGAGGTGTTGTGGTCACAATACACCCAATACATGCTCAAGGTCGCTACACATCACCAAGGCCAGAAACCCTCAAAACCCTAATTCACTATGTGATGACACATCATCAACCATGGTCCAAGAAAGGTGCCCCATCACGTCATATTCTCTCTTATGATGCTAAGGCACAAGAAACACATTCTACTTGTAATAAATTGCAAGATTAACTCTCACCGTGGGTAAATTGCAACTTGGTCCAAAACAAGGATACATAGCTTAAACATCATCCAAACTGGACCAAACTAAAAACATAAATATGTCACATTGTTATAAAAGCACTCAAGAGATTATATTAAGGTTTAATCATCTTATTAAGAAAAGTAAGCACACTCAAGCACTAAGATAGGTGAGGGGCCTTACAACCATAAACCCTTAATAAGGGTTTCACCCCCAAAATCCTACACAAAAAGAGATCGGTATTTCCTACGCATCTCCTCCTCAAGCTCTGACGTGGCTTCCTCTACATCACGATGATGCCACACAACCTTAACTAACATGATGTCCTTCTTATTCAACTTGTTGATCCTCCTATCTAGGATCAACACAGGACCTTCCACATAAGATATTTCCTCATCTAGCTCAATCTCCGGTGGGTGCAACACCAAATATGTATCAGGGTGGCACTTCCTCAAGTTAGACACATGAAACACTAGATGTAACATGTGCAACTCAGGTGGACACTCCAACTTGTAGGCCACCTTTTCAACATGTGCCACCACCAGGTAAGGTTTCATATATCCAAGAGCCAACTTACCCTTCATCCCAAACCTTAAAAAACCCTTCCAAGGAGAGACCTTGAGACATGTCTCACACTTGGAACTCTAAGGGTCTACGCTGATTATCTGCATACGACTTTTGCCTGTCTTGTACTGCCATAAGTTGCTACTGAATCACTCTGATATTCTCTATTGTCTGTTGCACAAGCTCAGGACCCAAAAGCTGATATTCACTGGTTTCATACCAACACAATAGAGATCTACAACGTATTCCATACAACGCTTCATAAAGTGTAATATCAATGTTCCTCTGATAGTTGCTATTGTATGCAAACTCTATCAAACTGAGGTGCACATCCCAACTTCCCAAAAACTGGAAAATATTAGATCTCCACAGATCTTCTAGAATCTAGATCATCCTTTCTGACTGTCCATCTTTCTATGGATGAAATGTTCTACTCAAACTCAACTGTGTACCCATTGTTGTGTGCAGACGTTCCTAAAAATGACTGGTGAACTGAGGTCCTATGACAGATACAATGGTAGTTGGGATACCGTGCAACCGCACTATCTCATCAACATATATATGAGCAAGCTTCTCTATTGTGTATATCGTCTTCACTGGCAAAAAGTGTGTTGTCTTTGTCAACCGGTCAACAATCACCCATATGGAGTCATGACCTTTGGCTATCCTAGGCAGACCAACCAAAAAGTCCATGTGACATGATCCCAATTCCACTGTGGTATGGGTAACAGTTGCAAAGTTCCTACAGGTTTCTGATGCTCTACTTTAACCTGTTGACACATAGGACATCTGGCAACAAACTTAGCCACATCACGCTTCAAACTAGGCCACCAATACAAATATTTTAGATTGTGATACGTCTTGGTGCTTCCAGGATGCATAGCATACATTGAGGAGTGAGCCTCCTCCAAGACCAACTTACTCAAATTATCAGTGTCAAGTAATATCATTCTACCATGGTAACATACTGTCCCATCCTATGCCTCATGGAAACCATCACACTTCTTGTTGCCAAACTCTATTCAGATCTACTATATCACAGTATCATCCTATTGAGCATCCTTGATCTGCTGTCATAACATGGGCTTCACTTGTAACTGAGCCAACAAGCCTTCCAAGAAGGATACTTCCAACTTTACATTCATCTTATGCAAAGACACTAACATGTCTCTCTTGTCACACACTAAGGAACATAATTGTGCCTTGTTAGTAGATGATGATGATGAAAACTTCCTACTTAGAGCATCTGCCACCATGTTCACCTTTCATGGATGATAATCTATAGTGCAATCATAATCCTTGATTAACTCCATCCAATAATGTTGTCTCATGCTCAGCTCTTGCTTCGAGAAGATGTATTGCATGTTCATGTGATCCGTGAAGATCTGACACTTCTCGCCATACAGGTAATGTCTCCAGATCTTTAGAGCATGAACAACGACAACTAGCTCCAGATAATGGGTGGGATAGTTCTCCTCATGCTTCTTATATTATTGTGAAGTGAAATAGATCACATTCTAATCTTGCATCAAAGCACAACCCAGACCATTCTTCGAAGCATCACAAAAGACAATGTAGCCTTTTCCCTACTCTGGCAACACTAGCATTGGTGTGTTGGTCATCTTCTCTTTCAAAAGCTAGAAAGCACGTTGGCACTTGTCATTCTAGAAAAATGACACACCTTTCCTTGTTAATTTTATTAGGGGTAATGACACATCACTGAAGTTCTTTATGAACCTCTAGTAGTATCCTGCCAAACCCAAAAAATTGTGAACTTCTGTCGGCATCTTGGTTGCTTCCACTCCATCACATACTCCACCTTCTTAGGGTCCACATGAACACCCTTAGTAGATATACACCTCCTTTAGCCAAAACTTGCATTTGTTGAACTTCACATACAACTGGTGTTGTCTCAATAGAATCAACGCCTGACGAAAATATTGCTTGTGTTGTTGGCTATCTCAGTTGTACATCAAGATGTCATCTATGAACACAACCACAAATTGATCAAGATACGATTTGAATACCTTGTTCATCAAGTCCATGAACGTTGCTGGTGCATTGGTTAGCCCAATTGGCATAACCACAAACTCATAGTGGTCATACCTCCTCATGAAAGTTGACTTTGGTATGTCATATGCCTTGATTCACAACTGGTGATACCCAGACCTCAAGTCTATGTTGGAAAACACTGCAACACCTCGTAACTGGTTGAACAGATCATCAATCTACATCAAAGGATACTTGTTATTGATCGTCACTTTATTAAACTGTCGATAGTCGACACATAGCCTCATAGATCTGTCCTTCTTCTTTACGAACAAAACAGAAGCACCCCATGGTGAGGTACTTGGCCTGAAAAAACCTTTCTCAAGCAGCTCTTGCAACTGTTTAATTAACTCTAACATCTCAGCTGGTGCCATCATATACGATGTCTGGGCTATTGGATTGGTACAAGGAACCATATTGATCTCAAAATCAATCTCTCTGGCTGAGGAAACACTTGGAAACATGTCTTTAAACTCACACCAAACTAGCACCTCCTGGATACTCAGACTCCTTGCCTTAGTATCCACCACATGTGCCAAGAACACATCACAACCTTGCCTCATCAGCTTCTCTGCCACCATCGCTGACACCAAACTGGTTGGAAGAATCCTCCTATCTCCTTATAAGAATGTAAAGAGTGGGACCCATAGGGGATCCACTCCCTACTAAAACTTTGAAGAATAGAACCTCCAATCCAAACACACCCAAAAGGTATCTTGGAGTGGGTGTAAAATTTTCAAATTTGTATAATGGTATACAAAAGACCAAAGTGTATAGCAGTAGAATAAAAATCATGACTATATTCAATCTTACAAAAGATTATAAAATTCCATCATATCTCCTTCATAGGGTGTACATGTAATATACAACATGTGGATCTAAGTAGAGGGAAATCTAAACCATAACAAGTTTGTCTCTGAGCTTTAAACTCCTTAAGCTAAGTCCATAACGTCATGACATGTCCTCCTTGTCCTTAACCTAGGGTTGGAAGCGTACCCCAACAAGAAGAGAAAAATAGATGGTGTCAACAAAGGTTGGTATGTGCATACTAAAAAGGAAATTGAGTAATATATGGAAGAAAGAACATCAAAAGAAAGGCTTCCCATGAAAGAGAAAAGTATTGCCCAGTTGGGCATAAAACAAAATGATCATAACAAAAGTGATACTTGCCACTAAAAGAATAAAATTGTGCAATATTAGCACATAAAAAGAATTAGGGTACACACCCCATAATCATCAACCTGCGTTCATGTGAGATGAGCATAGCCCTAGAACAATATAAAGACAATGGCGGCCAATTCTCATAAACTTGAAACCTGATAGAGAATGATGTACTGCTAGACTCCCAAATATATAACATGGGCCAAGCCTCACAAACTTGAAAACCAGTGTATGGGGCACCACCACCTCCATCCCATTAATAATAGGGGCATAGTGCCCAAAACCAATGTAGTTACACTACTTTAGTGCTACTGAATCACATAGCATGTTTGATGTAGAGGCAAGTAGAAAATATAGTCAGATTATACAAAATTTCCATCATACTAATGCACAACATAAACATCCACCTCAAAGTGGGCAAAAGACATGACATGTCATCATATAGAGTTCCATCATGAACAAAGCATAAGAAAAGACCAAGATAATGTCCAAATATGATCACAAGATCAGTAACATTATACGGTACTTCACATGAAGCATATTTTACAAAAGAACAAGATAATGTGTAGGCTAATGTCCATAGGATCAAGAGAAAGATAAAAGTAGGTGAATTGCTCAAAAAGGAATAATAGGAGATGCAAACATACATAAGAGAGGGAAATTGCTCAATATAGAAATAATATGGGATGCAAGCATACCTCAAACCTGAGTCTTGGAACACTCTTCACCAATCTAATTGTTTCCAAGATCACTTTGCCTAATTACAAATTATTTACACATTTGGGGTTTGAGATTCATATAAATGTAATGAAACCCTAATTCTAGACCTTTTAGAAAAAAAAATGGATTTTTGGACTCCAAACCTAAACCAATCGAATTATTAGGTTTTTTTATCAAGAAAACATATTTATTTACTAAAGTTGGAGTTGATATGAATTAGTTACCAATTTTAGGGCTTTTATGTTAATTCCTTAGATTCTCAAAAACTCACTATCAAAAACATGGAAATTAGATTCTCAAACTAATTCTATTAGAAAGATCACATTTTTTTATTCCAAAAAATATAACTTTTTATAATTTTTGGATGAGCGGATTGAAAGATATGATTTTTAGAAATTCAACCAATCAAAAAATGACAAATAAGCAGTTAAGTTGTGAGAGAGGAAGAGAGAGGGAGAGAGGAGACTGAAATGATGACTTGACCCAATTAGAGGTAGACAAGTTGCATGGTCAGCGCTTCGCTTGACTCGCCCCAAAACAAATAGCACAAGGGCAAAAAGTCAAAAATACCCCTAAAAAGAGAAAGCAAGGAAAGAAGAAAATAGGAGGGTACATACAAGAAAATGCAAGGGCAATTCATTCCCCATCCTCACCGCACTATGGTTGCAGCAAGCTGCTTGCTCGAATTTTTGGGCAATTTTGCAAACCAAGATAATATGTCGTTCTGAAGCTGGAGAGTTGAAGAGCACGGTCTCACAAACTTACCACACATGTCAATTGGGATGCAGGGGGTGTCAAAATCCAAGGAGCAACACCGCAAGCTCTGAACTGAACCATGATCATTGGCGGCCACTCACACAAGAAAGGGATAAATTGGCTCAAGAGGAAAGTTCAAAATTGTTGACTGAAGACCAGGGTGTCGATATATATAGGCAAGGATTGGTGTATAGAATTCTGTACGTAGAGGTGTCAAGAAACTCGAGAGGAGAATTGGGTGAATCACAAAAAAGGAAAACTAGATCATGTGTTGAGGTTCAGATTGTGTGGAATCTAATGAGCAACACACTGGCGAAGAAATCTCAGATAATGATCAACTGCAGATAGAAATATGACAAAAATATGAATCAACAATGTAGTAGCATGTTTCCTTATCAGTCTTGAGCTAGAAGATGACTTTAGGGCCATTTTATCAAGAATACAACATTCCACAAAGCTCACATGTATAAACAAAAATAAAATCGTCTGCATGACAATATATGAAGTCTTAAATCAAATTGGACAAAAGTGTGGATGTATTTATTTATCTTTTTCTCTATCTTCTTTTGAAGGTGCAAATAAACTCCAAATTGAATGAAATTTTGCACATAGTCTAATTAAGGCATGTAGATTCCGATTATATAATTAGATTTCATATTTGAAAAAAATATATATTCATTAAATAAACAAATCTTATTTTCTCTTTCCTCATGCATTAATGGCTCTAGGATTCTCCAAATTTGATGAAACTTCACCCAGAAGTCAAATTACTATGTTGGATACGAATTGTCCTTAATTTTACATTTTGAAGTTATTTATACATTTATTTAATATTTTGAAGGTTCTACACGCTTTCTCTTTCCTAATTTCACCTTTTAAGCAAATATTCTCCAAATTGAGTGAAAATTCACCCAAAGATATATTTTAATTTGTAGATTACGAATATAAGATTATTTCCCACTTTTGGAGTCATTAAATATTTTATTTAATATTTTGAAGAAAAGCACATTTTCTTTTCTAAATAAGATACACTACTACATAAAAGGCCTTTGGCATCAGTTATTTAGAGCCTTTAGCGCCAGTTTCCAAGCGACATCCAAGTGGGTACCGCTAAAAGTCGACACCTTCAGCGTCAGTTTCTAACCGACGCCATAACTCTTCCCACCACCGAAAATGCACCAGCAAGGGAACTATAGGCGTCAGTTCTTAATGAAAACTGACACTATATCATGATCAAAGACGTCGATTATTAAACAAACATTGATGCTATAACCCTTCCCACCACTGAAAATGCACCAGCAAGGGAACTATAGCGTCAATTAGTACATAATACCGACAGTATATCATTGTTAAACATGTCGGTTATTAAACAATAACCGACGCCATATCCCTGCCAGCACAGCCGTACCTGGCCACAATAGGCGTCGATTCTTACTGATAACTGACGCCAACCATGGAAGAGACGTCAGTTTTTTGCTAATAACCGACGTCGTATGTCTTTGGTGTCGGTTTTATACAAATAACCAACGCCTATGTTCTGGTTTTTTTTCTTATCAGTTTGCAGGCCTACTGTATGGCTGGTCGCAGGTTGCAGAACCTCCAGTTCAGTTCTGAACTGTAGGTTTACAGCATCTATTGATATCAGCCAACAACATGCCACAAACCTACAAAGTCATTCACATTCAGACACATGTATTGATCAGATCCATGTAGAAACATGCAAATTCATTTACATTCACATTCAGTTCCATTCATTTCATCTCTTTTCACATTCATACATTCATGTATTGATCAGAAAAAGTCATTCACATTCACACAAAAATAATTATGAGAACAAAGTTTAGAAATATCATTCTTTATTCATCATCGTCATCATTGTCATCATTGTCCCAATTATATTTAAAAATTCCCACTACTTGTAGGGATTTTGGCCATTCTTCTCTTATGACATCTAATTCCTCCCTCGTATAGAGAGTATGTACATATAATAACTGTCCACCTATGATGAAGTCAGTTTTAAACACCTGCAAAGAGAATGAAGTATATATATAATTAATAATATATAATGAGATTGATATATCTCATATTATCTAATGAAACTATATATAATACATGATGTATAATATCGATTTCCATTACGGAATATTTGATGATTAGGTCCATAAATTGCATCACATAGTAGGCACATGCCCAGCCATTGTCTTGTGTAGCACACTATAAATTGAAACATACAAAATATTCAAAAATACAAATAAGCACAGTTCACATAAATAATATATACATTGGAGTCGGGAAATTACTTTCACATTCTTCCAAATTAGTGGCTGATTCTTTTTCCTGGGGACCTTTCCTCCAGCTTTTTTTAACTCTTATAAAGCCCTACATGTTAATGTAACACATTAAATTACATAACTAAATAGTAATGTAATAATGTTGACTCAAGGTCAATTAGGTCAATGTTGACTCACGTCTAAATTGACTAAACCTGTGTTTTGATGATGACTAACCATTCCACATATTGGTGTCTAATGCCTCTACTTGAGTGTTTTCAGATTAGGTATAGACACACTCCAATTGCCCTAACTTGCGCATATCAAATTGGAGAAAAGACAAGACAAAGTCATAAAAGTACACATTTTTGTATTATGATGTATATCCATTAGAATCATGTTATAAATCACTTGTAATGATTGTATGACTTGTAATTAAGCTTAGAAAAATATCAGGATCACTTAGATCGAATATTAGAGTAATTTAGATGCAACTTTGAAAATTGATTACAGGCATTTTGTCGGTCGAGTTTCCCAGCCTGAAAACTCGACTGATCATCCTTGACCAATTTTCTGGAGATTGCATCGGTCGAGTTGTGTTTACACAGAACTCGACCGATCAAGTAACTGACCATTTTGATTCCTAATGGTCGGTCGAGTTTTTTCAGGACAAACTCGACCGATCATTTGAGTATCGGCCTTGTCGTTTACTTGATCGGTCGAGTTACCCTTATAGAAACTCGACCAATTGCACTGTACGGAAAAGTGCAGAAAAGTGCTTCTAGCCATTGTGGAGTTGCAACAAGTGAAAATAGATCCGTTGCAAGCCACAAAACGGCTAGTTTTCGTTCACAAGTGTTCCCAAAGGCTAAGAGGTATCCCCAGCTATAAATATGACCCCTTGGGCTTCATTACAAGTTTGAGCATTCATTGCAAAACTCTATGTGAGGTTCCTATTCTATAGTTGAGTGCTTCCTACAGCCTCCTCTCTCTCTAAGCTTAATCACTTGCTACATCCATTAGAGTGAGTAGGAAATCTATAAGAGAGCTAGTCCTACATGTATATCTTGTGAGGCTCTCACTTCCACCACCTACATTTCTCTCATTTCAATCATGAAGATGAAGATTCTCTCTCTTAGCCAAGAGAGGTGAAGAAGAACAAGGGAAAGCATCCCTTGGTGAATATCAAGGCTGAAGACTTGGAGCTAGAGTGGGTAAGCCCTTGGAGAAGGTAGAAGACTCAAGATCAAGTGGGTAAGACCTTGGTGGAAGCTTCTCTGAGTGAAGGTGAAGTCAAAGGCGGTATATCCAAGAAGAGTGGGTAATCCCTGCAAGGCTGAAGACTTGTGCAAGAGTAGGTAAGTCCTTGGAATAAGGCGGAAGACTCCTTGCAAAGTGGGTAAGTCCTTGGTAAGGTTAAAGACTCTTTGTATTGGTAAGTCCTTTGTTTGGTCATGTATTGTATGTCTTATGAATGAATATAAGAGTGCAATAGTTTGGAAGTCCTAGAGGTTGACCTCTCTAGGCAAGTGGACTGACACACTTCTAGTTTGAAGTGTGGAACCACTCTAAATAGCTTGTCTAATTGGTGCATGTCCAATCTCTCTCTCCCTTGCTATGTATGTTTTAGTTGCACTCAAATTACCTATTTAGCAACCTTATCTTGTCATATATCTTAAAGGTTTAATGAGTTTTGTTTAAGTGCTTTCAGCTCTATTCACCCCCCCCCCCTCTAGAGAATCTCATCACCCATCTAGGATCCAACAAATAACATATGTTAACAGATATAAAAATATGAAATATTTCTCACGAGAATAACGAAATTTTCATTGTGTGTCCATATAATATATTCAATTCATTCCCCACAGGATCTAGATAATAGATAGTGAACATCTTGGGGACAATAACTAGTAACTCCCAATGCCTACCACTACAAGTAAGAAAATTAAAAATTAATATCTCAAAATCCACAATAAAAATGTAATTTTCTTAAGTCCAAATTATAAGCAAAGTAAACTTACTTGACATTGAACGGAGCTATTATCACCGTCTGCTTATTTTTACCAAAATATTCAAAAGCATCACAGCAGTACGAAGTAACTAAAGAAGGGTTTGTATCTACAAGACTAATCAAAGATGGAACCAAAAATCCCACATGGGAAAATACAAAATCTGTACATATCTTGTGTAAGTGGCTGCAAAACATGTATTATGTATGCATTAATATATAAGAAACCAGATCACCATATATAAAATAAGGTATACATATGTATAAACAAGATCTCACCATATACACACCTCTATCATAGATGTGTTCAGCCAATCATAACGAAACAAATCCAAAATATCTTGTAAAAATAGCTTCTTTTCGTATGATTGACCTGCATTAATACATATGCAAAACTTGTATAAATAGATTGTTATCATATGATTGACCTATATCATCCTCCAGAATTGTAACATTTATAGGGCAATTTCGATCATGTTTTCCGATCCATACTGCCATACCCCTACAATTAGGACCTAACGAGGTGTGTAGGTCCCTTGGAAGCCAACTTGGTAGTTGAGGAGGTGGACGTGGAGGTCGGGATGTAGCGGGAGTCATCTTTTTTACCTGTATATATAATTTTAGATCAATTAACTCATATATACACACTAACAAATTAACGTAATGTAAATTTACCATACAATATTAGTATAGACGACATTCGCTTTGGGCCACATTATCACTCTGCTTTCTGCCTCACCAAGTGTTTCATAATCTGGGTGGGCATATGGCAGTTGAAGATCCCTCCAATCAGGGAGTATATGTATCGGGCTCCCACGAACCACACCAGGTGGTACTGGAGTCCCATGAAACATCTCCCCTGGAAGGTCTGGGTAAGCATGTGCCTCTACAACGATATATTCTTTACTTTTTAGACAGCATGGCTTCAACCCCTACAAATTTACATAAAGAATGTTATATACATATATAAATAAACATATCATCTTGAAAAGACTAGATACTATGTCATAAAATACTTACAGAGGATGTGCTAGGTGGTGGGTCTACAGGATTTCTCCCAACCTCTACAGTTGGAGTAATAAAAGTGGGGCACGTCACAGGTACCGTCTGAGTGGCCGTCTGAGACGCCTGCCACTTCACCATTACTTCTTTGACTTTACTCTCAATTAATTCATCTACCTATACATGGATAAAAGAAACGTAGTCGATTATTGAATTCCCTTTCACAATAACATTCTAAAAAAGAATAGGTTACCTCAACATGTGAAATTCCCACTTTTGGGACAGGTTTGCGCTGGGATGGCCCAAAGAACGCTTTGATGCCCACACCAGCGCCTGCACCCCTAACACTTCCAGGATGCTTTGGGTTACCCAGAGCAACTGTCAATTCATCCCTTGTGCCCTCAGGGATTAACTTGCCTTCCTTCCTCTGCTTGTGCAGCTGTCGCTAATCGCCATCAACAAAAATTGGTAAGTAAATATAACAATAATCAATATCGATCGATTGCTCTAAGAGTTTAATTTTACCATTTTTGCAGCCGCCTCAGTAGTTGCAGGCTTTGTTATATCTCCCTTCTTGTTTTGCCTCGCAGCTATCCACATAGCATGGCGAGGCAGAGGTGCGGGACCAATAGTAGAGGACTCCTGAGTAGCAGCAGACTGAGCAGTAGACTCAGCCTGTAGTCTTTGGCGAATGCCTGCATAGCCTCTTGGACCCATTGTGTGGTCATGCACATTCAGTGCATGCCTTGCTCTTTGAGCATCACCGATAGCCTTGTTAGTAATCACATTGATTTGGTTAGTAATACTAACGGTTAATCTTGAATAGGTGAATACATAAGAACGTATATCAATTAAATTGGGAGTGGCGCTTAATACCTTGAATTCATCCATTTTTCTTTGGGTAACAAAGTCCTCCCAGTCTTTGGTGTCCAGGTAGTTCCATTGCTCAGTGGATGTCTTTTGCCTAAATTTATTTTTTAAATAGAATACAAACAAAAATTATTAGTATAGAGTTAGTCAAAAAGTGATCAATGTCTAGAATTGGAAATCAATCAAGAACCTCTTCTCAGCATCGCATATGTAATCTCAGGTGAGATTTGTCCTATAGTTCCTTAGGACCCTCCCACAACATTGCATCACGCATTTATGATGCAACTTTTCATCCAGATCAAATATACTTTGCAAAATAGAATTGCTATTAACTAGTATCCTAAAAATTAGTAATCTACAAAAATAGAATTGCAAATAATAATAACTCACGCATGGTTCCTTCCATATTAAGTCTTTCTTCCCCTTAGGAACTTTATGCCAGGATTCAAAAATAGGACTACAATGGCTGCGAGTAAGAATATCGAAATCAACTGCCAGTTTGGGTCTGTTGTCCCTTTGCTGTAGTAACTTGTTCATCATTGTGATGCCCCTCACTTTCTCAATTTTTTTGTTGCTCATCAAGTGCCCCAATTTCTTCAGGGGGTACATCACCAACCTAAAATTTGACCCAAAAAAACACATTTACAGGATATAACTATAAATGAACATATAGATAGAAACCTCAAGGATATATTTTTAAAACTTACATTGTGAGGTGGTGTATTGACGTCCTCACCTTCACGGTAATCATCATCACGATCATCAAGAGAATGCTCAGCCATCTGAAAGTGCACATTCACATTGAAAAGTTCACATTGTAAAGTAATTCACATTGTAAAGTTCACATTCACATTGTAAAGTAATTCACATTGTAAAGTTCACATTCACATTGTAAAGTTCACATTCAGAAAAATAAAACATATAAAAAAATATATTTTTAAAACTTACAATGTGAGGTGGCGCATTGACGTCCTCACCCTCACGCTAATCATCAGCACGGTCATCGGGAGAATGCTCAACCATCTGAAAGTTCACATTCACATTGTAAAGTTCACATTGTAAAGTAATTCATACTGTAAAGTTCACATTCACATTGTAAAGTAATTCACAGTGTAAAGTTCACATTCAGAAAAATAAAACATATAAAAAATATAAACATGCATGCCTCAAATATTGTGATTGTCAATTAACAATCCTTCATTGTGATCTTCGTGCACATACAAGTCATCATTAGCTTCAATATTTGGTGGTGTTGGCAACCCAATTGAGAATGGACCGGAGTCATCATACTTATCATAGTACTCTTCTTCATCTATAAGATCTTCAATGAACTGTCTTTTACCATGAAGAACAACCGGCCATTTATCATTTGCAGGATCATCGATATAAAATACTTGTTTCGCCTATGATGCCAATATGAATGGTTCACCCTTCTCGCCAATCTTTTCAAAGCTCACTAATGTGAAACCCAATTCATCCACTATAAATCCTTTGGTATTATCAATCCAATTACATTTAAAGAGCGGAATTCTAAAATCTACGTAGTCAAACTCCCATATGTCTTCAATGACATCGTAATATGACATTTTAGCTTCATGTGGACTCTTATCCTTTGCACTTGCAAAAAACAATGAAGACGCTTGAAGGTGAACCCACTATTTTGGACGATACTCTTAGCATCTTGACGCTTTGTGTAATATGAGAATCCATTTATGTCAAACCCTTCATAAGACATAACATTCAGTTTTGGTTCAAAGGTGAGGCATTTGATAGTTTCAGTAAGATTATCTGGTGTTTGAGATAGTTGGTGTAAGACTTTATCTTCAAACCACTTAATGAATGTCTTGTTATGATCTCTAGCAAGCCACATTGAATTGGCTCGAGGATATTGTCTCTTGATGAAATTGGTATGTTCCTCTATATAAACACTCATTTCATCGATGTTGTGTAAAATATACAAGTGACCTTATTCCAACTGCTCACAGCTGATTACTTTCATCTATGATCCTAAAATTCCTTTGCCAAAATGCTCCTCAATATTCTTGTCATTAACAGGAGCGTCATTAGCACTCAGAAAGTCATTACAAAAATCCATAACCTCTCTTGCCACATAACCCTCAATAATACTCCCTTCAGGCTGATAACGGTTTCGAACATCACATTTAAAAATGCTCATGTATCGTTCAAAGGGATACATCCAATGCAAGAAAATTGGTCCCAACATTTTCACTTCCCTAGTCAAGTGGACAACAAGATGTACCATGATATCAAAGAACAAAGGAGGAAAATACATCTCAAGCTGACATAGGGTAACAACCACTTCTCTTTGCAATTTATTGAGAGTATCAGGGTCAATAACTTTTCTATACAGACTGTTGAAAAAGAAACAAAGTCTGCTGATTGCAAACCTTACATGCTTCGGCAATAAAGATTGAATTGCCACGGGCAATATTTGTTGCATTAGAGTGTGACAATCATGAGATTTAAGACCTATCAACTTCAGATCTTTCATTGATACCAATGTACAGATGTTGGATGAGTAACCCTATGGCACCTTAACATTTACCAAGCATTCACAAAAAGCTTTCTTCTCCTTTCTCGACAACATGTAACAAGCAGGAGGTAAGTATGTTCTCCGATTGCTACTAACTACTTCTGTTAATTCTGTCCTTATTCCCATTTCACGTAGGTCCATTCTGGATTTTATCCCATCTTTAGTCTTACCTGGTATATTCAATAGAGTACCTATGACGCTATCACAAACATTTTTCTCAATGTGCATGACATCGATACAATGCCTGACTGCCAAAGAACTCCAATAAGGAAGATCCCAAAATATTGACATCTTCTTGAATTAAGATTTGTCACTCTGTGTGGCCATCGTACATTGTGATCTCTTACCAAATTCATTGGCAAAGTCTTTTACTCTTTCATAAACATCCTCCCCTGGTATAGGTTTAGGTGCACTCTGTTCCTCATTTCATCCATTGAATGCTTTGCGCAACCTACGATACAGATGGAATTTTGGAAGAAACCTTCAATGACCAAGATATATAGTCTTGCCACCATGTTTTAGTCGTATTGAATCAGTGTTGTCTTCACATATAGGACACACTTTAGATCGTTTGACACTATATCCAGACAAATTCCCATATGCTGGAAAGTCATTCATAGTGCAAAACAACATAGCGTGCAAACGAAATGTCTCTCTTCGTGAAGCATCATAGGTCATCACACCTTCACCCCAAATTTTCTTCAAGTCATCAATCAGAGGTTCAAGATAAACGTCGATATCATTTCCAGGTTGTTTAGGGCCCGCGATATCAACAACGACAGCATAACGTACTTATTTTTCATACACAACCAGGGAGGAAGATTGTATATAACAAGCATAACTGGCCAAGTGCTATGTTGGCTGCTCAATGTCCCATACGGATTCATCCCATCTGTACAAAGCCCAAGTCTTAGATTCCTGACTTCTTCACCAAATTCAGGGTACAATAAATCAATCTTCTTCCACTGTGGAGAATCGGACGCATGTTGTAGGATCCCATCATTATTTTTCTTAACATCTGCATGCCACCTCAAATTCTTTGCATCTATCATATTGGCAAACAAGTGTTGAAACCGTGGTATTATAGGTAGATACCACATCACCTTGGCAGGAGAACTAGTTTTGGACTCCCCCAAAGTCGTCAATTTATACCATGACGCACCACATTTGGGACAATCTTTCAAATCCACATAGTCCTTTTGAAATAATACACAATCATTGGGGCATGTGTGTATCTTCTTGGCCTCCATTCCCATTGGGCACAACAATTTCTTTAATCGATATGTTGAGATTGGCAACTCGTTTCCTTCAGGAAGAATTTCTTTCAACAAAGACAACAATGACGTGAAGCTTTTGTCGCTCCATATATTGTTAGCTTTCAGCTTATACAATCTCAACACAGCGCTAAGCTTTGTCAACTTACAACCTGTGTATAACAGTATCTCAGCATCATGCACAATGTTTCTAAACATGGGAGGTGGATCGGTGTGCTCTACCCCACAACTATCCAGCATCACATCAACGATGTCTACTAGAACTGGTTCGTTCACATCTACATCATCGGAGGCAATTTCTTATTCCACACAAGCACTGCTATCGACATCCACTGATTTCAGGTTTGAAATCTCTCCATTCCAGTGCCATTCTGTATAGCCTTGTACAATCCCGTTGCACATGACATGACTTTTCATTTCATCACTAGTGCTGACTTTCAAGTTGTTACCGCAATGCCTACATGGATAGTAGAACCTATCTCTAGGTTGTTTCCTATGTTCCTCGACAAATCTAATAAACTGATCAAGACTAGAAATAAACTCTGGGGTGCAACGATTTGGAATGGACATCCATAATCTATCCATTCTATGATCAAAGAGAAAACAAGTATATATTAGAACAAGATTAGGGTCTAGGGTTAAAAGATTAGGGTTTATGGTTAAAACTTAAGGGTTTAAGGTCTTATATATAATAAATATGTACCACCTATCCCATTCTTGAACACTTAATCTCACTAGTAAGTGTATAATGTGTATTGGGTTTTCAAGAAATTTTTGGCAGCATTTCCCCGTTTGTTCTCTAAGTACATATGTACTTAGAGAACAAACGGGGAAATGCTGCCGAATTATTTTTGAAAACCCAATACACATTATACACTTACATCCTAAGTGAGATTAAGTGTTCAAGAACAGTCCCAAACTGGGGACTATCCAAGATTTACTCCTAATGAGTAAATCTTGGATGGGTTTCTAGGCCAACATAATATAACACCAGTCCCTTGTTTACAACCTCATTCAACGCACAATTTTCTTATAAAAACACTTGTGGACAGCCATAACAACATATCAATGCTTCCTAAATTAATCAATGTATTATTTTATAACACAAATTGTGGTGCGTGTATCATAGCAAAAAACTCAACATGTCACAACAGAAACATGTCCTTAACCTAATATATAGATATTTATAACAAAACGCATGGTAGCTATACCATAGAAAATTAAGTAGCATGCCCAATATATAACAAAATCAACATTTTTCCAGATTGTTATAACAATAACAACTCTTAACATTTTTTCATTGTAATAGCCTTATCAACATTTACCCTTATCCAAACCTACAACTAGCATGAGCAGAGGTTATTCATAACAACATGTGTAGTGGAGGAAACTTTGGTAGGCTTCATTCTCTTCTTTAGATTTCACAAACTCCATGACGGACGGGGATGGATGGATGAGCGATGGTTTAAAATCTTGGTCTAATCTTTGTGCAGGTCTGGATGTGATTTGACTAGGGGACAAATCGATATGTTTCCCATCCTCTTTGGCTCTTTCTACAGCCCTGTGTTGCATCCCCCACCATATCCACAACCTATCACCCATCAGCTTCTGGGTAACCATGGCCTGGGTTTCGAATCACCATTCAAATCAAAATCTCAATACATGTGTGGTCATCGGATCAAGTTTAGGATGAAACACTCAAATAAGTCAACAAATTATATAAGATAGGGTTTGTAGGGTAATATGTCTCAAATAGGTTAACAAAAAGGATTCACATGTAATTTCCCATATAGTTATGCAATAATATATAGTCATATAATAGTCACATGTGTGATATTGCACATGCAAATTTACTAGGGATGAAATTACTAGAGTTTACCTTAACCAACGTACAATAATCACTACCTAAAAGTGGATGGATCTTATAGTTCAAAATCAATCCCAAAGGACAATGTATCTAAGAATCGACTAATCAAGGTAAAAAAATAATAACTAATATTCAAGACAAAATCTAGATTGATTGACTATTCTAAGGTTGTGATTAATAAAAGGGTTGAATTAAATATTGATTATTCTAAGGTTGTGATTAATATAAGGGTTGAAATAAATTATCATATGAAAGTAACATAGGGTGGAATGAATTTCACCATCGCTACCTATCATTCAATGTCTTACTACATCATATTAAGCATGAACATATATGTTGAGGTCGGGTTAATCCACTTTTCGTGTTAGGGTTAAAACATAGATGGACATCACTCTAAGCTTGCTATCGCATTACCTAGAGATCATACATAGATTGCCTCATAAAGCACCTATCTGAAGTTGTCATCAAGGGTTTAACAAAAATAATTGATATGTTAGATCTTAGGAGTATCTATGAGAAGAATGGAGAGGTAAAGAATAAGGCCCCCTTTTCAAAGAAGCAAATAGGCATGTAACCTTTTAGAGAACCATCTACAAAGAAATCCCAGAAAAGACTCGATCATCACTCATCGAGTGAGAGGGGAGCATCAGCAAAGGAAAAAAACAAACAACCAGTAGAGAGAAGCCAAGCCTAGCAGATGATGTTACTGCCATATGTAGGAATACCCTAGAGGAAGAAGAGGAGGAAGAAGGGTACCTCGACAGCGGCGGCAGTAGGTGTGGCGACAGCAGTGCGGCAGGCGAGCAAGGCGTGAGGCGCACGACAGGCGAGTAGGCGGCGGAGCACTAGGTGAGCATCATAGAGATCGGTGGCGGCAGGCGAGTGGCGGCGGTGGGAGGCGTGGCGGCAGCGTTGTGGCAAGCGAGCAAGGCGGCGGAGCACTAGGCGAGCAGCGGTGGCAGAGCACTAGGTGAGCAGCAAAGAGATCAGTGGCGGAATCGCCAGACCTAAGAATGTCGGGAATGAAATTGAGAAAGGGGAAGAGTCTGGTTCATGCGGGTGCTATTAAGTTAACTATAGACGTCAGTTATTATAAAAAATCGACGCTTAAAACAATAGGCGTCGGTCATCGCAAAAAATCAAAACCTATCTTCAATGATAGTCGTCGGTTCTAACTAGAAAAATCGACGTCTATCTACATATTCCGACAAAAAATAAAGTTCTTGAATTATGACCATAGTCGTCGGTCTCTGTAGAATAACCGACGCCAAAGGGGGGTGAATATTTTCATGGGGATAGCACGCGAAAACACATCGGCATCAGTTATTGTAAGATAACCGATGATAAAAATGGGCCAAATTTCTGTCTCGCGGAAAACCTTTAGTCGTCGGTTGCTCTGTTAACAACCGACGCCTTATGTTAAATTTTGGAGGCAATTTTTTCACTGGAAAAATTAGATTTGGCGGTTGATTTTAGGCGTTGGTTGGTTATTAAGGAACCGAAACTAAATGAAAAGGGATACTCGTGTATGGCTGCTCTTCACAGATAGATGTCAGTTTTTGTAGTCAACCGACATTGTATTCTTTAGGCATCAGTTTTATGTATACAACTGACGCCTGTAAATGTGACGTTATAAGCGAATTCTGTAGTTGTGATAGGTGTACTTATTATTATCCTAAATTTTATGAAACTTGACCTCCAAGCTAAATAATATCCAAATGAAATGAATCTAAGGTTTTTTTTTAACCAATAAGTTTTCCTTCCATAAATTTTAACACACTATTCATTATTACCATTATTTCTCTTATTAAATAATTCAATATCACATTACCATGCTTAAAGAGTTATTATTTATCTTTTTACCTCTTCCTTGTACTAAAAGGTTATAGAAAATTCGAGAACAAATTTATCTTTACATTGTCTCATTTAGTTTATTAATTCTATATATATTTGGATAATGTAACATTTTCTCTCAATTATGAACATAGTCTTCCTATGCATATTATCTTTCTTATCATCATACTTGAATCATCATTACTTCATGTGACACATTCTATGCATATCTTATTGGTCTAAAGATTAATTATGAAAGCATTAAGCCATATTGGTTTTATATGTCTGCATTTTAAGGTGAATTGTTATGTATTAACATGTTAGGGTTTCAATTAAGCCACTAATGAACATACCTTTATCCTTGTTTGGCTAAACCCAAAGAACCAAGCTGACTATCCTACAAGACATATGATCAGGGTCAAGAGGCTAGGTTTCAGTTCATTATAGCACTCCACCCCTTAAAAGGATTTCGTCCTCAAAATCAAAACATCCAAATAACAACAACCAATTACTCTCCACCCTTTAAAAGGATTAACCTAACAAGTCAGACTAATAAAATCTAGGACTACCCACATATCTTTCAACTATGAATGTTTTAGATATTTATGTTATTCATGTATCCAACTAATAAGTCAGAACCATCTAGGGTTTAGTTTTAGGTCTTGTGTCTCTAACCTAACAACCCTAAGATCCAAAAAGTCATAGGGTACAAGGGTAGGTACACTACACCTTTATATTATCCATATATTCCTAGTTACTTATTCATAGCCAAATCTAGGGCTAAGATTCTATTCCAACTAATTTTAGGGTTTCATTATCCATACTTTCAGAAAATCTTCACTGTGACTTAGTTCAAGAAAACTTCGATAAAATGCAGAAAATGTTACTTTTGCACATATAGTATTATAAGGAAAAATATTTTGTTGTGAAAACTTTTGTTATTGGAAACTAAAATCAGGGCCCAAAATCAAGACGAGAACCAAGTCACAACTTTTCATATTAAGATCTCCTTATTCTACCACTACATCACTCTCATAACCTAATTTCATCCTCAAGTCAAACTCTACTGTATAAAAATATTCATGTCACCAAAAACCCATATGGTAGGGTATGATCATCTAATACCTCATCACATGACTCTTATGTATATGTAATATCAACCTTTCATCATCTCATGAAAAACATAGATCAAATTTAGGGTGAACATATCACCTAGAGGCTAGCATCAAAGGCAAAGGTTCTAGTTAGGGAGACAAAATTGAAATAGTCAGATTCCCACTACCATGGGCTTTGATACCATGATGTAAAGAGTGGGACCCATAGTGGATCCACTCTGTACTAAAAATTTGAAGAATAGAACCTCCAACCCAAACACACCCAAAAGGTATCTTGGAGTGGGTGTAAAATTTTCAAATATTTATATAATGATATACAAATGACCAGAGTGTATAGCAATGGAATAAGAATCATGACTATATTCAATCTTTTATTGTATTTCAAAATTCCATCATATCTCCTTTATAGGGTGTACATGTAAGATACAACATGTGGATATAAGTAGAGGGAAATCTAAACCATAACAAGTTTGCCTCTGAGCTTTAAACTCGTTAAGCTAATTAAGTCCATAATGTCATGCCATGTCCTCCTTGTCCTTCACCTAGGGTTGGAAGTGTACCCCAGCAAGAAGAGAAAAATAGATTACATCAGCAAAGGCTGGTATGTGCATACTAAAAAGGAAATTGAGAAATATATGAAAGAAAGAACATCAAAATAAAGGCTTCCCATGAAAAAGAAAAGTACTACCCAATTGGGCATAAAAGAAAATGATCATAACAAAAGTGATACTTGCCATGAAAACAATAAAATTGTGCCATACTAGCACATAAAAAGAATTAGGGTACACACCCCATAATCATCAACATGCATGCATGTGAGATAAGCATAAACCTAGAACAATATAAAGGCAATGGCGATAAAGTCCCATAAACTTGAAACCTGATAGAGAATGATGTACTACCAGATTCCCAAATATTTAACATGGGCCAAGCCTCACAAACTTGAAAATCTGGGTATGGGGCACCACAACCTCCATCCCAATAATAATAGGGGCATACTGCCCAAAAACCAATGTAGTTAGACTACTCTAGTGCTACTGAATCACACAAAATGTTTGATGTAGATGCAAGTAGAAAGTATAGTCAGACTATACAAAAATTGCCATCATACTAATGGACAACATAAACATCCACCTCAAAGTGGGCAAAGGACATCACATATCATCATATAGAGTTCCATTATGAACAAAGCATAAGAAAAGACCAAGATAATGTCCAAATATGATCACAAGATCAGTAACATTATAAGGTACTTCACATGAAGCATATTTTACAAAAGAATAAGATAATGTGTAGGCTAATGTCCATAGGACCAAGAGAAAGATAAAAGTAGGTGAATTGCTCAAAAAGGAATAATAGGAGATGCAAACATACATAAGAGAGGGAAATTGCTCAATATAGAAATAATATGGGATGCAAGCATACCTCAAACTTGAGTCCTAGAAACACTCTTCACCAATCTAGTTGTTTCCAAGATCAACTTTGCCTAATTACAAATTATTCACATATATTAGGATTTGAGATTCATATAAATGTAATGAAACCCTAATTCTAAACCTTTTTGAGGGAAATCTAAACCATAACAAGTTTGTCTCCAAGCTTGAAAACTCCTTAAGCTAAGTCCATAATTCCATGCCATGTCCTCCTTGTCCTTCACCTAGGGTTGGAAGCGTACCCCAGCAAGAAGAAAAAAATAGATGATGTCGGCATAGGCTGGTATGTGCATACTAAAAAGGATATTGAGAAATATATGGAAGAAAGGACATCAAAATAAAGGCTTCTCATGAAAGAGAAAAGTACTACCCAATCGGGCATAAAAGAAAATGATCATAACAAAAGTGATACTTCCCACTAAAACAATAAAATTGTGCCATACTAGCACATAAAAGGAATTAGGGTACACACCCCATAATCATCAACCTGCATGCATGTGAGATAAGCATAGCCCCAGAATAATATAAAGACAAGGGCATCCAAGTCTCATAAACTGAAACTTGATAGAGAATGATGTACTACTAGACTCGCAAATATATAACATGGACCAAGCCTCATAAACATGAAAACTCAGGTATGGGCACCATCACCTCCATCCCAATAATAATAGGGGGCATACTGCCCAAAAACCAATGTAGTTACACTACTCCAGTGCTACTAAATCACATAGCATGCTTGATGTAGAGGCAAGTAGAAAGTATAGCCATAGAAATATTGCCATCATACTAATGGACAACATAAACACCCACCTCAAAGTGGGAAAAAGAGATCACATGTCATCATATAGAGTTCCATCATGAACAAAGAATAAGAAAAGACTAAGATAATGTCCAAAGTTGATCACAAGATCAGTAACATTATAAGGTACTTCACATGAAGCATATTTTACAAAAGAACAAGATAATGTGTAGGATAATGTCCATAGGACCAAGAGAAAGATAAAGTAGGTGAATTGCTCAAAAAGGAATAATAGGAGATGCAAACATAGATAAGAGAGGGAAATTGCTCAATATAGAAATAATATGGGATGCAAGCATACCTCAAACCTGAGTCCTAGAAACACTCTTCACCAATCTAGTTGTTTCCAAGATCAACTTTGCCTAATTAAAAATTATTCACATATATTAGGGTTTGAGATTCATATAAATGTAATGAATCCCTAATTCTAAACCTTTTATAAAAACTCAGATTTTTGGACTCCAAACCTAAACCAATTGACTTATTAGGTTTTTCTAGATCAAGAAAACATGTTTATTTACTAAATTTAGAGTCCATATGAATTAGTTACCAATTTTAGGGCTTTTATATTAATTAATTAGATTCTCAACAATTTATTATTGAAAATATGGAAATCATACTCTCAAACTAATTTTATTAGAAATATGATATTTTCCCGATTCCAAAACATATTTTTTATAATTTTTAGATGAGCAGATTGAAAGATATGATTTTTAGAAATTCAACCAATCAAAAAATGTCAAATAATCAATAAACTTGTGAGAGAGGAAGAGAGAGGGAGAGAGGAGACTGACCTACTGACTTGGCCCAATCAGAGGTGGCCAACTTGCATGGTCAACACTCCACTTGACTCACCCCAAAATAAATAAAATGAGGGTGAAAAGTCAAAAATACCCCTAAAGAGAGAAAGCAACGAAAGAAGAAAACATGAGGTTAGATACGAGAAAATACAAGGGGAATTCATCCCCAATCCTTGCCACACCATGGTTGTAGAAAGCATCAAGCTGCTTGCTTGAATTTTTGGGCAAATTTGCCACTACGATGATGTGTTGTTCTAAAGTTGGAGAGTTGAAGAGCATGGTCTCACGAACTTACCACACACATCAATTGGGATGCATGTGGTGTCAAAATCCAAGGAGGAACACCACAATCTTCAAATTGAACCATGATCATCGGTGGCCACTCACACAAGAAAGGGAGAAATTGGCTCGAGAGGAAACTTCAAAATTGTCGACTGAAGATCAGGGCGTCGATATATATATATATAGGCAAGGATTGATGTATGGAATTATGTATGTAGAGGTGTCAAAAACCTTGAGAGGAGAATTGGGTGAATCACCAAAAAGGAAAACCAAATCATGTGTTGGGGCTCAAATTGTGTGAAATATGTTGAGGAACACACCGGCAAAGAAATCTCGGACAATTATCAACTACAGAGAGAGATATCACAAAAATACGAATCAACAATGTAGTAGCTTGTTTCCTTTTCGGTCTTGAGCTAGAAGCCGACTTTAGGGTCGTTTGATCAAGAATCTGACGGTCCACAAATCTCACTCATATAAACAAAAATAAAATCATCTGTCTGACAATAAATGAAGTCCTAAATCAAATTGGGCTAAAGTGTGGATGTATTTATTTATCTTTTTCTCTTTCTTATTTTGAGGGTGCAAATAAACTCCAAATTGGATGAAATTTTGCATAGAGATTAATTAATACATGTAGATTCTACTTATCCAATTAGATTTCATATTTGAAAACTTTTGATTCATTAAATAAACAAAACTTATTTTCTCTTTCCTCTTGCATTAATGACTCTGGGATTCTCCAAATTTGATGAAGCTTCACCCACAAGTCAAATTAAGTATGTTGGATATGAATTTTCCCTTAATTTTACATTTTGAAGTTATTTATACATTTATTTAATATTTTGAAGGTTCTACACACTTTCTCTCTCCTAATTTCACCTTTTAAGCAAATATTCTCCAAATTGTGTTAAAATTCATCCAAAGGCATATTTTAATGTGTAGATTATGAATCTAGGATTATTTTCCACTTTTGGAGTCATTAAATATTTTATTTCATATTTTGAATGAGAAACACCTTTTCTTTTCTAAATAAAATAGGTGTAATTATTATTATCCTAAATTTTATAAAACTTGACCTCCAAGCTAAATAATATCCACATAAAATGAATCTGAGGTTTTTTTAAACAAATAAGTTTTCTTTTATAAATTCAACCCATTATTCATTATTATTATTATTTCTCTTATTAAATAATTCAATATCACATTATCATGCTTAAAGAGTTATTATTATCTTTTTTTCTCTTCCTTGTCCTAAAAGGTTATAGAAAATTCTAGAACGAATTTATCTTAACATTAGCTCGTTTATTTTATTATTTCTTTATTTATTTGGATAATGTAACATTTTCTCTCAATTATGAACATAGTCCTCATATGCATATTATCTTGTTTATCATCATACATTAATCAGCATTACTTCATGTGACACATTCTATGCATATCTTATTGGTCTAAAGATTAATTATGAAAGCATTAAGCCGTATTGGTTTTATATGTCCACATGTTAAGGTGAATTGTCATGTATTAACATGTTAGGGTTTCAATTAAGCCACTAATGAACAAACCTTTATCCTTATTTGGCTAAATCCAAAGAACCAAGCTGACTATCCTCTAAGACATATGATCAGGGTCAAGAGGCTAGGTTTCAGTTTGTTACAAAAACCCATGTCTCATCACCATCGACAAATGTCACCCCCTTGGAACTAAAATCCAAGACTACTTCTTACTTCTCCAAAGTATCCATTTCAAAGATCACATCAAATCCAGGCATATCAAGTGGTATGAGATCTACTTGAATGTTGCATCCTGAAAAAGAAAGGACACATGAAGGACACACTTCCCACAACTCGGCAGAACCATCCAACATAGTTTCTAAATAAAAACTTTCACGTCTACGACTATCAGGCAAGGAACAACTAGCAATCACTTCTCTAGTGATAAAAGAGTGTGTTTCACCATGGTCAACCAAAATAGATATAAAGTAAGAAGAAGACAAATCAAAATGAAATAACTCCATTTGACCTATCACAACTCATAGGTTGACCACTCCTTTCGACTGACTCATCGTGTAGAATTGTTTTGTTGCATGTTGTCATCCCTTTCCTCTATTGTCTTGCCCAGAAGAACCAGCCTGTGATGCCTATCCACATCCTCTATCACTGCCACTATTGAGCTGTAGTCATTGTTGCGAACCTTGCTAACTCTATCTCGATCGTCAGGTGACCTCTTCATCCTTCATTGTAAAAACCACTTTGTATGCCCAACTTGCCCACACTTGTAGATGTTGACTCAAGGTCTAAATTGACTAAACCCTTGTTTTGATGATGACTAAACCATTCCAATTATTTGTGTCTAATATCTCTACTTGAGTGATTTTTTATTAGGTATAGATATACTCCAAATGCCCTAACTTGCTTATCTCAAATTAAAGAAAAGACAAGTCAAAGTCAATACAAGTGCATGTTTTGGGAATATGATGTAAATCCATTAGAATCATGTTCTAAATCACTTATAATGATTGTATGACTTGTAATTAAGCTTAGAAAAAATTAGGAACACTTAAATCAAATATTTAAGCACTTTAACAACATTTTCCAAAATTCATTACAGGCACTTTATCGGTCGAGTTACAATCTCAATCGACCCTTGATGGATTTTAAGAATGTCATGGTTTGGTCGAGTTGACACTTCACAAAAATTGACTGATTCCTACACTGGAACAAAATTAATTTAAGTGATTGGTCGATTTTCATCCAAAATAAACTCGACCGATTGGTCAAATTAGCTTCGTCGCATAATGCATTTGGTCGAGTTACCTTTATAGAAACTCGACTAATAACACTATATGAAAAAGTGGAGAAAAGTGTTTCTAGCCATTGTGGAGTTGCAGCAATTGCAAATATATTCGTTGCAAGCCATAAAATGGCTAGTTTTTGTTCTCAAGTGTTTCCAAAGGCTTCTAGGCATCCCCAACTATAAATATGACCCCTTAGGCTTCATCCCTTGGTTAGCCAAGCACTATGAAGGTCCCTATTCTATAGTCGAGTGATCCTACAACCTCTTCTCTCTCTCTCTAAGCTTAATCACTTGCTACATCCATTAGAGTGAGTAGGAGATTTGTAAGAGAGCTCGTCCTACATGTATATCTTATGAGGCTCTCACTTCTACCGCCTGGCCACCTCTCATTTCAACCATGAAGATGAAGGCACTCTCTCTCTCTCTTAGATAAGAGAGGTGGAGAAGAACAAAGAAAGGAGTCCCTTGGTGAAGAACAAGGCTGAAGACTTGGAGAAAGAGTGGGTAATCCCTTGGTGAAGGCAGAAGACTCCTTGCTCAAGTGGGTAATTCCTTGGTGGAAGCTTCTTCAAGTGATGGTGAAGTCAAAGGTTGAAGATCCAAGAAGAGTGGGTAATTCCTAGAAGGCCGAAGACTTGTGCAAGAGTGGGTAAGTCCTTATAGAAGGCTAAGGACTCATTGTAAAGTGGGTAAGTCCTTGGTAAGGTTGAAGACTCTTTGTATTGGATAGATAAGCCCTTTGGTGGGTCGTATATTGTAAGTCTTATGAATGAATATAAGAGTGCAATGGTTAAGAAATCCTAGAGGTTGACCTCTCTAGGTAGTGAGCTGACATACTCCTAGTTTGGAGTGTGGAACCACTCTACATAGCCTGTCAATTGGTGTATGTTCAATCTCTCTCTCCCTTTCTATGCATGTTTTAGTTGCACTCAAATTTCCTATTTGGCAACCTTATCTTGTGATATATCTTGAAGGTATAATGAATTTTTTTAAGTGCATTCAACTCTATTCACCCCCCCTCTAGATCATACAATCACCCATATAAGATCCAATGGTAGCAATTCTTGCTCTCATACCATGGCATGGACGGCCCTTTCACTAACATTGATGCAACACTAAGGGATCATGTCGGAAGAAAGGTTCTTCCTCTACCTTTGCTCAGTGACCACAGAGACTGACTCGTTGACCTTAGTTGTTAGAACAAACACAACCCTAGTCCTATGTCCCCGTAGACTCAATGAACATAAAGCTCTAATACCAACCTAAACTTGTGATGCCTTGGCGCACCACACAACGATAATACTCAAAACAAATCCCAAAATTATCATTAACAAGATTACCATAAAGTAGCATAAATTAAAACAGATATTACATATCCACCTCGAGTGGAAACATTTGCATCAGAGTCCATAAAAACCACCTATATTACATATCTCCTACCAAAAGATTATTACATGATATTGTTCATTGGTTGTTGGCCACAACTTGTTACATATGATAACATGTTCATATACATACATGTCATATCTGTACAACAATGAAATATAGACAAAAACCTAGTATCAATGTACAAACTATAAAAACCTCCTCAAGGACCTGAGAGTATAGGGATGACACATAGGACTCTACTACAAAACACTAGCAACATGTTCAACCTTCCAACAGCTATTGCTCCTCTTGTTTCTCAACCTCAACCACACGATCTCTACCTCATTGTGCATGACCGACTAAAAGATGTGGAAACCCATAGGGTGAGACCAAATGTCCCAGAAAGATATATAGCTCTCTACCAATGTCTATTATAAGCACATGTAAACTAAAGCAGATAGATAACATTACTATCAGGTTGAGCAGATTTAGCTAAATGATATGTATTAAACTATTAATATAGATTAAGTAGTTTAGGCAGTTACCACTAAGCAGTAGAACAATTAAAACTTTTAGGAGGAATATGAAGAGCGTGTATAACAGTTGATTTCTCTTACCACATTATAATTCAAGAAATTAGTACAAGGATAAAGCAAAGTGTTACACCCCGATCTCACAATTTCCACTAATCATGAGATTAGGGCATAAATTGAGGATTTAACGTAATACAAAGATCACCCTTAACTTTTTCTTCTCTTTCAAAACTCTTTGTTTTCTCGCATTGAACCACATAAACCAACTTTACAAGGGAATCTAAACATTGATTTCTCTAATTTGATTTCAACAGCAAAAATGCATGTCTGAACATTTATTATGTTCCTCATACTTTTAAGCACATAATACTTACTGATTTGCACATATTGCTAAAAGAGGAATAATGTTATACATCATCATTTACAAATCTCTCTTATTTATTTACAAGGATCTAGAGTGACAAGGACCGAATGAACTTAACTATACTCAGACTTAACTCTTGTGGTAGATCTACTCTGATGTAATGATATCTTCTTCAAGTCCATGTGATTTCCCTAAAAATTTTGAGTAGAGGGGTGAGCCTACTCGCTCAGTGAATGAGTACTTCAAAGAAACAATCTAAAGCATTGATATAATTACAGATATATTTTTGAGCCATTGATATCAATTATAACAGCAGTAAGCTTTAAATAGTCTAATAATTGACAATCATAAATATGGCAGGATACTCTAAATATCTATAAGAGTGAATCAATATATGAAATGCTTGATTGATCACAAAGAGAACTAATAATTCAGAAACATACAAAGAATAATTGAATAATTGTACACACTTGTTTGACCTCTCATTCATTTTATTATGCCCTGATCATATGCAGTGTACTCTACATATGAAGACGTGCACTACTACAGAAATGGCTTATAAAGCCACTTTTCAAGGTGTCGATTTTATACAAAAACTGACACCTAAAGTCTACAGTGTCGGTTGATAACATAAACCGACATCCAATCTACGAAGGTCGACCAGACACGGGTACCGCTTTTATTAAGTGTCGGTTAATTAATAAACAACCGACACCTAAACTCAACCGCCAAACCCAAAATTCCAGCGAAAAAATTGGCTCCAAAATTTTACATATGGCGTCGGTCATAACTAAATAACCGACGACTAAAGCGAATAGGAATAGTTGTCGGTTGTCTTTTACTTAAAAACTGATGACTATAATGTAGTATAGGTGTCGATTTTTGGTAAAGAACCGACACTGTAGGTTTAGTTGTCGGTTATTTTAAATAACTGACACTTATTGTCAACTTAATAGCTGACCAGCCCGACTGATTCTTCCCCTTTCCCTATTTCATTCCCAATTTCCAGTGCTCCATTCTCCACTGCCGTGCTCCTGCTGTCGTGCTCCTGCTCACAGGCGGCCGTGCTCCTGCTCACCGGCTCACCGGAGGCCGTGCTCACCGGAGGTCGTGCTCCTGCTCACCGGCGGCCGTCCGTCCCCTAGCTGTTGCTACGTCCGCCGCTGCTCCTCCGGCTCCACGTTGCTTTGTTCTTCTTCCTTCTTCTTTCTCCGGTAGGCCCTCCGTTCTTCTTCTTCTTCCTTCTCCTGCTCTTCTTCTTCCTTCTCCCTCTCCTTACCAACAGCAACCACGGCCGTGTGGGCTGGCACGGCCGTGGCTGTGTTGGCCGACCACACGGCCGTGCTACCCAGAACGGCCGTGTGGTTGGCCAACACAGCCACGGCCGTGCCAGCCCATACGACTGTGGTTGTTGTTGGTAAGGAGGGAGAAGGAAGAACAAGAATATATATATATATATATATATATATATATATATATATATATATATATATACTAAAATGAAATCAATTATGAGTTTGTGATTAAATCAATTATATGATAAAATCCCTATTGCATGATGAAACCCTAACATCTGGCCGAGTTGCATGATGAAACCCTAACATCTACATGAATCCCTGTTGCATAATGAAACCCTAACATCTACATACTCTATATGATACCTAAAATTGTGATGAAACCCTAACATCAATTGTGATGAAAGTTGGATTGTAGGTATTGGAATGACAATATACATGTATTGGGACTGTTATTGAACACCTAATCTGACTTAGGATATTTTGTTTGATTTAAACATGATTGGGCATTATTGCATGTTTGAAACTATTGAATTCTTGATTTATTATATAATAATGCTCTAATTTTGAGTGATGCAATGTAAGTGAGCAAATACATGTAGTGGATATGTACTCATTAGCCTAGAACCCCGTCCAAGATTTACTCATTAGGAGTAAATCTTGGATAGTCCCCGGTTTGGGACTGTTCTTGAACACCTAATCTCACTTAGGATGTAAGTGTATAATGTGTATTGGGTTTTCAAGAAATTTTCGGTAGCATTTCCCTGTTTGTGCTCTAAGTACATATGTACTTGGAGAACAACGGGGAAATGCTGTCGAAATTTTCTCGAAAACCCAATACACATTATACACTTACTAGTGAGATTAGGTGTTCAAGAATGGGATAGGTGGTACACATTTATTATATATAAGAATGATATCACATGTATTTGTTGGCCTAAAGTTTTGAATGTGAATGTGAACTTTACAATGTGAGCTTTAGAATTTGAATTACTTTACAATGTGAACTTTACAATTTGAATTACTTTACAATGTGAGCTTTACAATTTGAATTACTTTACAATGTGAGCTTTACAATTTGAATTACTTTACAATGTGAGCTTTACACTTTGAATTACTACTTTACAATGTGAACTTTACAATTTGAATGTGAATTTGCAGATGGCTGACCATTCTCCTGATGACCGTGCTGATGACTACCGTGAGGGTGAGGACATCAATGTGCCGCCTCACAATGTAAGTTTTAAAAATATATCATATATTTATATCTATATGTCCATTTATAGTTATATCTTGTAAATGTGAATTATTTTGTCAAATTCTAGGTTGATGATGCACAGGTACCATCTGAAGCACTTGAGGCACTTGATCAACAACACCAAAAAGTTGACAAGAGAAGGGGCATTACTATGATGAAGAAGTTAATTGCGCAAAAGGGCAATGGACCCAAACTTGTTGTGGATTTCGATAATGCAGGAAATGCATGTGGTGTGAATCGCAATTCATTTATTTCATATCTTGAGTTTGTTACTCGTAGCCATTGCGGTTGTTGCTTAGATTCTTGGCATAAAGTTTCTAAGGAGAAGAAATACTAATATGGAGGGATTTATGCGTGAGTTATTATTAATTTGCAATTCTATTTTGTAGATTACTAAATTTTTGGATACTAGTTAATAGCAATTCTATTTTGCAGAGTATATTTGAATTGGATGAAAAGCTACATCGTAAATGTGTGATGCAATGCTGTGGGAGAGTCCTAAGGACCTATAGGACAAATCTCACCAGAGAATACATAAAAGAAGTCGACAAGAGGAAGAAGACAGCCATTGAACAGTGGAACTTCCTGGACAAAGAAGAATGGGATGTGTTTGTCACTTCAAGACAAACTGATGAATTCAAGGTATTAGGCGTCAGTCTCAATCTCATTAATTAATATATGTTGTATTCACTTATTCAAGATTAACATTCAGTGTTACTAACCAAATCATTAATTTGCATACTAACTAGGCCCTCAGTGAGGCACAAAGATCAAGGCGTGCATTGAATGTGCATGACCACACAATGGGTCCAAAGGGGTATGCAGGCGTTCGCCAAAGACTACAGGCTGAGGCTACTGCTGCTCAGTCTGCTGCTACTCAGGAGTCCTCTACCATAGGTAGCACACCTCTACCTCGCCATGATGTCTGGATAGATGGGAGGCAAAATAAGAAGGGAGAAATAACTAAGGCCGCAACTTTTGAGGCGGATGCAAAAATGGTAAAATACAACTCTTACAGCAATCATTCGAATATTGATTATTTGTGTTGTTTACTTAAGTACAAATTTTTGTTTTGGCGATTAGCGGGAGCTGTACGAGCTGAGGAAACAAGGAAAGTTCATCCCTGAGGGAACAAAGGATGAATTGACAGTTGCTCTGGGTAACCCAGAGCATCCTGGACGTGTTAGGGCTGTAGGCGCTGGTGTGGGCATCAAATCTTTTTTTGGGTCATCCCAGCGCAAACATGTCCCAAAAGCGGGACTTTCACAAGAAGAGGTAACATATTCTTTCTTTATAATGTTACTGTAAAAGAGAATTCAAAATTTAGAATTTGACATTTCTTTTATCCATGTATAGGTGGATAAGCTATTTGACAGGAAACTCGAAGAAGCAATGAAAAAGTGGCAGGCATCTCAGACTGCCACTTACCAGACAATACCTACTGCAGACTCTACTCCTACTCCTACTGCAGAGGTTGGGAGTAATCATGTAGAACCACCACCTAGTACATCCACTGTAAGTATTTTTATGACATAGTAACTAGTTTTTTAATTCAAGATGATACGTATATATGAAATTGTAGTGGTTTCAAAAAAAGATGATATGTATATATGTATATAACATTCTTTACACAAAAATTTGTAGGGGTTGAAGCCATGTCGTCTAAAAAGTAAAGAATATGTCGTGGCAGAGGTGTCGGCTTACCCATCCCTACCAGGGGAAACGTGTCACGGGTCTCCAGTACCAGCTTGTTGGATTCGGATGAGCCCGATACATATATTCCCCCAGTGGATGGATCTTCCACTGCCATATGCCCACCCAGATTGTGAAACGCTTGGTGAGGCAGTAGGCGGAGTGATATTGTGGCTAAAAGTGGATGTCTTCTTTACTGATAAGGTATGGTAAATTTACATTACGTTCAATTGTTAGTGTGTGTATATGCTGGCAGTTGATCTGAAATTATATATATATACAGGTTAAAAAGAAGACACCCACAGCATCTAGGCATCCACTTCCACCTCCTGCATTACCTAGTTGGGTTCCACAGGATCTACCTGTCCCGTTAGGTCCTAACTGTAGGGGTATGGTAGTATGGTTAGGGGAACATGATATAAACTCCCCTATAATTGTTTCTTCTGATTCAGATTCTACAGGTCAGAAACAAAACTATTTATACAAGATATATTGGAGTTGTTTCGATATGATTGGCTAAATACATCTGTGATAGAGCTATGGATAAGGTGAGATATTATTTATACATCCATATACCTTGTGTATGATATGGTGATCTGGTTTCTTATTTATTAATGCATGCGCAATTAATACATATTTTGCAGCTACTTAGACAACATATGTGCAGATTTTGGATTCGAACATGTAGGGTTTTTTATTCCATCCTTGATTAGTCTAGTAGCTAAAGACCCTACATCAGTTCAACAATACTGCTGTGAGGCTTTTTCAAATTTTGCTGTAAAAAAGAAGACTGTGATAATGGCTCCATTCAATGTAGAGTAAGTTTACTTTGCTTATTATAATTTGGACTTAAGAAAATTACATTTTATTGTGGATTTTGAGTTATTAATTTTTAACTTTTTTTCCTCTAGGGGTAGACATTGGGAGTTATTGGTTATTGCCCCCGAGACGTTCACTGTGTATTATCTAGATCCTAAGGGGGGTAAACTGAATACAAGATTTGGACACATAATGAAAATGGCAATATTTCGGTGAGAAATATTTCATTTTTCATATTCGTTAACATATGTTATTACATTACTATTTAATTGCAATGTTCTGTGTTACATTAACATGTAGGGGTTTTTAGGAGTACAAAAAGGCTGGAGGAAAGGTCCCCATGAAAAAGAACCAGCCAATAATTTGGAAGAACGTGAAAGTAAGTTCCCGAATGCAATATATGTATATATTATTTATGTGAACAATGCTTAATTAGTTGTATTTTTTAATATTTTGTATGTTTGAATTTATAGTGTGCTACACAAGACAACGGATGGGCATGTGGATACTATGTCATGCGATATATGCACATGATTATCAAACATGTCGTACTGGATATTGAATGTATTGCTCAGGTATTATATAGTCTCATTAGATGATATGATCGAAATATATCGATCTTATTTATAGCTCATTAATTATATATATACATCATTCTCTTTACAGGTGTTTAAAGCTGACCCCATTACACGAAAGGACTTACCAAATGTTAATGCTCCCTATATGATGGGAGAATTAAATGAAGTAAGAGAAGAATGGGCAACAGCCATACAATTAGTGGGGGCTTTAAAATATAATTGGGATCCTGATAGCGAATAATGACTAAACAATGATACTTTGTAAATGAATTTCTGAATTATAATATATGTATGAATGTTTCTACATGTCTGGATGTTTCTACATGTGTCTGAGTGAAAATGAATGAAAGTGTCGGTTGCTATATGAATGTTAATTTCTACATGTGTGAATGTGAATGAATGGAACTACAGATTGCTAGCATGTGTGAATGTTTATAAATGTGTGAAAATAAAATGGAACTACAGGTTGCATTGCTAAATGCATGTGCTACTTTTTTATTGTTAATTTTGCAGGTTTGCGGCCTGTTGTCGGATGATATCAATGGATGTCGTAAAACCTGCAGTTCATAACTGAACTAAATAGGTTTCTCATCCTGCGACCAGCCACAGCAGGTCTGCAGACTGATAGAAAAAAAACCAATAGGCGTCGGTTATTTGTAAATAACTGACACATAATGCTATAGTGTCGATTTTCCTACAATAAACCGACGTCTATTTCCTTAACACCACGGCCGTGTTGGACAGCACGGTCGTGGGGCGAAGATATATGGTGTCGGTTTTTTACTTATAACCGACACTGATAGTGCCCAAGATGGCGCCTTTTCTGTGGCGTGAAGGGTTTGGGCGTCGGTTTTTAACTAATAACTGACGCCTATAGTCCCATGATGGCGCGTTTTCGGTGGCGCACGAAGAGTTTGGGTGTCAGTTTCTTATCTAATAACCGACGCCTATAGTCCCCTGATGGCGCGCTTTCGGTGGCGCGCGAAGAGTTTGGGCGTCAGTTTTGGAACCGACGCCTAATGGGTGGACTTTTAGTGTCGCCCACATAGGTGTCGCTTAGAAACCGACACTAAAGGCTTGAAATAACCGACTCTAAAGGTAGGTTCTATAGTAGTGGCGTAGTGCACTACAATCACATTATATAAGACTTAGCAGACACACTCAGGAAATGCTAAGTCTGACTACTCTCCTAGTCTGCAATAGGGAAATGGTTCTCTGGCCTAAACTAGACTCCTCTAACCTGAGCACACAGGCGGAGAGTCAAGCTACCTCTTGGATTTTTTGTACTCTAGTGCCACCAGGACTTCTGGTTGATGTTGGACACTGCAAACTATAATTTAAGGAGGCTTCCACTAGGGCGTCATCCCCCGTGTCACCTGATAGCACGTTCCGACCCCCATATACTGGATGATGCCAGGATTAGGTTGTTTCACCCCTAAGGCGTAGACCTCACATAGGGGTTCTACGGTGTTTAGGGCTCCTAAGTCTATTATTTTATTATTCCTAGAGAACTCTTTTCTACATTGTACCCTTCTCTTACTTATACTTGACTCTAGTATCTCTATGGTGTCGTGTCTACTTATTTGAAGTTATAATATAACATGTATATCATTCTAAACTTGGCAGAGAAGTATATTCAAAACACTATAATATACTGAGTAATCAACATACTATACATGCAGGCAGACTAGAATCATGCAATTTATCATCTTATTACACTGATAAGAGTTAATTACTTGACATATGAGTAATCATCAATAGCACATGTAACTTATCTGTAATTTCTCAAAGAACGTGCATATCAACCCAAATCTTGAGTTGTGCATCTCATAACTCAATTAAGAGTTAATTACTTATCATGACAAGAATTATTAATAATAATTGAGAACATTGATATCACAATACTTGATTCATTGAACACCCTACCCTTAGGGTTTCATTTAATCACAACAAATGCTACAAAGAAAGGTGTAATACATCTATCATGTACTTTTCAAATCTTTACAACACATGATACATGGGATCTCAATCCCTTATCACATTACTGGGAATTCTCATCCCTTCACATCATTATCATAATTACTGGATCTGGGTATTCAAACCCTTAGATCATCATATAGCATTGTTACCTCTGTAACAGGTAACCATTACCTCTAGGTCCTTAGACCAAGGTATTCATTTCACTGGTTGTACAAGTATTCTCATGGATCACAAGGCCATCACACATCTTGTCACCTCTCACTAGGCAACAACTTATTCCCATGGCTCCCATAAAGATTTCATGCGACATAAACATTCATTGAATAAAGACTACTATCAACAAATCATATAAAATCATTATATGTATGAAACCTTGGAACTAAGCTGAATTTGGGTTTCCATGCCATTCACTGGGATATCATGCATCAATAATAACATTGAATAAATAAAGTCTATCATGTCAAGAAAATCCCTTCAAATGGATTTCATGATATCTATTCACAAATATCCAACTTTCCTCACATCTAGGGTTTCACCCTCTTCACTGAGATACCAAACAAACACTACTCACTTTAAACAAAATACAAGATAGTATGACATATATGTACTATGAATTTAGATAAACAATCATTCAAAACCAAGAGGATCTAGATAAGCAACTTTCTCTATTTACTTATACAGCAAATTTCAGTCATAGACAAATTCCCTATATTTCATTTTACTCTTATAACCTCTACGAATACTTAGGGAATTATCATTAGAATGCATTGTATACATTTCTAATATGATTTTATCATCTGAAATTCATTCAAACAAAGGAAGAATCCATTTCATATCATTTTACAACAACTTAGAACAAATAGACAATTCAGGGTTTGTAATCGCATACTAAGCAATTAAAGATTATGGTTGAATTAACCAATTTGCATACAATGTACTATTTAAAGGAAGTTCCCACACACCCTAAGGTGTGAAAACACCTTAAAAACGTATCACATATCTGAAAATCTTGAATCCATATCAAATCCCTAGCAATTCACCCAATTCTTCTTCCTTTCAACTCAGAAACCCTAAAAATGAGGGATTATGAAGAAAGAGTGAGAAAAGGGGAAGTTTTGATACCATTTTGGATCAAATCAGAGGAGGGACGGAATTTTGATATGTGAGAGAAGATTCACCATGAAACTATATCCAAAGAAGCTAAACTTACATGATTTCATCATTCCTCGGACCGCAAAACCCTAGGTCTGCATCTTCATCAATTTCTCCTCTCAAACCCTAACTCTCTCTCTCTCTCTAGGATTTCGTTTCTCTAGATTGAATTACGAATTATGAGAGCTCCTTGTGTGTTAGGTTTACCATATAGAGCAATTGAGCTGCTTGGGTTAATTGCACATTGATCCCTCACTAAACTTTTTCTTATTTTAGTAGATTTTTCTGTTATAAAAAGGTTTATGTGAATTCGTGTATTTCAGAGATAAAACCTTCTCCAAAAATTATGAGAATTTAGAATGTTGTTTATAATTGAGTAAAAAGCTTAAGTTAAAATTTGATATCATTCCAAGCTTCAATTAAATAATTAAAAATCGAATAGTGAACTGCTATCCAGAATTCTACAGAAAAGTCAGTTACTGTAATTCATCTACTGATAAGGTCTAAACACATCCAAAAATTACGAAAATTTTACACGTTTTTTATGATTGAGTTTCAGATCTCTAGTTAAAATTCCAGATCATTTAGAGTTACTAATAAATAAATAAAAATAAAACACTACACTACTAAAAAGCACTCTGTCAGCATTTTGGTTGAAGTATAGTTCGACCGAGAACCACATTCAAAGAACACTTAAATATTCTGAAATTTTTCTCCAATGTGCATGATTGAGTTATCCATATCATATCCAAAATTAAATTAAATACAAATTTGTAGAAAATATGAAAAATCATTTACCATAATGCTATCCTGATCAAATTCCATACTCATGTACCATCAAAACCCTAATTTCAGCCAACTAGGTTTTATATTTCTCAAACCCTAATTTGTCAAACAATAGAACACTTAACGTTTCAAAACATCGTAATTGAATTATCATCATTACTTATATTTAATCAATTATCAATCCAATTAAGCATATAATCATCCATGTAAACCCTAGTTTACCAATTAAGCTCATATGTGGTCATAACACAAAGAGTCACCCAATAAGAGTTGTGTTTAACCCTCGGTTGTATTACGTCTTTTATTTTTCCCTATGTATTTGAGACGGACCACTCAAATACAACTGAACACTACAAATTCAAAATCGGTTCCATACAAGATCAATGGAAGAGCAGGAATCCATGATCTTCTCATGCACTACTCAGTCAGTTCGAGTATGCACTACAGTGACATATAGTCAAACTACAAAGACATCAACTTATAATCAAAGCTATAGTCCTATAGAGACAACAACTCATAGTCAAGGTTATGGTTCTGTAAAACACCTAGCCTACCTTGGAACAGGTCACGATGCTAGAAACCAGGGTATATAACCCAATCACGGAGGTATAACCTCAGTTGTCCTTCATCACATCATATCACATGCTCATCACCGAGACCTAACTGCAGTCGTTCTCAAAACACTTGGGATCAAGATGTCAAGGACACATAGTCTCGCATACTTAATAGTATGCGCTCTGGTTTCCCTTGGGAATACCCGTTTCACCATCCAACAAAGTACTGACGCTATAGATGGATTTATGGCACATGGCAAATACATGATTGGGTTTCCAATTGATTAGTTAAGCAAATTGAGTATCTTTTAGCATCAATCAAGTTACAACATATAAACCCTAAACAAACTCTACAAAGATAAGGGGATAATACAACTCCAGAAGATACAAAACGTGTAAGGTGCAAACTTGTCACACTTTCACTTGACATCACTGTCAATTCAAGGCCATCAACATTATCACATTGTCATGGGATATCAATCCCTCATCACATCATTTGAAGGATAACACCTCACACTAGGCATTAAGACTTTGCAAGTCATAAGACCCATCACATCATTATAATCTGAACATGCCTCATCAAGGCTCATAGACATCACCCACTATCATATCATTACCACTATAGCATTCACAAGGTATGACATTTATTCAACCTACAAGGTTAGAATTACATAGGTAGGAGAGAGAAAATATAATCACATGTTAATTATTAAGCAAGATCAACAAGTATAACATACCCTAGAATTAGGGTTAGGGTTTCTCACATATAGCCGATTAGGGTTTTCATTTCATTACTAGTTACCAAACCCTAGCTACCTCATCTCCCATATATTTGGAACACAATAGGGTTTAACACTACTTTTTTGGCATATAATCAATATCAGGTAAACAACAATATGTAACGACCGACAATCATATAGATGCATGTAGTGACCATTTCACTCACACAACCATGTGTAACGACCGTCATGATAACACCTTGTAGCGGCCGACATGCTTACCCATGTGTAGCAACCATTACCATAGGTCAGGGTAGTGACTGTTACCACACCAAAGAGACTTGTTACGATCGAAGAAAACATCAACTATGTGTAGAGACCCGCTACACTAAACTCGTTGCGACTATAGCAAAAGTCAACTACATGTAGTGACCAAACAAACAATGTTGGATTGCTACCAAAGTAAGCAATACATTGGTAGCACCCGCTACACTTCACCCATCATCACATGTGTTGACCAACAACACTAAGGGGAAAAGTGCATGACCTAAATAGGTGTTGTGCACCAAGAAAACCAAGTGTCACCATGTCCAAAACTCATGGATGCATGGACATCAAACCCTAGAAATGATCACCATGAAGATCAACAAGTGAAATCACATTAGGAGAGAGAAAACCAAACCTCAACACATATGAAACTGATTCAAAACCTCAATTAAAAAATGATGATAAAAAACATAGCATGGTGATAAAACCAAGGATCATGGTGCATGTAAGAACATCACCTCAACATCACTTAGAAATCGGGCACATGAAATTAGGGTTTAAGAAAGAGAGCAATATATATGAGAATACTACAAGGTCATAAACCCTAGATCATGATAACTTCATCTATCACATTAGCATCAAGTTTTAGATATTATATCAGTAACATGCAAGCATGATTATGCTGAAACAATGGAAAAGGGAAAAGAGTTATATAACCCACCTTATGGAGAATCAAACTCAAAATCCATAAGCTCCAAAGAGACAGAAAGAAACTCCAACAGACATCAACTCTACAACCACAAGGTCACCTCAAAAGAGGACACCATAGTCAAAGGAAATATCAAGAAAAGAGGGTAAAAACCCTAGACCGAACAAGAAGAAGAAAGAAGAGATATTCTTCTCACATAGGTGCCACCATGGTTAAACCACAGTCTCCGAACTTTGTGAGGAGAAGATCTTTAAGATGGCCACCAAGGTTGCACCATAGTCCTACAACCAAGAAAGAAGAAAGAGAGGTAGGGTTCAAGGGAAAACGTAATCAATGGTTCAAAACCACTTACCGAGAGAGGGGATCACGAAGAACCACCACCAAAGGGATGATCAAACTCAAGTTCACCACATGCAAGGATGATCGGCCACCAAAAGAATCTATATCAGTCCTTCTAGATCCAAAGTGCTTCAAGAACAAGAACAAGAGAGTAGGAAAGAAGGAGGGCCAAAAAGGATGCTTGCATTAAGAGGATAGGGGTTATATACACAAGGTTGGAGGGAGGTAAGGTGGGTATGAGGTGTCAACACAAGAGAGCACCAAAAGGACACTAGTCCACCAAGAAAACAACCATGCAACCACTAAACACTTACATGCATCAAAGGGTGATATAACCTAGGTAGGATAGCGACCAATTAGGTCACTAATACCCTTGTTGAGGTCACCACACCACAAGGCACCATGTCGCGGCTGCTACACTAGGTCACCAAAGAAAACAAGGTCGAAACACATCAATAGAGACAATCCCTAACGACCAAATGAACACTAGGGCATCAAGGTCAAAACAAACACTATCAAAGGAAATTTTTATGTTTGCAACACTCATATAAGAGAGGTGTTGCTTCGCAACACACCCAACACATGCTCAAGGTTGCTACACATCACCAAGGCCAAAAACCCTTGAAACCCTAATTCACTATATGATGCCACATCATCAACCATGGTCCAAGCAAGGCGCCCCATAGAATCATCTTCTCTCCCATGATGATAAGGCACAAGAAACACATTCTACTCCTAACAAATTGCAATATTAACCCTCATCATGGGTAAATTTCAACTTGGTCCAAAATAAGGATACATAGCTCAAACATCATCCAAACAGGACCAAACTGAAAACATAAATATGTCACACTGTTATAAAAGCACTCAAGAGATTAGATTAAGGTTTAAGCATCTTATTAAGAAAAGAAAGCACACTCAACCACTAAGCTAGATCAGGGGCCTTACACTGTCAACGGCTTGTCAAAGTCATTCAAGTTGTAATTCATGACAAACTGACTGTATGATTCTGACAAAGACTGCAATATCACATCAATGGTCAACTTTTACCCAAGGGGAATCCCACTCTAGAAAGGTTCTCCACATACCCCATGAGCTTGAGCACATGAGGACCTACTATATCTCCTTCTGATATGTTACATTTAAACAACATCTTGGAGACATCTTATCTCTCGTGTCTTGCCTAATTTTGGAACATGTTCTTGAGATGTGTGACCAACTCAATAAATATTTGCTCTCATGTTGTCTTTGCAACTCATAGTTCATGGAGCATAGTATTAGGCAATTGACATCAACAACATCTCCAGTGTGTTTCTTATAAGCACCCTTGTCAGTCGTAGGTGCATTGGGAAGAGGTTCATCTGGATTTGGTGTCTCAAAGACATAGAGCTTCTGCTCTTATATGAGAACAATTCTTAACATCCTAAACCATTCATGGAAGTTATTCCCATTCAACTTGTCCTTCTCAAGAACTGGTCACATAGAAAAATTGTTATTGTGTGTGGCCATTTGATTCTACAAAAGAATTTCACAATTTTTTCAAAATCCTTTTGGCTTGATTTGATTTGTATAAAACTTGACGATGTCTAATTAGGCCTTTAATTAACTATCTCTCTCATTATTCTGTACAAATAGATAACCTTCAATTATTAATTCAGAAGATTGCAGTGCATAAACTTTTACTTAACTAAGGTCCAAAACAATTCAATTATTACTCAGCCAACGCCAACATCTATAATCAATCATTAAGGTAGATAACATTTATCAATTGCATCTTATACAATTCTTGGATAGATAGTATGCACAACTCCTTGCCATAGTCATCTGCATGCTTCTAGGTGCTTAATTTCATTAAGTACACCCAATTAAGCCTGATCCCAAGAGCCAACATGATAGAGATGCATCCCACTTGGGCAGACCTACTATCATATATTAATTCACATGTGCATGTCCATGCCTTTCTTGGTCTCGCTTATCAAGTGACCTAAATATCAAACTCTAGTAGGAGGGACAAATCCCATCTACATCACTCACATTCATCCCCATGTGTCACAATGCATCTGATCATCACCTTTATGGCAATCCTTATTCAAGGTAACGATGGATGATGTCAAAGTGCATTGAACTACATGTGATGAGTGTAGTGATTTCAGGTCTAAGAACCACAATCACCACCCTCACTATGATAGATGATTATGACCACCAATTATGGTTTCTATGTGTCACTCTCAAGCTCGGTCTGCCTGATACATTGTTCTCCAACAAGTACTTATGTGTTTGGTTTGATGTCACATATCATGACTAATGAGATTATGTCATCAACCAACCCACATTCTAGTCTTATGTATTATTGTTGTCTATCAACCTTCCACAATAACATCTGACTAGGGACATAACAAAAATGTACATACTCTTAACATTTGTATGTTCTAATTGTTTGGTCATCAACTCGAAGACATACATCATTGAGTAATGTCATTCTTTAGACATTCATTATGTTTCATCATTATCACATAACTGATTGAGAGAGAACAAATTGGAAGATTGCCTTTATAATTAATCAAATTGTTTACATGATATGCCTTCACAATCATCATATGATTGGCTCTATGGGCATACATTGTGAGAACTTGTTACACAAAATGAGATTACTCAAAACATAAACACAATCAATCACTAACTAATCACATACCAAAACATATGGGTAAATTAAAATTGATTTCAACATCAACACCCACTCAAAAACATTTGCATAAGAGCCCAACATCTTTTTTGTATCCATACTATGCTAAGAATTTGATACAAATTGGTCTATCGCCTTAGCCACAACATATATACACAGGAGAACAATGTTCATATATGTCACACAAACAAGCATTAACATGCTAACAAAATTCTCATTCGTTTGAAACACCATATACAAACTTTTCCAGCCCGGACCTGAGAGTACAGGGATGACTCTAGGACACACTAGACATCTAATCAACTTTCTCAAATTCATTACTATAGCTCCTCTTTGCTTCCACAGGTTTGTTTTTGTCACTTCAAATTACCTAAAAAGATGTGGCGAACCACAAGGGTGAGACCCATGTCCCAGCAAGAGATAAAACCTCCAACAACGCTTATTGATTACAACATTTTAACTAGTAGATAACTAAGTAGTTGGAGTATTTAATAATCAATTGAACAGATTGAACGGTTCAAGTATGCTAAACAGATTAAGAAATTAATCTTAGCAACAAGTATGATCATCAATGCATATATAGATAACAAATAAATCCATTTCTTTGGATAGATATCTACTCAAATATCATCAAATTGCATCTGATAAAAATCATTATCATTAATCTGACTATCATCATATTCCTTGCTAACAGCACAACCAATCTAGTAGCATAAGCATCCCTGACATCATGAATATGTCTAGTAACATAACATGGCTATCAATATTGGCATCTCAAATAAAGGGAACAGATCTATATCATAAGTACAACTAACATCATAACACAATGAACTATATATGCATGATTAGCAGTTTAAGCATTTCTAATTACATAGGCATGGCTAGAAATATTAAACATAGCTAGCAACAACATCTTAACCATCAGTGTCAGTATATTTGACAACATAAGCATGTTTACAACATGAGCATAACTACAACATAAGCATATCTATTATCTCTTATTGTATTATGCATGATCTCAGTGAAAAGAAAGCAAACAAGGGTTATCATCCAATATGAAGCATTGTGTATAACCCTAAACAAATATGCTACACGGCAGTTTTACATCTTTTATTATGCTCTGGGGAATTTGAATCGTACCATCCAAAGTCCAATCGACTCCTGCGAAGGGATATTCAGTTCCGTACAAGATCTAGGAGTGTCGGTATCCTAAGATCTCTTCCCATCGGTCAGTATGAGTAAAAGGGCAGTGACATATCAGTCAAAGTTGTCACCACAGTAACATATAGTCAAGCTGCTAACTACTAGTCCGCCCTTGGTATAGGTTACGACACTAAAAACCAGGGTATACAAAACCCTCTAATCTAAGTGTAACATCCATGACCTGGGTTATAAACTAACCCTATATGTTTTTCCTAAATATGTAATTAAATACCTGTAAATATTCCCTGGAATGTAATTAAGTTCCTGAGGAACATACACTTTCAATTTTGTCCTTTTTAAACAAAGTTGTAGTATTGTTTTGTAATGCAGGGACCTATGTGAAAATTACCCAATTAGAGGGGTTAACTTGCAAAATTATATAGGTTAAGATGTTCCTCTGATAATGAGACATCATATGAGTAAATATGATGAGGTATGATGGATTTCCCAAGCTTGGGCATCAAGATGCAGCTTGTGGAGCAATCCTTGTGCTTAAAACCCTAATTTTGGAGTAAAGTGCAATTTACCCAAAATATGGGGTGCAACTTGTAAAATACACCTTTTAGAGTATCTTTTATGACTCTTGAAATCATTTAAAGAAGAAATGATGAAAGGGGAGCTTCAATTAAATAATCAGATAAGAAGAATGGCTTTTGTAGTAGAATCACCTAGTATGAGTAAAGAGACCTTTTGTATATGTACCTTAGTTTGCATGTTGGCTTTCTTTACCCTTAGCTCTTGAGTTTTGATGGGATTTGTTTAAAGTTATGATAGATTGAACGTGCCTTAGAAGTGAAGGAGGGACCTAGATGAGAAACTCATAAACTAGAGGTCCTTATGTTGAAAACTAACCCAAGCTATATAAGCTTCTTTCTTTGCAAACCAAGTAAACGTATTCCCTTCTCTTCTTCACTTCTCATCTTGCTCAACTGACCAAGGCAGAGCTCTGGAGCTCAAGGAGACAACAAACCTATTCTAAGGTAAGAAGAGACCATCTTCTAGCTCGGATTCATGGAAGAATTCCTTGTATAAGGTTGGTTTTATGGTTATCTCACTTAGGTTTCTTGTTCTAGCCGACTTTCCCCAACCTTTTCTTGGAGAATCACCTTTGGCCAACCGTGGAGACGCCATTAAAGGCTTGAATCTTGTAAGCTTGGAGTTCTAGGAACAATGTTTGAGGCGGGTTTTATAACTCAAAACTTCTTGCTTTATTATGCATATCTATGTTCTTGCCAATTAAGTACTTAGTTCTTTTTCTTCCCCATTCTTCCTTACACTTTTCCAAGCAATCTGTGGAGTAACCGACCTGAATAGAGGTTGAAGATGATGGGCGTGAATTCCTAGGTAACTTTATCAAACGACCTTGGACCATTTTGTCTAAATAGTTTGCAAACCGTTTGAAATCAAACGGTCTCAAACTGTTTGTTCTCATGCGGTCTTGCAAGACCGTTTAGATTCAAATGGTCTCCAAGACCGTTTGATAGGGTTGACCAAGGGAAGACCATTTAGAGGTCTTTTTTAAATATTTTTAATTTAATTTCTACAAAGAATCATAATCAAATTGCTAACCAATCACTAGTTGAAGGCACTTCAACCCCCTAAACCCTAATCGGGTTGAATTGCTGATCTCAAAGATAGATTTTGGTGAACTTTGGGTTGAAAGACCCAAACGGTCTTAAGACCATTTGGGGGTTCATAGAAACGGTCTTAAGACCATTTGGTGACAACCCAAGACCGTTTGGAGGTCTAGGGTTAAGGAAATTTGATGGTTTGAGGATCCAATCATAATAGGTTGATGAATTAAATAAAAGTGCTGATTTTTAGACCTAAATAGGGTTCAACCCTTATCAAATCGACTTAGATTTTGATGAAACTTTGGGCAAACGGTATCAAGACCGTTTGGAGGATGTACAAACGATCTCAAGACCGTTTGGGCCAAGTTTGGGCCCAATTGGATGTCAATTGATGGGTTCAACCTCAATTCGATTCACATTGTTGAACATTGATGATTAGCCGATTGAAAACCCTAATTGAGTTGGATTCAACCCCAATTGGCTTTCAATTGAGGGTCAATTTGGTGTCCAATTGATTAAGGCTAACCCTAATTGACTCAATTTACAAGTGGTTAACAAGGTTATGGCCAATTGGAGGCTTCAACATAGATAACCATAATCGATTATAACCTTTGTTTCACCCTTGAGGTCCATGCGGTTTTGAGCCCATTTGGACCAAACGGTCTCAAGACCGTTTGGATCCAAATGGTCTCAAGACCGTTTAGGGCCAAACGGTCTCAAGACCTTTTGGGGCCAAACGGTCTCAAGACCGTTTGGGCTCAAACGATCTCAAGGTCGTTTGGACCAATCGATCTCAAGATCGTTTAAGATCAAACGGTTTCAAGTCGCATAACTTCAAACGGTTTGGAAGTCAACTTTGCCCAAATGGTCAACGCACCCATGCGGTCTTGGTGACCCATGCGGTCTTGAAGGTCAAAGTGCCCAAACGGTCAACGCCCCCAAACGGTCTCAAGACCGTTTGGAGGTTGAGGGGTGAAACCGTTTGGAGACTTTTAGGGCTGTTTTTGCTGAATCGTTTGAAGGTGTAATTGGTCCAATGGTGGTATAATCTAAACCCTAATGGTACCCTAAGACATTAAGGGACTAAGTGACTAATGGATTGACCCATGATGGTGATCAAGGGTGTACTTTACCAATATTCCCTTGAAGGGTTCAACTAAATGATACCTTGTTTTAATCAAACCCTAATGATATGATAGTGGTGATTTGGTTCATGTTAATCAATGGGGACTTGACCCAACCTAATCTATAGTGATGTAATCACCATCTCTTAGTAATAGGAGAGATAAAGTACCATTTATGGTTGGAACTCAAGTAAAGTACCTTCAATGTATATGAATGTGCATGATTAGGGTATGATCCACCTATGTGAGATCATGGAAACCCTAATTATGATAATTGATGAATCTTAATCTAATCTGAACGCATCATTGGTGATGTTTCTCATACATGATGATGTTATGAGTTCAATTCACCATGAAGTGAATAGTAAACCCTAACTCTAGGGTGATAACATGTAATGTGAATAGTAAACCCTAATTGATGTAAATCAGGGAACCTAACTCTTGTAAGAGTATGAAGGTACAACTCTTGAAATGAATTGTTTACTATTATTAGTTGAATTTACCATGCAGGTTCTTATATGAGGATGATCATATCCAGGTAAGGATTATGATGCCATGTTCATTGAAAGCATGTTATTAGCTTTATGAATAGTGACATATCCTCTTGCCTAGTAAGTGGCATCTTATGAGATTGATAGGTTGTGAGAGCCATGAGTATCATCAGGGTCATGCTAATTAGATGACTTGTGATGAGATGATTAAGAAATGATAATTGATGTGAGTTAGACTTGTTACATTTAGTATTCTACTTTTATAGCTGCTATGCTAATGATTAATGTTTGAGAACATGAATGATGTTAAAAGAATATTGAAATGTACTTAACTAATCAAATATAATCATACCATGAAGAGCCCTGATCATAGGTCCATCATTGTCAGAAGTTAAATGATGGTGAAACAGGTTTTCCTAAGGGAACTCCTGGATCACATACTTTTGAGTATGTGGGGGAATATGGATGTGTATATCCTTACATCCTAGTGTAGGAATTGATGTAGATGTATCTTAATCTATCAACCCTTCACTATATGTTTATACTGGGGTGATGTAACATTATTCTCCCGAGGAAATCCTTTATACCGCATCGATGAGAGATAAACAAGAAATCTTTCGATGACGAAGAGAGTACAGAATGCCACTGTGACTCTAATAGTGAAGTACCAGAATACCCTGGTAAGCTATAGTAGCAGAGACACTAGATGTCATGCATGTTTATCCTCACTCTGACTGAGGAAGATGAGGTCATAAGAATCCGGCTCTTTTGATGTCCTAGGTATGATATCGATGCGACTTAATAATGATCGGTTGGAGTATGAGCAGTATACCTCATCTCCACAAGGCATAATAATGTGTGTAAAACAGAATCAACCGTGTAGTATATCTGCTTAGGTTGATCTACGAGATACAATGATTGATGATTACACTGCTTAGTACGTATGTTCTTCATATTCTTAAATGTTGTTGTTCCACTTAATGTCAATCTACTGTTAATTACCTTAAAAGATTTTATTGCTCATGTTGTTCTTTGATTGCTATAATAAAGCTTCTGGCGGAGAGTTATAACTCTCGCTGGGACAATTATTTAAAATTGTCTCACTCCGTAGATTTCAACTTTTTAGGTGGGCGTCGAGGATGAAGGAACCAGTCTGCAGGTGATCAGTACCAGCAGCAGCAGCACCAGGAGCAGGAGTGAATCTCAGGTGGAGATACTGACTGCTGAGTCTTGTAGTTAGATAGTCTTAAGTCGTCTCTGTACTCTCAGGTCCTTGGAGTTAGTTGGTCTAAGATTTTTGGTTTTGAATCTTGAGATTTTGTATCTGGTTGTGTATAATCACTCAAGAAGTGATTTAGCAGAGATGTAACTGTTTATCTTGTTTCTATAAAAGAAGTTTTATGATTTCAGGATCTTGTCTCAAAAAGTTTTAATTTCCGGTGATTTTTGTATTCCGCTGCTAATCGAATGCTTCCACTGAGTTTATGTCGTGTTTTGGAGATCGGAGCCCACACTAAGGAACAACCATAGTTGTCCTCAATCACATCATATGTATGAGGCATGACCATAGCCATCCTCCACAACCTGTATTGTGGATGATAAGGATATATCCTCAACTTTCCACCCCCACATGCTCAATAGTATGCACTCTGAGTTTCCCTTAGGAATACTCATTTCACCAGCCAGCATGTTCTGACACTGAAGATGGCTCTACGGCATAGGGCACTACATGATTAGAGTTGCACTTGATTAGTTATGCCAATTGGGTGAATTAAGGCTACATCAAACAAGTGGACATACAAACCCTAATTCACTTCTAGCAAGCATATAAATATCATAACTTTTAAAAGATGTAAAATGTGTGGTACTATTTACTTGCCATTCATGAGACCACACTAGTCATCATACAATCACAGGATATAATCCTTTTCACAATATCACAGGGTATCAACCCTTATCAACACAAGAGGATTACACCTCATTCAAGGCTCAACCATGCCCAAAGGTCATTAAGACCATCATACTATCACATGATATAAATCCTTTTCAAAATATCATAGGGTATCAACCCTTATCAACACAAGAGGATTACACCTCATTTAGGGCTCAACCATGCCCAAAGGTCATTAAGACCATCATACTATCACATGATATAAATCCTTTTCACAATATCACAGAGTATCAACCCTTATCAACACAAGAGGATTACACCTCATTCAGGGCTCAACCATGCCCAAAGGTCATTAAGACCATCATACTATTCCCTGCAAGATCATCATTATCTTTGCATGCCTTATAACAAGGCTCAACAACATCACTTACATATAATACACTGGATCAACACAATATTGCATTAATGATCTAGGAGATATTCATAAACAATCATAATAGGGTTATATTAACATTAAGAGCATTCTTTTATTACATCAACATGCAAGGAAACTAGATATTATTAACCCTCATCATATTCATAATGCACATGTTTAGCATAAGAAAGTATCAACCATGTGGTTATGATAACCACCAATTAACATATTAAGGTTATGATTATATTAAGGAGGTTATTCCACCATCATTCCATCATATAAGAATGTTAAACATGAACACTCATCTTATCTTTTTGCATTAGAGTTAGGTTCAACAAGATAAATTATATTAATGTTACTAATCAACACTTATACACAAACCCTAACTCATGGCATCCCCATTGGATCATGGATACATTAGGTGAAGCATCACCATCACATTCCATACTATTCTCAAGTATGAACCCACACATAAATCAAGGTGTAACCATCAGATTATAGCATACTAGGGTTTCAACGACAATAAGAGAGTACTCCATGATTATATTAGTCATTCAAGGACTATTCATACCCAGTTACCATCATTTAGTTATATTAAAGCTAGGTATAACAAGCCATACCTCATTAGGGTTACCCATTCATTCATTATGGTGATTATAAATCATAATCATACGAGGGCAAGGGTAACACTACAAGTTTAAGGCATTGAACCATCAAATTCTCATCATTAGAATCATAACATTACACTACATGCTTCACCCAAGACAATGGGAATATTGTGGCATCAACTTCTAACCATGAAATGTTGAAAAGGTAAAGCCATCAGTCGTTTACATAAGTAAACACCTTGAATGAATCATCTATAATGTTATTGAGTTGTAATCTGTAAAATTCACCACTTAACCCTAGACATACTTTGTTTAACAACAATAAGGGTTCTGTGGAGAGTACGGTAAAACCCACAATCAACTGTTCATTTAAAACAAGCCATCCATTGTCAACAAGTAAGCTCCTTAAGTTGATCATATAAAGGAAACCATCTAAATCACATTATTAGGACCAACATATTACATTAGCCATCACTCCACTTTATTGGAGGAATAAATATTAGATCTTGACCATTGGGTCAAGTTCATATGTTAAAACCGTCAATTACAATATAGGTTCGACCATTGCATCAAGTGACCCAAGAAACCATTGGTCTAAGGCTTAATTGATGCTACAACTATATGATTAACTCACAATAGGTTGTGGAGACCTGATCCACCATCAGTGGTGACCATTAAGTCACCATAGGTTGTTAGATCAACACTATATTCATTAATCAACATCAAATATTAAGCTAATGTCATCATTGATTGATAACATCAGTAGGGTACTTAATGGTTGATCATTAAACTTCTAATTGATCCAAAACCTGACCTAAGGGGGTGACCATATATTGTCAACATCATCTAACAACCTTTGATCCTGACCATCAGTTTTCATGAAGACAACACCATAGGGTTGTTGCAATGGTACCATCATCGGGTCATGGGTTTATAGAAGAAATCAGCTTAAAACCCTAAAATTGACCATTGGTTGATAGGTGCTTAGCACCATAGATTGTCAAACCAACCCGATCCAAGTCATATTATACCTTAGGAATAACGTACACATGATCACATGTTCATCTAGAACTGAAATCATAACAGGGAATATTATCAAAATCGAAATCCAAGTCAAGCATAGCTTTTTAGTGCATGGATCATCATTTAAAAATAAGAACATGAGCTAGCAAGCTTATGGTAAGCAATAAACGTGGAGAAAATTATAAAACTTGCCACTAATTAGAATATAATTCACAAACATAAGAAAACATGAGCAGATAGGGTAGAAAATTCAAGAATAAGTTGTGAACTCATCCATCTAGCACCTTTCTTCATCAAATAAGCAAACCCTAGGCATAAGGAGCAAGAAATGTAGGGTTTTAGAGCTTTAGAGAAATTTCTATCATGGAACAACAAGGTTATGACCTATATAAAGGTATTAGGAACTATAACAAAGAAATAAATGGAGGAAATAAGGGGATTCTTACTCTTTTAGGTCAATATCACTAGAAAGAAGCTTTTTAAACCCTAAAAGGAAGTCAATTTGCAACCCTAGATTCTTTTTCCAAGAAGGTCCCCTCTTTCTTCTTCCTTGGATGGGAAATTCACAGCATCTTAGAGGGAGGACGAGGTTTGTAGAAGGATGGAAGTGGTGCAGAGCAAATGGCTCGTTTGGGTGATTAGGGATAAGTATAGGAAACTTTACGATAAAGAAAAAGAAAAGGTTGAAGTTCTAGTAACTTTCCAGGTGTCCATGGCCTTAAACTATTAAGAATATACAAGCACACACACAAGAAGATCCCCCACCATCTATATATACCTACTTATCTCTCCTTTTTCAAATTTCCAAGCCAATCAAATAATTCATTTGTTGATGGCTACTAAAGGTAGCTCATCCATGAAGGGGTAAACCCTAAAATACCCTTGGAGAAAACACATTCAAACCAAGGTTTAACTAAGAGCCCCAAGGATAAAAAAGATAAAGAATGATAATATAACATCTAAAAATATAATTAATGTGAAAATTTGCAAATAAAACCCCTCGATTGGGTAAATTGTAGAAAAGTCCAAAATGTGCATGAAATTGCATAACTTGCTCAAACAATGTCCAAATTGGACCAAATTTGAAACTTAACTTGTATTATGATTTAAAAGAATATAACAAGGTTATATTAGGGTTATAAGAATTCAATTATGATAATTAAGCTTGTTCAACACTTTAAACAAGGTTAGGGGTCTCACAACCATAAACCCCTAACATGGATTTCACCCCCGAAATCCAAGGTACACATGGATGGACACTTCTCATGCACGTCATCCTCAATATTACACATGTTTACTTCCATATTATGGTAATGTCACATCTCTATTATAGAGATCTTGTTCTTCTCTTTCAATTCATACATATATTATCTTGGGTCAGCACAAAAACCCCCACATAAGAAGACATTTGCAAATATGGAACATAGAAACTTGTTGTGCCACCGGTACAAATCTAATAGTAACTTTCAACTTTAAATTCTAGCTATCATCCTGAAATTATATCTATTGTATCAACACATTACTCAAAAGTCATACTCGCTGGCTCTTATCAAACATAGAGCATTATGTATCTCTTATCATATGTAACTATACAAGGTTACATCTCTATGATCCTGTAATGGTTGTTGTAATTAACAACTCAATCAACCACGTAGGCATCCCCTAATTTTCAAGAACTATGAGGAATATGTTTTTGGAGGATTCTCCAATCATCTCAATGGTGTACTGACCATCTGTTTGGTTGAAGAAGCATACACTTGTATGTAACCGTTAACAAATATAACTTCCTGATTGACCTTGTTAGGGGTGGAGAAATGACATTGTCTTCATCTTATCAGGATTCAGACAACATACTTAATAGAGGTATCATAACTCTAAGAGGATACTCTAATCAACCCCCAACTCACTCTTGCTAGAATTGTCACACATAAGTACAGTTGCTTCAACATTATTAAGGTTTAGCAAAGATGTTAACCATGTTAATGACCATCTTTGAAATACGTTGAGATTTCATCATTCAAATCTTGCTACAACTTGTAATACATTACCTAAACACTCTGTTCCTCCTATTCATAAATTCTATTGGTACATTGGTTAGTCTGCAGGACATAACCCTAAACTTATCACTGTCATGTAACTTATGTCATCCACTCTAACTCTTATGCATTAATATTTAATCATAGGTTTATCTTAAAGGAACATGGTAGAACATGTCTACTGATCAACAAACCATCTATCCTTGATAGTGGTCTTGTCCAACTATCACTGAACCATACACAACATTATAGAATCACTTTTGCTTTTCCTTCCAAACAATATTTAGAGGGTCATCATCAACTCTCTTTCTTTCTCTAAGGGAAAGGAATACTTGTAATGTTCATTTAATAAACATTTCTAACCTTCACATACTTCCCATAATGTTGATGCATCTTGGATACTAGGATTCATTACCTTTGTATCCACCTCATGTGCTATAAGGAACTCACATCCTTATCTCATGTACTCTTACCAGCATAACAAATTTCAAGACATATAAGAGGAGTCTTTCTAATTATTGGAAGGCTTAAAAGCAAACTCATCACAAACTTTATGATCTTAGAACCATAGTCCAAGTAACTTTATGCTATAACAAGTTGTCCACCCTCATGTTTACAACCAATCCACACATACAGTGGCAATGATCCACTTGAAAGTTGTGCCCTAGAAAGGAAAGATGCAAAGGGAATCACACTTCCCACGTCATAGCAATATTGTTCAAGGGTCACTAGCAAAAAGGTAACCAATTCTATTTCATTATGCAGGTTACAACTTCTTATGTATCATTTTACCTTTTTCATTTTGGGTTCCTTGCCATTAGCATATAAATCATCATGATTAACATATCTCATTACTCCTTCCTTGATGACTATTTATCCCACTAGGGTATGTTCTCTTATTTTATTATGTTTTTCAACCACTTATCAATAGGAAAATAATTATATTCCACATTTTCTTCATTAAACTGGGATCATCTCCCTTAATTTCTTTCACATGCCATGCTGATTTTACATTAACACTTTCTTACGCACAATGATTGGTCAGAGATTAACTCAGATTCTACCTTATTTCTTTGTCACTGTTCCCATTCATCTTTTCATTTTATACTTATCATAGGAGCTCTCTCCATCTTATGTGAATTTCATACCTTGAATCACTTTATAAGAACAAACTTATATGTCTTTTACTTTATTATCTTCTTGAATTTCATCTTCAAGAGATCCTCTTTTAATTATTTTGACGCAGTTTATTATCGCACTAACAAATTCACTTGGGGTTGAAATCCCCGAGATTTTACCAAAACCTTATGCAATAATACCACCCGCAAGCGGACGAGTCTTATCACAGTATAGTTGAGGATCGAATCCCAAGAGACAACATTTTAAAGAATCAGTGTTAGTCGAATCTAGCTCGAGTAAGACTAATATTTAGAACGATTGGTTGATTTGAGGTTAATTAAACTATTTGCAAGAAAGTAAAGAGCAGAATTAAAGTTGGATCTAAATTAATGATATGGAATCACTGGGATGGTCTCGGGTTTCACCACCACTACTCATGCAAACACATCCAAACACATAACATCCAGGAAAGAATCTAACTATCCAAATGGAGCTGCTGTGAACCCCCCCCCCCACGAGGATAGGCTCACATAAGCGTCTTAGGCATCAAATTTCTCGTCACCCTCCAGATCACTCACTTATGGCTCTGAAGATACAACATCCAACTGAGGTTGAGGGCCCCCCTTGAGGGTAGGCACAAAGAAGCGTCACCGTGGGCTAGATGGCTCATCCCCTCATGGATCACACACTTACGACCTCAAGGAACTCTATCAGAAGTCTCTTCAAGGAGTCAACCGTGCTAACCAACAAGTAGGTAGATGATTAGTCTACAAGCAAACATCGATGATAAACAAAGAAGATACAAAATCGAACTGAAGTTGCCAGCCCCCTTGCGGGTAGGCACACAGAAGCGTCACTGTGGGCTAGATGGCTCGTCCCCTCACAGATCACACACTTACGACTCCAAGGAATCTCATTTTATTTCTAGTTTAGGAGTCTACCTCATTAATCGACATTCTACCCTACATATAGAAGTTCTCACAACATAGGGAAGAATAAGATGAAAGCAAGCAGGTAATCAAACTACAAACATTATCAATTAATAATGAAATGGAAAGTTATATATATTGCCTTGGAATGTTAAATGTAAAGACGTGAAAGCATGGGCAGCGGGGCTAGTCCCCGCACCCCAGCGAAAAGGAACTACTCGCTCATGGTGTGAGAAATAAGAAGAGTAAGAGAGAAGGAAGATTCCACTGTGAGCATGATGCATAAGGTAGTCGCAGTTCAGTGAAGATGATGCGGTCTTCTATGTCGCGTCAGGGTAGATCTGGATGAGGAGGAAGAACCACCAAGGCGGTCTGGGCATACCTTCTTCTCTACCTTCTTTCTCTTCTCAGCCTCCTTGCTCACAGTAAGAGGAGGTGTGGGCGTCTTGACAATGGCGTGAAGATGGTGGAGTGGCGGCGATGTGGAAGGGAGACCGATCCTTTGCTCAAGCAACCTCTCAGCGTCCTAGAATTGATGCCCAAATGAGGACCCTTGTGGTTCTATTTATAGGCTCAGGTTGGGTCCTCACGTTTTTGTTGTGAACTCCTTCCAAACGGTTTGGAGTCTAAAGAGTTTTGAGTAAGGTGCCTCCAACCGGTCTTCATCCAAACGGTCTTGGAGATCGTTTGATGGCCAAACGGTCTTGTGTCTTTGTCCAAACGGTCTTGAGGACCGATGGCCTCCAAACGGTCTTTAGCAAACGATCTTGCTCTTAATCGGTCTTCACCTAAGTGTCAAATGGTCTTGAGGACTGATGGGATCTGATCGGTCTTGACTCCAAACGGTCTTCTAGACCGATGAGGCTTGCATGGTCTTACTGACATCCAAATGGTCTTAGCTTCTATCGATTTGCTACATCCAAACGGTCTTGGAAACTGATTGGTTTTGCACCCCAAACGGTTTGGGTCTCTGGCATTCTTCTCCTCCAAATGGTCTCACGGTCGTGTGCCGCCAAACGGTCTTGAGGATCATCGGCTCCCAAACGGTCTTCAGTGTCCAAATGGTTTGGAGATGCAAACGGTCTTGAAGACTGATGGGTTTCAATCGGTCTTGAGACCGAACGGTCTTGGCCCCAAACGATCTTTGTTCAAACGGTCTTCGTCGTCCAAATAGTTTTGGGGACCGTTTGGGCAGGTGGTAGGTGGAGGACCGTGTGAGTGAATGGATAAGACCGAGAGGTCAAAATCGAATGGGCAGACCGCTAGGGCAAATTGTTTGGTACAGAACGATTGATCAAGACCGAATAGGCAAAACCGTTTGGTCAATACATATTGGTCAAGACCAAGGTTGAGAGGATCTTGAGTGAATTCCATATGATGGTTAAACCTCATCAATACCTGCACAAAATCAATATAAATCTAATTAATAATTTTGATAATTGAGTCATTTGAGGAATCTTGCATTTTGTGAGATTTAGGTGATGAAATTGAAAGTATTGAATTGAATTGGTCCCAAAAAGGCGACTGAAAATCATGATGAATATGGATTCATCAGAATACCCCAAACTTAAACATGTCTCATCCTCGAGTAACACAAAATCTGAAATAGTCACCAACTGAATACTTTCAAACCATGTGATTGCCTCCTCTTCACATCACGATTGCTTCTCTCTACTCAGTATGACTGAGCATCTCTACTTCCTGAGACCACTGAACACATCTTACCATATCTTCGTTCCTGGGTTTGTTTTCCAACATCACTTCCTCCTCACTTTTTCCAACAACAAGCATGCCAAAGAGTTTTGTAAGAGTCCAGAGATACCCGCAGAACAACAAGTGTGCATCTGATCTGACACTGGTGTTTTTCAGGATAGCAGAGGCATTCATTGCGCCTTTTAGGTAGAAAAGGGAGTGAAGGGTGGTGCGGAAGGAAGAAATAAATCTCTCTTCTATTCGACTCGAGATTTTTATTATATTATTTGCAATTTCATTTATTGCATTTTTTGTGCGAATCTCTCCTCTATTCGACTCGAGATTGCATTTTTTGTGTGCGCTTTGGCATCTTTTCTAGGTGGTACGCCCCTATTAATTTGTGAGGGGTATGGAAGAAGCGGATATAGAGGGGAGTAGCGCGCCACCCCGAACTTTGGGTTTGGCACTATTTTGGCTTTTTTTTTCTTTTTGATGGATGGAGGGGTACGAAGATGGTATAAGAAGTGTAGAAGAGAGTTCAGATCAGAATGCAACTTGATTTACAATTTTGTGCACCGGGTTGTTCTCTTTATCGTACTCTGCTCAGATAATGACTTGATGAGGATCCAGTGGGGATTCCATGTTATTGTTCCACTAGTCAGTTAGGAAGCACGATGTATTTGATCCCTATTAGTTCGACAAACACTTGCCATTTTTGCATAAAGATCATGATGTTAGGATTCATAAGCTTCACAAGATGATTTCAATCAAAAGGCTAGTTTTTAGAAGAAGGTCCTTTTGAGGATTTGCTTTGAATAAGGAGGGTGTAATGATTCAAAATGCATATAGATCGAACGAAAAGTGTCAAAACTTCATCAAGTATCTGTTCAATTTCTTTTGAAAATTTTTAAAAATTTTGAAGAATTTGAAAATTTTGGTCAAAAACGCAATGATGAAATCTTAAGTTTGAATTAGATGGGTGAAGGTGGAAAGTAAGATGCATACCACCCACCCTCCACCCCAAACATAGAAATGTGCTCGTCCCGAGAAAACTCTAAATCTGAGATGGAGGGGAAAGTTCATGCCGTTTGGACTACGAAATGTGGTTGCGTTCCAATCAGTGTGCGTCCTCCATCTGAAAATCTAAAAAAATAAAGACCAATCAGAACTCAAGATAGCATCTCGGATGCAATTTTTATTTGTTGCAAATTTATCTAAAAAGTAAAAACAAAATTAAGCAAAATTTCTATTTCAAAATTGAAACTAAATACAAATTTATTTATCGGGTTGCCTCCCAACAAGCGCCTTTGTTTTACGTCGATGGCTCGACTTTATTCCTTCAACTTTTACGATGGATGCAATCTGGTTTAGAGAGATCCATCAATGTGTTGATGCCTGTGTCAGCTGAGGTGAAATATCTTTTTAATCGTTGGCCATTAGCCACAATATCTCCTGACTTTTCACTCCATAAAATGAAAGCACCATGCGGGTAGATGCTCTTAACAATGTATGGTCCAGTCCAACAAGAACGAAGTTTCCTTGGGAATAACCTCTGTTTTGAGTTGATCAGCAGGGCCTGGTCTCCCACTTGAATGCCCTTCCTCTTGATATGACCATCGTGCCACAACTTTGTGCGTTCTTTATAGATTCTATCATTCTCATAAGTTGTCATTCGGAGTTCTTCCATCTCCTGGAGTTGTAGAATCCTGGCTTGACCTGCTTCTTTCATATCAAAATTCAATTGTTTTATTGCCCACCATGACTTGTGTTCCAGTTCTACCGGCAGGTGGCATGACTTTCCATAGATTAGTCGAAAAGGTGTAGTCCCAAGGGGAGTTTTAAAAGCAGTTTGGTAGGCCCACAAGGTGTCATTGATTTTTACTGACCAATCTTTCCGATTGCAGCCTACAGTCTTTTCCAGAATATCCTTGAGTTGATGGTTAAAAACCTCTACCTGTCCACTGGTTTGTGGATGGTAGGGTGAGGCTACCTTGTGAGTTACACCATATTTCCTCAGTAACGCTTCAAAGCTTCTTCCCAGGAAATGAGAACCTTCGTCAGAAATCACGGTGCGTGGGACTCCAAATCGGGGGAAAATGATATCTTTGAACATTTTGATGACATGTTTGGAATCACTAGTGATGGTAGGTATGTCTTCAACCCATTTTGAGATGTAATCCACCACCACTAGGATGTAGGAAAATCCATGAGAAGATGGTAATGGACCCATGTAGTCCACACCCCAAACATCAAATATCTCAACTTCTTGCCACAAGTTTAGTCTCATCTCATCTCTCTTTGTTATGTTACATGTTCTTTGACATTTGTCACATGATAGAACATAGTCATAGGAATCTTTGGATATGGTTGGCCAAAAGAATCCACATTACAAAACCTTTAAGGAAGTTTTCTTGGAACTCATGTGGCCTCCAACTGGGCCCGAGTGACATTGTTCTAAGATAATTTGAGCTTCTTCCTTAGTGATACAACGTCTGTATAGACTATCAGCGCAGAGTTTGAAGAGGTACGACTCGTCCCAGTGATATTGTTTTACATCATGCAGAAATTTCTTCAGTGCACTTCCGTTGCATTCGGAGTGGACAACACCCGCATCCATGTAGTTTAGATAGTTTGCTTACCAAGGGATAGCCCCTGAAACTTTCATAAGCTGGTCGTATGGAAGAGAATCGTTGATGGGCATCTTCTCAGTTTCCAGGGTGAGGATATGACTGAGGTGGTCTGCCACGACATTCTATGTACCTTTCTTGTCTCTTATCTCCAGATCAAACTCTTGTAAGAGGAGAATCCATCTAATTAACCTATGTTTAGCATCTTTCTATTCCAGGAGGTAATAGATAGCGGCATGATCCGTGTAGACAATGACTTTTGAACAAATGAGGTAGGATTTGAACCTGTCAAAGGCATACACGACCATAAGAAATTCTTTGTCAGTAGTTGCATAATTCCTCTGAGCTTCGTCGAGGGTTTTCGATGCATAGTAGATACATAATGTTTCTTTTCAATACATTGGCCCAAGATAACACCCACAACATAATCACTGGCATCACACATAATTTCAAAAGGGTGATCTCAATCAGGGGCTCTGATGATGGGTGTTGTTGTAAGAGCATGCTTTAGATGGTTGAAACTTTTAACACATTCTTCGTCAAAATTGAATTCCACATCCTTTAGTAGCAAATTTGTCATCGGCTTGGTTATTTTTGAGAAATCCTTTATAAACCGTCGGTAAAAGCCTGCATGACCTAGGAATGCGCGAACCTCCAATACATTGATAGGGATAGAGAGCTTGGAAATTACTTTGATCTTGGCCTTGTCTACTTCAATTCCTTGATTACTAACCCTATGGTCGAGGACAATGCCTTCCTTTACCATAAAGTGACACTTCTCCCAGTTTAACACAAGATGTGCTTCTTCACACCATTTGAGGACAAGGGAGAGGTGTTTTAGGCATGAGTCGAATGAATCTCTGTATACAAAAAAATCATCCATAAAAACTTCCATAATTGTTTCAGTGAGACCAACGAATATGGCAGCCATGCAACACTGGAAGGTTGCAGGTGCATTACACAGCCCGAATGGCATTCTTCTAAATGTGTATGTTCCAAATGGGCAAGTGAAAGTAGTTTTCTCCTGGTCATTTGGATGTATGGGTATTTGATAGAATCCAGAGTAACCATCGAGATAACAGAAATATTCTTTATGAGCCAACTGTTCTAATACTTGATCAAGAAAAGGCATTGGGAAATGATCCTTTCGAGTTGCCTTGTTTAACTTTCTATAATCAATGCACATCCTCCACCATGTAATCGTTCGAGTGGGGATGAGTTCATCATTTTCATTTCATATCACAGTAGTTCCACCTTTCTTCGGGACCACATGCACGAGACTCACCCATGGTGAATATGATATCGGAAAGATTATCCCAATAGTGAGCAGTTTAATGACTTTAAGATAGACTACTTCCTTCATATTTGGATTCAATTTGCATTGATGTTCAATAGTTGGCTTGTGATCTTCCATCATGGGGATTTTGTGCATGCACAACACTTGACTAACCCCAGTGAGGTCGCTCATCTTGTAGCTGATTGCTTTTCTTCTTTCTTTTAATTCCTTCAAAAGTTTGTCTTCTTGTTCCGCCGGTAGATCTGAATTTATGATGACTGGGCAGATCTTGAGTTCATCTAGAAACACGTATTTCAATCCTTCCGGTAGGGACTTCATTTCAGGAGCTTGTGGCTTTTCACATGCTTCTTCAGTAACATCCACTGCTTTTAGTTCCTCAGTCTTGGCTTCAGGATCATCTTCAACAGTATCGAGGTGGAAAACACCATTTTTCACTTGTTGGTCATCTGAACTTTCTGCATTCAGATTGGTGAGGGCCATCCCTAAAGGATCTTCTTGTTCATAATCCTCCTGCGTTAGGAGTGACATATGCTCTACACACTCAATCAAGTATACTTCCTCTTGCATGCTTAGCCTTCACATGCTTTCAAAAACCTTGAATTCGATAGTTTCTTTACCTAATCTGAGCAACAAAGTTCCTACTTCAACTTCGATCAGAGCTCTTGCAGTGGCGAGGAAAGGTCGTCCAAATATGAGAGGGTATCTAGTGTCTTCCTTTATGTCCATGATGACAAAGTCACACAGAACATAGGAATCTTTTCCTACCTTGACAGGGACATCCTCAATGATTCCTAAAGGTAGAGTCACAGTGTTATCTGCATGTTGTATGGTCATGCCAGTCGGTAGAAGTTCAGCAAACCCTAGCCTCTTGTAAAGGCTAAGTGGCATGATGAAAATGCTAGCACCAAGATCGGCCAATCCTTTCTTACAGGAAGAATCACCGATATGGCAAGAAATCCCAAAAGATGCTAGATCTTTTTTCTTCTTGGGCATCTTACTTAGGATGATATCTGAAGTAGTCATCACCAACTTGACTATCTCGTGCTCTTCAGTTATGTATTTCCTTGTCAGAAGTGATTTCAGATATTTTTTCCAGGCTGGTATTTTAGCCAGCGCATCTAGGAAAGGTATATCCACATGAAGCTTTTTCATAGCTTCCTTGAATTTATTGAAACAAGTGTCGAGCTTGGTTTGCTTCAAACGAGCTGGGAAAGGTGGAAGAGGCTTGTATAGTGGTACCTTTGGCTCTGGTGTTTCAGTTTCTTCAGATTTTTGCTCTGCTGGTTCTTTCGGTTGAGACTCGGGTGTTGTTGAGTCTTGGACGATCACAGGTTAATCTTCATCTGTAACAACCACATGTGCCTTGACAAGAGAATCGGAATAGTCTTTTCTAGACCTGGTGGTGACAACTTATAATTGTTCGGGATGCTTAGGATTGTTTTCTCGTTGGCTAGCAAAGGCTCCGGCAGGTGGCTTTATGCTAGCAGCAAGTTGAGCTAGTTGAGATTCAATAGCCTTCTACTGGGCTTGCTGATTAGCTATCATAGTTTGCTATGTTTACAGTATCTTTTCAATGGCTATTAGCTTGTCATCAAGACAGATGGGACCAGCTTGTTGTCCTTGTTATTGATAAGGAACTTGGTTAAGATTTTGGAACTGAGAGTTGTTCTGGTACTGGTTGTAGTTCCTGTTCTGAAAGTTTCCCCTAAAGTTCCCTTGATTTCCAAAGTTTTGTTGTTGGTTATACTAAAATCCCGGTGGGCTTCTTTAATGATTAGTCGAACCAAGTTGTCTCAAGTTTTCCACTCCTGAAGGGCTTCCATATTGAAAACTCAGATGGGTTCTATTTTGATTCAGATTATAGTATCCTTGACTAGGAATGGTGTTGACTGCATTAAGATTTTCCATTTGACCATTATCTCCCTATCCGCATGTGTTGCTCAGAACAACATCGTAGAGAACATTGCATGCTAAAGTGGAATGATCAGTACTTTTACATGCTTCACAGAACAGTGAAGCAGACTTGATCTGTTCTTGTTATTGAGGGGGTGAACGTCCTCTTCCAAATGCAACAAGAGATTATTCGATATGATCTTACTTGGCAACTAAGAGTTTGAGGGTTTCAATGATAGATTTGTATTCTGGAATAACTTCAGTCATAGCTACTTTCAACACTCCTTTACCTACAAATCTTCCCCAATTAGTTTGATTTTCAGCTTCGAAGGGTAACAACTCTCCATGCGCTGTCATAACTTTGACGCATGAAGTTACCTCCATATGAGGAGTCTAAGAACCTCTTGATATCGTCATCCACACCCCTATATAAGATCTCGATGAGTTGATTCTTGGGAATGTCATGGTGTGGACACTTGCGTAGAAGCTCTTTATATCTTTCCCATGCTTTAGCAAGGGTTTCTCCAGGGGCTTGAGTGAACATTGTTATATGACTCCTAATTTCATAAGTGAGAGAAGGAGGATAGAACTTTTCTAAAAAAGTGTTTTGAAGCTGCTCCCAAGTAGTAATGGGTTCACATTGTAGGGAGTTGTACCAACTTATGGCTCTATCAGCAAGTGAATACTTGAAGAGTCGGAGTCAAATAGCATCATCAAACACTCCATTTTGTTTCGTCATAGCACATAGATCGATGAATCTTAGAAGATGTTTTTGACTATCTTCTCCTTGTTTATCATAGAATGGGTTGTTTTGCAGTAAGGTAATTCAATGTACTCGTCTCTCAAAGTTGGGAGCATGGATGGGAGGAAGTTGAACTGGGTGATGAACATCAACAACTTTAGGGATTGAGAACTCCCTAAGATCCTTTTGTAGTTCTGTTGCTTATGTTGATGTTTGCACTGCTAAGATTTCTTCTTGAACTACAACCCTAGCTTCTTGCATGATTCTTTCTCTCTATGCATCGATGGCTTGATCCACCCTTCAGGCTATTTCCTCTTCTTGAGCCATTCTTGCTTGATTCTCTTTGTTTTGACGATGAAAGGTTCTCTCTATCTTCATATCAAAGCTGGCAGTGAGTCTGGGACTGTTCAAACGATGCATACACCAGTCTTGGGGGTACCTGAAATAAAAAGATCTGAAGTAAGATTGATGAAGTGGAGTGGAATTCAAGTAGATGATCGATTGTATCAAAAGAAAAAGAAAATCCTAGATTATATTTAAAAGAACTAGATTTGACTAACTGATTTCGTTGTCCCCGGCAACGGCACCAGAATTTAACGTGGTTTATTATTGCACTAACAAATTCACTCGGGGTTGAAATCCCTGAGCTTTTACCAAAACCTTGTGCAATAATACAACCCGCAAGCGGGCGGATCTTATCGCATTATAGTTGCGGATCGAATCCCAAGAGACAATGTTTTTAAGAATCATTGTTAGTCGAATCTAGCTCGAGTAAGACTAATATTTAGACTGATTGGTTGATTTGAGGTTAATTGAACTATTTGTAAGAAAGTAAAGAGTAGAATTAAAGTTGGATCTAGATTAATGATATGGAATCACTGGGATGGTCTCGGGTTTCACCGCCACTACTCATGCAAATACATCCAAACACATAACATCCAGGCAAGAATCTAACTATCCAAATTGAGCTACTGTGAACCCCCTGTGAGGATAGACTCACGTAAGCATTACCTTAGGCATCTGATTTCTCATCACCCTCCGGATCACTCACTTATGGCTCCGAAGATACAACATCCAACTGAGGCTGAGGGCCCCCCTTGCGGGTAGGCACACAGAAGCATCACCGTGGTCTAGATGGCTCGTCCCCTCACGGATCACACACTTACGACCTCAAGGAACCCTATCAGAAGTCTCGTCAAGGAGTCAACCATGCTAACCAACACGTAGGTAGGTGATTAGTCTACAAGCAAACATCGACGATAAACAAAGAAGATACAAAATCCAACTGAAGTTGTGGGCCCCCCTTGTGGGTAGGCACACAGAAGCATCATTGTGGGCTAGATGGCTCGTCCCCTCATGGATCACACACTTGCGACTCCAAGGAATCCCATTCTATTTCTAGTTTGGGAGTTTACCTCATTAATCGACATTCTACCCTACATATAGAAGTTCTTATAACATAGGGAAGAACAAGATGAAAGCAAGCAGGTAATCAAACTACAAACATTATCAATTAACAATGAAATGGAAGGTTATATATATTGCCTTGGAATGTTAAATGTGAAAGCATGGACAACGGGGCTAGTCCCCACACCCTAGTGAAAAGGAACTACTTGCTCATGGTACGAGAAACAAGAAGAATAAGAGAGAAAGAAGATTCTGCCATGAGCATGATGCAGAATGTAGTCACAGCTCGATGAAGATGATGCGGTCTTCTACGTTGCGTCGGGGCAGATCTGGACGAGGAGGAAGAACCACCAAGGCGGTTTGGGCATACCTTCTTCTCCACCTTCTTTCTCTTCTCGGCCTCCTTGCTCGTAGCAAGAGGAGGTGTGGGTGGCTTGACAATGGCGTGAAGATGGTGGAGTGGTGGCGGTGTGGAAGGGAGACCGATCCTTTGCTCAAGCAGCCTCTCGACATCCTGGAATCGATGCCCAAATGAGGACCCTTGTAGTTCTATTTATAGTCTTAGGTCGGGTCCTCACGTTTTTGCTGTGAACTCCTTCCAAACGGTTTAGAGTCCAAACGATTTTGAGTAAGGTGCCTCCAACCGGTCTTGGAGACCGTTTGATGGCCAAACGGTCTTGTGTCTTTATCCAAACGGTCTTTGGAAAATGATCTTGCTCTTAATCGGTCTTCACCTAAGTGTCAAACGGTCTTGAGGACCGATGGGATCCGATCGATCTTGACTCCAAACGGACTTGGAGACCAATGAGGCTTGTATAGTCTTGCTAACATCCAAACGGTCTTGGCTTCTATCGGCTTGCTACATCCAAACGGTCTTGGAGACCGATTGGTTTTGCGCCCCAAATGGTTTGGGTCTCTGGCGTTCTTATCCTCCAAACAGTCTTGCGGTCGTGCGCTGCCAAACGGTCTTGAGGATCGTCGGCTCCCAAATGATATTCAACATCCAAATGGTTTGGAGATACAAACGATCTTGAAGATCGATGGGTTCCAATCGGTCTTGAGACCGAATAGTCTTTTCCCCAAACGATCTTCATTCAAACGGTCTTTTTCGTCCAAACTATTTTGGGGACCGTTTGGGCAGGTGGTAGGTGGAGGACCATGTAAGTGAATGGATAAGACCGAGAGCTCAAAATCAAATGGGTAGACCGCTAGGGCAAATTGTTTGGTACAGAACGATTGATCAAGACTGAATAGGCAAAACCGTTTGGTCAATACCAATTGGTCAAGACCAAGGTTGAGAGGATCTTGAGTGAATTCCATATGATAGTTGAACCTCATCAAGACCTGCACAAAATCAATATAAATCGAATTAATAATCTTGATAATTGAGTCAGTTGAGGAATCTTGCGTTTTGTGAGATTTAGGAGATGAAATCAAAAGTATTGAATCAAATTGGTCCCAAAAAGGCAACTGAAAATCATTATGAATATGGATTCATCAGAATACCCCGAACTTAAACATTGCTCGTCCTCGAGTAACACAAAATCCGAAACAGTTGCCAACTGAATACTTTCAAATCATGTGATTGCCTCCTCTTCACATCACGATTGCTTCTCTCTGCTCAGTATGACTGCACATTTCTACTTGTTGAGACCATTGAACACATCTTACCATATCTTCGTTCCTGGGTTTGTTTTTTAGCACCACTTCCTCCTCACTTTTTCCAACAACAAGCATGTCAAAGAGTTTTGTAAGAGTCCAGAGATACCCACAGAACAACAAGTGTGCATCTGATATGACACTGGTATTTTTCAGGATAGCAGAGGCATTCATTGTGCCTTTTAGGTAGTAAAGGGAGTGAAGGGTGGTGTGGAAGGAAGAAATAAATCTCTCCTCTATTCAACTCAAGATTTTTATTATATTATTTGCAATTTCATTTATTGCATTTTTTGTGTGAATATCTCCTCTATTCGACTCGAGATTGCATTTTTTGTGTGTGCTTTGGCATATTTTCTTGGTGGTACGCCCCTATTAATTTGCGAGGGGTATGGAAGAAGTGGATATAGAGGGTAGTGGCGTGCCACCCTGAACTTAGGTTTTGGCTAATTTTTGTTTCTTTTTTATGGATGGAGGGGTACGAAGATGGTATAAGAAGTGTAGAAGAGAGTTCAGATCATAATGCAACTTGATTTACAATTTCATGCACTGGGTTGTTCTCTTTATCGTACTCTACTCAGATAATGACTTGATGAGGATCTGGTGGGGATTCCATGTTATTGTTCCACTAGTTAGTTAGGAATAACCATGTGTTTGATCCCTATCAGTTCGACAAACACTTGCCATTTTTGCATAAAGATCATGATGTTAGGATTCATAAGCTTCACAAGATGATTTCAATCAAAAGGCTAGTTTTCATAATAAGGTCCTTTTGAGGATCTGCTTCGAATAAGGAGGGTGTAATGATTCAAAATGCATAGAGATCGAACAAAAAGTGTCAAAACTTCATCAAGTATCTGTTCAATTTCTTTTGAAAAATTTTAAAATTTTTGAAGAATTTGAAAATTTTGGTCAAAAATGCAATAATGAAATTTTAAGTCTGAATTAGATGGGTGAAGGTGGAAAGTAAGATACATACCACCCATCCTCCATCCCAAACTTAGAAATTTGCTCGTCCTAAGAAAACTCTAAATCCGAGATGGAGGGGAAAGTTCATGTCGTTTGGACTACCAAATGTGGTTGTGTTCCAATCAGCGTGCGTCCTCCATCTGAAAATCTCAAAAATAAAGACCAATCAGAACTCAAGATAGCATCTTGCGATGTGATTTTTATCTGTTGCAAATTTATCTAAAAAGTAAAAACAAAATTAAGCAAAATTTTTATTTTAAAATTGAAACTAAATACAAATTTAGTTATCGGGTTGCCTCCCGACAAGCGCCTTTATTTTACGTCGATGGCTCGACTTTATTCCTTCAACTTTTACGGTGGATGCAATCTGGTTTGGAGAGATCCAGCAATGCGTTGATGCCTGTGTCGGTTGAGGTGAAATATCTTTTTAATCTTTGGCCATTAGCCACAATATCGCTTGACTTTTCACTCCATAAAACGAAAGGACCATGCGGGTAGATGCTCTTAACAATGTATGGTCCAGTCCAATGAGAACGGAGTTTCCTTGGGAATAACCTCAATTTTGAGTTGATCGGAAGGACCTGATCTCCCACTTGAATGTACTTCTTCTTGAGATGACCATCGTGCCGCAACTGTGTGTTCTTTGTAGATTCTAGCATTCTCATAAGCTGTCATTTGAAGTTCTTCCAGCTCCTGGAGTTGCAGAATCCTAGCCTGGCCTGCTTCTTTCATATCAAAATTTAGTTGTTTTATTGCCCACCATGCCTTGTGTTCCAGTTCTACCGGAAGGTGGCATTACTTTCCATAGATTAGTCAAAAAGGTTTAGTCCAAAGGGGAGTTTTAAAAGCAGTTCGATAGGCCCACAAGGTGTCATTAGTTTTTACTGACCAATCTTTCCGATTGCGACCTCAGTCTTTTCCATAATAGCCTTGAGTTGACGGCTAGAAACCTCTACCTGTCCACTGGTTTGTGGATGGTAGGGTGAGGCTACCTTGTGAGTTACACCATATTTCCTCAGTAACGCTTCAAAGCTTCTTTCCATGAAATGAGAACCTCCGTCGGAAATCACAGTGTGTGGGACTCCGAATCGGGGGAAAATGATATCTTTCAACATTTTGATGATTGGTTTGGAATCACTAGTAATGGTAGGTATGGCTTCAACCCATTTTGAGACGTAATCCACCGCCACTAGGATGTAGGAAAATCCATGAGAAGATGGGAATGGACCCATGTAGTCCCCACCCCAAACATCAAATATCTCGACTTCTTGCCACAAGTTCAGTGGCATCTCATCTCTCTTTGTTATGTTACCTGTTCTTTGACATTTGTCACATGATAGAACAAAGTCATATGAATCTTTGAATATGGTTGGCTAAAAGAATCCACATTGAAAAACCTTTAAGGTAGTTTTCTTGGAACTCATGTGGCCTCCCACTGGGCCCAAGTGACATTGTTCTAAGATAAGATGAGCTTCTTCCTCAGCAATACAACGCCTGTATAGACTATCAGCGCAGAATTCGAAGAGGTACGACTCGTTTAAGTGATATTGTTTTACATCATGTAGGAATTTCTTCAGTGCACTTTTGGTGCATTCGGGGTGGATAACTCCCGCAGTCAGGTAGTTTACATAGTCCGTGTACCAAGGGATAGCCCCTAAAACTTTCATAAGTTGGTCGTCTAGAAGAGAATCGTTGATGGGGTTCTTCTCGGTTTCCAGGGAGTGGATACGACTGATGTGGTCTGCCACGACATTCTCTGTACCTTTCTTGTCTCTTATCTCCAGATCAAACTCTTGTAAGAGGAGAATCCATCTAATTAACCTAGGTTTAGCATCTTTCTTTGCCAAGAGGTAACAGATAGCGACATGATCCATGAGACAATGGCTTTTGAACCAATGAGGAAGGATCTGAACTTGTCAAAGGCATACATGACTACAAGAAATTCTTTTTCGGTAGTTGCATAACTCCTCTGAGCTTTGTCGAGGGTTTTTAATGCATAGTAGATCGCATAATGTTTCTTTTCTATACATTGGCCCAAGACAACACCCACAGCATAATCACTGGCATCACATATAATTTCAAAAGGGTGATCCCAATTAGGGGCTCTGATGATGGGTGTTGTTGTAAGAGCATGTTTTAGATGGTTGAAACTTTTAACACATTCTTCGTCAAAATTGAATTCAGCATCCTTTAGTAGCAAATTTGTCATCGGTTTGGTTATCTTTGAGAAATCCTTTATAAACCGTCGGTAAAATCCTGCATGACCTAAGAATGCACAAACCTCCCTTACATTGACAGGGATAGAGAGCTTGAAAATTACTTCGATCTTGGCCTTGTATACTTCAATTCTTCAATTACTAACCCTATGGCCGAGGACAATGCCTTCCTTTACCATAAAGTGACACTTCTCCCAGTTTAACACAAGATGTGCTTCTTTACACCATTTGAGGACAAGGGAGAGGTGTTTTAGGCATGAGTCGAATGAATCCACGTATACAGAAAAATCATCCATAAAAACTTCCATAATTGTTTCAATGAGACCAGTGAATATGGCAGCCATGAAACGCTGGAAAATTGCAGGTGCATTACAGAGGTCGAACGACATTCTTCTAAATGTGTATGTTCCGAATGGGCAAGTTAAAGTAGTTTTCTCTTAGTTATCTGGATGTATGGGTATTTGATAGAATCCAGAGTAACCATCAAGATAACAAAAATATTCTTGATGAGCTAACCGTTCTAATACTTGATCAAGAAAAGGCATTGGTAAATGATCCTTTCGAATTGCCTTGTTTAACTTTCTATAATCAATGCACATCCTCCACCCTGTAATCATTTGAGTGGGGATGAGTTCATCATTTTCATTTCATATCACAGTAGTTCCACCTTTCTTCAGGACCACATGCACGAGACTCATCCATGGTGAATCCGATATCAGATAGATTATCCCAGCAGTGAGCAGTTTAATGACTTCAAGATGGACTACATCCTTCATATTTGGATTAGGTTTGTGTTGATGTTCAATAGTTGTCTTGTGATCTTCCATCATGGGGATTTTGTGCATGCCCAACGCTTGACTAACCCCAGTGAGGTCACTCATCTTGTAGTCGATTGCTTTTCTTCTTTCCTTCAATTCCTTCAAAAGTTTGTCTTCTTGTTCCACCATTAGATCTGAATTTATGATGACTGGGAAGATCTTGAGTTCATCTAGAAACACATATTTCAATCCTTCCGGTAGGGGCTTCATTTTAGGATCTTGTGGCTTTTCACATGCTTGTTCAGTAACATCTGTTGCTTTTAGTTCCTCAATCTTGACTTCAGGATCTTCTTCAGCAGTATCGAGGTGGAAAACACAATTTTTCACTTGTTGGTCATCTGAACTTTTTGCATTCGGATTGGTGAGGGTCATCCCTAAAGGATCTTCTTATTCATAATCCTCCTGCGTCAGAAGTGACATCTGCTCTACGCACTCAATCAAGTAGACTTCCTCTTGCATGCTTGGCCTTCACATGCTTTCAAAAACCTTGAATTCGAGAGTTTCTTTATCTAATCTGAGCAGCAAAGTTCCTACTTCAACGTCGATCAGAGCTCTTACAGTGGCGAGGTGTAAAGACCAAGTCTCTACTATTAAACATGATAAACAAAAACACCAATGTGTGTAGCAGCGGAAATTTAAATCTTGACTTTATTCAAAATGTATAAAGAGTACATTACAATTTTTTTTCCCAAAAGGGAGTACAACTTTATACAAGCATAGGATCTAGGTAGAGGAAGACTAAGACTAATACAACATTGTCTCCAAACAAAACAACTTATAACATAAAAGCAACTAAGATCATGTAAGCTATATGTTCCTTTTCTTCTTGTCCTATCCTTAGCCTTAGGTTCACCAAGCTTCCAAGCACACTCTGATCCTAGCCTGGATGGTTGGGGTCATCCAACAAGAGAAAGATGAAAGGTATGTGTCAATAAAAAAGAATTGGACAAGTAATAGTCAACAACATTGCATAATAAAGGATTCTCTATGCTACCAGAGTTTAAGAGAATGAGATAGATATTCAAATAAGAATAAGAGAATTGTCATATACAATCACCACAATAACAATCACATAGCATGAATATATTAAGACACAAACTCATCTCAATGTAGGGTGAGGCACCTACCGGACCTCACCAATGGCAGGGGGACTAAAACCCCAGTGCCTAAAAAAGTGGCAGGGGGACTAAAACCCCAGTGCCTAATATATAAAATGGCAGGGGGACTAAAACCCCAGTGCCCGACAGGGGGACTAAAACCCCAGTGCCCTGTGGGTGGTTTGTACTCATGTACACTACATTGTCATTTGGCCTAAAATACATCATGCTTAAATAGTCACTTGGCAGTATAGTGAAAAGTAACAAGATTGCAACATTGCAATGGGAATAAAGCCCAAATAAATAAATGGCCATCAAAGGCAACAACAATACCCAAGAACTCCAACAAGTAAAGGAGCCAACATAATCAACCACAATATACAATGTTTCCAAATATTTCAAAAGGATAAGCCAACATAGGCAATAACAAGATTAAAGCATTTCTAAGTAAAGGAGGCAACATATGTAGTAGCAAGATTCACATGATTCAAATGAGTGAGCCACAATGGCATAAACTAAGTAAAGAGCCAATAAATGTAATTATAAGGATAACAAGGCTAGCACAACTTTAAGGTAGGGTTGGATAAGATCCCAACTGAAGATTAGGTTGATTGCACAATATACATTCCACATTCATTTCTCATTCATCATAGATGTTCACATAAATATGATTCTCATACACAAATAGGATCCACATACTAGAATAGGGTGCACATACCTGTTTTAATTCATTACCATCACATTCACCAATCTGATTGTATCACCATTCCATATTCCCCTAGTTACAAACATTACACATGTATTAGGTTACTTAAAGATACTTTAAGTGTAAAATATCCATATTTATAAACCATGGATTAAAACTTTGGATTTTGGGTTTGGAAATAGGGCCAAATGATTCCTAATATTTTTCTATTCGAGAAAACATATTTATTTACCAAAAACAGAGTTAAAACGCTATTATAATCATTTTATAACACTTTATACATTTAAATTAGTGTTTGAATTAATTAACAGGTTTGTAATGGAAAACAGGGTTTAAAACTTGCAAAATCGGATTCTACATGATTTTATCTTTCCAACAAGTATTTGTTTGTATTTTTCCGACAACCGAGCGATTTTCTATGAATTAAACAAAATTGAATAGTTAATTGCTAAATGGGTAAAAAATCAAGGTTGAAGTTGACCGATCTGCCCTCGGCTAAAGAACCAGAGAGGAAGGGCGTGCGGGGGCAAAATGGACATTTGTCCATCATCTTCTTCCCCAGGCCGCGCCCAGCCTTGCGGCGGGGTGCAAACTTGACCCTTTGGGCGTTTTTGCGTTTCTCCACCAAATTCGACGTTCAGGTACTCGAAACGAAGAGAATCAAGAAAGGAACTCACCAAACCAAACGATTTCGACGATGGTTCCTCCTAGCTCCGTGGAGGGGGGGCGCAATCCCAGATGTAAAATCTCCACGTCGCCGACTTCCCTCGTGTCCTTGGATAAAATTAGTGGCTTGGGCAGGTTTCTAAGGTTCCGACGAAGGTGTGTAGGTGGTATTTTATAGGCGAGGTTGGGTATAGGTGTGTTTCATAGGTGGCCGCACGAGACCTTGATCGGTGCCGATTGGTGTTTCGACTACAGGGCATGGGAGGCAATGAGGCTTGGCTCATTCAATGTGGGAGGTTCTCACGAACTCGTGGGCGAAGAAAGCTCTGGAAAAGGTGAACAGACGAAGGAGAAAGATGGAAACGAAGCGAGCGGCGGTTGCTTGCTTCGGCTACAGTTAAACTGGAGGTGGAAGATGATGCGACAACCCTTGGATGCGATCCGCCTCTCATCGGAATCGTTGGATCTTCGCTCCACGATGGTCCTGGGGTGCGTGACAGCCATTAAGAGCTGAACTTAGGCTTAAATGTGCATGTTACATTGACATATTAATGCAATAATGTCACACTTTAATTGAAAACTTGTTAAATGCATTTGGAAGGTCAAATGAACTCCAAATGACCCCAAATTTTAACCCTAGGTTGCTAATGATGTCTAGATTCATGCTATATAATTATATTTGCGTTTTACCCAACCTTTGGCATCCAAATAGTTATTTTGATTATTAAAGCATATTTTAATATAATGCTAGATAAATAAATTTTGTGTTGCTTTTATAAGCAATCCTTGGTTCCCAAATTTGAGATTTGGAGTCCAAAAGTTCATCACTCACTAATATCATGTATTTGTAAAATTAATTAGCCCATAATAAGAGTGAGGTGTGAAAGTTGATTTTAATTCACCATTTAATTGACACTATATGAAAAGCGTATTAAAATCATTTTGAGGGGTCAAACCAACTCCAGAAATCACCAAATTTTAATCACATGCTCATATTAAAGTCTAGAACAATTCTAAGCAATTATATTCTCGTTTTACTCATAATATGGCCCTTAATAAATATATTGCTCATTAAAGTGTATATTAATATATTAAAATGAATTAATTATATGAAAAGACTTCTTTTTATGAAACATGTGAGTAAATTTCGAGATATTAAGCACATTAAGATTAAAATAATTATTTCTCAATTAAATAACATATTTTCATGAATTAAAATCATATTTTGAGGAGAGAGAAACAATTGATGTTAATGTTCTCATTAATTAATTCAAATACACATTATTACTAATATATTTATCCAAAAAGCTCCAAATAAACATTATCTACTTATATCACTTCATAAAACTTTATTTTGCATTATTAGCTCTTAATTATTACCTTGAGTGGGTTATTTGTGCAAACACCCCTTTATTATCATAAATGAGGGAAAAAGGTAATTCCAACCTTGAATTGTGCTCAAATTGCACAAGGAGTCCAAAAAGAATATAAAAGAAGGGAAATTTATGAAAAAGGTCCAAATGGACTAGAAGGCCAAGAAAAGCTCAAAAGTGGGTAAATTGCAGGAAAGACCCTGAGATTCAGTATGTTACATGAGGAAAGGTCCTCTAAAGATGAGAGGGTATCTAGTGTCTTCCTTTATATCCATGACAAAGTCACACGGAACATAGGAATCTTTTCCTACCTTGACAGGGACATCCTCGATGATTCCTAAAGGTAGAGTCATAATGTTATCTACAAGTTGTATGGTCATGCCAGTCGGGAGAAGTTCAGCAAATGCTAGCCTCTTGCAAAGGCTAAGTGGCATGATGGAAATGCTAGCACCAAGATCGACCAATCCTTTCTTACAGGAAGAATCACTGATATGGCAAGAAATCCCAAAAGATCCTAGATCTTTTTGCTTCTTGGGCATCTTACTCAGGATGATATTTGAAGTAGTCATCACCAACTTGACTGTCTCATGCTCTTCATTTATGTATTTCCTTGTCAGAAGTGATTTCAGATATTTTGTCCAGGCTGGTGTTTCAGCCAGCGCATCTAGGAAAGGTTTATCCACATGAAGCTTTTTCATAGCTTCCTTGAATTTATTGAAACAAGTGTCGAGCTTTGTTTGCTTCAAACGAGCTGGGAAAGGTGGACGAGGCTTGTATACTGGTACATCCGGCTCTGGTGTTTCAGTTTCTTCAGATTTTTGCTCGGCTGTCTTATCAGCAATCACTGGTTCTTTCAGTTGAGACATGGGTGTTGTTGAGTCTTGGACGATCACAGGTTCATCTTCATCTGTAACAACCATAGGTGGCTTGACAAGAGAATCAGAATAGTCTTTTCCAGACATGGTGGTGACTGCTTTTAATTGTTCGGGATGCTTAGGATTGTTTTCTGGTTGGCTAGCAAAGGCTCCAATAGGTGGCTTTATGCTAGCTGCAAGTTGAGCTAGTTGAGATTCAATAGCATTTTGTTGGGCTTGCTTATTAGCTATCATAGTTTGTTGTGTTTGCAACATCTTTTCAATGGTTGTTAGCTTGTCATTAGGAGATATGGGACCAACTTGTTGTCCTTGTTGTTGATAAGGAACTTGGTTAAGATTTTGGAATTGAGAGTTGTTCTGGTACTGGTTGTAGTTCTTGTTATGAAAGTTTCCCCTAAAGTTCCCTTGATTTCCAAAGTTTTGTTGTTGGTTATACTGAGATCCTAGTGGGCTTCTTTGCTGATTAGTCAAACCAAGTTATCGTGAGTTTTCCGTTCCTGAAGGGTTTCCATATTGAAAACCCGGATGGTTTCTATTCTGATTCAGATTATAGTATCCTTGACCAGGAATGGTGCTTACTGCATTAAGATTTTCCATTTAACCATTATCTCCCTATTCGCATGTGTTGCTTGGAACGACATCGTAGAGAACATTGCATGCTAAAGTAGAATGATCAGTACTTTTACATGCTTCACAGAACAGTGAAGCAGACTTGATCTGTTCTTGTTGTTGAGGGGGTGAACGTCCTCTTCCAAATACAGCAAGGGATGATTCGATATGATCTTGCTTGGAAACTAAGAGTTTGAGGGTTTCAATGATATATTTGTATTCTAGAATAACTTCAGCCATAACTACTTTCAACACTCCTTTACCTATAGATCTTCCCCAATTAGCTTGATTTTCATCTCCAAGGATAAAAACACTCCACACGTTGTCATAACGTTGATGCATGAAGTTATCTCTTGATGAGGAGTCTAAGAACCTCTTAATATCGTCATCCACACCCCTATAGAAGATCTCGATGAGTTGATTCTTGGGAATGTCATGGTGTGGACACTTACGTAGAAGCTCTTTATATCTTTCCCATTCTTCAGCAAGGGTTTCTCCATGGGCTTGAGTGAACATTGTTATACGACTCCTAATTTCATAAGTGAGAGACGGAGGATAAAACTTTTCTAGAAAAGTGTTTTGAAGATGCTCCCAAGTAGTGATGGGTTCACATTTTAGGGAGTTGTACCAACTTATGGCTCTATCAGCAAGCGAATACTTGAAGAGTCGGAGTCGAATAACATCATCACACACTCTATTTTGCTTCGTCATAGCACATATGTCGATGAATCTCAGAATATATTCTTGACTATCTTCTCCTTGTTTACCATAGAATGGGTTGTTTTGTAGTAAGGTAATCCAATGTGCTCATATCTCAAAGTTGGGAGCATGGATGGGAGGAGGTTGAACTGGGTGATGAACATCAGCAGCTTTAGGGATTGAGAACTCCCTAAGATCCTTTTGTAGTTCTGCTACTTGCACTGCTAGGATTTTTTCTTGAACTACATCCTTAGCTTCTTGCTTGATTCTTTCTCTCTGTGCATTGATGGCTTGAGCCACCCTTCAGGCTATTTCCTCTTCTTGAGCCATTCTTGCTTGATTCTCTCTATTTTTATGATGAAAGGTTCTGTCTATCTCCGGATCAAAGATGGCAGTGAGTCTGAGACTGTTCAAACGATGCATACACCAGTCTTGGGGGTACCTGAAACTAAAAGATTTGAAGTAAGATTGATGAAGTGGAGTGGAATTCAAGTAGATGATTGATTGTATCAAAAGAAAAACAAAATCCTAGATTAGCCTTAAAAGAACTAGATTTGACTAACTGATTCTGTTGTCCCCAGCAACGACGCCAGAATTTGACGTAGTTTATTATCGCACTAACAAATTCACTCGGGGTTGAAATCCCATAGCTTTTACCAAAACCCTGTGTAATAATACCACCCGCAAGCAGACGAGTCTTATCGAAGTATAGTTGAGGATCGAATCCCAAGAGACAACATTTTTAAGAATTGTTGTTAATCGAATCTAGCTCAAGTAAGACTAATATTTAGAACGGTTGGTTGATTTGAGGTTAATTAAACTATTTGCAAGAAAATAAAGAGCAGAATTAAAGTTGGATCTAGATTAATGATATGTAATCGTTGGGATGGTCTTGGGTTTCACCACCACTACTCATGCAAACACATCCAAACACATAACATCCAGGCAAGAATCTAACTATCCAAATGAAGTTGCTGTGAACCCCCCACGAGAATAGGCTCACGTAAGCGTCACCTTAGCCATCAGATTTCTCGTCACCCTCAGGATCACTCACTTACGGCTCTGAAGATACAACATCCAACTGAGACTGAGGGTCCTCTTTGCAGGTAGGCACACAGAAGCATCACCGTGGGCTATATGGCTCGTCCCCTCACAGATCACACACTTACAACCTCAAGAACCCTATCAGAAGTCTCGTCAAGGAGTCAACTGTGCTAACCAATGAGTAGGTAGGTGATTAGTCTGCAAGCAAACATCGACGATAAACAAAGAAGATATAAAATTCAACTGAAGTTGTGGGCCCTCCTTGCGGGTAGGCACACAGAAGTGTCACTATGGGCTAGATGGCTCGTCCCCTCACAGATCACATACTTACGACTACAAGGAATCCCATTCTATTTCTAGTTTGGGAGTCTACCTCATTAATCGACATTCTACCCTACATATAGAAGTTCTCACAACATAGGGAAGAACAAGATGAAAGCAAACAGGTAATCAAACTACAAACATTATCAATTAACAACGAAATGGAAAGTTATATATATTGCCTTGGAATGTTAAATGTAAAGACGTGAAAGCATGGGCAGCGGGGCTAGTCCCCACACTCCAGCGAAAAGGAACTACTCGCTCATGGTGCGAGAAATAAGAAGAACAAGAGAAAATGAAGATTCCTCCGTGAGCATGATGTAGAAGGTAGTCACAGCTCGGTGAAGATGATGCGGTCTTCTACGTCGCGTCGGGGTAGATCTGGACGAGGAGGAAGAACCACCAAGGCGGGTTGGGCAGACCTTCTTCTCCACCTTCTTTCTCTTCGCGGCCTCCTTGCTCGCAGTAAGAGGAGGTGTCGGCGGCTTGATAATGGCATGAAGATGGTGGAGTGGCGACGGTGTGGAAGGGAGACCGATCCTTGGCTCAAGCAGCCTCTTGGCGTCCTGGAATCGATGCCAAAATGATGACCCTTGTGGTTCTATTTATAGGGTCAGGTCGGGTCCTCACATTTTTGTTGTAAACTCCTTCCAAACGGTTTGGAGTCCAAATGGTTTTGAGTAAGGTGCCTCCAACCGGTCTTAATCCAAACGGTCTTGGATACCGTTTGATGGCCAAACGGTCTTGTGTCTTTGTCCAAACGGTCTTGAGGACCGATGGCCTCCAAAAGGTCTTTGGAAAATGATCTTTCTCTTAATCGGTCTTCACCTAAGTGTCAAATAGTCTTGAGGACTGATGGGATCCGATCGGTCTTGACTCCAAACGGTCTTGGAGACTGATGATGCTTGTACGGTCTTACTGACATCCAAACGGTCTTGGCTTCTATCGGTTTGCTACATACAAATGGTCTTGGAGACTGATTGGTTTTGTGCCCCAAACGGTTTGGGTCTATGGAATTCTTCTCCTCCAAACGGTCTCGCGGTCGTGTGCCGCCAAACGGTCTTGAGGATCATCGGCTCCCAAATAGTCTTCAGCGTCCAAATGGTTTGGAGATGCAAACGGTCTTGAAGATCGATGGGTTATAATCGGTCTTGAGACTGAACGGTCTTGGCCCCAAACGATCTTTGTTCAAACGATCTTTGTCATCCAAACGGTTTTGGGGACCATTTGGGCAGGTGGTAGGTGGAGGACCATGTGAGTGAATGGATAAGACCAAGAGATCAAAATCGAATGGGCAGACCGCTAGGGCAAATTGTTTGGTACAGAATGATTGATCAAGACTGAATAGGCAAAACTGTTTGGTCAATACTGATTGGTCAAGATCAAGGTTGAGAGGATCTTGAGTGAATTCCATATGATGGTTGAACCTCATCAAGAACTGCACAAAATCAATATAAATCTAGTTAATAATCTTGATAAATGAGTCAGTCGAGGAATCTTGCATTTTGTGAGATTTAGGAGATGAAATCGAAAGTATTTAATCGAATTAGTCTCAAAAAGGTGACTGAAAAACATGATGAATATGGATTCATCATATTTGGATTTCATGGTGTTGCATCTTTCTCTTATAGTTACCAACAATTCAAGTTTTGGTAGATAATGATGTAATCCTCACCTTCTCTTGAGGTAATATTGAGTTATCTACATCATGATTTCTGATTCATTTTGCTCTTTCTATTATTTCAGAATGACTACTTGATCAGAGTAATAAAAAGGATAACAATCTAAGAGTTCTATACTTACCTTTTCTTCAATAATTGAATACCTATCCAGGGCATCCAAGTGCTGAGATTAGGTAGTATGCACTATATTTTCATGTCATGTTCCTTACTTAAACATCATCCAAGTCCTAAGTCCTAGTGTTCCTGTAGACTCAATGAACCTAAATCTCTGATACCAACTTATGGAACCCGTTACACTAAACGAGATTACTCAAAACATTAAACATAATCAATCACTAATTAATCATATACCAAAAAATATGGGTAAATTAAAACCGATTTCAACATCAACACCCACTCAAAAACATTTGCATAAGAGCCCAACATCTTTTTTGTATCCATACTATGCCAAGAATTTGATACAAATTAGTCTATCGCCTTAGCCACAACATATATACATAGGAGAACAATGTTCGTATATGTCACACAAACAAGCATTAACATGCTAACAAAATTCTAATTCGTTTGAAACACTATATACACACTTTTCCAACCCGGACCTGAGAGTACAAGGATGACTCTAGGACACACTAGACATCTAATCAACTTTCTCAAATTCATTACTATAGCTCATTTTTGCTGCCACAAGTTTGTTTTTGTCACTTCAGATTACCTAAAAAGATGTGGCAAACCACAAGGGTGAGACCCATGTCCTAGAAAGAGATAAAACCTCCAACAACGCTTATTGATTACAACATTTTAAATAGTAGATAACTAAGTAGTTGGAGTATTTAATAATCAATTGAACAGATTGAATAGTTCAATTATGCTAAATAGATTAAGCAATTAATCTTAGCAACAAGTATGATCATCAATGCATATATAGATAACAAATAAATCCATTTCTTTGGATAGATATCTACTCAAATATCATCAAATTACATCTAATAAGAATCATTATCATTAATCTGACTATCATCATATTCCTTGCTAATAACACAAGCAATCTAGTAGCATAAGCATCCCTGGCATTATGAATATGTCTAGTAACATAACATGTCTATCAATATTGGCATCTCAAATAAAGGGAACAGATCTATATCATAAGTAGAACTAACATCATAACACAATGAACTACATAGGTATGATTAGCAATTTAAGCATTTCTAGTTACATAGGAATGGCTAACAATATTAAACATAGCTAGCAACATCATCTTAACCATCAGTTTCGGGACCCACTCTTTTGATCAGCACAAATACCAACCATTAGAGGTAATCCCAAAACCTAAACCCAGATTATGTAATAAAACAATGAATTCTTGACAAAGGCGATTAAACAATATATGAAAAACACAGATAATTTTTTTCCTTTTTCTTTCTTCACAAACTCATAAATCAATGTCACATCAAGGACATTACATTCAAATATCACAAATTATATTCAACTCCATTAAATCTAGAATCAAATCTTGTTCTCATATGCGGTTCAATTTACATCAGTGACATGTACATTGATGAACAAACTTAATCTACAACCCATCCCGGGAAAGAGAGAGTACAGAGACATTCTAATCTATCTAGATTATACTACTTATATCATCTTTGTCACGACCTCTCCTCTGGATAACATTATACCTAAAAACATTTGAAATAACCTCATGAGACTCATATAGAGCCCCGGTGATTGGATACCTCCCACTCAAGCTAGGTACATGCATCAGCATTAGATTAAGTATAAAACTTAAAAGAAACATGCAGATATTGAAAAGTATAGCAAAAAGTTCTATAATGAGTCAAATCTATCTTGCAATGGTAATCTAATCCAATAGATAAGGCAATCACTTGAACCAATTATAGCCTTGAAACATCTTTTAGAGCATGTCTATGAACAAATCAGCAGATACTTCTTAGTTCAGATTAAGAGCCCTACTGTATGTGAAATAAGATAAGTTGTAAGTATTTTTGAATCAATACATAACAATAACATGACCCTTGTGACACTCCACCAGCTGGACATGAACAAATCAGCAGATACTTCTAGTTCAGATTAAGAATCTTACTACATGAGTAATAAGTCAAGTTCTAAGCATTTTGAACCAATACATAACAATAACATTATCTTTGTGACACTCCACCAACCGGACCAGGAACACATCCTGTAGTCCTGAAGCTGAAGTACACATAAAACATTTTGACCAAACAATACTATCAAATAGCAATCAATCCAACTCATATTCAAAATGGATATAAATCCCATCATTTATAACTTGTCAGCATGACATATCATAATATGAAATAGAAAATATCCATATCAACATGATTACTTTCCTCAACAAGAAGCATACTCAACAATAACAAATAATCAAGTAGAAGTACAAAGAATGTAACAACCATTCAAATCATGTTCTACCCGGCTTATCATCTTTTATTCATTTGCCCTGAAACTACTTGGCTTGTACCTCACCAAGTAGAAGTCGCCACGCCTGATTCTCATGTCAACGACTCACCGTCACTATCTTAGGGTTTAGCTGGCCACCCTAAGATATCAACAACAGACCCTGGCCACCTCAGGGTTGCCTAAAGAGGCTCACGTCCTCATCTCGGGTACAGAAGATAGGAACCAACAAAACAATATATCACATATTACAGTATTTCACATATTTTTCATTTCACATTTCACATATTTCATTTCAACAGAGTCTATTCCATCTGGACATAGACTTTCACAGTAAGGATTTAGGGCCAGAGCCACTCCAGATGACTCACTCCTAAATCCTGGTGGTCTAACCTTTAAGGTCTCAATCCACACTCCGAAAATCCTTCTCATAATTCATCGATTACTACAAGGAGATCTGTTTTGTTTCCCCGGTGTGGTCCTCGGGGGAAACTCACGGTGTTCAGGGCACCTAACTAGATGTTCCATCATTTCACTTGTTATAAATCTCTTTTACTCATCTTACAAGAATTCAAAATATCATATATCATATATGTGTATTCTCGCATAACTATAATAACATGAAACAGATTAAGTTTATCAATAAGGGCAATGATCAAAGAAAGAAGCACAATAAGTCTATAGATTGCAACAAATATGATTATTTCTATCTTCTACATCAATTCATAGCAATCATCAATAGTGGGCTTTCTACCCGAGACATAATCTTATTGTCCAGCATTTACCCCATCAGGTTTTTATCATCATTAGTGGGCTTTCAGCCCTAGACATGATCTCATTATGCAACATTTACCCTTATCAGGGTTTTATCATCATCAGTGGGCTTTCAACCCTAGACATGATCTCATTATGCAACATTTACCCTTATCAGGGTTTCTCAATGTAAGGAGTGCACATTAAATTCAATTTCAACATAAATCTTATCAGTTCATTATATATCACAGGTTTGAACAAATATTAGCAGAGGCATTAGAACTAGCAACAGTAAAAGCATATAGATATCATGTATCATTCCTCATACTCAAAATAGATTTATCATACAACATATGCCTGTTCCATCCAATCTGAATAGATGCCAATAAATTTCATGCATATACATGCATACCAGACTTAGTTCTCTTCTTCTTTTATTTCACATTCTTCATATGGGGTTACTAGTCATCACATGTTCACTATCAATTGAAGTTTGTACTATTAGTCCATTCTCAGAGTACAATTCACAATTCAAGAACACATTCTTATAAAGCAATTCAAATACTTGACTTTCATCTTTTAGTTGAATTCAATTACAGTTATGTGCATCTCTTAATTCCCCATTTGATATTACCATTCACTAGCATCACCAGACTCATCATTTTAGGGTAAGAGTTACAATTTTAGAATCATCTACTAATTCCTATCTTTTTCCATCATTTTATACTCAGTAGTCTCAGCTTCTTTCATTTTATGTTCATTACATTATATGGACCAATCTTTCTTGATTCACTTTACATACAATGCTTCTCTTCTACATAACATTTATCAAAGTACAATTCTTAGTATATTTCATTTAATTTGGGTTAATCCACATGTAATTAAAATAAAAGATAAAATACTACATCATACTATCTTCATTAGTTTCATCTTTATCTTGTAATCACAATTACGTACATCTTGTTCATATTGTCTCTTATATTCAGATAAGTATACCTTGTCATTGACTACTATTGTCATTCCCATAATCAACAATGATCATTCTTTATTATACTAAAACAAATGCATTAGACTTAGATGATATAGTAAGACTCATCATATTCAATTGAAGTATTAATACTTTCAACTTCAACATTTGATCACATTTCAAACATCATATACAAGTTCTAGCTTTATCACTCATAATTGTCTTAGTAATAAACTTTAGGGTTTTCAAGAAGTTATTCCTTAGTTCAATATATCATAAGAATCATATCATTCAGTAATCCAATCATGACCCAAGGGTTCATTAGGGTTATTCACAAACATGGAAACCCTAGTTTCCATTTTCACACATTTCATTCATCAATCATAAGTATACATTGATTAATTGACTCATTTGATTCACTTCCTCAACACAAATCCTAATCAGGATATGTGGTCCTTCAATTCCATTAACATTCAACAATACACTTGTATAATACAATGTAGTACAATTCAAATATGACTTTACACATGTCAGTTCAATTCCAAGCATATCGGCCATTGGGCTGATTTTTAGGCAAAATTCACATGAAATACCATAGTCATTTACCCATAGGAATACCCATGCATCCTCAATCAATATAAAAAGAACTAATCAAGTTTAAATCAATGAGAAATAATCAAAATCAGTAATATTGGATTCCCCAATATCTTTCCCAAATCAAATCCAATCACATACATATACAAACAAGGTTTCTAATTGTTTTAGCCGGATTGAATTAGGCTTTCAACATGAATACAAAGCTTAGGAGGGATAAAAACACTCACCTCATGTGTGAAACACCTGAAATTCATAGCCCAACTACTATTGCTAATTCTTGAATCAAGTCCTTGCTTCAAGAAAACAAAATCTTCCTGCTCCTCTTCACTCAAGAACCTAGAAGAAGAAGAATTGAAGAAGAAAGAATGAAAGAAGAGATCAATTTGGATTCTTTTGAACCAAATCAGGGAAGTGACGATTTCTATACATAGGAGAGAATGGAAGCAAATAAACCTAGTAAAGTTTTATAATCTATACAGAATTTACCAACCTTGGAAAGAGAAAACCTAGAAATCTGAAATTTCCACTTCAGATTCTCCAAACCCTAAAATCCCCTCCTCTCTCAAGAATTACGAAGCTATGAAGTGTGGGACGGAAATGAGAGGTGCTTGGGTCGTAATAGATTCATATATACTCATTAAGGTGCTTGGAATAATTAATTATAAACATTTTTCAGTCTTTTTTATTTTTCCAAAAAAATATGGTCGATCGAGTTTGTCTCTCTCATAACTCGACTGATCAAGGTTCTTTTGTGATAAAAAACTTCTTCCAAAAATTCTGAAAATTTAATATGTTGTTTAAAAATGAGTATAAATCCTTCAGTTAAAATTTTAGATTAATTTAATAATCCAATAAATTATAAAAAAATAAAATACTACACTGCTATACTCCAGTCAGCAACATGGTCGGTCGAGTTTGTCCTGCACAGAACTCGACCGACACCCTCTATGCAGAGATCAAAAGTCATCAAACAATTACGAAACTTTAACAGGATGTCTATAATTGAGTTTTCCAAGTACAGTTAAAATTGGAGATCAATTGGATATACCAATAAAAAGATAAAATTCAATTACCACACTTCTATCTCAATCTGAAAATATGATCGGTCGAGTTTGAAACTCGACCGATAAACAGGTCAGAACATTCTTAAAAAATTCTGATATTTTTCAAGAGTGTTAAAATTTTATACATAACAATCATATAAAAATTTGAATTAAATCAGAGTTACACATAAAATACTAAAAATCATTTAGTGAGACACTATACTTATCAAATTCTGTATTCATATATCACCAAAACCCTAATTTGGGCCGATTAGGGTTTCTGAAATGTTAACCCTAATTATGTGAATCAAAGTATGATTAAACCTTCTCATTATATTTAAAACATGAAAATTTAACTACCATCACTAATCAAGCTTTAAACAATGATCAACTTAATTAAGCATACAATTATCCAAGTAAACCCTAATCAGATGACTAATTTGAAAACGGGTCATTACAATCAGTGTCAGTACATTTGACAACATAAGCATAACTAAAACATAAGCACATCTATTATCTCTTATTATACTATACATGATCTCAGTGAAAAGAAAGCAAACAAGGGTTATCATCCAATATGAAGCATTGTGTATAACCCTAAACAAATATGCTACACGACTGTCTTACATCTTTTATTATGCCCTGGGGAATTCGAATCATACCATCCAAAGTCCAACCGACCCATGCGAAGGGCTATTCAGTTTCGTACAAGATATAGGAGTGTTGGTATCCTAAGATCTCTTCCCCTCAGTCAGTATGAGTAAAAAGGTAGTGACATATCAGTCAAAGTTGCCATCACAGTGACATATAGTAAAGATACTAACCACTAGTCCACCCTTGGTACAGGTCACGACACTAGAAACCAGGGTATACAAAACCCTTTAATTTGAGGTACAACCACAGTTGTCCTCAATCACATCATATGTATGAGGCATGACCATAGCCATCATCCACAACCTGCATTGTGGATGACAAGGATATATCCTCAACTTGCCCCCCCCCACATACTCAATAGTATACGCTTCGAGTTTCCCTTAGGAATACTCATTTCACCATCCAACAAGTTCTGACACTAAAGATGGCTCTACGGCATAGGGCACTGCATGATTAGAGTTGCACTTGATTAGTTATGTCAATTGGGTGAATTAAGGCTGCATCAAACAAATGGACATACAAACCCTAATTCACTTCTAGCAAGCATATAAATATCACAACTTTTGAAAGATATAAAATGTGTGGAACATAATTTCTCATCTCATTATCACATGGTACTATTCACTTTTCCATTCATGAGACCACACTAGTCATCATACTATCACAAGATATAAATCCTTTTCACAATATCACAGGGTATCAACCCTTATCAACACAAGAGGATTACACCTCATTTAGGGATCAACCATGCCCAAAGGTCATTAAGACCATCATAATATCACAAGATATAAATCCTTTTCACAATATCACAGGGTATCAACCCTTATCAACACAAGAGGATTACACCTCATTCAGGGCTCAACCATGCCCAAAGGTCATTAAGACCATCATACTATTCTCTGCAAGATCATCATTATCTTTGCATGCCTTATAACAAGGCTCAACAACATCACTTACATATAATACACTGGATCAACACAATATTGCATAAATGATCTAGTAGATATTCATAAACAATCATAGCAGGGTTATATTAACATTAAGAACATTCCTTTATCACATCAACATGCAAGGAATCTAGATATGATTAACCCTCATCATATTCATAATGCACATGTTTAGCATAAGAAAGTATCAACCAAGTGGCTATGATAACCACCAATTAACATATTAAGGAGGTTACAATCGTGGCGTGTTCTCAGGGAGGGTTCCCACGTCATAAAAAAAACATATTCAGGAGGTTGTTCCACCATCATTCCATCATATAAGAATGTCAAACATGAATACTCATCTTTATCTATTTGCATTAGAGTTAGTTTCAACCAGATAAATTATATTAATGTTACTAATCGACACTTATACCCAAACCCTAACTCATGGCATCCCCATTGGATCATGTATGCCTATGGTGAAGCATCACCATCACATTCCATATTATTTTCAAGTATGAACCCACACATAAATCAAGGTGTAACCATCATGTTATAGCATACTAGGGTTTCAACAACAATAAGAGAGTACTCCATTATTTTATTAGTCATTCAATGACTATTCATACCTAGTTACCATCATTTAGTTATATTCAAGCTAGGTATGACAAGCTATACCTCATTAGGGTTATCCGCTAATTCATTATGGTGATTATAAATCATAATCATACGAGGGAAAGGGTGACACTACAAGTTTAAGGCATTGAACCATCAAATTCTCATCATTTATAATCATAATATTACACTACATGCTTCACCCAAAACAATGGGAATATTGAGGCATCAACTTCTAACCATGAAATGTTGAAGAGGTAAAGCCATAGGTCGTTTACATAAGTAAACACCTTGAATGAATCATCTATAATGTTATTGAGTTGTGATCTATAAAAGTCACCATTTAACCCTCGATATCCTTTGATTAACAACAATAAGGGTTCTGTTGAGTGTACGGTAAAACCCACAACTGACTATTCATTTAAAACAAGTCATCCATTGTCAACAAGTAAGCTCCTTAAGTTGATCATATAAAGGAAACCATCTAAATAACATTATTAGGACCAACATATTACATTATCCGTCATTCCATTTTATTGGAGGAATAAACATTAGATCTTGACCATTGGGTCAAATTCATATGTTAAAACCATCAATTACAGTATAGGTCCGACCATTGCATCAAGTGACCCAAGAAACCATTGGTTTAAGGCTTAATTGATGCTACAACTATATGATTAACTCACCATAGGTTGTGAAGACCTGATCCACCATTTCATCATTGATTGATAACATAAGTAGGGTACTTAATGGTTGATCATTAAACCTCTAATTGATCCAAAACCTGACCTAAGGGGGTGACCATAGGTTGTCACCATCATCTAATACCTTTGATCATGACCATCAGTTGTCATGAAGACATCACCATAGGATTGTTGCAATGGTACCATCATCAGGTCATGTGTTTATAGAAGAAATCAGCTTAAAACCCTAAAATTAACCATTAGTTGATAGGTGCTTAGCACCATAGGTTGTCAAACCAACCTGATCCAAGTCATATTATACCTTAGGAATGATCAAATGTTCATTTAGAACTAAAATCAGAATAGAAAATATTATAAAAATCGAAATCCAAGTCAAGCATAGCTTTTTAGTGCATGGATCATCATTTAAAAGCAAGAACATGAGCTAGCAAGCTTATGGTATGCAATAAACATGGAGCAAGTTATAAAACTTGCCTCTAATTAGAATATAAACTCCCAAACATAAGAAAACATGAGAAGGTAGGGTATAAAATCTAAGCTTAAGCTGTGAACTCATCCATCTAGCATCTTTCTTCATCAAATGAGCAAACCCTAAGCATAAGGAGCAAGAAAGGTAGGGTTTTAGAGCTTTAGAGCAATTTCTACCATGGAACAACAAGGTTATGACCTGGATAAAGGTACAAGGAAGGATAACAAAGAAATAAATTGAGGAAAGAAGGGGATTCTTACTCTTTTAGGTCAAGATCACTAGAAAGAAGCTTTTTAAACCCTAAAAGGAAGTAAATTGCAACCCTATATTCTTTTTCCAAGAAGATCCCTCTTTATTTTTCTTTGGACAGGAAATTCACAACAACACAGAGGGAGGACGATATTTTTAGAAGGAGGTAAGTGGTGGAGAGAAAATGGCTCGTTTGGGCGATTAAGGATAAGTATATGAAACTTTAAGATAAAGAAAAAGAAAAAGTTGAAGTTCTAGTAACTTTTTAGGTGTCCATGGCCTTAAACTATTAAGAATATACAAGCACACACACAATAAGCTCCCCCACCATCCATATAGACCTGATTATCTCTCATTTGTCGGATTTCCAAGCCAATCAAATAATTCATTAGTTGATAGCTCCTAAAGGTAGCTCATCCATGAAGGGGTAAACCCTAAAATACCCTTGGAGAAAACACCTTCAAACCAGGGTTTAACTAGGATCCCCATGGATAAAAAAGATCAAGAATGATAAGGTAACATCTAAGAAACATAATTCATGTGACAAATTGCAAATAAACCCCTTGATTGGGTAAATTGCAGAAAAGTCCAACATGTGCATAAAATTGCGTAACTTGCTCAAACAATGTCCAAATTGGACCAAATTTGAAACTTAAGCTTGTATTGTGATTTAAAAGCAATAAAAAAGGTTATATTAGGGTTATAAGAATTCAATTATGATAATTAATCTTGTTCAACACTTTAAGAAATGTTAGGGGTCTCACAACCATAACCCCTAACAGGGATTTCGCCTCCGAAATCCAAGGTACATATAGATGGACACTTCTCATGCACGTCATGCTCAAATTACGCATGGTTACTTCCATATTATGGTAATGTCACATCGCTCTTATAGAGGTCATGTTCTTGTCTTTCAATTCATACATATCTTATCTTGGGTCAACACAAATACCCCAACATAATAAGACATTTGAAAATATGGAACATAGAAAATTATTGTGCCACCTGTACAAATATAATAGTAACTTTCAACTTTAAATTCTAGCTATCATCCTAAAATTATATCTATTGTATCAACACATTACTCAAAAGTCATACTCGCTAGCTCTTATCAAACATAGAACATTATGTATCTCTTATCATATGTAATTATACAAGGTTTCATCTCTATGACCCTTTAATGGTTGTTGTAATTAACAACTCAATCAACCACACAAGCATTCCCTAACTTTCAAGAACTATGAGGAATATATTTTTAGAGGATTCTCCAATCATCTCAATGGTGGATTGACCATCTTTTTGGTTGAAGAAGCATACACTTGTATGTAATCATTAACAAATATAACTTCCTGTGATTGACCTTGTTAGGGGTGGAGAAACAACATTGTCTTCATCTTATGAGGATTCACACAACATATTTAACGGAGGTATCATAACTCCAAGAGGATACTATAGTCAACCCCCAACTCACTCTTGCTAGATTGTCACACATAAGTATAGTTGCTTCAACATTCTTAAGGTTTAGCAAAGATGTTAACCATGTTAATGACCATCTCTGAAATACGTTGAGATGTCATCATTCAAAGCTTACTACAACTTGTAAGACATGACCTGAACACTGTGTTCCTCCTATTCATAAATTCTATTGGTACATTGGTTAGTCTACATGACATAACCCTAAACTCATCACAGTCATGTAACTTATGTTATCCACTCTAACTCTTATGCATTAATATTTAATCATATGTTTATCTTAAAGGAACACGGTAGAACATGTATATTGATCAACAAACCATCTATCCTTGATAGTGGTCTTGTCCAACTATCACTGAACCATACACAACATTATAGAATCAATTTTGTTTTTCCTTCCAAACAACATTTAGAGGGTCATCATCAACTCTCTCTCTCTCTCTCTAAGGAAGAGGAATACTTGAAATGTTCATTTAATAAACATCTCCAACCTTCACATACTTCCCATACTATTGATACATCTTGGATATTAGGATTCATTACCTTTGTATCTACCTCATGTGCTATAAGGAATTCACATCCTTATCTCATCTACTCTTACTAGCATAACAAATTTCAAGACATATAAGAGGACTCTTCCTAATTATTGGAAGGCTCAAAAGCAAACTCATCACAAGCTTTATGATCTTGGAACCATAGTCCAAGCAACCTTATGCTATAACAAGTTGTCCACCCTCATGTTTACAACCAATACACACATATAGTGGCAATGATCCACTTGAAAGTTGTGCCCTAGAAAGGAAAGATGCAAAGCGACATCAGTAGGGTACTTAATGGCTGATCATTTAACTTCTAATTGATCCAAAAACTGACCTAAGGGGGTGACCATAGGTTGTCACCATCATGTGACACCTTTGATCCCGACCATCAGTAGTCATGAAGACAACACCATAGGGTTTTTGCAATGGTACCATCATTGGGTCATGGGTTTATAGAAGAAATCAACCTAAAACCCTAAAATTGACCATTGGTCGATAGGTGCTTAGCACCATAGCTTGTCAAACCAACATGATCCAAGTCATATTATACCTTACGAATAACATACACATGATCACAGGTTCATCTATAACTGAAATTAGAACAGGGAATACTATAAAAATCGAAATCCAAGTCAAGCATAGCTTTTTAGTGCATGGATCATCATTTAAAAGCAAGAACATGAGCTATAGCAAGCTTATGGTAAGCAATAAACATGAAGCAAGTTATAAAACTTGCCTATAATTAGAAGATAAACTCCCAAACATAAGAAAACACGAGAAGGTAGGGTAGAAAATCCAAGCAAAAGCTGTGAACTCGTCCATCTAGGACCTTTCTTCATCAAATGAGCAAACTCTAAGCATAAGGAGCAAGAAATGTAGGGTTTTAGAGCTTTAGAGCAATTTCTACCATGGAACAACAAGGTTACGACCTGGATAAAGGTAGGAGGATGGATAACAAAGAAATAAATAGAGGAAATAAGGGGATTCTTACTCTTTTAGGTCAAGATCATTAGAAAGAAGCTTTTTAGGCCCTTAAAGGAAGTCAATTACAACCCTAGATTCTTTTTCCAAGAAGATCCCCTCTTTCTTCTTCCTTGGATAGGAAATTTTTAGCAGCATAGAGAGAGGACGAGATTTGTAGGAGGAAAGTGGTGGAGAGAAAATGGCTCGTTTTGGTGCTTATAGATAAGTATATGAAACTTTAAGATAAAGAAAAAGAAAAACTTTAAGTTCTAGTATCTTTCCAAGTGTCCATGGCCTTAAACTAATTAATAATATACAAGAACACAAACAAGAAGCTCCCCTACCATCCATATAGATCTTATTAGCTCTCCTTTGTCGAATTTCCAAGCCAATCAAATAATTGATTAGTTGATAGCTACTAAAGGTAGCTCATCCATGAAGGGGTAAACCCTAATATACCCTTGGAGAAAACACCTTCAAACCAAGGTTTAATTAGGAGCCCCATGGATCAAAAAGATCAAGAATGATAAGATAACATCTAAGAAACATAATTCATGTGACAAATTGCAAATAAAACCCCTCAATTGGGTAAATTGTAGAAAAGTCCAAAGTGTGCATAAAATTGCATAACTTGCTCAAACAGTGTCCAAATTGGACCATTTTTTTTAAACTTAAGCTTGTCTTATGATTTCAAAGCATATAAAAAGGTTAGATTACGGTTATAAGAATTCAATTATGATAATTAAGCTTGTTCAACACTTTAAACAAGCTTAGGGGTCTCACATACATACTAACAAATATTCATTCGTGCCATGTCCAACATGTTGATGTCCGTCCGTGCCGACGTTGATGCTCGTCTGTGTGTGAAACACATTGATGCTCATCCATGTCCTATCAAACATGTTGATGTCTATCCATGCAATGTCAAGCTTGTTGATATTCGTTTGTTCCATCATGTTGATGTTCATCTGTGTTTCATCAAGCATGTTGACCGTCTAGGCTACCACATGGGGGTCTTATCTTGTAAACTACTTCAACAACAATAGCAACTGACTTTGTGACTCAGATGGTCTTCACATGCATGTTTCTTTAACATACTCCAAGATACAACCTCCAACATGGTCAAAGCTCTAGATGTTTCAAAGATTCAATGTTGATCAATCTCTCTCAAAGATCAAGATGTTTATCAATATAAAGGGAAGCTATAAAGTCAAAGATGCCAACGATATTACAGTACATGGGAGTGCACATGTCATGCAAAGTTAAGGGGATTTATCATGTATTAGTCATAACCCTTTATTTTCCATGTCTTGTTTCTCTCTGTCATCCAATCTGGGCATGTGATTCCCCCATGCTCTAGCTTGCGGGGGAGTGTTAGAATTATAAGTCATGTAGCCATATATGACCCAGAGTGTGTAGGTACATATAGAGTCTAGTCTAGTTAGATCTAAAAGTCTCTAGAGTCATAAGTGACGCCCACCTTCTCCTATATAAAAGAGAGGGGTTTCTCTTGTATAATATAACACAATAATGTGAATACCTCTATTCTTTCCGGTCAACAAGGTTCAAGATGATGTTTTGTGACACGATCACAACAAGATGATTGAAGTAGAGGAGTGAAAATGGAGTAGTATGTGACTAGAAGATCCCTCTAAGATTAAAAAGCAAGTTTTAAATAATAGCTATATGGCCAACCACGCTATATGTGAGTGAATGCTGGGCAGTGAAGAAACAATGTCTCAACAAGATGAACACGGGCGAAATACGTACGTTGAGATGGATGTGCGGAAGTACAAGAAAAGATGGTTTGAGGAATGACTATATCAGAAACAAAGTGGGGAGTGATGAACATCGATGACAAGTTGTGTGAAGGCCGTCTAAGATGTTATGGACATGTGCAACAAAGACCGACACATTACACCTATTCAAAGCTAGGTCATCGAGTCAAACACAACCAAAAGAAGCAGAGGCCGACCTGAGTTAAGTTAAGAAAAGCTTATAAAGATTTACTTTGAATTTTTACATCTTGATCGGAATATGACCCATAACAATGTTGATTGGAAAAGAAGGATCTATGTAGCACGATCCCAACATGGTTGAGATTGAGATATACATATGACAATTCATAAAAATATATAGGTTGGCGTTTTTTTTAGACCTTTTGGACCGGTCAAGTTCCCTTCTTTGCTTGTAACTATTTGAAAAACAAAGTTTTCTATATTCGTACAGAAGTCACTTTTCTTTTTCCAAATAGATCTTCTTACCCGCGGTGTGTGACAATAAAGCATAAACTGAATGTTCAGATCCGGACTCCGGCTGGGCTGGGGCCCTGGGCTACCCTACCCGGTGAGCGGAGCGGGGCGAGGTGGGTGCAGTGTGCACTGCATGGGATAAGGATGCGAACCCACCCGGATCGGTGCCGCTTGGTTCCCTTCGATGATGACAACAGTTCCAGTTCAAAACCGTCACATTCACAGCACGGTTCGGTCTCCACTTCCCCAAAAGCTCAACGACGGCCCCACCGATACGTCCCAATGACGAAAACCGGACGGTCTACGGATCGGACGGACTTTAGGACGAGAAGAAAACCAATTTAACACAGCCACCGAGCGCCGACGACGTATTTCCCTATGCAGTGGGCGAAGGGATAGCCACCCCCCTTATCCAGCCGTCCGATCACGGGGGTACTCATTTTGTGGCCACCGAACCGTCCGATGGGGAGAGTAGGAGAACCCGGAATCCATTCCCCAAAGCCCCCCCCAAACCTCGTATAGAGTGAAGCGAACCTGACTGAGCGGCTGAGCCGCTGATGAGCGACGAAACGAGGAAAGCAAACGGCAAAGAATAAAACGAAAAAAAGAAAAGAAAAAGACCGCAAACAAAGGAAAAAAAAGAGAGAAGAAGATGGGTAGCAAAGCAGCCAAAGGCGGGCTTGGGGAGTGAGATTAGTGTGTGTGTGTTAGAGAGAGAGATCTCATACAGCACACTTGCCTCTCGCGTGGGAGGAAGACGACAGAACGCACAAGACAGGCGGCAGTCACAGACAGCGGCGGGCGATTTAGGGTTTGTGCCCCCCCTTCCTGATACCAAACTTTGGGCGTGGATGTAGGTGTTGTCGTCGTGTGTTGTTGCCGTCGGCGTTATTCACTCGCCTACGTTTGGCTCGTCGGAGCGCCATCTGGTCCGTTCGCAGACACGCAGTTGCTTGTTTCTCCTTCCTTCTTTTTTAAATCCAATCTGCTCCACACGGATCGTGTTTGTTTAATCTAATCTCGGCCTGCCTTTTCTATTCATTCATGCTCGCCCATGACTTGGTATATACAAGTAGTGCTTGTGCTTCTTCGATCTGATTCCTGACGATCCGCCAAGCTATCCTGAATCCTCGTCGCCCCACCGCTGGAGTTAATCCTTTTGCTCTGTGTCTATCTGTTCTGATCTGTGCTTCTCGCACTGTTTGTTTCCCGTTCACTTCCAGGTAATATCCGTACAGCCGCCGGACAAGGGTTCTACCCCGGGGTTGGGGTTTTTGAGCCCATTCGCTTAAGAGTGGGGGAGTGCTTTATTCTACTCCCAAATCTCCCATGGAGAACGGTGTTCAGGCGACGGATGCTGCTGCCGCCGGAGGAGGCGTGGTGAGAGAGGAAGAAGACCCGGCGTCCTATGCCGCCGCCGTCGATGCCGGAGCAGAACTGATGGCCACTCCTCGTGCCGAGCTCGCAGATTTGGCCACTCCAGATGCCACTACCCCCGTCATGAGAGGCCCAGGGAAGGATTTCTATGGCGAGGAACCCGATGTGTTCGAGGAGGCGGTACAGGAAGACCCTGCTGCTGGTGCTACTCCTCCTCCTCCTCCTCTCAACTTCATGGTAGATGATGCTTATGGAGATTTAGTAGGGGTTGCGAATGAAGGTCAGTACGATGTTGATCAGCCTCCCGTGTCCATCGCTAATGATGATGATGCTGATGGTGGTCCCAGAGAACAACAGCCTTATGAGCCAGTACTAGGCGCACAGGTCGAAGAACAACATGCCTCTGAAGCAGGAGGAGCTGGTAGTGCTCCTGAGCCGCTTGACGTTGCTCCAAACAGCGGTGAAGTGATTGGCGGATACGATGATGACGGACCAGGGCCGGAAACAAGTTTCCAACCAGATGACTACGTTCCAGTTGTTGACAATACCAATGGTGATGTTGTAGAGGATCCGGAGATGGCTTCTTCTATCCCTGTAGATCATGCACCGGACACAACCGAATATCAAGAGAAAGACATGCAAGTTGATGATGTTGGTGAGATCCAGCAGAATGGGAATCATGGGCAGTATGACTATGAGGATCCTAATCAGCAGCACACTGAAACACTTGAAAATGGTGATGGTGAGGTTTTACTTCAGCAAGAGCCTGACAGACCTTTAGGTGACGGTGAGGTTTTACTTCAGCAAGAGCCTGACAGACCTTTAGGTGACGGTGACGTTTTACTTCAGCAAGAACCTGACAGTCCTTTAGGTGACGCTGAGGTTTTACTTCAGCAAGAACCTGACAGTCCTTTAGGTGACGGTGAGGTTTTACATCCACCAGAGGCTGCTACTGCTTCTGATTTCGGTTCCAACGTGCCAGTCCCGCTTTATTCTCAGGACGATGGGATGCTGCCTCTAGAGGATGCTTTGGCTGCACCAGAAGAAATCACAGGTTCTGGAGATGGACAGGAAATCACAGCAGAGTATCCACTTAAAGCTGCTTCGCAGGATGTAACTGATGCTGGATCGAGAGGATTGCCTGATACAGATGGAGCTGTATACCAGAAGGATGATGACGAAGACGAGGTGGTTGATGACGATGGTGCCCCGCCGCATCAAGTTGAAGGGGACCTAAGCTCTCCTCCTAGCGTCGCATATTTCTCACCTGCTGTACAGCAGAATTCATACGACAGTGTGTTTTCTGATTATGTAGATAGCCAAGAAGATCCAAAGCTAGACAAGATTGTCACAAAAGCTGCAGACGTTGAATCGCCACCCAAAAAGTTGGATGATACAACTGGCAGGGCTTATTCCAATGGATCTTTTGATGATCATCAAGATGAAGAGGAAAGTCCTTTTGCTGTGCCACCACCAATGACTGCAGCAGCGGCAGCAGTAGCAGCTGCTGCTGAGCCATCACCAACGGCAGCGGCAGCTGCTGCTGTGCCGACAGAGCTGAAGGCATCTGCTACTTCACAGTCCCATCCCTCAGGCCTCGGTTCATCTGCACCTTTACCTGAACCCGCTGCCAGGTTGATGCAGCAGCAGCCACCAAGGGTGAATGGCTCTGTAGCCCACCAGCAGGCTCAGCCGTCGGAGGATGTTGTCAACGGTGGTGTCGAAGTGGAGGAGTACGATGAGACTCGTGAGAAGCTGCAGATGATCCGTGTCAAGTTCCTCCGCCTTGCGCATCGGCTAGGGCAGACTCCTCACAATGTTGTTGTTGCACAGGTGCTGTACAGGCTGGGGCTTGCAGAGCAGCTACGGGGCAGCATGAACTCAGCGAGCAGGGCTGGCGCGTTTAGCTTCGATCGAGCTAGTGCATTGGCGGAGCAGTTGGAGGCGGCCGGACAGGAGCCTCTTGATTTTGCCTGCACGATCATGGTCATTGGGAAGACTGGTGTGGGGAAGAGTGCTACTATCAATTCCATATTCGATGAAGTTAGGCTCAAGACGGATGCTTTCCAGTTGGGTACTAAGAAGGTTCAGGAGATTTTTGGTACCGTTCAGGGCATTAAGGTCCGTGTTATTGATACGCCTGGCCTCTTGCCATCCTTGTCGGATCAGATGAGGAATGAGAAGATTCTCCAGTCCGTGAAGCAATTCATTAAGAAGAATCCACCTGATGTTATCATGTACCTTGACAGGCTTGATATGCAGAACAGAGACTTGGGTGACATTCCACTTCTGCGGACCATTACCAATATATTTGGACCGTCGATCTGGTTCAACGCCATTGTTGTTTTGACTCATGCTGCCTCGGCTCCGCCTGAGGGTGCAAATGGCAGTCCTCTGAGCTACGAGATGTATGTCACTCAGCGTACGCATGTGATACAGAATGCGATCCGTCAGGCTGCTGGTGATCCAAGGCTCTTGAACCCGGTTTCATTGGTGGAGAACCATTCTGCTTGTAGAATGAACAGGGCGGGCCAGAGAGTCTTGCCAAATGGTCAGGTCTGGAAACCCCATCTGTTGTTGCTGTCATTTGCTTCCAAGATCTTGACGGAGGCAAATATGCTGCTGAAGTTGCAAGATGCTCCTGCTTCGAGGCCTTTTGGTGGCCGCCATAGATCACCTCCTCTGCCTTTCTTTCTGTCGTCCCTTCTTCAGTCTAGACCGCACCTGAGGCTGCCAGACGATCAGTTTGGCGATGATGACACTGCAGAGATGGATGTGGGTGATGAGTCGGAATCTGATGAGGAGCCTGATTATGATGAGCTCCCGCCTTTCAAGAGGCTGACGAATGAACAGATCTCTGGGTTGAGTAAAGCGCAGAGGAAGGCCTACTTTGAAGAGTTGGATTACAGAGAGAGGTTGTTCTTCAAGAAACAGTTCAAGGAAGAGAGGAGGCGCAGGAGATTACTCAAGAAAATGGCTGCTGAGGCTCAGAGCATCCCCGAGGAGTACAGCAATGAAGCCATGGAGGATGAAAACAACGCTCCAGCCACGGTCCCAGTTCCTATGCCTGATATGACGCTGCCGGCTTCTTTTGATTCGGATTATCCCAGCCATCGATACCGGTTTCTTGACTCTGCCAGCCAGTGGATTGTCAGGCCAGTTCTGGAAACTCAAGGGTGGGATCACGATATTGGCTATGAAGGTGTTAATATTGAAAGGATGTTTGTAGTTAGAGATAAAATCCCCCTTTCTGTTTCTGGTCAGCTAACAAAAGATAAGAAAGATTTCTCTCTTCAGATGGAAATGGCCAGTTCTCTCAAGCATAGTGAAGGGAAATCAACAGCAGTAGGGCTTGATGTACAGAGCATAGGGAAAGATATGGCATATACCCTCCGTGGAGAAACAAGATTTGCTAATTTCAGACGGAACACTACTGCTACTGGAGTTTCGGCTACCCTCCTTGGGGACACACTCTCTGCTGGTCTCAAGATAGAAGACAAACTCACCTTGGGAAAAAGGTTCAAGCTGCTAATCAGTGGTGGTGCCATGTCTGGTCGGGGTGATATGGCTTATGGAGGCCGCCTGGAAGCAACTCTGAGAGATAAAGATTACCCATTGGGGAGGCTGCTCTCTACTCTTGCACTCTCTGTTGTGGACTGGCACGGTGATCTTGCAGTTGGCTGCAATCTGCAGTCTCAAATTCCAGTTGGGCGTAGCACAAATATGACTGCCCATGCAAGCTTGAATAATCGAGGCACTGGGCAGATTGGTGTACGTGTGAATAGCACTGAACAACTGCTACTAGCTGCGGCTGCGCTGGTGCCACTTTTTGGGAATGCCAGAAAGTACGTATTCGGATCTTCTGAGTCCATGTAGTATCTTTATCTTGGGTAAAGACCCCCCCCCCCTAGTCTATGCAACAACTTTGTCCAGGTATGCTCTCTCCAGCTAGTTTGAGTAGGAACTCTGATAGAGATGGTCTAGTTTGTATGTTTCTCAATAATACCATCTTCATATGAAGAAGAAATAGTTTGTTACTTTCTTGATAGTTCGTCTTCAGAGAAAGAAGTGAAATTAGGCCGTGATAGATCTTGCATGCTCACAGTTGTTTATTTTTAATTAATGTAGAGAGGAATAGCTTTGTTGTCATAAGTTTGTATGACTTTAGAAGTATGGAAGTTACTACGTGCTTTCTTTCTTGGACCTGTTCTTCACGTTAGTTATGCATTTTGCCTATGAGAATGACAGTTTGTTTTGACAATAGTAGTGGATGAATGCGTGAATTGAGCTCCTCATGCTCGCAAGCTGTTTGTGGACGGATCACAAATTAATAACAGGGAGGGAACATAGATTTTTAATAAAAGTTTACAGAGACTGGCGATTTTATACTGAATGCATTGAATGTTATCTGATACCGAACGTTTCTATCACTGTGTGCACACTAGTATAAGTATTTCCAGTAGATTATAAGTGTAACTCAAGGAATTAAATGACCGATACCGACGCCGTTTCGACAGCTTGGGTATAGATATTTAGAGGTATACCGACGGAAATATCGACAGATGCAATCCTAGCCATATCGACGCCAAAATGAACGAATCAAATCATGAAATTTTACAGGCGTGGTCTCAACACCTAGATGCAACGTTTTATGCAATAAAATTCTATATTGGGTATGTGGGGGGGTCAATCATGTGTGAGTTAAGGAATATGTCCTGTTTTTTGGAGATTTCGATGAAAGATATCGATGACAAAATGCAAGAATTAAGATCTAAAATTTTACTAGCACAATCTATAAACTCATGTTAACACACTTATGCAATAATATTCAATTTACAACAAACATATACCAACGTAGTAAATTACTAACTCACATCAGTTGTATGTTGAGTGGCGCGCTGGTTCTCTATACAATATGTTGTTTATATGCTCCACATATTGCTCCCATGTCATGTAACTTCTGTAAGACTTGTTGTATGAAACATGTTCCTCATACACTTCAGGATTGGCAAACTGCATCATTCCAAACTTCGGAAAATGTTCTTCCAAATCTTTTAGATATTTTTCCTTTGTTGCTGAAATGGAGGGAGGTTGAGTAGAAGCAGGTGGAGGTGCCCTTGCTCGAGGAGCTTGAGGTTGAGTAGCTGTAGAAGCAGGAGGAGCCCATGTTTGAGGAGCTTGAGGTTGTAATGGATAACCGACAATAGGATAAATTGTAGTATGCCCACCACTCCATGTTTGACCTCCATCACCAGAGTATGCTTCGGTGTTCATCCATAAGGGCTACAGACAGAGTATACTTCGTGATATCCCATACCAGGTCCAAGTTCTAATTGAAATCTTGGTGGTGGTTCAACATGATATCCATGATACCCATGTTGGGGCTGAGATGGGTATGGAAGTGTCTGCCCAAATAACATATCTCCGAATGATTGTTGAGATTGAGAGTCAGATATGCTCATGTTATCCATTGAATCAGCAAGATCAGAATGATGATCACTTTGGCTATGATATGCACCGCTGTAATCTTTCCCAGTTCGAGTTTTTCTTCTTTGAAATCTTTTTTCAGCCATGAGATTTCCATGTTCTTGTGGAGGTGCAGTCCTAGTAACATCATGATAACATAAGGCCGGTCATCATTTTGAGGATCAACAGCTGGAGGATATTCTGGAGAGCGTTGGCTGCGATTATCACCATCATTGCCGCCATCATCAGACTTAGATTTAGAACCAGATGTAGAAGAAGAATCTGAGCTACCTAATTGTTCTTCCACTTCTCTATTGATTTCCATATCAGTATCAACATGTGCAGCTTCAGGATCAAGTCTTTCAGGCGGGGCATCAATAATAATATCATCACCATTATTTGCATCAAATTGCTCTTCTATATATGGATCTGGACGTCCATCTAAACTATCAAGAACAGGACGGCCTATCTCATTCATCCATTCCTCTAAAGGATTTTTTGAATCATCCTCCAGTCCTCTACGTCTTTCAGTATTAAAAGTATATGCGGTGTCAATGGGATCATGGACAACAGCAAAATCCACTTCCTTGTAGTTGGCATCACGTATTGCTCTAGCCCTCAACCGCATGTTGTAATGAACGTATACAAGATCCCTCAACCTGTTTGCACCAAGTCTGTTCCTTCTCTTGGAGTGTATCAGATTGAAAGTGCTCCAGTTTCTTTCACAACCCCCTGCAGATGTTGTTTGAGAAAGGATGCGAATAGCCACTTTTCTTAAATGAGTGGCACCTGTTCCATTCCAAACCCACTACTCACAAGGATCACCTGATGGCCAAAGCATCCAGTGCTTTCACGAAACTGGCGCAACTGCAAAAATAATATATACGATATTAAGATGATGAAATCAAAGGAAAGAACAATGAGAAATAAAGAATGTAACTAAGTCATATAGTTATATACCTCTTCCAGTACTAGCAATCGCTCTTCTGGAGAGGTAATGAACCTGTTAGTGGCTTCTCTCACTACATTCATTAGAGTCGCATTCAAGCCTAATGTTCGTGAGTATTGAAACCTCGGATTCAAATAGTAAGCTGTCACAAATATAAATAAGGAAATTAGAATGACATTTTATTGTAGACAAGTATGAATTAGACCAATAACTTAGAAGTTAGAATATAATTGAGTCATTGAGAGAATCATATACCTGCTTTATGCAATGGATGCAAAAACATATTTGTCCAACGATTCTCATAAGTTTTTATGTATTGCTCATTGGACCTAGGAGCTGCTTCTTTGATATTGTTCACCATTGAGGTCATTGCATCATAAAGGAAAGGCATTGTTGCAGTTTTGTCACCATCTACAAGCCTCAATACTTTGACAATGGGTTCCATTATTTTCAGCACTCTAGTAACCTTATCCCAAAAAGGTCGGCTGGCAATCAACTCCTCAATTCTTCTGCCAACAGGGGTGTTGTGCTCCTTCATGGAGGTCCACTCCACTCCATTGAAGAGCCTCCTTAGTCCATCCTTTTTGGACTTTAACGATTGTAAGGCAAGAAAATTTGTTGTAAATCTAGTTGCCCCTGTTTTAATAAGATCACCACCACAGTACTCAGGTCGCCTCATGGCATTTAGCAGAAAAGAATGGTTGTAGATGAATCTCGTTATCAACCTACCATCAATGACAACATATTTGATGAAATTAATTGATCCCATGTCCTTCAGAATGAGATCTATGCAGTGGGCAGCACATGGTGTCCAGTAGATCGGATATTTCTTCATTAAACTCTCGCCGGCCTTCTTAAAGGCAGTAGCATTATCAGTAACAATTTGCACCACATTCTCTACACCAATTTGCTTCATGTATGTCGTCATTAATTTCTTTAGGTATCTGTGGTTCCTGACCTCACCTGAAGCATCAACAGAATCTAGAAAAATTGTGGATCCACGACAATATGCAAGAAAGTTGATAATTTGTCTTCTATTTCCACTAGTCCACCCATCACACATAAGCGTGACACCATATTCAGCCTACATGTGTTTTTGGTCTGAAATCCATGCTTGTAGATCCTTCTTCTCTAGTGGAAGATACTTGTTCATTAATTCATATGAACTGGGGGCCTTGATGCCCCTACCAGACTCCCCTATCACATCTACCATATGCTGCAGATAGGGTTCAGTTGCAACATGTGCAGGTATACCATGAGCAAAGAAGAACTTACCCACTGCTTTACCAACCTTTTCTTTTGCACCAGTAAACATTGCTTTGAGGCTTTTTTGCCTAGCCTCCGGCTTCCTAACCCCTGGTTCATCAACATTCCTCAATCTCACACTTGCAGAACGGAAAAGTGTATCAATGCCTCCTTTCTTCCTTTTACCATAACCAGCTCGGTCTTCATCGTCGTCATCTAGGTCAACAACAGGAATACGTGCAGTCCCACTGCCTCCACCTGCACCGGATGGCCCATACCTCCTTGTAATTCGAGCTGCCTCCTCCCTTTCCCACTCACTTCTACGAGAATCTCCAATGTTTTAAAAAACGTTAAGCGGTAACCGTGCGGACAGCACCTTGTAACTGGTTAAGCGGTAAGCGGCCGATTTTTTAAAAAATGGGTTTTAATTTCCTATATAATTTTATACAAAATTACATATATATGTATATAAATACTAATACTCTTTGAAACTTTTATATATATCTAAAGATTCTAAACACTCTACCCAACAGTAAAAACACCCAATTAGTTTATAAGATAGCTATAAGACAATAATTATAGCCATAATATAATAAATAATAGATTTGACATAGATAAAATACCCCACATACATGATTCAGAAATATTTTTGCATCACATGTTTACATAGTTAAGCAGTAAACAATAGACTCATTATTGGATACCTTTCTAACTTATTGTTATATGTGCATATCATCAATTAGTCATACATTACAGCAGTACAATTAACTAAAGTATGCATTCTAAAATTAGACAATAGTTACATATATTTTACTTGTATAAATTACACTTTACAACAGTACCCTATTATCCCAACATGCATACAGTAAACAATAGACTCATTATTGGATACCTTTCTAACTTCTTGTTATATGTGCATATCATCAATTAGTCATACATTACAGCAGTACAATTAACTAAAGTATGCATTCTAAAATTAGATAATAGTTACATTACATATATTTTACTTGTATAAATTACACTTTACAACAGTACCCTATTATCCCAACTTGCATACAAGTATGCATTCTTATTAGACTAGGCTTATCATAGGATATTTAAGTTTAATATATTATAGTCAGTAATACTTGGGACCATATAGTTTATATAAAGTTACACGTGTACAACAAAATTTAAAAAAAAACGGACAAAAAGCGGGCAAAAAAACGAAAAAAGCGGGTGAAAAAGGGGAAAAAATGGCCGATTAATTACAAAAATATTAAACGGCGATTTTGCCAAAAATCGAACGGCTGGGCCATTGGGCCGATTAAACGGCTGTTTAATCGGGCGCTCAGCCCGTTTTTCATTTCACTGAGAATCTCTAATAGCACGTCTATACATACGACGTGAATAAGCTGTATCACATTCAGGAGGATATCCAATATCATCATCAGATTCAACAGAAGAACCTGTGGGCCTAACATCAAATAATGTATCTGTATAAGCCCTTTCAACCTCCTTCATCTTATGTTGTTTTTGTTTCTTTGCGCCCATCAGTTTTTTGAAATCATCTCTAACACTTTGGGGACACCTTTGGCACATTGCCACATTTTTGTCACCACCAGTAATGTGACGTTTAAATCTAGTAATCCCCCCTCCACCAAGTGTCTTCTTGCAGTAATTGCAAATTATCTTTCTCCCCTCAGTAGGCGTGCAGTGATTCCATGCAAAATCCACATCCTTAGCTCCAACATTACCGGCCCCAACACCCTCACCATCGCTTGAAGACATCTTCTCAAATCAAAAGTCAACACTGCAAAAAGACAAAGACAAACAAAAATTAGGTGTATGAAATTAATAACCCATTAAGTTGCAAGAAATGAAGAAATTATTATATTTTATGTATTATAGAACAAAAAACAATACTTTAACTGTATAAATGTTACATGTATCTATAGAAGCATACACAATATTTTTTAAGATTTTTATTAACAAGAAAAAAGGGTTAAATAAATAAAAAAGTCTGAAATTATTTAAAAAATAAAAAAATCTGTCATTTATCTAGTATTAAGGCAAGTGATGTGTTACAAATTACTCATTCCATCTTATATTACACTAACACACATAAATCTGTAGAAAAAAAATGCATTTTTTAAATTTTCAGCATTTTTAATAAATGAAAAAACGAAAATATATTTATTTGTAGTATATTTTTGTTTGTATTTGTTCATATTAGTATTTGGTACAACTTTTTCTACTAAACCTAAGTTAGATACCTATTATTAATAGTTTTATTGTATTATTACGAATTTTATATTAATTAGTGAAATTATGTGATAATATTAATTAACATTAGTAGATCTAGTGATACATTAGTATATCTACATAAATTAATCATAGATCTATTGTTAAATAGCATTAATCCTACGTTTTTAGGAGTAGATCTAGATTTTGGGTGTATTTAGAGAATTTGGAGAAGTTCTATGGTGAAAATAGAAGAAAATAGAGAGGGGAGGGGTTAGAGAAGATGAGAAATGAAAGAAATTAAGAAAACATACCTTGATCGGGGCTGATTCGAGCTCCAAGGAAAGAAATCGCCTCTAATCTCCAAGAAACTCCACTCAAACAGCGGCAGCAAGCAACAGGTTCGCAAATATCGGCATGCTGGGCAGCATACCGCCTATATCGCCCGCAAGTTGGGCTTTTTGCAGCGGTAACCCTCGGTTTTCGGCGGTAAGTGGCGGTATTTAGCGGTAAGTCCACCGGTATACCGATATTCGCGGTACTAGCGGTAGAATTGCTCAAACCGATACCCGATGGCGTCGGTATCGATATTTCGACCGGTATACCGGCGATATTTCATTCCTTGGTCTAACTACAATAATTATAGTTCTAAGCAATATAACGTTGCAATCAAAATATTTTCTTTATAATATCCGCTATGGAAAAACTTGTAATTTTGGATATAGAAACAGTGAAAATGTCAGCTATGCTAATGATATTTCTCAGTGTTGAGTGTACTTGTCAAGGCGTGTAGGCGGTGGGTTTAAGCCAAGGGGTGCCTAGCCCACCTAGGCGGTGCCTAGACTTTTTTGGCCGTTTTTTTTCTTTCATTTACATATTTAAATGTTTGTACACATGACATTATATGTGATCATGTAATTCTTATTCATTAAATGTTAAGTCTAATTTGAATTGATAACTATAGGAGAATCATGGGCAAGAGAATTAACAGGAAGAAAAAGAAACAATAGTAAGATGGAGATAGGTATTAATTGGAGAGAGAAAATAGGATAAAAAGATTGTAACAGAGAAGAGACTTCGACTCTCTCAGTCCCTCACGTATCATGTATACAAAGAAGATACATCAGACATTTACAATCAGGTCCCTGACCTTACACACAAGACCACAACATTTACATTTAAGTCCCTACATACTAACACTCCCCCTCAAGCTGGCGCATACATATCATATGTGCCCAGCTTGGTACATAAGAAGTGAACTCGACAACCATTCAAGGACTTTGTGAATAGATCAGCTAACTGATCTTCTGACCTGACAGGTGACAACTGAATCAGTCTCTCCTTGATCTTCTCTCTCAGAAAATGGCAATCGACCTCAATGTGTTTAGTTCTTTCATGGAAGACAGGGTTCTGAGCAATATGGACAGCAGCCTGATTATCACACTTCAAATCCATAGGAGTGTCTAAGGCAAAGCCAAGTTCCCGCAATAAATGTTGAATCCATAACAACTCACATGTAGCTAAGGCCATAGCTCTGTATTCAGACTCTGCACTTGATCTAGATACAACTGTTTGCTTCTTGCTCTTCCAAGAAACTAAATTTCCTCCCACAAAGACACAATAGCCTGTAATAGATCGTCTATCAATGCTTGATCCAGCCCAATCAGCATCAGAAAACCCCTGTACTTTCAGGTGACCATGATTTTGATACAAGAGTCCCTTTCCAGGGGACTTCTTCAAGTACCTCAATATGCGCATCACAACTTCTAAGTGACCCGTACAATTCTTATCCATAAATTGGCTCACAACACTAGTAGCAAATGCAATATCTGGTCGGGTGACTGTCAAATAATTCAGCTTTCCAACAAGTCTTCTATATCTCCAAGGATCATCAAGAACCTCCCCTTGCTCCATGATAAATTTAACTTTAGGATCCATTGGAGTGTTAGCAGGTCTGGTCCCAAGCATCCCTGTCTCTGTGAGCAAGTCTAGAACATACTTTCTTTGTGAAATCACTATCCCAGATTTTGACTTGGCAACTTCAATACCTAGAAAATATTTAAGATTGCCTAAGTCTTTTGTATGGAATTGTCCTTGTAAAAATGTTTTCAATTGTGCAATGCCTTGTTTATCATCGCCCGTAATCACAATGTCGTCAACATATACTAATAGGAATATACTTCCCAGATTATGTCTCCTGTAGAAAACAGAATGATCCATCGTACATCTTTGGAGTCCAAACGCTGAAAGAGCACTACTGAGCCTACCAAACCAGGCACGAGGTGATTGTTTCAAACCATACAGAGACTTGTGAAGACGACACACTAGATTAGACTCCCCCTGAGCAACAAACCCTGGTGGTTGCTCCATATAAATCTCCTCATCAAGGTCACCATGCAGAAATGCATTCTTAATATCAAGTTGATGTAAATTCCATGAATGTATGGCAGCAAGAGATAGGAAGATACGAACAGATGCCATCTTGGCCATGGGAGAGAAGGTCTCTAAATAATCCTCCCCATAAATCTGAGTGTAGCCCTTGGCTACTAACCGTGCCTTTAGCCGGTCAACTAATCCGTTTGCACCAACTTTGACAGTGAAAACCCAGCGGCATCCAACAACAGACTTGCCTAATGGGCATTGAACAAGAGACCATGTATTGTTTTGAGCTAGAGCTGCCATCTCCTCTTCCATAGCATGACGCCAACCTGGGTGATCCAAGGCAACTGAAACAGACGAGGGTATAGAGACAGTGGACATGGAGGATAAAAAGGCATAATATGACGGTGAGACATGGTTATATGAAAGAAAATTAGAGATGGGATGGAGAGTGCAACTCCTAGTGCCTTTCCTCAAGGCAATAGGACGGCTATCAATACCTGTATCTACTTGACTTTCTGGCGAGGGAGGAGCTGGAGAAAGAGTTGAACTGGCAGGAGACTCTGTACCATCGGTGCCTGTGGCTGGGCCTGTATGACGAGTATACACTTTGGTGATAGGAGGTCTAGTAGAAATGGGTGGCACACTATCATGAGGACTATCATTACCAAGACAAGTAGGAACAGAGGACTCGATAACAACGGGAAGAGGCAGGATCTCTTCCACACATGCAGGTGTCACTGAAGAACTATCACCAAAGAATGATTGATCTTCAAAAAAGGTGACATCAGTAAAGACAAAGAAGCGATGTAAGGTAGGGCTATAGCACTTGTACCCCTTTTGTACTCGAGAATAGCCTAAGAAGACACACTTGGTGGATTTTGGACTCAACTTATCCATACCAGGACCAAAGGAGTGAACAAAACAGACACACCCAAACACCTTTGGTGGGACATGGTACAATGGCTTTATAGGATTAAGAATCTGAACAGGTATACGGTTTTGAATAACGGATGATGGCATACGATTTATGAGGTAAGTGGCAGTGAGAACCGCATCACTCCAAAAATCTCTTGGGACATGCATATGAAGAAGAAGGGTACGAGCAGTCTCAACAACGTGTCGAATTTTTCTTTCTGCCACTCCATTCTGTTGTGGTGTATGTGGGCAAGATGACTGGTGGATGATGCCATGGGTGGAGGTGAAATGGGTGAAATCACGGCTGAAGTATTCCTTAGCATTATCAGAACGGAGAATACAAACTTTCTTTTTGAATTGGGTTTCCACTTCCATACAAAAAGATGTAAAGATAGATAAAAGTTCAGATCTTTCTTTCATCAAATAAAGCCATGTAGCACGTGAATAATCATCCACAAAAACAACAAAATACTTATAACCTAGCTTAGATGTTACACGACTCGGACCCCATACATCTGAGTGGACTAACTCAAACAAAGACTCTGCTCTTTGACTCTCTTTAGAACTGAATACAGACCTTGTATGTTTTCCCAACTGCCACGACTCACACTGCAACCTTTCTAGGTTGGACAAACCTGGGACCAAAACTTTGAGCTTCTCCAATGACGCGTGACCAAGACGACTGTGCACCACCAAAGGGGAAGCTGCGACACAAGTTGTGAGAGACCTCCTCAAGTAGTAGAGTCCAGCCAATTCATACCCTTCGCCAATCGTCTTCCTCGTCTTCAAGTCCTGTATAACACAAGTATCGGGTAAGAATGTGACAGAGGCTTGAAGACAACGAGTTAATTTGCTGATAGATAATAAATTAAAAGGAAATTGAGGGATGAACATGGTGGATGGAAGGGATATATGCGGAGTTAGTGGAACCACCCCAGTTCCCTTAACAGAGACCGTAGAGCCATCTGCAAGGGTAACACCAGGTAGGTTGGGCTTGCTAGTATAGGTAGAGAACATCTCAGATACCCCCGTGATGTGATCAGTTGCACCTGAATCAAGAACCCAGTCTGACTTGGACGAGGATGCCCTAGATGCCTGAGAGAAGCATGCAGACGAACCAACTCTCTGTGCAATGGAGGCAACTGATGAGCTTGCTTGTTGTGAAGCGTGGAGTTGCATCAATTGAACATATTCTTCTTCAGACAATGACACCTGATGTGAAGCCTGCTGTTGTGCACCTTCAATAGTTGCCATATTGGCAGACTTTGTAGGGAATCCATGTAACTCATAGCATGTCTCTCTAGTGTGTCCTTTCCTGCCACAATGGACACACTCTGGACGTTGGTGTGGCACTCCACAACCACTACTAGCACCTCCGCCTCTGATGAAACTTCTACCACGACCGCGACCTCTGGGTGTCGTGTCTCTGCTAGATTGACCGACTAAAGCTGACTTGTCACTGTGTGACTGAGTGACAATAATAGTATCCTGCTCTAGGAAGGCACGCGAAACTCTGGAATAAGTCTCTGCTAAAGAAGGAAGCTCAACACCTGAAAGAATCTGACTACGCACTCCCTCATACTCACGTCGAAGCCCAGCTAGAAACTTAATGACTGTCATCTGATCACGTTGTTGTTGCATCTTCTGAACATCACTGGAAAGAGGAAGCAACCTATGCAAGTCATCTGCTAGACGAGTCACTTCTCCAAAATATTGTGTGAGTGACTTGTCTTCCTGTTGTAGCCCATATAGCTCCACAGTCATGTCATACATACGTGACACATTATTGGAGTACATGAGTTGTAGATGGTCCCACAATGTCTTGCATGTTTCAAAGTGATTTGTCATGTCTGCTATATGTGGCTCCATACTGTTCCACATCATATTCAGCAGGTTGGCATCATGTTGTTCCCATGTCTCCAAAGCAACAGGATCTGAAGGTGGCTCATTGGTCAAGTGTTTGATGCGTCCTTGACCCTTGAAAAATATCTTCACTGTCCGGCTCCATTGAGTGAAGTTCTTTTCATTTAGTTTCCGGTTGGTGATCATCTGACTTTGGATTGTAGGTGTAGATTGCTGGAATGTGGACTCCTTCTTATCGGCCATATTGACAGCTTGATTTAGATCAATAAGAAGCAAATAAAACTCAAGAATCTGAGCTCCTCTTTGCAAGCATGTAACACCACAACGTTCTAGTTGATGTTGATGGTCAGCAGTGCTGAAATACAGCCGTGCTACAGTAACAGCGGCTCTATATGGTTGGAGAAGAAGGCCCAATGCTCCTTCCTTGTGATTCCGTTGCTTCTGATCTTCTGGGACAGTGTTACTAGGACTAGGACGCCCCACAAGGACCTGATTTGAAGGAGGAAAAACTCCACTATGGCCACTTGGAGGCCTTTGAACGGAGATGACGAAACAACCTGTTTCTGCACTTGGAAAAAGGAGGGGATTACTACCCCCCTATCGAGCACAGATACTCCTTCTCCCCACTAACAGACCACTAGTGGTAAGGAGACCCAAAGCAGGAGGTCGATTGAGGCAGATTGATCAAGGAGTATGAGTATACGGCTCCTTTTTCTTTCCCGCTGCTACAGTCGCTACTGTAGCGATCGTGAACAAAAGAAGGGGAACATGTAGATTGACGGCTCCCTTGGTTCCCAGGGATGGAGAGCTTGACGACTCTCTTAGGGATTCAACCCTTGTAGCTCTGATACCATGCAACAGAGAAGAGACTTGACGGAGAAGAGACTTCGACTCTCTCGGTCCCTCACGTATCATGTATACAAAGAAGATACATCAGACATTTACAATCAGGTCCCTGACCTTACACACATGACATTATATGTGATCATGTAATTCTTATTCATTAAATGTTAAGTCTAATTTGAATTGATAACTATAGGAGAATCAGGGGCAAGAGAATTAACAGGAAGAAAAAGAAACAACAGTAAGATGGAGATAGGTATTAATTGGAGAGAGAAAATAGGATAAAAAGATATATGCAAATGGTAGGAATTGTGCAGGAAGAAGTTAGAATAAGACAACACAAGGGCAGTAAAAGGAGATTGAAAGAGGGAAGACTTTTTTACAAAGCAAAATGAAAAACAGTAGTAGCAGGTGCGGAAATAGAAAATATAGAGGAAGGAAGAACAGGTCACTGAAAATAAATGGAAACATGCAAACAACAGTAGCTATGAGCATAGTCACAATGTACTCCATTTTTTTTGACAAAGTCGCATTTTGAACGCCAACTTTTCCCTAGATATATAAAGCTGCCAAATAAATCCTAATTCCCAAATATTATGTTTTATTTTGATATTATTTGCAAATTATTCACGCTTATTTTTTTACCCATTTTATATGTTCTTTTCCCGTATTATACTGATTAAGACTCTAACTTAGTTTGAGTGCATATATATGTGTGTGTGTGTAAACACATATAACATGTATGTATGTACTATATATATATGCGCGCGCGCGTGTGTGTTATAGATATATGTATGCAACATATATGTGTGTGTGTGTGTATATATATATATATATATATATATATATATATATATTGTGTGTGTGTGTGTGTGTCTGTGCTGAATTCCGATTTTTTAACTCAACCAAATATATCCCAAATACCGAATTTGTGGCTATGGCTGTGAGAGAAAATTTAGGAGGAAGAAATCAGAAAAAGAAGAACACATATATGCAAATAGTAGCAGTAGATTTGGGAGGAGAAATAGGACAAATCTGAAATAAGAAATATGCACATACTCACATAGTAGTAGGAGGGGATATAGAAATGCAGAAACAGTAGGATTTAGTACTAAAGGGAGGAGGAAGGACCAAAAAAGAAAAAGAAGTAAGAACAACAGACATATGAGGAAAGATTTTTTTAACAAACAAGAATATGAGGACTTACCAATTTGGCTCATATCAAGACCTAATTTTCCCAAATCAGACCTGTTTCCCCCCAGATCAGATCTAATTTGCCAAAGTGACCTGATTAGGCCTAAATCAGGCCTATTTCAACCATAAAATGACTAAAAGTGATCTAATTTGACCAAATCTTTACTCGAGTCATGCTAATTTACCTTGAAATGGCCTAATGTGGGCCTAAAAGGTCTTAGACGCCCACTTAATGCAATGATGGACGCCTAGTTTGAGGCGCCTTACCTAGTGCCTAGGTGTGCGCCTTGACGACTATGCACTACGTTTGAGAGAAACTGGTATAGAAAGGGTTAGTGTTGTTTGCTAGATTTTCTTTTAGTATTTTTATAGTTAGACGGCAAGTTGAAGGCATATAAATCACTTCTTCCAATCTAGAGACAAGGTGTAGTCTACAAGGTTGTAGGGCAAGATATAAAGGGTGACAATACGTTATAGTATTGGGTCCAGACAATATGGCATCTTTCACCAACGAAGGGCAAAATTCCATCGACAGTTCTGTACAATTTTATCCTAGAATTTGAAAAACCATATAATGATTAAGAATGCTCTACAAGTTTATGATTTAGGAAAGGGAGCATTGAAGTAAAGTAATTTACTTAACTTCTAACCATGGTACTAAATGTCGTCGACATGGGGTGAAATTTCGCCGATAATGTCTATGTTGACGGCTAACGACGTCGAATCCACGTAAACATCCTTATTCCACAATATCCTCAACATTTCGTCGAAGTTGTCGACATTTCCCCATATGTCGACGAAGTTGACCCAAGTCCATATAAAAATTCCACAATGTCCTCGACATCTGTCGAAGTTGGCGACATTCTTCTGGTGTTTTGTGGAGTTTGTCGTGTGAGGGGGAAAAGTGTTGAAGCTTGAGGATTTTGATGTTATTTTTTACTATTATAAGTTAATAGTAATAGACCGACCCCCTCTCTGCTAAATCTACATAGATTTACACCAAAGTTATGTACTTTGTTTATTGTCACAAACTTTATATATGGAAGAACTTTGTAGTTGGAGACGACTGTATGTAATCATGTATTTATCTACATATGTGAACCTATATGGATGGCTATATGTAAACACATACTGTGTTTTTTTAGCTAGATTTGATGAAATCGGTTGATTTTCATCACAAAATGACTATTTTAGCGTAATTTTTGTCGAAGTTGCATCGAAGTTTGGTTGTAAAAATTCTCGACATTTCCACAAACTTCCATGTCCACACCTGTCGAAGTCGGCTCGAAGTCGAAGTCCTGTTCCATGCTTCTAACACTAATTTGGTATGATTAGTTTTATGGGCCTCATGGCTTTACTGCCATAGCTCTGCATGTTTGCTCGGTAATTCTTTCCTTTACAACTTTTGTTGCTAATTCATGATTCCATTGCGTGGTTGAAGAGAATAAATATTATAAGGCTCCTCTGGAAGCCCTTACTAATAATACATTAATATCTTATAGTACTATGATGTCAGCCCATTCACCATTCGGATGAAGAAGCTTATGATATTTTTGGCAATGTTCCAATCAACAAATTTTGAAAATCCTCCTACTCTGAGGTGTATATGAGCCGCAAAAATAGCATTTGTAATATAGTGCATAGTTGTATCATGGTGCACTATAGTGGTCATTATAGCTATTGTGTTCCATGAGGATGATCCAAAGCTTGACTACCTTACTAGTTTGGTTAGTGAGTCCCTATGGTACCGACTTTAGTTTAATTGGGAGCTCACGGTGAAGCTTTGATGACTGTACTTGGACAAAGCTGTAGAGTGGAGTGGCTTTCACTGCAACACTACCTAGTGTTGTCACCGTAGCTTGCTTTTGAATTTTGATAAGAGCAAATTTTAGAATGGTTGGAGGTCAGTAGTGGTGCTTTAAATTGTTAATGACACTTGAAAGGAGAGGGATGTAATGTGTGATTTACTCCAAGCTTCGGTTTCTTTAGGATGGGTTTTAGTTACTGGAAGATGGTATTAGAATGCAATCTGCATATACTCACACAATATAAACTGAGCGAGCTAGATTTAAATCAAAGTTGCAATTTGTAGGGTGGGATTTCTACGTTCAGCACTACTGTGAGGTGCTATACATATTAAGGCACGTGCCTAGGCATAAATTTGACCTAGGGGAGAATGCCTCAAACTCTTGATTGATTTTCTGCCTTAAGTTGTGTTGTGGCTCCTAGGGCATATTCATCTTAACATCTGTATTGCTGCCTCCACCGCCGCGCCATTGCCTCTATATATTCCTATTAAGATGCAAGGACTAACTCAATAACATAACTTTAAATTGGTGTATCAATCAATCTTACCATGAACATTAGACGACCCTCATGTAGTTTGTTCTCAATGCTCACACTACTGCTTTATTCCTAATATCATAATTTCTTTCTCAGACACGATTTTCTTGCTTGTTAAGATGTAAAGACTAACTCAGTAGAACTACTTGTAATTAATACATTTGTCAGTGAACATAATTATTTTAGATGATCCTCATGTAGTTTGTTCTCGATACTCACCACTATTGCTTTATTCTGTACATCGTAATTTTTCTCAAGCAATCATTTCTTGTCGATATATATTTATATACACATCAACAAAAGTCTCATCTGAGGATGTATTTATCTCTGTGTGTATGTAATATGTAATAAGGTAAGAATTTGTTTTATTTACCCTTACCATGGTATGGATAATGGGCAAACAGATTGACCATTACCCATTAACAACCCTACTTGTTATTCTTGGTGTGCATGAGCTCATATTATGCAACGTTGTGTAGACCTGAGACTTCAGTTAAAGTGCATTATTTGGTTTTAGGCTTTAGTGTTCAAATAAAATTTAATCTGTTAATAGTAGGTGCCTAATGCTCATATGGATGAATGCCTACACCATTTTTTGTGTATGCCTTGGTTTCACATTGATTTGGTTCAATACCGAAGTCATTTTCCCTGCCAAGGATTTATTGCGGTGTAAAGGATCATGGTACTTCACCATGTAAAATATCATTGTATTTAATTACCTCTATTGCACAAGACCTTGAACTCCCCAAAACTTGTTTGTGATTCTTGTTAAGCATGGACTCGTATAAAATGCCACTCTGTTTAAACTTGAGAGTCCAAGTTCCAAGTGCATTAGTTGTTTTGAGGTTCTAATATTCAGATAAGATATATTTGTCCATGTTAGGCACCTAATTTCCTCATAGAGGAATGCCAACATTGCAAATTTTTATGTTTGCCCTGGTTTCACGTTTATTCTGATTCTATGTTGAAGACTTTCCCCATACTAGGAATTTATTGCAAACATAACAAATCATTGGACTTAATTTATTGCAAACATAACAAATCATTGGACTTTGTGATGTAAATATCATAGTATTGAAATACCTCTCTTGCACATCATAGAAATCATGTATTCCTGTATTACTCACAAAATATTGTTTATAAGCTCTACAAGGATGGAAATAAAATGAAATAGCAGACTAGTTTCTTTATCTATACAAGGTATGTCAGTATGCATGATCCTTATTAGGGATTAAATCACAATGTAAAGGATCATTCTAATGTTATTAGAGCTGCTCTTCATGTAAATGAATCTTTAATACTCACATCACCATATTCTAAATTGACAATAATTTAAACATACTTTCAGAGCTATTTTGAAATTGGCTTTTATATATGTGGGAAAATGATCCAATAACAAGCAAGTCAAGGTGAGGCCACGATCATGAGGGGCGTATGTATTACCAAAAAACAATGTTCTCCTCTAATGTGATTGAGCGAATGAAAAATTACTTTATCATATGCCTTCTTACAAAATTTGATATAATTACACTCTTCACATGCCAGAGTATAAATTTTACACGTATTGCACCTAATTGTTAGCTTAAATCTCAATCCATTGGGTCGAAAAAGTTTTGAGATCTGTGTTTGCTATAAAACTTAATACTTATGAAAATATGTAACTTGGTGTGTGTTAACAAGTTTTTAGTTTTTCTAAAGTAGGAACATACTATAGTAATATTTGAGTTTGCACATTGATCATCAATAAATGATCACTTGAAAAGTTATTCAATTGCCTCTTACTTGACCCGAGATCTACGTCTCACTTGGTTGATATATATGTGTATGTGTTTCTATTTATATGTGTAGTGTGTGTGATATATATATATATATATATATATATATATATATATATATATAGATCTAGATAGATCTAGATAGATAGAGAGGCTATGTTGGAGTATATAGGTAGTATCGTAAACTCAACTACCTCCATTTTTTACAGATTCAAACCCTAAAACTTCTTTGATATATTTTTTTTGGAAATTGGAAACTTCTTAAATATTACAAGAATATGTATAATACCAAATTGAGTTTATGTGGATAATTGTAAGTTATTTGTCCCAAGCAAGGAACGAGGTGGCCAATACCGACGCCGTTTCGACAACTTGGAAATAGGTATTTACCTGTATACCGACAGAACTATCGACAGATGCAATCTTGGCCGTTTCGACGCCAAAATGAACGAATTAATTCATGAAATTTTGCAGGTGTAATCTCTACACCTAAATGCAACGTTTTATGCAATAGAATTTCATATTGGGTGTGTTGGGGGGGGGTTCCATCATGTGGGAGGTAAGAAATCTGACCTGTTTCGTTGGGATTTCGATGACAAAATGTAGGAATTCAAATATGAAATTTTACTAGCACAATCCACAAACTTAAGTACACACAATTATGCAATAATATACAATTTACAACATAAGAATAACATATTTACTTACCAACTCACATAAGCTGTATGTTGAGTGGCGCGCTGGTTGTCCATATTGTAATGAGTTGATATTATTGAGATATTCCTGCCATGACATATGCATCCTATAAATTTGGTTATATGTAGTCACGTGCTCCTCATACACATCATCATTAACAAATTGTATCATCCCAATCTTTGGAAAATGCACTTGTAAATCTCTGAGATATTATGCCTTTCTTGGAGATGTAGGTTGAGGAGCTCGAGTAAGTGGGCGTTGACTTGTTTGAGGATTTTGTTGAATAGCTACAGGCACAACCATAGGAAGTATTGGGACTGGAGAAATAGGAAGAACTGAATGACCACCACTACATGTTTGCCCACCATCCTCAGAGAATGCACTGATAACTTCCATGTGGGTCTGAAACATTTGCTGTATAGGTATATCCAACATGATGTTCTACTTCTGGTTGTGGTGGTGGCGGCTGATTTTGATATCCATAGTACCCATATTGAGAATGAGATGGGTAGGGTTGTGCATGTATTTGCCCAAATAACATATCGCCAACGCCTAATATTGAGTCATGTTGAGATTGAGAATCAGAAGTTGAAATTCTTATGCTCCCAAATGAATCAACAATATCAGAATAATAGCCACTGTTGTAGCCGTAGGAGCCTGTAGCCGTAGGAGCCTCATGTGGTAATGCACCACTGTAGTCTTTGCCTGTTTGAGTTTTCCTCCTTTGAAAAGTTTTATCAGACTTGGGATATTCTTTTTCAGTTGGAAGAGGTGCAACCCTAGTAACATAAGGACGATCATCATTCTGAGGATCAACAATAGGAGGATATTCCGGAGAGCGCTCATCGCCACCTCCGTCATTGCCACCATCAGACTTGGACTTTGACCCAGATGTACTTTTTGAAGAAGGAGATTCTGTGCTACCCAACTCTTCTTCCACTACTCTATTGATTTCCATATCAATATTTTGATGCTCAGACTCAGGCTCAAGTCTTTCAGGTGGAGTTTGATCAACATTAATATCAGAATCTTTTTCAAATTGCTCTTCTATGTATGGATCTGGACGGCCATCTAGATTATCAAGAATGGGACGACCTATCTCATTCATCCATTCCTCTAAAGGATCTTCTGAATCATCATCTTCTTTTATGCCTCTACGCCTGGATGGGTTGAATGTGTATGCGGTGTCAATGAGATCGTGGATGACAGCAAAATCCACTTCCTTGTAGTTGGCATCTCGTATTGCTCTAGCCCTCAACCACATGTTGTAATGAACATATACCAGATCTCTCACCCTGTTTGCCCCCAACCTGTTCCTTCTCTTTGAGTGTTTTAAGTTGAAAGTGCTCCAATTTCTGTCACATCCTCCTACATATGTTGTTTGAGAAAGAATGCGAATAGCCACTTTTCTTAGATGGGGGGCACTCATTCCATTCCAAACCCACCACTCACAAGGATCATCCTGCTCACGGTCGGCAACTGCATTTGGATGACCAAAACAACCGGTGCCTTCATGAAATTGTCCCAACTGCAAAATATTTAAGATGTTCAGACTTCAGAATCAGAGGGTGAAACATCAAACAAGAATGAAGATGTTCATGACTTCATGTAAGTTATGTAATACATATAATTATACCTCATCCATCACTATGGTGCGCTCTTCTGTAGAGGCAAAGGATTTGTTAATTATATCTCGCACAACACACATTAGAGTCACATTTAAGCCCAGTTTTCGCGAGTATTGGAACCTCAGATTCAGATAGTAAGCTGTCACCAATTCGAAATAAGGAAATAAGATTTAGATTTTAGATTGAGTTACTTATAGAGTTAGAACATAAATATGAATTTAGAAGAAATAAATTATATACTTGCTTTATGTAGTGGATGCAAAAGCATATCTATCCAACGCTCGTCTACAATTGACAAATATTGTGAATTGGATCTAGGAGCTGCTTGTTTAATACCTTCCACCATTACTTGCATTGCATCATACAAGTAAGGCATTGTTGCGGCTTTGTCACCATCTACCAGCCTCAACACTTTGACAATATGTTCCATTATCCGCAACACCGTTGTAACCTTATTCTAGAAAGCCCGACTGGTAATTAGTTCTTCAATCCTTCTGCCAACTGGGGTGTTGTGCTCCTTCATGGAGGTCCATTCCACACCATTGAAGAGCCTCCTAAATCCATCCCTTTTGGACTTTAATGAATTCAGGGTCAAGTAATTTGTTGCAAATCTAGTCACCCCTGGTCTAATCAGATCACCTGCACAGTACTCAGGTCACCTCATTGCATTTAACAAGAAGGAATGGTTGTAGATGAAACCTGTGATCAACCTACCATCAATTGTCACACTTTTGATGTAATCAATTGTACCCATGTCCTTAAGAATCAGATCTATGCAGTGGGCAACACATGGTGTCCTGTAGACCGGATATCTCTTCATTATACTTTCACCGGCCTTCTTGAAGTTAGAGCCATTATCAGTTACTATCTGCACCACATTCTCAACCCCTACCTGCTTGATGTATGTTTTCATTAGCTTCTTGATGCAACTATAATTCCTAACTTCACCAGAAGCATCAACAAAGTCTAGAAAAACAGTCGATCCACGACAATGTGCAAGAAAGTTAATAATTTGCTTTCTATTTCCACTAGTCTACCCATCACACATGAGTGTGACGCCGTATTCAGACCACAATTGTTTTTGGTCTGAAATCCATACTTATAGATCTTTCTTCTCTTAGGGAAGATACTTGTTCATCAATTCATATGCAGTGGGGGCTTTGATGCCTGTAAAAAACTCCCCTATCACATCTACAATGTGCTGGAGATAGGGTTCAGTTGCAACATGTGCAGGTATACAATGAGCAAAGAAGAATTTACCCACTGCCTTGCCCACCTTCTCTTTCGCACCAGTAAACATTGCTTTTAGGGGTTTTTGCCTAGCATCATGCTTCCTAATCCCTTGCTCATCAAAATGCTTCAATCTCGCACTAGCAGAACGGAGAAGTGTATGAATGGTGCCTTTCTTTCTTTCTTTTATGCTGAGCATGTTGATCTTCATCATCATCTAGATCAACAATAGGAACACGAGCAGCCCCACTGCCTCCACCTGCACCAGGTGGCCCATATCTCCTCATAAGTCGAGATGCCTCCTCCCTATCCCACTCAATTTTGCGAGAGTCTCTGAGAGCACGCCTATACATACGACGTGTGTAAGTAGTATCACACCCTGGAGGATATGCAATGTCATCATCTGATTCAACAAAAGAACCTGTGGCCCTAACATCAAATAGTGTATCTGTGTAAGCCTTTTCAATCTGCTTCAACTTTTGTTGTTTTTGTTTCTTTGCACCCATCAGCTTTTTGAAGTCATCCCTAACACTTGGGGGGCACTTTTGGCACATTGCCACATTTTTGTCACCACTAGTGATGAGACGCTTGAATCTAGTAATTCCCCCACCACCAAGTGTTTTCTTACAGTAGTTGCAGACAATCTTTGCCCTATTCCCAGGCCCAGGTACAGGCTTGCAGTGACTCCATGCAAAATCCACATCCTTTGATGCAGCATGACCAACCCCAACACCCTCAGCGTCACTGAAGACAAAGACAATTTCTCAAAGGTCAAAAGTCAACACTGAAAAAGACAGACAAACAAGCAAACCAAATAATATTAGTAACTTAGCATTCAATCAAAAAGTACTAGTAAGAAATGTACATTGCACAATACTAATATCAAATATAATAAGCCATTAAGTGAACAAAACAAATTTCTTTTATACATTATACAATAAAAACAATGTTTTAAATGTAGAATACTTGCTTGTAATTATAGAATCAAACACAATATTTTGTTAAGATTTTTAATTTGAAGATAAAAATATTTTTAAAATAAATAAAGTTTGAAATTATTTTTAAAATCATAAAATATCATATTTACGTATTAAAAAGACAAGTGATATGTTCCAAATGCTAATTTCATCTTATACAACATTAAAACACATAATTAAACAGAATTTTTTTATTTTCAGCATTTTTAATAAATAAAAAAACGAAATATTTAAATATTTTGAACAAGTGATATGTTTCCAAAAGCTAATTCCATCTTATACAACATTAACACACACAATTAAACATAAAAATAAAAAAAATCTTATTTTTTAATTTTCAGCATTTTTATTAATAAAAAAAGATATATTTAAATATTTTGAGTATATTTTTGTTTATATATCTTAATGTTAATCTTTGATAGAACTTCTTCTACTAAACCTAAATTAAATACCTATTATTAATAGTACTAATTGTATTATTACTATTAATTAGTGAAATTACATGGTAATGTTAATTAGGTAGATCTAGTGATAAATTAGTAGATCTATATAATATAATCATAGATCTAGTGATAAATAGCATTAATCATAAGTTTTTTGGAGTAGATATAGGATTTGGGGGTATTTGGTGAATTTATTAGGTGAGAATAGAAAGAAATAGAGAGGGGAGAGGTTGGAAATGCAAGAAATTAAGTATACATACCTTGATTAGGGCTGATTTGACCTCCAATCTCAAAAATCGCACAAAATCTCCAATCCTTTCCTCTTCAAACAGCAGCAACAACAGTTGGATCGCAAATGACGATGTTTCGGGCGGTATGCCGCCCATGCTGCCTTGTACCGATGTGTAAGTGGTGCATTTTGCACCAGTACCCCTGATATTTGGCGGTATTGGTGGTAAGCCCACCGAAATGTTGAAATTTGCGATCCTAACGGCAGAATCGTGCGTATCTGTACCAATACCCATCGACATCAATATTTCGACTGGTATACCGTCGATACCGACGGTATCTCATTCCTTGGTCCCTAGGACAACAAGACCAACATCCTAAACTTCTTCCACGATAACACTTTTTCCAACTTCTATTCAAATCAATGCTATTGAGTTGGGTAATATTAAAAGAAGAGGCATGCCTAAGTTAACTTGGGAAAATCTTATTAGGATTATGGACAAATTTTGAACCTCTATAACTTGATGGAAATATGACCCATAACAAAGTTGATAAAAAAAGACAGATCCATGTAGCTAAGACCAACGTGGTTGGGATTGTGGAAAAGCAAGAGCGGGGAACTTCTAGTGTATGGCTTTTTATTGACAGAAGGGCAACCCCTCTCCTATAAATAGAAAAGGAAGAAAGTACACTGAAGCGGGAAACCCTAATGGGTTCAAACACAATTGGGCCCATATAAAATTAGAGTCAATACTTAATTAACTATGACAAGACTCTCCAACACTCACTCACAAGTTGGAGCTTGGAAGAATCCCAAGTCAGCTTGCAAACAAGACAGACAAAATAAAGACATATAAGCAAAACAAAAAGATAAACCAAGCCCATACAAGAATATTTCTCACCCTGAATATTACAATAAAGTATTGATAGACTCAAATACTTCCTCTCAAGTAGATAATCCAAAAACGGGTACACATACAGGTAGTAAGAGCTTCTTGATCAGTTTGATGAAGTGGCATGTGGAGCAGAAGTAAACCACAACATGTAGGCATCATGGCGTAGTTATCAGAACCGAACTGAACCGAACCGAACCGAACTGAACTAGTGGGTTCAACCAGAAACCGGTCAGTTCAGCAGTCCTGTCCTTGCTTAGACCCGCAATTGATGTTTGACCGACCAATAACCGGCAACCCGCATGTTCAACCGGTGAATCGACAAACCGGTTGAGTTCTGTCCAACTGGCCGGTCAGTTCTGCCTCACTTATCTGCTCCTGGTTTCACTGATCCATGAAAAAAAATTCAGGTCTCACACGAGCAGACCCCCGACCCCAATAGCACCAACGGCACAGCTCTAGTTGGGCAGGAGCACCAGGAGGCGACGTCGACGCACCTGATGCCGTCGCTGACCTCTGCCGCACCTGATGCCGCCTGCTGCCTCCACTGGCTATAGCTGCTCCTCTCTACAGTTGTCGGGTTGCAGCTTGTCGCCACCCTTGGTAAGTCTTCTGTTTCTTCCTCTACTTTACTCTTCTCCTCCTTCCTCAAATAACTCGTCCTCTACTGGCTCCTACCTCTATTCCTCCCTGCTTCCTTGCATTTTGCTTCTACTTTGACTCCTTTCCCAGTCCTAGGTACTCGTCTCAGTTCTGCTCGGCTCCTTGGAGTCCGCTTCTTCCTGTACTCATTCCCTTTATTCACTGGTCTTCTCCTTCTTCCTATAAGCACCTTCTACCCGTACCCATCTTCTTATTCCTAGCATCTTCTTCTTCCTCTACTATGTATGCCCTTCTTTCGGTTCATTTTATTCAGTTAATTTCTTCTCCTCCTCGAATGTTCTCCCTTATCATCCCTCCTTGGTCGCACAGCTCTCTCTGCTGAAGGATAGCATCACGTGGTGCTGAAACTAACTTTTGAATTAGCAGCTGTTGCTGATTTTTTATTGATTTGGCTGCTGCTTCTTCGTTGCAATATGTTTTCTACCACTTCACTGGTAATACTTCTCACTATATACATTTCAGTAATCTGATTGCTACATTTGATTTCTTCATATTTCTGTATCTAGTATCCACATTCTAGAACTTATTAAATTGATGCTATGGTTGATTTCAAAATGTATTATAGCATGTTAGTGTCCCCAATTTTGTGGTTACATATTGTGGCATTAGAGATTTTTTACTAATTTAAGTCGATTGTGTTTAATAATATTGTAGCTGTAGTGTGTTGTATTCTTAATAAATTCGTTAATTCATTTTGGATACTATATAATGCAGTGAGAGCATGTCCAATGTTTGTCACTTGATTTGTATTGGAATTATTTTGATAATTGTGCTATTATTCATATTTTATTATTAAATTTCCCATGATCTTCATATATCTTTATAGTTTGTAATATATATGTGACGTCATGCTGATGTCACCGGTTGAAACGGTCCGACCATCGGTTGAACCAGTAAACCGAGAACCATGCATCATGGTTTTCATCTCAATTGCTATCGTCATAAAATATACTAGAGAGTGTTGGAACCAAGGTTGAAAAAGGCGTGAGGCGTAACGAGGCATTTTTGTCTTGGCAAGGCGAGGCTTACCGGTCCAGGCATAAGCCTCAAAATTTAACGAGGCATTCCTATGTTTATATATATTTATATATATTAATATATTTCTATATATAAGAAATTATATATGCAATGTAAGTTATACAATTTGACAACTACATAACAAATCACATTACACTACCTATTTATAATCTAAATTTGAACAACTGGAAAATAAAAACAGTAAAAGTTGTACCCAAACAATAGTATTTTAACCATGGTTTGTTTGTTTTTTCGTTTGCATCAAAGGGGCTAGTGGAAAACCCCTCGGGCAAGCCCATATGTAGTCATATTGGACCAGGAAACCTCTATTTTGGGTTGCAGGTTGAGGCTAGCGCCTCACTTGCCCCTCAATGCCTCTTGTGCCTTTTTGTGCCTTGCAGAAAATGAAGCGTTTGCCTCTTGGATCACAGGTGAGGCTTACGCCTCAGGACGCCCTTGAGTGCGCCTCTAGCGCCTCATGGCGCGTCTTTTTTTTCCATGGGTGGAACACAAGACCAGGGAGGATTGATACTCAATAAGCAATGATAGTCAACGTGCAACCGAAGCACGGACAAAAAAGAGTCAACGTGCGCAAGGCATGGACAAGCCAGAGTATTGGCACATAACAGTCGAAAGTCGACGTACACAAAGCACGAACAAGCTAGAGAGTGTTGACACACAATAGTAGAAATTCAATGTGCGCAAGGTACAAACAAAGTCAATGTGCAAATAAAGCACAAACAAATAGCAAAATAGAAAGATGACGTCACTAGATAGAAAACCATCAACGCAAACAGTAGGCAACATAGATATTAAGCTCTCTAAGAAGCACATGTAGAAGCAACGAAGATCCACAAATATCTCTTCATCTTCTTTCCTCCATTTCATCTCTCCTTTAGTCGTGCTCCTTTCGTCTTCCCCTCATGCTAACCACAAAAAGAGTCAAGAGAGTGGTTGGGGTGGAAATTCTGAAGCAAAAGTAGAGGCAATGGCTATGTAGGCAAATATAGGGAGGAATTAATGTGCAACATGTCGCGATACACATTTGGATAAAAAATAAATGGATCTTAGTTGACCCGAGAAAACACATTTGTTTGACCCTTAGGCCAACAAATGCATGGATTAGAGCAAAAATCATATCCTATTAAAGATCCGATTAGCAGTAGGCACAATGTGTATATATAGGGGTAATACAAGCATTGAAGAGGTAGGAAATATGTGTGCAAGACTGGAAAGGGGGGTTAAGAATAAAAGAAATATAAAATTGCTGGAAATGGAAGATAAGTGTTGCTGGTAAGGATAAAGGTAGGTACAAGCCATGTATAAAAGCCTACACCATGTTCTAAAATAATTGTAGTTCATGTTTGCATGCCAAGATGTACTAATAGTAGCATGTGGCATCCATGCCGTGTCTCACATCAGTAGATGCAGGCAGCAAGAGACACATCGTGTTAGTCTGTGATAGTCGAAGCTGACAAATTGCAGGAGACATGTCATGTTCCAGAGTGGACACGTTGTGTTAGGCACTAGACCCGAGGTAGTTAGGACAGAACATGTAACCCACTGTGTCAAAAGAGTTATGCGCAGTGTCACATGACACTTTTTGGTTTGGATCGTGAAAGAAGCAGATTGACGTCGACATGACATATCAAGCGGTGTCACGTTGTGTTGCACGACAAAACAATAACGACAACGAAACAGAACTTTGCAGACATACTATGTCAAATAACGACACGTCGTGCGTCAGAACATCAACATTTAACCTTGAGACGACAACAAAGGTGTGGAGAATTCCTTTTGGATCTCCACTATAGCAATATAGGGGGTGATATATCCCCAATATCAGTCGAAAAGGAAGATGAGTATGACATATTGACAACAGTGTAGATGACGACTCTGGAATATTAAAAGACGATTAATCGTCGTATTAGATAAGAGAAACCCTGCTCCTATATATTGGAGAACATGGAAGCGTACATGACACAACCTAACCTTAATGGGCCAAGACATACTTGGGGCCCATATTACAAAGTCAATGATAACAATAATAAACAAACTCTCTAACACTCCCCCTCAAGCTGAAGTTGGGAGAATCCCAGATCATCTTGCAAATAGAGAGTCAAACTAGAAAATAAAGAAACAAAACAAAAAGATAAATCAAGCCCACACAAGAAATTTCTCCCCCTCAATATTACAATTAAACACTCAAACACTCAGACACTTTCCCTCATATAGATACTCCAAGCAAGTAGGTCACAGAAGCTTCTCGATCATCTAGAGCAAAAATAAGCAGCAACACGATCATTTGGAGCAGAAGTAAATATCAAAGTAGCATGGCCTTCATCTCATCACTAACGTCGCAACCCAGAGAGTGCTGGGTTACAGCAGTAGTAGTGGTCAACGTACAAATAAAGTACGGACGAGTCATCGTGTGAAACAGAGCACGGAAGAGTCTGAGAGTGTCGGCACACAGTAGTAGGGAGTCAACATGAACACAAGGCATGGACAAAAAGAGAGTCAACGTGTCAAAACACATACATGCCTGAGAGTGCTGGCGCACAAAAGCAACAGTCGACGACGTAGGCAGATATAAGACCAGTGGATAGAGTAGCTAACAAATAACTAACTCCAATATGCAAGCTCCATGTAAAGTCAGCAACAAAGATCTTCATCATCTTCCCTCTTCATACAATATCCACCACAATAGCAGACGTCAAAGTCCAGAGAGTGCTGGTCCACAGTAGAAAGTCAACATGTAAATAGAGCACGGACAGATAGATAGCAGCAAGTAAAATGTGCTAATCATAGCACAAGCAATAACAATGACGTCCCAGTATGTAACTTCATAGCAGCAGTGGAGGTAGATGATGAATAAGCAATAATAGCAGCAGAAAGCACCACATAGTAGCAAAACTATCATGTAGTATATGTAGCACGAGATCCATAGAACAATAATAAAACGTGGCATGAAGATGCACATATGAGCATAACTAAATTCTTCATTTCTTCTTCCTTCATCTCTCCTCGCATCTCATCTTTTCATATTTTCCTCTCTTCTATTTCTCCCCCTCACACCAACCACAGAGAAGATCCAGGGTTGGGGTGGACAAACACAAGTTCCATTAGATTCAGGGAATGAAACAAAAAGAGGTGCAAGTGGTGTAAAAACTTCACACAATCAATATGTAGACCATAATGCGCAGATTATCCAAGGAGGCAGTCATCTTAGCAGTATAGCAGCAATAGCACTAGAGCAATAGCAGTGACATAAATAAATGGCACCAGTAGCAACAACAAAAAGGTAAATCGCAGCAATGCAATTGCAGCAGCAGTAGAGGGCTTAAAGGCCAAAGTATTTCAAACCAGTAGCAGAAAAGGAGAGCACTCAGCAAGGAAAACGTCAGAAAAAAATACTGTGCAGCAGACACACTGCTACAGTACCAACGGCAGCATAGAGGTTAGAAAATGAAACTCCAGCTCATTCCATAGAGATTTGATTGTTTGGCAGCTAGGGTAGGAGATGCTCAAGACATAGACGACCCAAATGGTGCGGGTCCTAAGGAGAGGCAACACCTTAGTAGGCCGTAATGGAGTCGGAGATCAGGAGCATGGACAAACTTGCACAGACTGCCAAAAGAATATGCAATAACTCCTTCTCCAAGGCATGCAGAAGACTCTCACCATCTCCTAGAAGCCGCCAACGGATTGAGGAAGAGAAGGGGGCCACTAGAAGCAGGCAAAAACCATGAAGGAGAGGGTTGGATGCTCCCAAAATCCCGCCATGCTACAATAGCGGATTGAGGAAGAGAAGGGGGCCACTAGAAGCAGGCAAAAACCATGAAGGAGAGGGTTGGATGCTCCCAAAATCCCGCCATGCTACAATAGCGTACTGTAGCAATATGCCAGAATTGAAGAAATAGGAAACCATGCGCAACAACAAGTGAAAGGGAGCATCAACATCTTCAAAAAGGATATGAAGGAGCAATAGAAGTTATGGAATGAAAGAGTGGACATGGCCTGCAGGCTGCCAAGAAAGAAGAAGGGGTGGCCACCTGCCGGCTGTGGCTCTCTCTTTTCTCCCTTTTACTTGACGGCTAGTGTTTTGGATCTCTATTATGATACCATCTGGAATATTAAAAGACGGCTAATCATTGTATTAGATAAGAGAAACCCTGCTCCTATATATAGGAGAACAGGGAAGCGTACATGACACAACCTAGCCCTATTGGACCAAGACATACTTGGGCCCATATTACAAAGACAATAATAACAATAATGAACAAACTCTCTAACAACAACCACATATAGGGTAACGATGGCGGCTCTAAATGCAAACAATAATGGCGGAATTTCAAGATGGATTGTTTTTATTGCTGAAGCAACACCTAGCTCACATAAAGGGAGAAGGTGGAATACCATGAATTGAACTAAAATAGGGAGGAGGGGGAAGAAAGAAAAGAGGACGTCAGGTGAGTGGGATGAGCAGAAGAAGAAATAGAAGAGGAGTGGGAGAAAAATGTTTGTTGCTAAGTGATGATTGAGATGGAATAAAAATTTGTAGGGAGCAAAGATGGGAACAACGACAAGAAGGTTTCCTAGTAGATAAAACTAGAAGGGAAATAAGAAGAACAGGATTTAGAAGAAGAAATAATAAATAGGAGGGGGAAATAATGAGTTTTTCGATTGAAGAAAGCAATTTAGAAGAAAAGGACAATATCAAGTCAATAGACTTACTGATGTCCTGTTTGGTTGAAGAAGAGATGAAATTGAGGGAAGTAAGAAGAGGGGAGAGGAGAAATTGAGAAGAGATCCAATTAAGGAGTTCTAAAATTGAGAAGAGGTCATTGAAAAGAAGAAGAAATTGAGAGGAAGGCAAGAAGAATACCACAATTAAAGTAAATAGAAGCAAAGAGGAAGTGGAAGAATAGAGAGATGAATAGAGGCTGGAGAAGGAGAAGATCGATTAGCAGTGAAACAGAAGAAGGGGGATGAAGTAGAAGTAAGAATGGAAGAAGAGGGGAAGAAGGCATGCAATGAAAACATCGAGAAGAAAAAAGAAAATGTAAGCAAACATACATGTAAGCTGAGGCCGCAGACTTTGAAGGAGCTTTGTCCAAGGCTCAAAGTTATAACTATAAGAAGCCGTTAAGGAATGAGTTGAGTGGCACCACACCGCTACTTGGGGGGTGGCTGCAACCTAATGGAGTGCTGTTGCTATTGGGCGAGTGGCTGCCATAGTTGCCAACAATGATGGAGCCATGCCGCTGTTGATGGAGCTCTCTGCGGCACTAGGATAGCAACAGAGGAGCAATGCCGTAGCTGAAGAGGACCACCATTCGTTTCTTCGTTTCTGACAACAGAGGAGCAATGCTTGCTTGTTGCGCGAACCCTAAGGGGTTGCGGGTTTGTGGCTTTTCAGGGGCACTAGGGGAGGGCGACACATTGTCTTTAGGGGTTGAGTGAATCATATTTTCCAAAATGGAAAAAATGGTTGGGCTATTAGTAAAGAGCCCATTATTTGTCCGCATAAGCAGGTAATCAAACGCTTAATCAGGTATGGCTCGTTTTAAGGGCCGATTCACATTATGCACAACAGACACTTGACCAAATCGATTATGCAGCCACATATGCGACCGCATGGTCCAATTTCCTGAACAGTGGTACACAACCTAGGTTGGAAGATCGAGCTTAACATGAATGAGTTTATGGTGGGGCCACACGATGTTGTACATGCACACACCTTGGTGTAGAGGGGGGGGTCCAATTCTATGTGCCTAGGCTCTTCAATCGTCTACATGGGTGCATACAGTAATTTGGATCCTGTTTAAGTCAATTTAAGGCAAAATAGCTTGTTTAGGTTTTAGATCAAAGTAGGTTATTTTTAGTGTTAAATTAGTTCGTTCGGGTCAAATCAAGTTTTCTTGCCCCTATTAAAGCTTAATTTGGAAAACCATGTATACTTTTGCTCAGTTTAGGTCAACTTAGGGCAAAGTGGGGAAATTTAGTTTTAATCATGTCTACTTTAGAATAAATTAGGGCAAGATAAGTTTTGATGAGGTAGAATTTGGGCATAGCTATAAAGGCCCCTGCTTAGGCACCATATAGGCTTTGTTAGGCTCTGAAATAGGTGTTAAAGTCTAGGTGACACCAAGTTGACTGCGTGAACCTTGGACTATTTCAATCCAATGTCTGCAATTTTGGTTGATAGAGATGAGGGCTCAACTGCAAGTGTTAGGACTCTTGGAGGAGAGAGACAAACTTTTCCAATCACCGTTGGGGTACATCAAGGAGCGACGCTCAACCCTTATCTAGTTGTTCTTGTTGTAGATGAGTTGACAAATCATGTTCAAGATAATATCCCTTGGTGCATGTTATTTGCTGATGATATTGTGTTGATTGATAAAAGAAAAAATATCGAATGATAAAGTTTAACTTTGAAGAAATGCATTGTAATCTAGTGGATTTATGATTAGTAGAAGCAAATTGAATATATGCTTTGCAATTTTAGCCAATCTGGAATTGTGAATGGTGGGGTCAAGTTGAATGAAATGGATGTACCATTGTGATAAGTTTCGTTACTTGGGTTCTATTATTGAAGGGAGGGTGAGGTTCAAGATGGTGTTTGTTACATGATCACAACAGGATGGTTGAAGTGGAGGAGTGCAACTGGAGTAGCATGTGACCAGAAGATCCCTCTTAGATTAAAAAGCAAGCTTTATACAACAGCTATACGACCTGCTATACTATGTGGGAGTGAATGTTGGGCAGTGAAAAAATAAGGTCTCAACAAGCTGAATGTGGCTGAAATGCTTATGCTGAGATGGATGTCCGGGAAGACGGGGAAAGATCGTTTGAGGAATGACTATCAGAAACTAAGTGGGGGTGGTGAGCATTGAGGACAAGTTGCGTGAAGGCCGTCTAGGATGGTATGGACCTATTGATGTGCAACATAGACCGAGAAATGCACCTATTTGAAGCATGGTTATTGAGTCAAACACAACTAAATGAAGCAGAGGCAGGCCTAAGTTAACTTGGGAAGAGCTTATAAAGAAAGTTTTTGAATCTTTACATCTTGATCAGAGTGTGACCCATAGCAGAGCTAATGATGATGATGGTGATTTATATATTTATGTACATATAATTATACAAATATATATAGATATAGATATAGTATAGTTACATTTTCACGCACACGATATTTGAATCAGTAGGAAAATTAGGAAGAGGAAATCTAGGAGGAAGAATAAGAATGAAGGAGGACCAGTAGTGTGGCTGGAGATGGATGCTAAACAAGCAAAATGCAGCAGCATGAACCGGGGGGGATGGGAAATGAGTAAAACAATAACAGAAAAATTTTGCAACATAAAAAACAAAATGAAACAGTAAAAAGAATGGAAGGAAGTTTTGGGAGGAAGAATAAGAACGGATCAGCGAAGTTGTTGCTTGGTGGAAACAAAAATAAAATACAACAGAGAATTGTGTGGAGGGAAGAATAAGGAACAAAAACAAACACAGAAGATTTCAATTGCACAGCAGCAATACTGCTTCTTGATGGAAGAAATGGTAGAAAATAGCAGAAGATGGGAAAGAAGAAATTGAAGAAAGCAGCAGCAAGTTTACAAAGATAAAAACTACAAATTTCATGGATCAGGCCCATATCCAGTCAACTAGCCGCCTAGGCGGCCGCCCAAAGACCTAGTTGGGCTGGACGCTCAGGTTCTAGGACCCAAGGTGCCGCTGAGGTTATATATAATAAAAATTTAATGCTTTATATAATAATTATTTTAACAATAATAATAATAAAATTTGTTAAAGAATTGGCCTTCCAGTAACCTCATACCTCACCAGAGAAGATATGCCTCCTTGCTGGCCTGCCCCAACATACAATTGCACCACATTCCCAGAAGCTACAATGTAGTGGCCAACGACATTGCAAAACATACCTTGTTTTCCTTTTCTACATATCATTTCCTTTGCATTAAGCCTCCATGGCTATCCAAGGAGGTCAACATTTTGTTATCTCAATTTTGGCCCGAAGTAGAGAACGGGATGAATAATTAATCTATACATGCTTTAAAAAAAAGTTAATAGGTTAATTAGTTAGTGGGCCTTTAGTGTCTCGTCCCGTTTAGATTACTTGGGACACAAGTCTTAGGGTTTCTCCCTTGCTCCCATATATATAGGACAAGGCTGTAAGTCTTTTATTCATCGAATCAGTTCAATACAATATTCTTTCACATGGTATCAGAGCATTTTCGTTCCTAGGGAACCCTAGCCACCACCGCTTCCCTCTTCTCTCCTAGCCACCGAGAACAGCTCTAGCAGCCCCCGCTCGTCTTTTCTAGAGAGCAACCGAGGGGGAAAGCCCCCGCCCGCGGGTGGCCGCCGTCGTTGCCATGCCTTAAGCCGGGCTGCCTTCTAGGCATCTCTCGGCCTCCATGGTCTCAATTCTCTGTTCAAAATAATCATCTTCTTTCCGTACGTTGATCGTTATCTAGTCTCTGCTGCCGTCCAAGATCAACAAGCAGCTGCTTGCAGCAACGCCACCGCCGCCGCAATTGCTGCCAGACGCAACAATCATCACCGTTGGCCAGGCCAGCAGTCACCGCTGCCTGCCCATGGGCCGCCACGACCGCCGACCCTTACGCCCTGTGCTGTCAGCGCATGGCTATCAGTGCCACCGCCAACAACAGCAAGATGGCATCGCCGTCGATCCCAGGAGCAGTAGCTGCCGTTGTTGCCATCATATCCGCCCAGCCGGCTTCGTCTCTGTTGCCATTGTCTATCCAGCCTTCGCCGTAACGAATGGAGAAGCTTCACACATGGCTCTGCCTGCAGCCTCATGGCGTGCAACATCTCCGGAGCCGCGCAGGAGCCCGTTATCATCTCCTCCGCTACGGTCAAGTCCTACCGTAGCCGGTCATCATCTTGTCACCGCTGAAATTCAGCAACAACATCAAAACAACCATTGTTGCCATCATCCAGCCCCCTGGCTTCTGCTCCATCCTGTTGCCGCTGACATCCATTATCCATTGCCATCGTTGTTGAGTCCTTGCTGTCATTCAAAACAACCATTGTTGCCATCATCCAGCCCTCTGGCTTCTGCTCCATCCTGTTGCCGCTGACATCCATTATCCATTGCCATCGTTGTTGAGTCCTTGCTGTCATTGCCCCAATGCCATCACCTATCCCTGGCCAAAACACTCCACCATATTCAACCATGCCATCACCCCCTAATCAATCTATCTTTTCCCAAATTTCTGACGTCCTCCAAAACCTATGATATTCAGATCCTTACTCGGATCTATCTTTGGCTAATCAAATCCAATTTTAAGCCTAATCAAGTTTTTCGCGGGGCGTTGCCCTCACACCCCCGGATTTGTTGCCCTAATGGGCCAAACAAATTTCCTTTTTGGGTCAGGATTAGATCCATTTAATTTTCTACCCTGATCTTACATTGACCCATTTAGCATATTCTCTCCGGTTATCGGTTTCATTCCCCACATATTACACATCTCCATATCACAATTTCTTCTCGAATCCACCAATTCCTTTCCCACCCACCCATCATGTGTGTAGCCCTTTTTTCACGTATGGGGGGTCATATATCCATTTCTCCACACCAAACACTCACTCTCGTCGTATTTGGTGTCCTGGGGGGATAGTGAGGAGAGGAAGAGATGAGAAAAGAGAGAGTGTGTGAGAGAATATGTATGAGAGAGAGAGTATGAGAAGAGATGATATATGTTTCCAGGCTACTATGGAGCTTCATTGTTGAACACATTTGTTCTCTACTTCCAGACAACATTGAAGGATCTCCAATGCAGCGTTGACACTGAGCTTTTCGCGTTCGTACCACATTATGTACATCAAGACAAGAGTTTGCTACGCATATTTCAGCCCTCTTGGTTCCTCTTCCTTTGGTGTTAATGGTGGTTCATTTGATTACTCTTGTTGCATTCTTGAGAGACAGATGTGTGCTTTTTCAGACTTCTCAAAAGCTCAACAATTTCTAGCCCGCCAAGTCTACATCTGCAAGGTTGATTCATCCAGTTTTATCGTCACCGAGCTATTTTTATCACGTCTTCTTCGAGCTGCATCTGCTGTATTAGCATCGCCTTCTGCTGATCTTCTTGGGACTTTCCTTGATGGATGTTATCTCTTTTCCTGTCAAGCCCCAAGGTTCATGCGACAGAGTTATGGTACCTACATATCACCAACATATCGTTCGTTCGTATTCGTGCCACGTTATGCACGTCTTCTCGGTTGCTTTGAAAACACCACTACTGCTACATCATCATTGGAGATCTGCATTCGTACCGTGTTAAGTACGTATTCCAGTGAAGATGACACAATCATGGTATTGAGGATTGTCTGCTCCAAGTGGCGAATTGCTGCTGTAGTATTCATGTCTCATTCACCAAATGTTCTTCACTCCAGATGCTCTCCACAAGACCGTCTCTAAAGCTCGAGGATCTCCAGCCTGCAGAATACAATTCCAAAGAAGAGAGAGGCGTCATCATATGATTCAGGGGGAGTTTTGTTTAAGGGGGGTATCAATCTTTTGTATGGGGAGTGATATTTATCTTTTATCATTTCTATCTTTTCTTATATCGAGTCATGTAACTCCAAGCTTGGACATGCCCATGATCCAGCTTGAGGGGGAGTGTTAAAGAGTATATATTAGCCTATTTAGTTAATAGGTTAATTCGTTAGTGGGCGTTTAGTGTCTCAGCCCGTTTAGATTACTTGGGACACAAGTCTTAGGATTTCTCCCTTGCTCCTATATATATAGGACAAGGCTCCTTGCCGCTTAGGCTTTGGTGCCTAGGTTGCTAGGTGCCCTGTCCTGATGCAACTGCCTAGCCTCCCTAGTCTCCTAGACAACCTTGGGCTAATACATTGATAAGAGCCTCCCCAATACGATGGTACTTAGACTTTGTTCTTGTCTATATTTAATTAGCCAGCTTTAGTGTGGCCACAGATATCGATGTCTAGCATGTAGGCTTCTTAATTTAGGTCCATGGGTCCGTTTCCAATGCAGCAATGGAAGGAATCATTTTCTACATCACAATGCCAACATCTCCTTAACAACCTGTATTGTAGTTTTGAGGACTTTTGAGAAATCTCAATGGATACGACCATTCAAATGACCATTCTTCTTGACGTTTCCTTGGTCACCCCACCCCACCCCACCCCACCCCACCCCATCAGCCATCTCAATATACATATTAGTAGATTATGGATTATATATTGTACGTGGAATCCTTTGAGGATCCAATATAATAACAATTTTAATGCTATATATAATAATAATTTTGATAATAATAATAATTACAATGACAATACACTTTTCCTTGACGATTAGGCTTTGGCGCCTAGGTTGCCTAGGCGCCCCTCTCCTGGATGGCACCTGCTAGCCCCCTAGACAACCTTGGGCCGACACATTGATAAGAGCCTCTCTTGGACTTTGTTCGTGCATATATTTTGTTAGCCAGCTTTAGTGTGACAATGGATATTCATGTCTAGCATGTAGGCTTCTTAATTTGGGTCCATGGGCCTGTTTCCAATGCAGCAATAGGAGTTATTTTCCACGTCAGAATGCTAGCATCTCCTTAATAACCTGTACTGTAGTTTTGAGGGTTTTGCAGAGATAAATGTCAATGGATCTGATCATTCAAATGATTATGGTCCCTGACGTCTCCTTGGTCATCCCACACCCCAACCCACCATCTCAATATACATATTAGTAGATAATGGATTGTATATTGCATGGGGAATTCGTTTAGGATAAATCACCTACAAATACTTGTCACCACAAAATTTAAACTGCTCACAAAAACTTGGTATTACACTCAAACTCAGATAGATACTAAGTTAATCTTGGGCCATGTGTGTGCGCGCAGTGGGGGTAAGAAAGCTTAAAAAATAATATTTCACCTTAATTTCTTTTCCTTCTCGTCCATAATCTCTTATCCATGGTACATGACATTGATTTTGAGTCAACTTCGGTAGGGTGGAAGTGGAACTTTGTGGAAATTTTGAGGAAGGTTCTGAACAGAACTTTGACAGAAGCTAGCCTTTATTATTAGCGCCCTCGCTCAGCGCTGCTGGACCTCCTTGCCACTACTCATCATGCTTAAAGGCTGTCTTGGCATGTGCCGAGACTATGGATGATTGCCAACATTGTTGATGTTGGATGGGGATAGTAACAGGTCCCTGCTCAGGTCTCCTACGTGGCAGTGGTGAGATCACTGCTTCTGAAGAAGGAATTAGATAAAAAAGGGAAAAAAATCTCAAAGTTTAAAATTTAAAGTCCACATGTAATCATTGGTGAGACCGGAGATGCTCTTTAAGAACAAATTAGAGGAGGGAGACGGAGGAAGGAAAAAAATTACAAGAGTTTCTAGATTTTAAAGCACACATGTATGAAGTTGTAGCATTATATGCGTCACATATTTCTGAGCTCCTTTGAAATGTCTGAATGGGGCTTCTAATCTGAGAGTTTCCCTTAAGCCTTTTGCCTAGAGCTTATCTAGAAGAGGGTACTGCAAGGGGGCTCTAACCTGAGAGCATGTCTGAGAAAAGGATGTTCTTTGCAGAACAACCTTGCCGTTATTTAGACTAGTAATGAACATCTACACCTGTGACTACTAAGGATAAATGCGAATGTATTGAGCAGTGTCATGGACATAAGTTAACCGATATGATTTAGGGATTTGTTTACGGAAATGAAAGGAGATGTTGTTAAAGCCATAAATGTGAACTCTTTATATGGAGGGTGAACCTAAAACATGTGAAGGGTCTGAAACTTGGATTAGGGTATCCAGAGCTTTGGGGAATCCTCTGATGTATGAGGATGGGCTGGGTTCATGCAAGGGGCTACTGGTACATGTGCTCTTGTATTAGTCCAATTGAGCCTTTTTGGTTTCTTAAAAAAAGCGGAATAGAGTTGAGTTGAGTAACGAGTCAGGTCCTGTAGGTAATTTGCTTTTGTAATATCTGTTTTGTCCTTGTCATCTTCACGTCTTGAATGGACAACATTTCTGTTGGTTGTTCAATAAAAGGATTGTTTGCTGCAGTAGGGCTTGTGGGGGTGACATTCTGTTGGGATGTCAAGGATGTGCCAATCTAGTCAATGTGCGGCTATATCTTTTTTTTTTTTGAAGGTGATGTGCGGCTATATCTTATATTAATGAAATCGACCCCTTTTGGTTTCTTAAAATAAGAGGAACAGTGTTGTGTTGGGTTACGAGTCAGGTTCCTGTAGGTAATTTGCCTTTGTATCAGCTAGTTTTTCATTTTCCTCTTTGCCTCCTGAATAAACGAAATTTCTGTTGGTTGTTTTTTGAAGAGGATTGTCTGTTGCAGTAAGGCCACGGTTAATCGTTATGGGGGTGACATTGTGTTGGGATGTCAAGGATGTGCCAATCTGATCAGTGAACAGCACTATCAGCATAGTTGGTGACATGTCTGAGGACAGTTTGAAATGGTAAATATGGGCACATGCTTGACTACATCTTTCTGTATGTAAATTTCCAGCGTACCCTCTTTTCTTAATGCGCCTTTGAATAATTTGAGGATAGATGAGAAAGCACGAATATTTTCTGAAGTGAAGCCTGGCCAGTTTGACTTTTTGCGAGTTGGATGTAGGTTATGAGCAGTCTGTTTATATACTTTTCGGCTAAGCCATGATGATGAAAGGTCCAACATGTATTCTCCAGTCTATTAGGACTCGTTTAGTTCTACCGCAAACTAATTCATGCAGCTACACGTAGATAGTGAATTCTAATCCCTCCTTAATGTTATCCCATCCATGATGTGGAAACAAACCACATTGTGATTTTCGGCTCCATAGAAAATTGGGGTAACGGGCTGCACACTTATTGGTCGCTATTCCACAATCGTGGTCGTGTACAGCCTGTCTCCTTCCGTCTTTTCTCCTATCCGTGCTTCTTTGTCATGAGCTGCATCAGCGTGAATTGCAGCTGTCGTTACTATATCAATAGAAATAGAACCTTGAACTGCAATCAACCAAACATATACTAACTAAATTGATTCATTTAATCTGAAACACAGTTGGATTTCAACTCGCTGTTTACAGTTCCTAGTGTGGGTTAGTTTTACATTCAACCAAACTAACCTTTACACAATTTAAAAAAAATAAGGGCGTTGAGGTACATAAGATATTTGTTAATAACACTAGGTTGCAAGTGGATGTGATGTGGTTTAAGTATTTGTATTGTTGCTGGACGACTGTGAATCTTATGGATTATGGGTGGTCTTAGTTTGTGGGGCCATAAAATAATGAACACCACATCTTTGGAGTAAGTTGGTTTTAGTAGAATGCTTAACAGTGCGAATCTACTCCTTTGCCAGTTGTTCATAGTTAAGCGGTTAGTCAAGAAAAATATTTACAATACATATTACAAAATACGTTAGTAAGGAGATCACCAAATATGTCTTGATCGAGGTGAACAAGATTATATACAAATATGCTTCACTCTAATTGACAGTAAGTTGTAAAGTCACTGATAGGTCCAAAACGGCGGACATGAGACTTCTGTAGTAACGGCAGCAAAGAACGGCTAGTTTTCAGTGGGAGACCCATAGTGAAGTAGATTTAGGTCCGAAAGCAACGGACACAATTTTCGAAACCTGTTTGTTAATAGCCAACGGTCAGGTTGTGTAGTAACGAACATTGCTATGAAAAAAGGCTCTTGAAAGCCATCTGTTAGTTCATTTCGCAGATTTCAAGGGTATCGTTTGAATAATCTCACCTAACTAGGCGTATGTGCATATTGGGGTGAGGATTGGTCCTTATTTACAAGTTGACACCACGGTAGTTGGTGAATGATATCGCAAGGTGCTAATGATTTGGTTTTCCAAAACCTTTCCTTCATAATTAAAAATAACTCTTTTTCAAGCACAACTCATCTCAGGGGCCGTTTGGGTCCAGTATTTCACGGAGGGATTGTATTTAGAATTGGTATTCTAAATACCGGTATTGATGAAGTTGTGGTTTGGATAGTTAATGTAGTAGTTTTTTGTTTTGAAAAAAAAAAAGTTAATGTAGTAGTTGTTGATCGCCGGTATTTCCCGATCGGTATTTTGCTGTACTCAAATGCAGCCGTCTAAATCCCGCCAATATTGTCGTAATTGACAAAGTCCGTCCGGTTTGTTTCTCAAGACCCCCCCCCCCCCCCGGTCCCGACTTGTTCATTCTCTCTCCTCACATCGGCGATGGTGCCTTCTCAGTTCCCACTCCGTCTGTTCGTCCGCTGTTCCCTCCTGTTCCTCCTCCTTTCTCCACTGTGCCCCCTCCATTCCTCTCACGTAGAATCTTCGTCCAGATCCTCCTTCATTCATTTCCCTCACGCAGAATCGTCCTTCACCTCCTCCTTTCTTCCCTCTGCCCCTCCATTTCCCTCATTCGGAATCGTCCTCCAGCTCCGGTCAATGGCCGATAAAAAACTCACGCAGTCTTCCTCTGGCTTCGGTCAACGGCCAGTACCATAATTTTGCATCACGCCTCGTCTCTTTTGCTCCCATTTCTCTGAGACGGATAAGAACAACGTGACTGGTTTTTTTTCTCTAGAAATACCAACAACTGGATATTCTGCTACCCAAACGAAACTGTTTTGAATAACAACATATAAATCTGATGCACTTTACTCCCATAAGTTCTAAATACTGTTGTACTTATGAATAAGGCATCCAAACGGGACCTCATTTTTTTTCTGCAGCCCTCTTGCCTCAGAAGGTAGTGCCGTATTCAGAATTGACTTGACAAGTCGACCACTTTTTCACTGGTATTGTGTGCTCTTATGGCTCTATTTCTCATTGACAAATAGGTATCAGGCTTAGTGGCAGGCTACAAATTGGCTTAATGATAGGCCAGGTGGTAGTCTTAAGCTGTGTTTGGTGACACATTTGAAGTAGCCCACGCTCTGCTATATGAGATGGGTCATTGCAAGATTTTTGTCTGGTGGAAAAATGGCCACGGTGGACCCTGTTCAACGATAAAAACAATGCAAATGCAAAGCGGTGTGTGATTTTGTATTTGGTAACATAATAGTTATCAGCGATTGTAAGCTATCTGATTTTGCCCGATTGATGCCCTGGCAATCATTTCACCAAACTGAGCAATAGTCTCAGGTCGCAAATGAGATATGCCTAGTTAGTGTTACTGCCAATTTTTATTGTCATCAAGCAAAATATCTTTTAGGAATGTTTAATATTCACTGTTTTGTGTGAGGATTATTATAGTGGGCAAGTGGATAACCCTCTTGTGTTGATTCTGTTTGCACAACGATGGGATAAGTAGACGTGTACATTAGAGAGAGGAGAAGAGAACGGTGTATGATAAGATGAAAATTAGAAAGTTCTTGGACGTGAGCGACGATGATGAGCTCTGTAGTTGGGGAGTGAGTGCTAAGTTGTGGGAAACGTTCCTTGCAGAAGAATTCAGTCATATATCTACAGACCAGTGAAAAAGACACTAGGAAAGTCTAGAGGAAGATGCCGATCAATTCTTCGGAGCGTTCAATTATATAAATCACAGATAGCAACCTCAGTTTCAGACTGTGAAAGGCGGAACAGAACAAACCCATGGTATTGAACATGCTAACCTTCTTTGCTAAACAAATGTTTCAGTCAAAGATAGATGTAGAGTAAGCCATCATGTCCACTTTGACTTATCTTGAAGTTAGCCGGACTACAAAAGGAACCAATTGTTGTAAGACTTAGAATACATTTGTGTGTGTGAAGACATTGAGAGATGCACGCGGATATAAGCATCTGAGTTAGTAAAATGCAAATAAGGACCAAAAAGGTAGACTAGTGTAAGATGAAGATGATTCATAGCAAGGCGTGACAATTTAGTAAAAAGTCACCGCCGCATCTCTAGATTCTTTTTCAAAGAACCTTCGATTTCTTTCCTAAACAAATGTTTTATGCTAACCTTCTTTGCTAAACAAATGTTTCATTCAAAGATAGATGTAGAGTAAGCCATCATGTCCACTTTGACTTATCTTGAAGTTAGCCAGACTACATAAGGAACCAATCGTTGTAAGACTTAGAATACATTTGTGTTTGTGAAGACATTGAGAGATGCACGTGGATATAAGCATCTGAGTTAGTAAAATGCAAATAGGGACCAAAAAGGTAGACTAGTGTAAGATGAAGATGATTCATAGCAAGGCGTGACAACTTAGTAAAAAGTCACTCCCGCATCTCTAGATTCTTTTTCAAAGAACCTTCAAATTCTTTCCTTCCATCAAAGTATTCCATACAGAAGAAAGGCCTAAGGGGAGTTTTGTACCACGAGACTGTTGTCTGTGTAGCTTTACGTCTTGGTTAAATATAAGGGTCTTACGCCTACAATCTTATAAATATGAAAGGTATGAGCCTTTGTATGAAATGTACATGTTCATTTATGTAGCATAACGGTCTTTAGCGACATAATTCCTGAAGAGAACAATGGAGGGGTGGTGGATGTCAAGCCAAGCAGTGTTATCTAGGAATCTATAAAATTTACTCCCATATGTGGAAAGATTTATAGGTTGGACCAAATGAAGAAGTGTTAGTAGCATGGTGTAGGAGTCCATTTTGGTGGTTGAGGTCATTTAAGGTTTCATGTTGGGTGGTACGAAGCAGGTGAATGATATCCCTTGTATAGACACAAATTGTTAAAATGCCATAGGGTAGGCATAGGAGGTTATAAGTTCGTAGAGAGTGTTGATTCAAAGAGGAAGTGCTATTTGACTTGAAGGAGTTCCCTATAAATCCCAAAAATCTCGATCCTTGCAACTTTAGCAAGATATATAGTAAAAGCCACAGTGATCCATAATCCTGAGATAACAATGTTCTTGGCTGCCGCTGGTGATGTTTCCAACAAAAAGGAATGCTCCACTTAGGTCAACGCGTTGACCTTCTACCACTGAAGTGCATAGGGTTGCATCCTTGACGGAAGTTTTGGTTTATCGTACGATCCAAAATATCAACTCAAGATGAATGTGTGTGATACCCATCCACCCTCTCCCTGTTGTTGAACGTTGGACCATACACATCCTAAGAACAACCAGTCATCATAGTAGATAATGATAATCTAAGGAAACCTTGGTATGTTACAGAATCTCGATATATACCAATTATGACAAACATGCTAATTATTGCATCCATTACTTTAGATAACCCACCTAAGGTTTTTGTTAATAAGAAGGGTACATGTTACTTTACTTTGTAAGAAAATAATATATGGACTTTTGTAAAGTTAAATGAAATGTATTCCATTTTTTCAGCCATGGAAGAAAGTCGAAGGGTTTCAATCATGATATAGGATAGAGGAGGGGTAATGAGTGGATTGAGTAGTCTAAGGCGAAGGGGAAGATGCCAGAAATCTCTATCACCACCACTAGTGGGAATAAGAATTTATGTTTAGGCCTAGGTGAGAAAATTAAAGAAACCCAAAGTGAACTTGCAATACTCCTTGATATTGTAATGATTTGTGAGGGTACGATATAGTTATGCGAAACAAGGAGGTCATCTTTGTTCGATATATTTACTTGGGTCATTGAAATTCTCAATATGCTGCCAATATTGTCTAAAGAAAGGCTTGGGCATGCGCTTCTCCTTGATAAAAAAGGTTTGGGTATGCCCTTCTCCTTGGTAATGTATGAGGAGCAAATTTTCATTTGAAATTAAATATGTCTTCTAAATTTGAGATGCTTGTTGATTCTAAGGAGATCACGTTTGATGTGGTGGGCAAAATTTGAAAAAAATTATTACTTTCTAATTGAAATTATAAGGAACACAATGAAAAGAAAGGGCATGTAATATTTTCATGGGGGATGTGCAATTTATAGATGATTTTATTTGCCCAGACGAGTGAAGATAAATATTTGTTTGATATCTTCCACTGCGACAACAAAAGGTCTAATGCTTTCATCTACCTGGACAATGGACCCTTGATGTTTGATGGTGTTTCACAATTCCAAGCACTTTGATAGATAGCTGCATTTCAGTTTGATGGTTGATTTTTCTTTGTATAATTAAGGTTGGATGATTCCAATCACTGGGGATTTTGTTGTAGAGTTCGCTTTTAAAGGCAAGTAGTTGTTTTTGGGTTCAAAGAATGGACATATGATGCATATGAGGATTGGGGTGTGTACTTAGGCTAGAATACACTCATATAGAGTTAGGCTAGAATACACTCGAGTGTATCCGGAGCAGAATACACTCAAGTAGTTTTTCATGATGCACTATATTTTTTAAAATCTAATCCGTTGATCTTCTTAAACATCTTGTGAATAGCTCATATACAAAATTTGAGCCCATTTGGACATTTATAGGTCATGTTATGAAGATTACAAAAATTATGCATTTCAAATTAGTTTCGTGCGTTGATTTTGTTGCCCTCGGATGAGTGACTTACACTCATCCAAATGGGCTCAAAATTCATATATAGCCTAATTATAGTATGACAATGAAGATCAATGGTTTACATTTTATAAAAAAATAGTCTTGATATGCAAACACAACTTGAGTGTAGCGTGTGATCCGTACACTCGAGTGTATTCCAACCTGACTCTCTCTCTCTATACATATACACACACACACACACACACACACACACACATATATATATATATATATATATATATATATATATATATATATATATATATACACACACACACACACACACACACACACACACACACACACAAATATATATGTGTATATATATGTACATGTATATGTATACAAGTACATGTATATGTATACATGTATACATATAAATATGTATACATACATATATATATACATATAAATATGTATATATATACATATAAATATGTATATATATGTATACATATAAATATGTATGTATATATATGTATACATATAAATATGTATGTATACATATGTATATGTATACATATGTATATGTATATATATGTATATGTGATAATCTCCAGTTTTGTGTCGATATCTTAGTAATTTTCCTCAGTTTTCCACACTCTTTTTCAGATAAATTAGATAGAATCCTAAACTTTCCTCCCTTATTGCAAATATACTGTTAGATTAACTTTTTTCTCTTTTTACTTACAGAAAGAGACAAAAAAGTCATAAAAGCCTCACATGGTCTCAAAACCGCATGAAGCCAACCGGTCCCGAGACCGCATGGAGTCACACAGTCTCAAGACCGCATGAAGCCAACCGGTCCCGAAACCGTATGGAGTCACACGGTCCTAAGACCGTATGAAGCCAACCGGTCCCGAGACCGCATGGAGTCACGCAGTCCCGAGACCGCATGAAGCCAACCGGTCCTGAGACCGCATGGAGTCACACAGTCTCAAGACCGGCAAGACCGCATGAAACCAACCGGTCCCGAGACCGCATAGAGTCACACGGTCCCAAGACCGCATGAAGCAAAACGGTCTCGGGGTCAAAATGGTCTCAGATCAAGACCGTTTGGACCAAAAACTGCCCAAACCGTTTGGACCCCACTTAAAACCTATAAATAAGACCCGGGAGGTCCTTCCAAAAGGATCAAGTTTCAGACGTCCAGAGGCTGCCCTTACTACCCCAGAGCTAATCCAACCTCCATCCTCCGCCCAAAGGCTGCCGGTATGAGATCCACACTCCATCCTGAAGCTGCTTCCTCTCTCTTCATCAAAGAAGGTGGGAAGAGGAGACCTCATCATCGAGCAACCTGTGAAGTGTGAAGATCGTCATTCTCTCTCCTTCCAAGGGGTTGACTTTCCTCTCTCCTTTGTGGGGATGGCGTTCTCTCTCTCTTCTCGCCTCCTTTGTCCTAGTTATGAGTGAGTAGTCTCCTTCACTAGGGTGCGGGCTTCGTCAAAGAAGGTGGGAAGAGGAGACCTCATCATCGAGCAACCTGTAAAGTGTGAAGATCGTCATTCTCTCTCCTTCCAAGGGGTTGACTTTCCTCTCTCCTTTGTGGGGATGGCGTTCTCTCTCTCTTTTCGCCTCCTTTGTCCTAGTTATGAGTGAGTAGTCTCCTTCACTAGGGTGCGGGGAGTAGCCCCACTACCCATGTTTTCATTTCGTGCAATGTAATCCATAGTTTACAATAAGATACATGCTTTCTTTTCAGTTCAACATCAATCGTTTAATGAATGCTTGTTGCTTGATCACCAACTTGTGTTATCTTTTATCTTTTAGTATGAATTGTCTACGTTTATACTATCAGATTCGAATCTCGATTGAATGTTGGTTCTTGATGCATGTATCCACCATGCATCTGTTTCGGTATCTAGGAGTGCTTTTCAAAAAGTGGAGTAAACTCACTTCCATCATTGTACTTCCATACTATGAAATGGAATCAGTTGACGTATGAAAGTACAACCTTGATGAGTCGAGAAACACACTTTGCGAAGGGAATGATGTAAAGTAGGTGACCATTCGTTCGGGGATGGCTGGCTTTACAACATTCCCACACTTCTCGTAGCTAGTTCTCCGAAAGGAAGCTAAATCTACAAAGATACTAACTGTTTAAGACTCTTTTGCAGGTTATATTTTGTGTTGTATGTTTTGATCCATGTGTAGTGGTGGCGAAAGCCGATCACATCCTAGTGTCTCTTTATCATTGTTAACATCCTTAAGTTTAATTTCTTGCTCTGCTTTACTTATACTTAGTTTAAAACAACCAAAACAAGCTTTTCGATCTAGATACCAACTGCTAAGAGGTTAAATGAGATTCTAACGATTTTCATCTTGTTGCTCTCAACAAGACCGTTGTCCTGTGGATTCGACCCTTAACTATACTACGATAAGACTTCCACGTATCTCAGCATACGTGGGTGGAGTTCTCAATCTAGTATAAGCAAGGCTAAACCTAAAGACTTACTATCTTTAGAATTTTTAGTGGTGCACGCAATTCCACGTGAGTGGAAGCTCCATCAAAAATTGGCGCCATTGTCGGGGACAACGAAACATTTTAATTTCATTTACTATCTTACTAGTTGGTTAGGGTTTTACATTTTTCTTTAACCATTAGTCCCTATCTTCTTGAATTCATCATATCTCCTGCATCGTCTAATAGGTGTGTTTCTTTCTCTACTCAGGTAGAAGACGTGTATGCAACCATCACATAACCTCGGATTCTCCCCTGATCCAGAGTACGACTCTGAGGTAGAGAGAAGCTTCCACCGCCGCATCAGACTTAACCGCCAAAGAGCCAGGCAAATGGCTGAAGATCAACGCCAAGTTGCATTAGTAATGGAAAGGGTCAATGCTGCCATAGTCGCTCAGAGATCACAATTCATTGCTGACACCCGTGCTCAGATTCAAGCAGAGATCCGAGCGGAAGAACAGGCCCGCATCTGAGCTGAAAATGAAGCAGCTAACCAAACTGCCCAACTAGAGCTAAGAAACAAGCAATTGAGGGACTATGCCGTAGCTAAGAACTATGAAGACAATCATCCAGTTCGGCCACCGATCATTAACATACCCAACTTTGAAATCTGGACACAATGGATTCAAATCATGCAAGGCATCTCATTCTCTGGTGGATCTGGAGATGACTGCATAGATCACTTGAAGAGATTCAAGGCACTTTGCCGACTTGTCCCACATGCCGGAGTTGCCTTTGACACAATAATGTTACATCTTTTCCATTTTACTCTGTCTGGAAGGGCTCTGAGTTGGTATAATTCGCTTGATAGAGAGCCAATCATCACCACTTGGGCTCCCTTGGAAGAAAAGTTCCTATAGAAGTTTTCCCCCCTTCGTTAACTTACGAAATCAGGGGGCAGATCAACCACTTCGCCCAACTTCCTGGAGAATCACTCGCAGAAGCATGAGAAAGATTCAAGGAACTTCTAAGAAAGTGTCCTCATCACTACATCTCCCAAAATCAACTAATAGAAACGTTATATAGGGGGGTGAGTGATGATATCAAGCAATTTCTGGATTCCTCATCTGGAGGAAATTTTATGAGGAAGAACTATGAGGATGCTATTTGGAAAATCGTTACACTTGGAGCTGAGAACCAATCCAATTGGGGACAATCATCCGATAAGGGAGTCCTTAAAGTTTATAAAGCTGAGGAATCAATGGAAATGAAGGCTATTGCTGAAGCTTTAAAGATTATAGCTCACAAACAGCAGGCACTTGAAACTTCATTCGGAGAATATGATAAGAAGAAAACCCCCCAAGTCCAACAAGTTAAAGCTGCTACATGGACTTGTGAAGCCTGTCACGCATCCGATCACCCTACGCTGTCATGTGGTCTGCTTTTCAATGTGATGATGGATATGCAACCACCACAACAGCAGTACGAACCAATCATCGAACACCCTGAAGACCAGATGCCCGAAAAAGTTAATTCCATTCATTCCATACCGGGACAAGTTTACTATAATCCAAATCAACCAAGAAACCACCCCGGTTTTCAGTATGGGAATCCTGCGGGGACTGCTTACCCGCAACATCAAACACAGGGCAGGTCTTCCAATAGGTTGCCACCTGGATTCCAAAGCAACTTTAATCAAAATCAAGGGAACCTCATAAATAACTTCCCAAGATCCAACTACCCTAGAAACCCCTCCGCCTACTATCAATACACCCATCCCCCTCTGCACCCGCAATTGCACCCTCAGTTGCAGCAACCACAACAACCTCAGTTAGCACCGCCTCCGCAACAACCACATCAAGGACAACAACAACTCACTCAGAAAAATGCCCCCTCCCAGCCAACAGACGAGATGACTATGATCATGCAGATGTTACAGTCACAACAAACCATGCTTTCCAATCAGCAAGCTCAGCAGAAGGCTGTAGAGGCTCAACTAGCACAAATTGCTGCCAATTGAAGCCACCAGCAGACACTTTTGCTGGCCAAACAGAATCAAACCCAAGACACGATCAGAATAGACCAGAGCAATTAAATGCCGTCACTACAAGATCGGGTCGCGTCTTTCATGAAGCTACAAGGATCACTCATGATGATGATGATACACCTATCTTTGTTCCAAATGCAAGCTCGAATCTAGCAACTGAGAATTCTGTAGAGACTGAAAAAGGCAAAGGAACAGAACAAGCCCCCAAGGAGTCAGAGGTCCCGCAATATAAACCTAGGATACCATATCCAGGAAGATTGAAAGAGACTAAGATGGACACTAGATTCCAAAAATTCAAAGAGGCGATGAAGAAACTCTATATCGACATCCCATTCCTCGACGCCCTCTCCGAAGTACCAGCTTGGGCTAAATACCTGAAAACCTTGCTATCAAGAAAGTACATTACTGAAGAACAAGAGACCGTCAAACTAGCTCAGACCACCTCTGATATCATTCTTAATAAGATGCCAAAGAAAAAGGACCCTGGTTCCTTCGATATTCAGTGTTGTATTGGAAATGCTTCGAGCAAAAAAGGATTAGCTGACTTAGGGGCCAGCATATCAATTATGTCCTATCAATTATGTCCTATTCCATGTGTAAAAGATTAGGTTTCACTGACTTGCTACCCACCACGATGACAATTCAGTTAGCTGATTCCACTATCACTGCGCCTCTAGGAATTATTGAAGATATTCCAGTCAGGATAGGCAAAGATGCCTATGTCCCATTCGATTTTGTCATTATGGATATCAAGGAGGATCTAAGATACCCAATAATATTTGGCAGACCCTTCCTGGCCACAGCCAGGGCGCTTATTGATGTTGAAGCTGGCACGATCATTGTAAGACTGGGAAAATAAGCAATTCAATTCCGGGTTCTCAACAGCATGAAAGGTCCCAACATTCAAGATGAGGTTTTTCTCTTAGATGCAATACATCAAATGTCCCAATTGGAAATATCTGAGCCATCTGATGAGTTAGAGAATATTCTAACAAATCCAGAAGTTGAATTCTCAGCCAATGAATTGGTTCAACAATGCTTGCAACACTTAGAGAAAGCTGAAGAAGCGGCAACAACCACCTTTGAGGAGCTCAAATATGTCAATATTTTAGAAGCAACAGAAGCACCCAAGGCTCCCGAGATGAAGACTTTACCAACATGACTTAAACATGTCTTCTTGGACAAAGAAAAATTATGTCCAGTCATAATCAGTTCCACCCTGACGGAAAACCAGGAAGAAAAGCTTCTTATTGAGCTAAAGAAACACAAGAAAGCCATTGGGTACAAAATAACTGACTTGACATGTATAAACCCAGCCTTATGCATGCATAGACTGCCCATGGTCGAAGAATTCAAGCCATCAAGAGAACACCAGAGGAAGCTGAACCCCAATCTTAAAGAAGTGGTTCGCCTTGAAGTCCTTAAACTGCTGAAAGCCGACATAATTTACCCAATTTCAGATTCCCAATGGGTTAGCCCTGTCCAAGTGGTCCCCAAAAAGGGAGGAACCACTGTAGTGCCAAATGACAAGAATGAGCTAGTGCCTACAAGGACTGTGATGGGGTGGAGGATGTGTATCGACTACAGGAAACTAAACAAATTAACGCGAAAAGATCACTACCCTCTGCCCTTTCTTGACGAAGTCCTAGAATGCTTAGTCCATCAAAAGTTCTTCTGTTATCTAGATGGTTATTCCGGGTTCTACCAAATCCCTATACACCCAGAAGACCAAGAGAAAACTACTTTTACTTGCCCCTTTGGGACCTATGCCTTCAGAAGAATGCCATTCGGACTGTGCAACACACCGACTACTTTCCAAAGGTGCATGTCTGCTATTTTTGCAGGATTAACGAAATCTATAATGGATGTATTCATGGATGATTTCTCAGTCTACGGAGATTCCTTCGACAATTGTCTACTTAACCTTGGACGAGTCTTACAAAGATGCGAGGAAATGAACCTCATCCTAAATTGGGAAAAATGCCATTTTATGGTAGCTGAAGGTGTCGCCCTCGGACACAGAGTGAGTGACAGAGGGATTGAGGTGGACAAGGCAAAAATTGATGTTATCTCAAAATTTTCGCCGCCGAAAGACATAAAAGGAGTACGAGCATTCTTGGGTCATGTTGGGTTTTACAGAAGATTTATTAAAGATTTCTCAAAAATAGAAAAACCCATGACCCAACTGCTAACCAAAGACACCGAGTTTAATTTTAACCAAGAATGCTTACAAAGTTTCACAACTCTGAAAAACGCTTTAATCTCCGCACCCATACTAAGAGCCCCGGATTGGTCAAAACCTTTTGAAATCATGTGTGACGCCAGCGACTATGCCATAGGGGCCGTGTTAGGGCAGAGAATTGACAAGAAACCTTATGTGATATATTACGCATCCAAAATGCTCGATGAAGCGCAGAAGAACTACACCACTATAGAAAAGGAGTTCTTAGCTGTCATCTATGCATTCGAGAAATTCCGCTCCTACCTGATTGGAGCTAAGTTCATTGTCTACACTGACCACTCTGCTATACGATATCTAATTCAAAATCAAGACGCAAAACCTAGAGTTATCCATTGGGTGTTGATGTTTCAGGAATTTGATTTGGAAATCAAAGACAAAAGTAGAGTAGAAAACGTCGTCGCTGATCATCTTAGCCGTATTGAAGTCTAGGATGATGATACAGTACCTATCAGAGATTCCCTCCATGATGACCAGCTAATGAAAATTACCACGGGATTCCCTTGGTATGCCGACATAGTGAATTATCTGGCTATAGGGAGCATCCACCCTTCCGCCTCTTACCATGACAAAAAGAAATTTCTCCACGACGTCAAACAATATTATTAGGATGAACCCTACCTCTTTTGCCTATGTGCAGACAAACTTTTTCGTCGTTGCCTACCCGAGGAAGAGATTACTCCTGTCCTAGAACATTGTCACTCCGGCCCCACTGGAGGACATATGAGTTCGAACAAAACATCCATGAAAGTCCTCCAATCGGGTTTCTTTTGGCCAACAATAGCAAAATATTCCCATGATTTTGTAAAATCATGCAACAAGTGTCAACTCTCCGGTGGTATAACAAAGAGAAACGAAATGCCTCTCACAATGTGGCAGGAGATCGAGATTTTCGATGTTTGGGGGATAGACTTCATGGGTCCTTTCCCCACTTCTTATGGATGTTCTTACATACTGGTCGCTGTGGACTATGTCTCGAAATGGGTATAAGCTATACCCACAGTTTCCAGCGATTCCAAACAGTCATTAAGATGTTTAAAGATATCATTTTTCCTAGATTCAGAGTCCCCCAAACTGTCATATCCGACGGAGGGACCTATTTTCTAGAACGAAGCTTTGAAGCCCTCTTAAAGAAATACAGAGTCAACCATAAGGTTGCCACGCCTTACCATCCACAAACCAGTGGTCAGGTTGAAGTTTCGAATAGACAACTGAAGGTAATCTTAGAAAAAACAGTTAATAGACACTGTACTGACTGGTCCACCAAGCTTCCCGATGCCCTTTGGGGCTACCAAACAACTTATAAAATACCAATTGGAACAACCCGGTTCCGTTTGGTATACGGGAAATCATGTCATCTTCCAGTAGAACTGGAACATAAGGCTTGGTGGGCCATTAAACAACTGAATTTTGATTTTAAAAGCGCTGGCGAAAATAGACAACTCCAACTACAAGAACTAGAGGATCTCCGAATGCCCGCTTATCAAAGTACCAGGATTTACAAAGAACAAACCAAGATGTGGCACGACGATCATCTAAAAAGAAAAGACATCGCCGTTGGAGATAAAGTCCTTTTTTTCAACTCCAGGCTCAAAATGTTCCCCGGAAAACTCCGCACAAAGTGGTCCGGGCCTTTCACCATCAAACATATATACCCGACTGGAGCCATCATAATTGTTGACGACAATGGAGGAGAAAGGACAGTCAATGGCCATAGATTGAAAATATACTATACTCCAGCAGACAAAATTTCGAGACAGACTATTGAGATCAGAGACCCCACAACATCACCATAATAAAATCACAACCTCGTCGAGCCAGCGACGTAAAACCTAGGCGCTACTTGGGAGGCAACCCAAGATCTGAGTATCACCTTTTTTTTCTTCTTCTTCTTCTGATTATCATCTTTAATCTAAAAATATAAAATCATGTCATCTTCCAGTAGAACTGGAACATAAGGCTTGGTGGGCCATTAAATAACTGAATTTTGATTTTAAAAGCGCTGGCGAAAATAAACAACTCCAACTACAAGAACTAGAGGAGCTCCGAATGCCCGCTTATCAAAGTGCCAGGATTTACAAAGAACAAACCAAGATGTGGCACGACGATCATCTAAAAAGAAAAGACATCGCCGTTGGAGATAAAGTCCTTTTTTCCAACTCCAGGCTCAAAATGTTCCCCGGAAAACTCCGCACAAAGTGGTCCGGGCCTTTCACCATCAAGCATATATACCCGACTGGAGCCATCATAATTGTTGACGACAATGGAGGAGAAAGGACAGTCAATGGCCATAGATTGAAAAAATACTATACTCCAACAGACAAAATTTTGAGACAGACTATTGAGATCAGAGACCCCACAACATCACCATAATAAAATCACAACCTCGTCGAGCCAGCGACGTAAAACCCAGGCGCTACTTGGGAGGCAACCCAAGATCTGAGTATCACCTTTTATATTTTTTTTCTTATGATTATCATCTTTAATCTAAAAATATAAAAATTCACATAAACAACCAAAACAAACATAAAAATATAAAAATAAAAAACCTATTTCGTTTCAAACGGTCCTGAAACCGTTTGGAGCCAAATAGTCTTCAAACCGTTTGGAGCCAAACGGTCTTCAAACCGTTTGACCTGGGGAATTTGTAGGGTCAACCCCCGATTCCTATAAATATAACCCCACTCCCCTCTCCTTCTTTCTTTCGACTCTCGAGCTTTCTAAAACCCTCGGCGCACTGTTTCATCTCCCCTGCCCCTGTTCCCGAGCAGCCCGCGACGCAGGTTCTCTCCGCCACCGTCATTCCCGTTTCCGTGCGTCTTCACGGTGATCGCACCTCAGTTACCACCGCTCTTAGCATCACCGTCGTCATCTTCACCTGTTGCTGCAAGGTAGACCAGCACGTCGCATCATCGGCGCTTCCGTATTTGCACCACCTCCATTTTCTACCATCGCCGATGTTTACGTCACCAACGCGACCCCATTTCGCATCGCCACCATCATCTCTACCGCCGCCGTCATCTCTTTCACCGCCACCATTGCTTTCGTCGCCGTTTCTGCCTCTATACCGTCTGCCGCGACCCCAACGTTTCACCTTCCAAACGGTCTTGAAACCGTTTGGAACCAAACGACCTTCAAACCGTTTGGAGCCAACCGGTCTTGAAATCGTTTGGAGCCAAACGGTCCTAAAACCGTTTGGAAACCAAACGGTCTTCAAACCGTTTAGTCTTTCAAAACCGCTTGCTTTTCGTTAAAAAAATAAAAACACATAAACACATACAAAATCAAAATGTTTTCCTTTTAATAAACTTGTTATTCTAACAAATGACTTCCATTTTCAGAAATGGCTTCACCAGCACAACAACCCATTGGAACCGAAGACGCGCTCTTCTGGACAAGGGAACAACTAATAAAAAACCATGAAAAGCTCTAAAAGATCGTCGATAATTAAAACAAGACTGTAAAGGCCCCACCAACGGTCAACATTATAGCGGTCTTGTGTGAAATCGACCACATTAACAAATGTCTGGCTGAGGAGCCTGAAGAAGAAGTGGATGAAATTTCTTCCAGTGATGAAGGCTCCGAGTACGAGCCTAACTCTGAAGATGCATCCCCAACCGACATATCGAAAGGGAAACGAAAGGCCCAGGAAGCTACAAAAGAACAACCACCAAAGAAACGGGAAAGAAAGCAAGTCCGCCTCGCTACTGCTAGGGAACAAACCCTTGCAGAGTCCGTCCCAACACCCGCTACTACTACCCCCGCTACCACCCCCGTCTTCTCAGTGCTCACCACCACCGCACCACCACCACAAAACCTCTACATCCACACCCTCCCATCCATCGACAAAGTACTAAAACCAACAAAGTACGTCTGCTCAAGCGTACTGCTCAAGATGGGGATCTACGACAGAATCTTCACCATGCTAGACAACGCAAATCTCTCCAGACTGTGCTTTGTCCCCGAAGTTTCATATGTCGAACCCACTACAGAATTCTTTACACATCTCACCAAAGAAGCGGTGGACATTATGCACAGAACAAGGGACGGAGGTGACCGCAGATTGGTCACCAAACTTTTTGGAAACAACATTGTTATAATAGAAAATGTTCTTAACAAAATTTTCATAGACAACCCAGACCAACTCAAAAAGGCCAAAGCTGTTGGCACGGAGAACTCCCAATTCAATAGACACAGCTTATGGAAAACCCTAACAGGGATCCCATCTTACGAGGCAAAGACCTGCAAAGCCTCTAATATTCACTCTGGGTTTGTGCGCACGCTTCACAAAATTCTTACCAGTGCGCTGTTCCCCAGAACAGAGAGAGGAAATGTTATCACTGCCGACCTTTTCCTTCTATGGTCCATTCTGTATGAAAAGCCGGTCAACATCGGATGACACATGATACAAAAATTCTCAGCCTACGCCATAGGAAAATAAATCTGCATGGGCGGGCACATAACTTCCATCATCAAATATCTCAAGATGGACAGATTACTCCCTCAATGCACGCAGATCAAGGGCGACATCCTTACCAACGAGCAAACCTTGAAGAATTCCTATATTATCAAGGAAAAGGATGCGGAATTACATCACATCTTCTGCCCCACAGTACGATCCTCCAGAACTCTGCTGCCGCTTCCAGAGCTTGCGGATTATGACAAAGACAAGCTCCTCTTCACCGACGAAGAGCTTACCAAAATCCTGACTTCGGTCAAAGTACAAGAAAAGAAGACCATAGCGGGACAGACAGAGCTCAGTATTAATGCCCCAACAACTAGGGTAACAAAAATACCAGTTAAACGACCATCTAAGGCACGTTTACAACCACCACAGCTGTCAGGGACGCCAACATCAAAATTACAACCGGAGACAAACTGCCCTCATCCGGAGGAACCAATCACTACCTCATCAATAGACTCATTCATCATGAGCCTACATGATGAGCTCACCACCACCATCCCCACCACATTACCATCCACTACCATCCCACCATCCACCACCCTTCCACCTTCCTCCATCACAATCCCAACAACAATCCCTCCACCCACATCTTCCTCTTCATCCTCTTTCTCTCCAGGCACCCCTTTCTCCACTCCCACACCCGGCTTCACATACTCCTCTACCATCTCCACTATCTTCCCCTCAACTTTTTCACTCCCACAATTCTCACCCGGACAATCACCATTTTCTTCATCCGTTACCACCCCAACACCGCTGGTGACTCCATCTACAATCACCACGCAGTTCGCGGGACCATCACTAGTGTTACTTTCGCAAGGCACTACCACCCTTCCACCCCGGCCCCAGCCATACCACCCTTCCGCATCTGGGGTCCCTTTTACAAATGTCGGTGAAGAATTCAGACATCAATTTGACGCCATCCGAAACCTCCTCACCGACCCTTCTAACATAATGCAATCTATATTTTCTTGTGTGCAGGGTATTTCTAAATAGATCGCCAAGATCAACGAGCAGAACATCGCCTTGCCAAGCATCCTCTAAAGTATTCAGCAATGACAGGACGTAGTGGCCAAGCAAGTCGATCACATCGATGACCACTACAAAAACTTGCCCGAGCTGGTCCTTGGAGTAAAAAGCCAGCAAGACGCGCTGTCCAAGCAAATTGATAGGATCTCTATGCAGACTCGACCTCTGCCTGAGACCCTGCGCGAGCTTAAGCAGCAACAAACTGCTTTAAGAACGCGCTTGGATGACATCGACAACACCCTCACACAGCTCCACAGTCGCCATGAGGAGTCAACAAACAACGAGCTTAACCAACTACGAGCTCAAGTAACAGATCTTACCGCGCGACTCCTCTCTACCGAGGGACGATACTCAGATCTTAAGGAAACACACGACGCACTACTCGAATCCCACGAGCATGTGCAAGTGGCGTTTGATGAGCTACAAGAAACCCATCGACAGTGCAAAAAGACTACACAACAGTACATCAAAGATAAGGCAACCGACGAAGAAGGCGAGGAAGATGAAGATGAGGATGACGATTCTGACTCCTCGGCTAACTCCAATAACAACACCACCTCAGATGACCAATCTGACAACCCAGACAATGTTGGGGAGGGCACCAACCGAGGAGCTGCATCAAAACAACAAAAAGATCACCACGCCGGTGATAAAGATCCAAATCCCCGACTCACAATGACAACATTAATATGTCTTACGGGGATCAGTTCCTTGACTATTCAACAATGGGATCTCTAGGGGAATCTGCCAAAGAAGCAGTTTTTGTTGAGTTCCTACAATGTTTACTCAGAACCAACACAAGTCAACAACCAGCAACATCAGCTCAACACCTTTCTGCACCAGACCAATCGGTGCCCTTTCCCCCAGAGCAAGAAGATCTAGAAAGAGTCAGTCTGGATACAAACGAAGATCTAGAATCGACATCTGACTTAGACAAAGACGGAGATCTACAGTAGTACATAGACAATCTGGAGCAGACTTCTTCTCTCCCTCCGCAAGAGCTTCCCCCGCCGCCACATCTACCTCATAAAATGCACGATTTAGACTTGGCGGCCGTCTCTACCTTAGATACCCAAGATATCTTTATCTTAAACACTATCGTAGATGATGTCAAAGACGGGGGCGATGTTATCTACCACAATACGAAGACTCAGCGCAAGTTGACACGTGAAGACTTCCGCTCCATCCTTCGACCACAATCAGCGGTGAAGATGGCAGTTATCAGTGTCCTCTTTGCCAACTCTATCGAAACTTACAGAAGCTCAAAGCGGCAACAACCAGTGCTCAACGCATCACCTGCTCTAGCAATGAGTCTGCTATACAAAGAACTACAAACCAAATCCATCGAGCGGTTGCATAGAGGGATAGCACAAAAGGCACGTTATATAACCGTGCCATTTCAAGTTTTCGGCCACTGGCTGTTAGTGATTGTGGACACCGTAGCTCGAGACGCCAAGGTGTACAATTTTTGCGCCAATGAACTAAGAGCCGGAACAATCAATTTTGTTGGTATTGAAGCCGGGGAGGCAAGGTGCATCCCTTTCCGGCTTTTGAAACTAATCTGGGCCGCATGCCCATCCCTCCGCCAGGATTGGAGCCAACCTTGGTTCCAAATCATCAACCCTCGCTCCCAAACTCCAGAGGGATCTAAGGATTGCGCTTTCTACGTTATACGTCATATTCAAGCGCTCAATCAGCAAATCCCTTTCACTGAACTGGCCACAGAGGACTTTCATTCTCTGCGAGGTCGTTACGCCATGTAGTTAAATTGTGATAGAAGGTTCTTCAAGGACCCAACCATGGCGCCCAACGACGTTCCTCGCTACCTCTTCTCGGCCATCCAACGTCTTCCAAAATGGCCATTCCGACAAACAATTGAGGAGTTGGAAAAACAACAGCCCGCTAAGGATACTGAGAAGATACAATGGGATCCTTACTCTTTCGATCTGGAAGATGATAAAGGGGTTACCGAATTGCTAACTGGGGCTACCATCAACAGATCACCTTCACAAATGGTTCCCCTGTCTGCAATTACACCAACTTTCCCCAACTTTGACCTCAGCGCCTGCAATAGCCTCTCCAATAATGAACTTCGCCTCATCATGTCAAGGCTTTACGCCGAGAAAGATGACCTCGTTTTTATAGCCGGCGATATCCTGGTCATGGCAGATGCACTACGAGAAACTGTACAGATAAAGGGGTCTCTATCCGTGAGTCTAATGGCCGCCTATCAATATCTTCTCGTCAGAACTACCCTACAACCTATATGGCATCAACATACATGAATGATGATATTTTAAAGCTAAAGAACTTCGGAACAACTGAGGCACTCATTTCTTACCTCCAACACACGACTCCGAAGTTCACCATGCTTCCTTTCCTCCATGCAGAACACTGGATGTTGCTGGCAACAGATCTTCATGATGGAACAACAATCATATACAACAGTTCCGACAGCCAGTACAACCCCAACCATCAACAATACATTACAACACCAAGAACGCCTACAGAAGAGGTGGCAAAATAGTGTGCTGACTAACTATATGATCTTCTCAGCACGCACACACGTGCATACGGTAAAGAACACTTTCATCGCCCTGCCTTCAACCACAACTGCCCACAACAGATCCACGAGTCGAACAATTGTGGTTTCCACATCCTCTACTAGATGTACACCATTATGGTCCTTGGATGACCAGTCGAGGACATGCTACATGTGGATTACCACGCGTTGCGAGGAAAGTTCGCTGCTAATCTCCTTCGCACACATGACACCAATAAAGGACTAACAGAAGCTTGATGCCCTTGTCCTTGTACTTCTCAAACTATCACTTTGACACTCTTCGGACAAAGTGAGTGATAAGTTAGGGGGGGAGTACTCTGGACAAGGGCGATGTATCATTTTCAAATCCTTCCCTCTCTACCTTTTCTTTCAATTATGTATAAATTTTATAGCTTTCTTTGCACATTTAATTTTTGTTTTAAAGTAATTTCCCTGTTAAAATAAACCTTGCACATAAAGAAGAACATCCCTCTTGGAACAAAGTCATCCCCAGCTAACTTTAGAATCCAGTTAGTCCTTAAAAGTAATAACAAGAATAGCACTTAGACATGTAATGGCGAATTAATAAATTCTCTCCACTCTTGATTTTCATGCTTTTGCTTCATTTCTACATCTGACCCTCCACAGGTCAACATCAAGGCCGAAATAAGCCAAACACTCCCAAGGATGGGAGGGACATTAGGTGACATGTAAATCATGAAGCCTTGCAAGTGGACCTCTAGTAGAAACCAAATAAGTGCATGGAGAGCAACTCTAAGAACAACTTTCTTCTCTTCAAATAAAAGAGGCTTGGCCGCCCAAATCAAAATTCCTAGAAATCCAAATCCTAAGCATGTGAGTTTACGAATAAAAGCCAGAGTGTTGAATAAAACTATGAGAGTTGTACCATGAATAAGGATCTATATGAAGAACCAATAAAGGTCTCGCCCGACCGGTACATTCAGTTGCCCTCACAAAGGCAGATGTGTCGTGCCCGGTAGTGAAACCCTAAGGTATCCAAGTATATGAAAGGCCGATAAAGGACTCACCCGGCCGGTACATTCAGCTTCCCTCACAAAGGTAGATGTATCGTGCCCGGTAGTGAGATCCTAAAAGCATAGACAACCCCTCCCCCACTTGAAAGGGGAGTTACACATCAAGCCTTTAGCCAACCTTCATACCCACTCTAGCTTCTGGTAGGATTTTCAGAGAAGTATAAAGCTGATTAGAGTCAACGACATGCACAGGGTAAAAAGTGGTCCCAATGCGGGCCACGAGATATGGAGGAAACCTGAGATCCAAACAACCCTCAATACCTGAAAGAGTTAAGGCAAAAAGCTCCAATACAACCTTAGGAGGTCTCGGGTTTAGAATTGGAGCAAGAGTATGGAAATCTTAACTAAATAAAATCACCTCGCCATTATATGCCTCAGCTCTATCTAACTTGAGGACAAGCTAGACTCTAAGTTAGGGGGGGTGATAACCTCCAGTTTTGTGACGATATCTTAGTAATTTTCCTCAGTTTTCCACACTCTTTTTTAGATAAATTAGATAGAAGACTAAACTTTCCTCCCTTATTGCAAATATACTGTTAGATTAACTTTTCTCTCTTTTTACTTACAGAAAGAGACACAAAAAAATCATAAAAGCCTCACATGGTGTCAAGACCGCATGAAGCCAACCGGTCCTGAGACCGCATGGAGTCACACGGTCCCAAGACCGCATGAAGCCAACCGGTCCCGAGACCGCATGGAGTCACACAGTCCCAAGACCGCATGAAGCCAACCGCTCCTGAGACCGCATGGAGTCACACGATCCCAAGACCGCATGAAGCCAACCGGTCCCGAGACTGCATGGAGTCACACGGTCTCAAGACCGCATAAAACCAACCGGTCCCGAGACCGCATGGAGTCACACGGTCCCAAGACCGCATGAAGCCAAATGGTCTCGGGGTCCAAACGGTCTCAGATCCCAAACGGTCTTCAAGACTATTTGGACCCAAAACTGCCCAAACCGTTTGGACCCCACTTAAAATCTATAAATAAGACCCGGGAGGTCCTTCCAAAAGGATCAAGTTTCAGACGTCCAGAGGCTTCCCTTACTACCCCAGAGCTAATCCAACCTCCATCCTCCGCCCAAAGGCTTCCGGTCTGAGATCCACACTCCATCCTAAAACTACTTCCTCTCTCTTTGCCAAAGAAGGTGGGAAGAGGAGACCTCATCATCGAGCAACCTGTGAAGTGTGAAGATTGTCATTCTCTCTCCTTCCAAGGGGTTGACTTTCCTCTCTCCTTTGTGGGGATGGCGTTCTCTCTCTCTCTCTTCTCACCTCCTTCTTTGTCCTAGTTATGAGCGAGTAGTCTCCTTCACTAGGGTGCGGGGAGTAGCCCCGCTACCCATGTTTTCATTTCATGGAATGTAATCCATAGTTTGCAATAGGAGACATACTTTCTTTTCAGTTCAACATCAATCGTTTAATGAATGCTTGTTGTTTGATCACCAACTTGTGTTATCTTTTATCTTTTAGTATGAATTGTCTGCGTTTGTACTATCAGATTCGAATCTCGATTGAATGTTGGTTCTTGATGCATGTATCCACCATGCATCTGTTTCGGTATCTAGGAGTGCTTTTCAAGAAGTGGAGTAAACTCACTTCCATCGTTGTACTTCCATACTATGAAGGAATCAGTTGACGTATGAAAGTACAACCTTGATGAGTCGAGAAACACACTTTGCGAAGGGAATGATGTAAAGTAGGTGACCATTCGTTCGGGGATGGCTGGCTTTACAACATTCCCACATTTCTCTTAGCTAGTTCTCCGAAAGGAAGCTAAATCTACAAAGATACTAACTGTTTAAGACTCTTTTGCAGGTTATGTTTTGTGTTGTATGTTTTGATCCATGTGTAGTGGTGGCGAAAGCCGATCACATCCTAGTGTCTCTTTATCATTGTTAACATCCTTAAGTTTACTTTCTTGCTCTACTTTACTTATACTTAGTTTAAAACAACCAAAACAAGCTTTTCGATCTAGATACCAACTGCTAAGAGGTTAAATGAGATTCTAACAAATTTTATCTTGTTGCTCTCAACAAGACCATTGTCCTGTGGATTCGACCCTTAGCTATACTACGATAAGACTTCCACGTATCTCAGCATATGTGGGTGGAGTTCTCAATCTAGTATAAGCAAGGCTAAACCTAAAGACTTACTATCTTTAGGATTTTTAGTGGTGCATGCAATTCCACACGAGTGGAAGCTCCATCAATATGTATATGTGTATGTATATGTATATGTATATGTATATGTATATATATGCATACATATATATATGTATATATATACATACATATATATATGTATATATGCATATACATTTACATATATATACATACACATATACATACACATACACATACATACACACTTATATATATATATATATATATATATATATATATATATATATAGAGAGAGAGAGAGAGAGAGAGAGTCAGGCTAGAATACACTCAAGTGTATCCGAAGCAGAATACACTCAAGTAGTTTTTCATGATGCAATATTTTTTTCAAAAATCTAATCCGTTGATCTTATTAAATATCTCGTGAACAAATCATATAAAATTTGCGCCCATTTGGATATGTATAGCTCATTTTATGAAGACCACAAAAATTATACATTTCAAATTAGTTTTGTACATCGATTTTGTTGCCCTTGGATGAGTGACTTACACTCATTCAAACGAACTCAAAATTTGTATGTTGCCTAATTATAGTATGACAATGAAGATCAACTATTTACATTTACAAAAAAATAGTCTTGATATGCAAACACCACTTGAGTGTAGCGTGTGATCCGTACACTTGAGTGTATTCTTGCCTGACTCTCTCTTTCTCACTCACTCTCTCTCTCTCTCTCTCTCTCTCTCTCTATATATATATATATATATATATATATATATATATATATATATATATATATATATATATATATGGGCCCAAATTCAATACCCGTGCGGGTAGATACCCACCACCTATTTTGGTTAATTTTTTTAGCTTCTTACTTTTGGCATATAGATGGTTACTTTACCTTGCAAAATGTTACTTTTCATGCATATATAGTTACATTTGCAATAACTATAACAAAAATACAGTTATATATATATATTTACTGTGTATTTTTCCCATATTTACTTTTTAGTCGCACAATTACTTTTTTTAATCAACATAATTACTTTTGTGTTCACAGAGTTACGTTTCTGGCCAAATGGTTACTTTTTTAGCTGACAGGTAGCAAATTCCAGGCTACTCGCGCGGGTATCGAATGAACGCCCTATATACATACACACATAGTTACTTTTTTAATGAACGCCCTATATACATACATACATAGTTACTTTTTCTGGCCAAATAGTTACTTTTTAGCTTACATGTAGCAAATTTCAAGCTACTCACGCGGGTATCGAATGAACGCCCTATATACATCCATACATATAAATATAGATATATAAATATATATATGTGTGTGTGTACACACACACACAAAAAAAAAGGGAGACCAAAGGTAGACATAAGATTGTATATGTATTCACACATACTATGAGTCAGTGTTAAGTGTTCGGAACCAAGGATTTTTCCTTGGGGTTATAAAAGACTGCATGTTTTATTTTCGTTTCATGCACTTTGAGATCTATGATTTAAATATTTATGAATAGGCTCGAGTTGACATGGTGGGAAGGTTGAACAACAATTATTTGGTGAGTAGTTAGTGTGTATGTGCTAGGGTAGTTTGGACTTGAGAATTGATAACAACATTGTGGAAAATGGAAATGCTTAATGGGGTGATCAAACCATGGTAATAATCTTTTCATGTAGTAGATTTTGGGGCATTTAAATTTTATCAAGTATGATGTATGGGGGATTGGTTATAAACATGTAAAATGTTTCTTAGTAAGAATATTAATTATGTGGGGAACCTTTGTGACATGGGGGCAAGATTTAATGATGTAGGAAAAAACATCACACACATAGCCAATGACCAAAATGTAAGTACTAAGTCCTCCAAATTGTACTTTGTAGTGAAGGAATAATTGTTTTGACATGGAAACATTAGTTAATCCTACTAACAATCATCCATTGAGAAAATAAATGAGAGAACAATTGTCACTTTTTTAATTCCAAGCATATGGGTAAAGAAGGTATTATGTCTTAGAAGTGTTTGAGCCGTACCAACTCTCTATAATCATCGTAGGAATATTTGATTACTTATTGTGATGGTGACAGATGACACTCCTCTTATTTCTAAATTTAAGACACGACACAAGTCCTAAAGACCTCAACAAATTCACCCAAGACATAGGTAGGTCAAGACCTATGGCGGTAGAGTAGTTTCTCCAACAAACTATGGATGCTCCCTTAAGGCAGTGAGATTCAAAATTGACTTTCTTTTACAAGGACAAACACATGCTTTAAATGTGTACTACAAATAGGATCCATGCACCATCCTTTTCCATGACCTCACTCATGTCTTCTCCCCAAAGAGATTAGGATTAATCTTAATGAAATTGTTTAGCACCACTTCCCTCATAACACCCATTCTGAGGGCCTATAGATAGGACTTCACCTTATGCACCTATCAAATAAATGGTTTATATCCACACTATAACAACCTACATAGTCCTAGAGATTCCCAATTATATGTGCAATTGCTCGAGGATGAAGTTTTAGGACCCTTCATCCATATTTTTCTTGCACTTATCAACCCTAGAGAACATCCTTAGGCTTTTCGGGATGATTATGCTTATGAGTGAAAACCATACGCATATGAGCATAGTGTATGATTTAGCCTTTCAAGACGTTGCAAGCTATGAAGAGTGCATAGTTCATTAGATTTATCATTTTTCCAAATTAACACATTTTCACACATATTTCTCTATCTTAAGAAAAGTGTCATGACTAGAGATTGGACATATATCCTTTCATGTGGAAGACTTCGGGAGATAAAGAGAAATTCTACAAATACGGGGAGACTTTGAGGCTCCCTAAATATAAAAAGCTAAGAAGATCAAAATCTTTATAGGTTATTTATGGTACTATCAGACGAGTCCAACTTTGCATAGGCTAGGTAAGTGACATACTATGCTGGAGTGCCATGGTCTTGCAAGCTAGAACCATAAATTCACTTGCCCTAAAAACCTTCACAAACACAATTTTACATGACTATACCTAATCCATAGTTGTTCACTACGAAACTTCATATCTAGTTTGTTCTATTGTGGTTCCATATATAATATCAAATAAAAGGTTGGGTTCTAATCCCAAAGCTCTAGTAGAGTTTCATGAGTGCTGATTGGACCAACAAGCCAACAATACTAACATCCTTTGAGTGCACACATAGCCTAGGAGACTTTTTTGACATGGCTACCATATTAACAATACTTAGGGCCTAGAACCCCTTAAAACACAAATTTCTTAGTGACCAATTACCTAGAAGTAGGTACGTCTTTTTGATATGAGTAGTTCACACATTCTTTTCTAAAATCATTCTATGAGAGGCTGTAGATTATGGAATGTTACAATCTTTTTGCATGATTATGTCTAGTTTTGGAATGTAATGATGAACATAGTACGATTGTGCTAATATTGAGTCAAAATGACCTTAGATATCATGCTAACTTTAAAATCAATAATCATGTCTCTATGTAACGTGTATGTCCAAGATCATACTACTTTCTTATTCACCTCATATGACACTTAATGCATGCTTGTGTCCCAAGTTATTTGATTAAACAATTATACATTAGTCCATGTGAGATTTGACCTATCTAATGCATTGAACCTCTTTAGATATTTGAAATCAATAATCTTGTGATGTTTGGTGACCTTAATAACTAAGATCAACCCCCTTGAACTATGATGGTGTTTGTGACCCTAAGTTGCCTAATGTGACCTTTTGTGACTTGATATGTGGTCTTGTACCCTAATACCAATACAAATATAAATCTTGTGCTCTCCCCCTTCAGATTATATTGCACTCTAATCCATATGATCACCTTGATGTGGATGTCCCACCTAACTAATATGTTGGATCCTATGTCGTAAGTGAACTATTATGATAGCATGTATGTTGGAGATGTTGATACAGTTTATGATGCCTAGACTCTAGGGAACATCATGCTTCATTTGTATGATATTTATATGTCCTTAAGTTGCTGATCAAAATCATATTTTATGGTTGGACCTCTTGCCTTGATGAACCTCTGACCTGTTTGCGCTATTGTGAGGCCTTTTTCCCTACATCAGTAAAATATTATTATATGCACTGATAAGCAATTTTAAAACCTAACTTGTCCAAAATTCTAAAAAAAGAATTGGTTAGGTTTAATGATAAGAATCTAATGCATGCATGCAATCTTATTTTTAATCAGGTGTTTTTTAAGATCTAGATGGTCAATGATAAATTAAGAATCTCCCGATTAGGTATGAGCTTTAATAGTTATATGCTTATCGTTTCCTTGCTTGCTGCTTGATGTATATGTATTCTTGTTTACTTGCTCAAATATTGCCATGTAATTGGACCCGATGCTTTGTCTTGTTGACTTTATACTTTGAACATATAATATAGAACTCTATTATACAAACCTTGTACACCTACTTGTATTTTTGAGGTAAGGACACAAGGGCGAGCGTCCTACTTGAGTTGTCAAGAAGGGAGGACCTTGTCGATAAATAGGGTTAGCTAATTGCATTGAACCTTAAGCATCCTTATGGACCCTTCCAATGGGAGGCTGGTGAAAGGCCTTATGATATATGATATCGTTGGTATGATTGAAGTGAAATTGACTAAAATATGCGTTTTCGTTTTGCTAAGTACTTAACTTGTTTACTCTTATTTGTTTACTTCTGTGAATATTTTAAAATTATACAAACTTTATATATAAGTATCTTTCTACCATGTAGTCAACACCTTGTTTGTTGACATGCTTGTTTCTTATATATTTTAGGTTCAGAGATTAGATTGGGAGTTGATGGCTTGTGAGCTTGTGTTCATGTGTACTTATTATAAGATCCTAGCTAGTGTACATTGACCGACTTGTATAATTTAACTCTCAATGTGTCATTGAAATTATGTAGACCGTGTTGTATAATAATACTTCTTGAATGTTGAGATTATGTTGGTGATTTCATCTTGTTATTTGTTCATGTAAGATAATATTTTTACACATTTGAACCCACACTTTGATATTACCATCCTAGGGATGGACGCTCAAGTCCTTCAACCATTGACTTTCTAGTCATTTGGATGTTAGATTTGGGTAAGAAATAATTTAGTGACAGATGATATCAGATCATGAACAATAACTACACCAACATTGCTTACACGAAACACAAACTAAACTCAACTTTACATCTCAACCCTAGAAACTTAATAAGTTGTCCGTTGTAGACTAAGTTTACTTAGCATCTAGGATATAACCTAGATGTTCTAGAATTGAGTGTAGACTTGTGTAATTCCTAGATACTTCTTTTTTTCCTTCTTCTGTCATGTAGTATGGGTTGCAGGTTCAATAGGATGAGAAAAGGGAGATCCTATTGAAAATTCTAGACATATGTTCACGACATGCGATTAGGGTAGCTGTACAAGTGTGCTTCATGTTCTTGCTAGTTCTCTAAGTGTCATGGTACTAGACTGCCTAATGTGTGTGGTAACTTAATTTCAGTTTTGATTTTATTCAAATGGAGTATGGTGGTTTCCATCGCCTATTTCAACATTAGAGAAAATCTATTTCAAGTATTAGTATATGTATATATGAAAATGTTACAATGCATAGAATGATAGTTACTATCCATGTAACCTAAGAGAAAGAGAGGTAATATCAGTCTGGATGAGAGTGTTGAGATGATAGATGTAATCTCTAGAGTTTTCTAGAGCCATGATGAATATTAGGCTAGTACGTATCTTAGATTATCTATGTTGATGATGGATGTTGATGTTGATGTTATGAGTTCAGTTCAAGATGGCTTAAGTTGATATTACAGGAATCAAGTATGTTTTGGCAACATGAGATGACACGTGAAAATGTGCGGAACCACATATTATCAAAAACACATGTTAATTAAAACCGATTGCGGAAAGCATATAGAAGAGAACTTTTGCATACCGATCCTGCAGAGAAAACATGTTATATAAACATTACAAGCTTTGATATATGTCCACAACTTATTGGAACCAACTATACTATCATCCCCAGAGTTCTTCACCTGTTTATACATACATAACAGGCCACGTACAACCAGCAACAAGATATACAAAACTACAACAACTAGTCATCGTGAAACGTTGTCAAACACCTCTGAGGACCTGAGAGTACATGAATGACTCTAGGACTCTACTATAAAACCACTAAAATAGCAGCATGTCCATCTCTTGCCTTCTACTGCTCTTCTTACTGGTCGGCCGCAACCTCACGACCACCACCACGTCTAGAGCAATCACCTAAAAAGGGTGTAAACCAGCGGGTTGAGACACACAGTCCCAGCGAGAAACATAACTCCCCGCCGAAACTATCAAAACCTCAGAAAATTTAAAGCAGATAAAGAAGATAACTGATATAAGAAGATAATATGAGCAGCATACTGAGCAAGGCTATTATTACCATCAATCTTACTAAGATATCCAGGAGGCATATAACCAAGTATTTTTTTATGGAACATGATTGACAAGATAAGATTTACATGAACTTATCACAAGATATCAAGATCATATAAGCAACTATAAGTAGGAAACTGAATTATCTATAAACAAGGCCTCAAATAATGTTTCATATTTATTCTGTGTAGCATATACTATCCGAGTGTATTACGTTTTATTATGCCCTGAGGAAGTGAGTCTTCCCTGCTCAAATCCAACCATTGGCTGCGAAGCCCAATCCAGTGCCATACAAGGTCTAAGGAGATCCGGACTCCATGACCTCACCTTCTCGTGGTCAGTACACGAATCATCAAGCAAGACTGCAGTCTTATGCTTATAGGGCCTCAGCCTCTGGGTCAGCTCTGCAAGCTACCCATATCTCTAGCTCACCTCATCATAGGTGCTAGTGCATATATCCGAGCCATGAACACATCATGCTCATCATCACATATCCTGAGCCATGGGTCTGTTCACCATGCTCCATATATTCACAGTGGTACTTAGATTCCTCCTATTTTAGGCTATAGGGGAAAACCTCACATATTCAACAATATGCGCTCTAGGCAGATCCTGCAGGATAAACCTGTTTCACCATCACCATGATACTGATGATGATGGATATATGGAAAGGGCAAACTACATGATGTGTTCATCTATAATTAATTAGTATATTTTAAGCCAATTGTTGAGGCAATCAAAGTATAATCATAGCCTTATAGAATTACATAATTATTACCATCATCATACTGTCCTAGGACCTCAATCCCTCATTATATCAACCACTGCCTCTCAAGGCATTATAATCATGCATCAACATTCTGGGAATGCATCCCTTATCTCATCATCAGAGGATAACACCTCAACTAGGCACTCAGCCTTATATCAGGTCCTCAGAGCTATCAACTTGTTATCTCATTACCACATGGTGCTACTCAAGTATATACATCTCATAGCTCTTACCAGGCTATGAATCCGCATAAAATAATACCTGCATGGTTAGTATACACATCCATAGAGATAACTAAAACCATCATGGATTAACATGATTATCATGTTATCAAGTATAAAGCAACATCCATGAGTATATTACACATAAGCTGTAGAAATCATAGTTTTATTATCAATCATAAGCATATATCATGCCCCATACTTGTGATCATATACATGTGTCACATTATCATGTGTAGCAACATCATATCCTTTCAAACTTCTTGGTTCACAACCTATCATCTTATCTCATCATTTAACATAGATGCGGGTTCAAGGTAATTAATCCATTGATTAGGTTTTTCCCCGGGTTAACCATATCATCCATATCATCAAAGATATAACTACATGATCAAGAACTATCTGCTAGGTTCCCGGGTTATCAAAACCCTCACCAAAAACTCATGCTACCATCACTAAAAGTGTGGCGGGTAGTGCGTCCCTCACCACAAGTGGTATCGGGCAGGGTAACAACCCTCACCAAAAGCTTACCGGCCTAGGCATTTATCTACATATCGGCCAACCCTAGAAAATATCAAACCACCACCCAAGGTGTATCATGCAACTAAAGAACATGGCGTTATCATGAAACCTTGTCGTGCATACCAGGTGCACAAGGTATATCATGCATCTAGCTCAAGAGGTGTATCGGCTAGAACCCTACCGGCCATCTAGGGTTAGGGTTGAATTGGGCAACCATTCTCACCACTGTATCAGACGAGATCATGGCGCCCCAAGCCAGCATTGTGTCACCCAACATGTTCATGACATAGGCGACACAAAAGCACATCAAGGAAGCCTATCGGTCAACAAGGGCAACACTCCATATCGACCTCTAACAAAGCAACAACTAGGGTTTCTACTCAACCCATATCGGGCAGCTCAAACTCACCCAACTTGTGTTGCCCAAGGAACCAAACAGAGATGTTGTCTAAGCATCATATCGGCCAAGGGAACAACACCACTTAGATCAAGAAGGCCATAACGTCCATCTAAGTCAAGCTTCTCATATCGGACACCACTTAAGGCACCTACTAGGGTTTCTCTATACCACCATATCGGGCACCAAACCAACCATCTCAATTAGGTGTATCAGCCAAGGGTAAAACCCTAGATAAGAGGCTATCGGGCAGCACTACTCCAAGGTCATAACATGCAAAATACAACTCTACAAGGTCGTATTCAACCTCAAGCATAAGGGCACCAAACCCTAAATGATCAAGAAGATTGGCTCACCTCTCAACACCCAAGACAGAGGGATTTTGCACAACCTCTATCACAAATCGGGAAACCACAAGGATCAACTTCAACTTAGGTCATGACATATCCAAGATCTCACCTCTCAAATCCATGGTGAGAGGAGGGTGTTGCCCAAGCAACTAGAATGTAGACTCACCTCTCAACTTAAACGAGAGAGGGGTATTTCCCACATCACTAGAGATCAAGCTCACTTCCCAAAAACCAAGGAGAGAAAGGGGTATTTCTCAACAAGAAAACCCCAAACTATGGTTTGGCCAACTAGATCCAAAGGCATATAAACCATCAACAACATCAACAACATCATGCTCACTATATCTATAAGATCAACAACATGTACTAGAGCAAGAAAAATAACATGCAATAGCCAATCATCAACATATATGAATCATGCAACATAAAGAAGGTAGTATAACTAGGGTTAGAAGTTATGTAAACCACCTTAAGCAAGATCCTCCAGCTCCAAAGCTCCAAGCTTCAAGCTCCTAGCTCCAAGCACACCACTTTCGGCCACCTCAAGAAAAGGAACAAGAATCATAACCACCATGGCCGAAGAGTAGGCAAGATGGAGAAGAAGATGCTAAGGAGAGAGGGAAGATGCTTACCAAGGAAACAAGGTCCACCTAGGGTTTGACCACCAAGCTAGAGGAAGAAGAAGAGATCTCCTTCAAAGGGATCGACCACCAACCTTTGCTCCTCTAAGGGTATCGACCACCAAGGTTGCAAGGGAGAGGTGTATCACGCACCAAGGAAGAGAGGAGCAACAAAGAGCTAAAAGGGATCCTAAGGAAGTGAAAGGAAAGGCATATATAGATGAGGATCAAAGGGGAACCAAGGCAAGGTGTCACCTTACTAAGGGACACATGTCCACACATCTTGCCACCTTGCAAGACACATGCACAAGTCATGCCACCCACTCATCAAGGATCGGCCAAATGTCCAAGCTAGGGTGACACAACCAAAGCAAGAAGGTCGAAGAGGTCAAAGGCTACCACACACATCATACCATGCCCGATACACCACTCCATCTTAGCCGACACATCCTTGGCCAACACTCCATGGCCGACACAAGGCATCCTTGCCCGATACAAGGCTCAACAAGGCAAGGCAAGGCCCAAACAAGGGTGAAACAAGTCCCAACAGAGCTTCAACAAAGCCCAAGACAACTCAAGGCATGAGCCCAAACCTCCCTCTCAACTCTAGAGGAAGCAAAGAGGGATAAAGACATCTCTCAAGGTGACAAACTTGCTATTCAACCCTAACTTAGGTTATTTTGCAAGTAGCACCTCCAACTCTCAACAAAACACAAGCAAACTCTAATCACCACTAAAGGTGATTAGAAAGAAACTAAGCACAAGGTTTAGGCAAAGCAAATAGGGTAAGCCCAGAACGGAGGTCAAGGTCCTTACAAGCAATAAACCTCTACAAAAGGATTTCATCCCCGAAATCCGAAGAGAAAAGTGAGGGATACTTCTTCCTCATCTCTTCCTCAAGCTCCCACGTGGCTTCCTCAAAACTACGATGATGCCAAAGAACTTTCACAAGAACCAGGTCCTTCATCTTCAACCTCTTTACCCTCCTGTCAAGGATCATCACTGGACCTTCCTCATAGGTCACATCTTCATCAAGCTCAACCTCAACTGGTTGTATCACTGTCTCTGTGTCAGGATGACTTTTCTTCAACATGCTGACATGGAACACTAGATGTAACCTTTGCAACTCTGGCGGCAACTCTAACTTGTAAGCTACCTTGCCAACACGTTCTATTACTGGGTATGGCCCCATATACCTGGGTGCCAGTTTGACTTTCCGGCCAAACCTCAGCACTCCTTTCCAAGGTGAGATCTTGAGATACACTTTGTCTCCCAACTGGAACTCTAAAGGTCATCGACGATTGTCTGCATAAGACTTCTGTCTGTCCTGTGCCGCTTTCAACTGTTGTTGAATCACTCTGATCTTTTCTGTTGTCTGCTGCACTAACTCAAGACCCATAAGCTGATGCCCACCAGACTCATACCAGCATAAAGGGGATTTGCACTTTCTCCCATATAGAGCCTCATAAGGAGCCATGTCAATGCTCCGCTGGTAACTATTGTTATAGGCGAACTCTATCAAACTGAGATGTACATCCCAACTGCCTAAGAACTGCATAATACAAGCTCGGAGAAGATCCTCTAAAGTCTGAATAGTCCTTTCAGACTGTCCATCCGTCTGTAGGTGGAAGGCGGTGCTAAATCTCAACTGTGTTCCCAATGCTTTGTGCAACTATTCATAGAAATGACTCGTGAACTGGGAACCTCTGTCGGAAACTATTATTGTTGGTACTCCATGCAAATGCACTATCTCATCCACATACACCTGGGCAAGTTTCTCTACTGTATATGTTGTCTTCACCGATATAAAATGAGCAGATTTTGTCAGCCTGTCCACTATTACCCAAATAGAATCATGATTCCTAGCTATCTTTGGCAAACCAACTACGAAATCCATGGTTATATGGTCCCATTTCCACTGCGGTATTGTCATGGGTTGCAACGTACCTGCCGGCTTCTAATGCTCAGCCTTAACTTGTTGTCATACCGCACATCTTGCCACAAACTTGGCTACATCCTTCTTCAAGCCTGGACACCAATATAGATCCTTCAGATTGTGGTACATCTTGGTGATTCCTGGATGCATAACATACACCGATGTGTGTGCTTCCTCGAGCACTAACTTCCTCATATCATCAACATCGGGGACCACCATCCTACCATGATAGCAAACTAGTCCATCCTCAGACTCATGGAAACCATCACACTTTTCACTGCCAAGCTCTGACCTGATCAACTGCACTGTATCATCTGCCTGCTGTGCATCTTTGATCTGCTGTTTCAGCGTAGGCTTGACTTGCATCTGTGCCAACAATCCTGCCAACAAGGAAACTTCCAACTACACATTCATCTGCCGCAAGGAGACAAACATATCCCTCCTATGGCATACCAAGGAACTCAACTGTGCCTTCTTCGTGGGGAGAGAAGAAGACTTTCTACTAAGCACACTAGCTACCACATTTGCCTTACCGGGATGATACTCAATGGTGCAATCATAATCATTGATTAGCTCCATCCAATGACACTGTCACATGTTTAGTTCACTCTACGAAAAGATGTACTTCAAGTTCTTATGATCTGTAAAGATCAGACACACTTACCCATAAAGGTAGTGCCTCCAAATCTTTAACACATGGGCCATCACTGCCAACTCTAAATCATGTGTCGGATAGTTCTCCTCATGTCTCTTAAGCTGTCGTGAAGCAAAAGAAACCACGTGGTCTTCCTGCATTAACACACAACCTAAGCCTTTCTTGGAAGCATCACAGAAAACAACATAACCTTTCCCAGGCTCTGGCAGCACTAGTCAACTTCTCCTTCAAGCTTTGGAAAGCTTGCTGACAACGATCATTCCAGACAAAAGGTACATCCTTCCTGGTCAGCTTCGTCATTGGCAACGCGATCACACTGAAATCCTTGATAAACCTCTGGTAGTATCCTGTTAAACCCAGAAAACTACAAATTTCTGTCAGCATCTTTGGTTGCTCCCAATCTGCCACTGACTCCACCTTCTTAGGGTCCACTCTGACTCCTACAGATATCACATGACCCAAGAAAGTCACTTCCTTCAACCAGATCTCGCATTTACTGAACTTGGCAAATAACTGATGTTGGCGAAGAAGAGTCAAAGCTTGTCGAAGATGCTGTTCATGCTCTTGACTGTCCTGACTGTAGATCAAGATGTCATCTATGAAAACTACAAAAAACTGATCTAGGAACGGACGGAACACTCGATTCATCAGATCCATGAAAGCAGCAGGCGCATTGGTTAGCCCAAACGAGATAACCACAAACTCAAAGTGACCATACCTCATCCTAAAAGCTGACTTTGGTATGTCATCATCCTTAATCCTCAACTAATGATATCCAGACCATTTATCAATCTTTGAGAACACTGTAGCACCACACAACTGATCAAATAGATCATCTATCCTCGGCAACGAGTACTTATTCTTAATGATAACTTTATTCAGCTACCGATAATCTATACACAACCGCATCAACCCATCCTTCTTCTTTACGAACAGGACCAGAGCACCCCACGACGATGTGCTCGGTCTGATGAAACCTTTGTCCAACAATTCCTGTAACTGCTTCTTGAGTTCTGCCATCTCGGCTGGAGCCATCCGATACAGTGTTTGAGCAACAGGCTGTGTTACTAGTACCGGATTGATCTCAAAATCAATCTCTCGAGGTGAGGGAACACCGGGGAACTCATCAGGAAACACATCCGCAAACTCTCAAAAAACTGTCACTTCCTCAAGGCTAGGACCTTTTGCCTTGGTATCCACAACGTGAGCTAAGAATGCCTTACAACCTTGCCGCAACAACTTCTCTGCCACCATTGCTGATACTAAACACGTCAGAAGAATCTTCCTATCTCCTTGGAAGATCCACTTCTCTTCGTCGTCATGAAACACTGCCTGCTTGGAACCACAATCCAACACAACCTTATACTTTTCTAAGGTATCCATCCCAAGGATCACATCAAATCCATGCATATCAAGTGGTATAAGATCCACTTGTATACTGTGTCCCGAGAAAGACAGGACACAAGACAGACACTCCTCTCGAAGCATCGAGGAACCATTGAGAGGGGTTTCTAACAACATGCTATCTTTCTTACAACTAACAGGTAAAGGACAACTATCAAGTAGACTATGTGCGATAAAAGAGTGCGTAGCACCCGGGTCAACCAGAACAAATATAAAGCAAGAAGAAGACAAATTAGAATGAAATAACTCCATCTGACCTGCCACCACTCGCGGGTTGACTATCGCCTCCAGCTGACTCATAGCATAGAATCACACCGTTGCTTTCTATCCACATCCTCTGCTTCCTTGAGCAGACGATCCTACTTATGACGCTTGACTGCATCCTCGCCCTCTGCTACAACTGGGCTACTGTCTGTCTGACCCTTGTTGATTCTGCCTCAGCTGTTGTGTTACTTCGACATCTCTCTTTGGGCAATTTGACCTCAAGTGCCCAGTCTGTCCATAGTGGTAACATGACCTGCCTTCTATCTGCGGCCTAGATGGTCCTATCACTGTCACTGAAGCGGTACTGTGTGCTTTAGATGGCGAAAATCCACACCCTCTTCCCTTACTTGGAGACCACTGAGATGGTGTACGAGAACTCTGCATTACGGAAGGTGCCAAAAACCTTGGCTTTTTGAAGCCACCAGATCTCTGTCCCTAGAACTAAGTAGGCCTTTTCCTGGTCATGGACTCCCTTTTCTCCCTGACAGACCATTCAATCCTACAGACGGACTCCACGAACATGGCAAACCACTCTCAAATTTCCAAAGCAGCAGCAGGTGTTGACAACTCATCACTCAAACCTTTCTCAAACTGCCTGATCCGCTCATCATCTGTCTCCGCCATGTGAGGATAAAACCTTAACAAGTCTATGAAATTGGCTTCATACTCAATGATGCTCATCGATCCTTGACGGAGATGCTCAAACTGGTTGATCTTCTCATCCAGATACATTTTCAAAAAGTATCTGCTGATGAACTCCCGCCGGAAAACCTCCCAACAGATCACCTCACCGGGCCGTTTCTCCTCCTCGATGGCCCACCAGTGGCCAACACTACCTTTCATAAGGTAGACAACATTCTTGACTTTGTCTGCTTCAGGGATGTCGAGGATCCGAAAGGCCTTCTCAAGACCTGTTAGCCATAGATCTGCATCCACTAGATCAACCGTTCCAGCATAATCCGAAGCTCCGACTTGACGAAGCCGCACAAAGGTCTTCCCAATACCTGATGTTTCACCATGGGGAGCCTGTGCTCTGGGTTGAGGAACTGGCACTCTTTCTACCATATGATTCATCGTAGCCATCAACTTCCCCATAAGCTGTTGGTAGGCAGGGTTTTCAAGAATGGCTGGGTCAAGTTGGAGGACCTCAGGCACCCGATATTCATGTGCATGTACTCTTGCTCCATCAACTAATGCAGCATCACTGCTCTCGACATCATGTTCTTCATGGTTTCCAGACATCTTCAAGCTTTATCTTCCGCTGAGGGCAGAAGGTTATTGTAAGAAAATTTGGAAAACTCACAAGAATAGACGCAAACATGGTCCTAAATCCCTATAGACCCAGCAAACCTAGAGTTTTGATACCAAACTAACTGTGACACCCCACCATCACCTAGACAGCGAGATGACACGTGAAAACGTACAGAACCACATATTACGGAAAACACGGGTTAATTAAAACCGATTATGGAAAGCATATAGAAGATAACTTTTGCATACAGATCCTGCAGAGAAAACATGTTATATAAACATTACAAGCTTTGATATATATCCATAGCTTATCGGAACCAGCTGTACTATCTGCACCAGAGTTCATCACCTATTTATACATACATAATAGGCCACGTACGGCCAACAACAGGATATACGAAATTACAACAGCTAGTCATCGTGAAACGTCATCAAACACCTCTGAGGACCTTAGAGTACATGGATGACTCTAGGACTCTACTACAAAACCACCAAAATAGTAGCATGTCCATCTCTTGCCTTCTACTGCTCTTCTTGCTGCTCGGCCAAAACCTCACGACCACCACCACGTCTAGAGCGATCACCTAAAAAGGGTGTAAACCAGCGGGGTGAGACACACAGTCCCAGCGAGAAACATAACTTCCCGCCGAAACTATCAAAACCTCAGAAGATTTAAATCAGATAAAGAAGATAGCTGATATAAGTAGATAATATGAGTAGCATACTGAGCAAGGCTATTATTACCATCAATCTTACCAAGATATCCAGGAGGCATATAACCAAGTATTTCTTTATGGAACATGATTGACAAGATAAGCTTTACATGAACTTATCACAAGATATCAAGATCATATAAGCAACTGTAAGTAGGTAACTGAATTATCTATAAACAAGGCCTAAAACAATGTTTCATATTTATTCTGTGTAGCATATACTATCCGGCTGTATTATGTTTTATTATGCCCTGAGGAAGTGAGCCTTCCCTGCTCAAATCCAACCATTGGCTGCGAAGACCAATCCGGTGCCATACAAGGTCTAAGGAGATCCGGACTCCATGACCTCACTTTCTCATGGTCAGTACATGAATCATCAAGTAAGACCACAATCTTATGCTTATAAGGCCTCAGCCTCTGGGTCAGCTCTGCAAGTTATCTATATCTCTAGCTCACCTCATCATAGGTGCTAGTGCATATATCCGAGCCATGAACGCATCATGCTCATCATCACATATCCTGAGCCATGGGTCTGTTCACCATGCTCCATATATTCACAGTGGTACTCAGATTCCTCCTATTTTAGGCTAGGGGAAAACCTCACATATTCAACAATATGCGCTCCAGGCAGATCTCGCAGGATAAACCGTTTCACCATCACCATGATACTGACGATGATGGATCTATGGCCAGGGAAAACTACATGATGTGTTCATCTATAATTAATTAGTATAAGCCAATTGTTGAGGAAACCAAAGTATAAACATAGCCTTATAGAATTACATCATTATTACCATCATCATACTGTCCTGGGACCTCAATCCCTCATTATATCAACCACTGCCTCTCAAGGCATTATAATCATGCATCAACATTCTGGGAATGCATCCCTTATCTCATCATCAGAGGATAACACCTCAACTAGGCACTCAGACTTATATCAAGTCCTCAAACCTATCAACTTGTTATCTCATTACCACATGGTGCTACTCAAGCACATACATCTCATAGCTCTTACCAGGCTATGAATCCACATAAAAAAATACCTGCATGGTTAGTATACACATCCATAGAGATAATTGAAACCATCATGGATTAATAGGATTATCATGTTATCAAGTATAGAGCAACATCCATGAGTATATTACACATAAGCTGTAGAAATCATAGTTTTATTATCAATCATAAGCATATATCATGCCCCATACTTGTGATCATATACATGTGTCACATTATCATGTGTAGCAACATCATATCCTTTAAAACTTCCTGGTTCACAACCTATCATCTTATCTCATCATTTAACATAGATGTGGGTTCAAGGTAATTAATCCATTGATTAGGTTTTTTCCCGGGTTAACCATATCATCCATATCATCAAAGATATAACTACATGATCAAGAACTATCTGCTAGGTTCTCGGGTTATCAAAACCCTCACCAAAAACTCCTGCTACCATCACTAAAAGTGTGGTGGGTAGCGCGTCCCTTACCACAGGTGGTATCGGGTAGGGTAACAACCCTCAACAAAAGCTTACCGGCCTAGGCATTTAGCAACATATCAGCCAACCCTAGAAGATATCAAACCACCACCCAAGGTGTATCGTGCAACTAAAGATGTTGTCTAAGCATATCAGCCATATCGGGAAGCTCAAACTCACCCAACTTGTGTCGCCCAAGGAACCAAATAGAGATGTTGTCTAAGAATCATATCGGCCAAGGGAACAACACCAGTTAGATCAAGAAGGCCATAACGTCCATCTAAGTTAAGCTTCTCATATCGGCCACCACTTAAGGCACCTACTAGGGTTTCTCTATACCACCTTATCGGGCACCAAACTTACCATCTCAACTAGGTGTATCGGCCAAGGGTAAAACCCTAGACAAGAGGCTATCGGGCAGCACTACTCCAAGGTCATAACGTGCAAAACACAACTCTACAAGGTCGTCTTCAACCTCAAGCACAAGGGCACCAAACCCTAAATGATCAAGAAGATCGGCTCACCTCTCAACACCCAAGAGAGAGGGGTTTTGCACAACCTCTATCACAAATCGGGCAACTACAAGGATCAACCTCAACTTAGGTCATCACATATCCAAGAGCTCACCTCTCAAATCCATGGTGAGAGGAGGGTGTTGCCCAAGCAACTAGAATGTAGACTCACCTCTCGACTTAAACGAGAGAGGGGTATTGCCCACATCGCTAGAGCTCAAACTCACTTCCCAAAAACCAAGGAGAGAAAGGGGTATTTCTCAACAAGAAAACCCCAAACTATGGTTCAACCAACTAGATCCAAAGGTATATAAACCATCAACAACATCAACAACATCATGCTCACTATATCCATAAGATCAACAACATGTACTAGATCAAGAAACATAACATGCAATGGCCGATCATCAACATATATGAGTCATGCAACATAAAGAAGGTAGTATAGCTAGGGTTAGAAGTTATGTAACCCGCCTTAAGAAAGCTCCTCAAGCTCCAAAGCTCCAAGCTTCAAGCTCCTAGCTCCAAGCACACCACTTTCGGCCACCTCAAGAAAAGGAACAAGAATCATAACCACAATGGTCGAAGAGTAGGCAAGATGGAGAAGAAGATGCTAAGGAGAGAGGGAAGATGCTTACAAAGGAAACAAGGTCCACCTAAGGTTCGACCACCAAGCTAGAGGAAGAAGAAGAGATCTCCTTCAAAGGGATCGACCACCAACCTTAGATCCTCCAAGGGTATCGGCCACCAAGGTTGCAAGGGAGAGGTGTATCGCACACCAAGGAAGAGAGGAGCAACAAAGAGCTAAAAGGGATCCTAAGGAAGTGAAAGGCAAGGCATATATAGATGAGGATCAAAGGGGAACCAAAGCAAGGTGTCACCTTACTAAGGGACACATGTCCACACGTCTTACCACCTTGCAAGACACATGCACAAGTCATGCCACCCACTCATCAAGGATCGGCCACATGTCCAAGCTAGGGTGACACAACCAAAGCAAGAAGGTCAAAGAGGTCAAAGGCCGACACACACATCATACCATGCCCGATACACCACTCCATCTTGGCCGACACATCCTTGGCCAACACTCCATGGACGACACAAGGCATCCTTTCTCGATACAAGGCTCAACAAGGCAAGGCAAGGCCCAAACAAGGGTGAAACAAGGCCCAACAGAGCTTCAACAAAGCCCAAGACAACTCAAGGCATGAGCCCAAACCTCCCTCTCAACTCTAGAGGAATAAAAGAGAGAAAGGCATATCTCAAGGTGACAAACTTTCTCTTCAACCCTAACTTAGGTTATTTTGCAAGTAGCACCTCCAACTCTCAACAAAACACAAGCAAACCCTAATCACTACTAAAGGTGATTAGCAAGCAACCAACCACAAGGTTTAGGCAAAGCAAACAGGGTAAGCCCAGAATGGAGGTCAGGGTCCTTACATTTTAGGACCAACATAGGTGTCAATATCTTTATAAAGGAGGACCTCCAACATGGGACATATGGTAAGGGTAAACTCTTTAGATGAATCGACTCGACATGAGAGAAGGTTAGAGTACCTAACATCCAAATTATATATAAGATGTTGAAATATGAGAACGATGATGTACATGCCAGTGAGTCCCTAGTTGGAATACTTCTAAGTATATGAGTTGAGTCACCTAGTGTGTGGTTCTCTCAATAATGATGAACCTTATACTTTCCATGAAATGATCTAACCCTAGAGAACGAGGCATTTGAATATTTGTATGATTCCATATAGGTGAGGGAGATGCCCCAAAACCCTAGATGATGTATACAATGTGTGATGTCCATGATGAACCTCATACTCATGTTAGTGGTTCCATGTGATGGAATCTATAGGTTGCCCTTATTTTTGAAAGTTGAATGAAAAGTTTGGTATGGGTAGATGTTGGTAGTTAGTATGTTTTACCTCGACATAAACATGTCTTAGATTGAGTCGCTCGGGCTCGTGAAACTCCTTCTATCTACAAGTGAGATGTATTCAAAACATTGATATTTATAATAATATTGTTCCTCAAATAATGATTGATATGTGAAAATAATCTCACTCGAGTTAAAATTTGATATGTACATTTCTTAAGTCACTCTCATAACCTAGATCAAATATGAAGCCATACCTTGCATAAAATATGTAGATTTAGAACCATGAACTTGATATGATGATGCCTATGAGATCCTAATTTAAATAAACAAGATGTATACAATGCTTTGTATAAGACCCAAAATGAAAAACAGTGAGCATAATTGGTTATAGTTGGTAGAATTTTAAGGAAAACGAAAATGTACACAAAATACAAGTACAATGATGAAATACAAGTTCAATGATGGTCTTATCTGAAATCATTATAATGAACATGTTCATTTTAGAAATTGATAATATAGATTATGATAATACATCTTGGGCTTGTATGAGCACATGGAAAAAATCCTAATGTAGTAGGGACCAATCATGTAAACCCTATAATTTGAATCTATAACAGCTCACATGTAGCTAAGGTCATAGCTCTATATTTAGACTCTGCACTTGATTTGGATACAACAATTTGCTTCTTGCTCTTTCAAGAAACTAAATTTCCTCCTACAAAGATCCAATATCCAGTAATAGATCATTTATCAATGCTGGATCCATCCCAATCAACATCAGAAAACCCTTGTACTTTCAAGTGAACATTTTTATACAAAATCCCCTTTCTAGGGGACTTCTTCAACTACCTCAATATGTGCATCACAACTTCTAAGTGACCCATACAAGGCTTATCCATGAATTTTCTCACAACACTAGTGGCAAATACAATACATGGTCAAGTGACTATCAAATAATTCAACTTTCCAACAAGTCATCTGCATCTCCAAGGATCATCAAGCAATTCCCCTTACTCCATGGTAAATTTGACTTGAGGATCCCTTAGAGAGTTAGTGGTCTAGTCCCAAACATCCCCATATCTGTGAGAAAGTCTAGGGCATACTTCCTTTATGAAATCACTATCCCATATTTTGACTTGGCAACTTCAATACCTAGAAAATAGTTAAGACTGCCTAAATCTTTATATGGAAATGTCCTCATAAAAATGTCCTTAACTATGCAATATATTGTTTATCATTATAGGTAATCACAATATTGTCAACATATACTACTAGGAATATACATCTCATATTATGCCTACTATAGAAAATAAAATGATCCATAGTACATTTTTGGAGTCCAAACTCAGAAAGAGCACTATTAAGTCTACTAAACTAGGCATAAGGTGATTGTTCCAAACCATATAGAAACCTTTGAAGATGACACACTAGATCAGACTCCCCCCTGGGCAATGAATGCTCGTGGTTGCTCCATATAAATCTCCTCATCAAGGTCACAGTGTAGAAATGCATTCTTAATGTACAGCTGATGTGAAGTCCATGAATGTATGACAATAAGAGATAGGAAGATACGAACATACGCCATCTTGTCCACAAGAGAGAAGTTCAATGAATAATCTTCCCTATAAACCTAAGTGTAGCCCTTGGCTAATAACCATGCCTGTAATAGATTAACTAATATGTTTGCACCAACTTTGACAGTGAAACCCAACGAAATCCAACAATAGACTTGCTTGATGGGCGTTGAACAAGAGACCATGTACGATATTGGGTTAGAGCTTCCATCTCCTCTTCCATAGCAAGACACCAACTTGGGTGATCCATGACAGTTGAAAAAGATGAGGGTATAGAGGCAGATGACATGGAGGATAAAAATGCATTAAATGAGTGCGAGACATGGCCATATGAAACAAAATTTGAGATGGGATGAAGAGCACAAGATCAAGTGCCTTTCCTCTAGTAAGAGACTCTGTACCATATGTGGATGTGCGTGTGCCCGTATGATGAGTATACACTCAAATCATAGGAGACCTAGTAGAAATGAGTGCAACACTATCATGAGGACTATCATTGCAAGACAAGTATAAAACATATTACTCAACAATAGGAAGAGGCAAGAGCTCTTCTACACGTGCAAGTGTCACTAAACACCAATCACCAAAGAATGGTTGGTCTTTAAAAGAGTGACATCAATAGAGACAAAGAAGAAATCTAACGTATGAATATAGAACTTGTACCCCTTTGTACATGAGAATAGCCTAAGAAGACACACTTGGTGGACTTTAGATTCAACTTGTCCATACCAGGCCCAATGGAGTGAACAAAACAGACACACCCAAACACCTTAGGGGGCCATTTGCATGTCGACTTTAGGACTACCGATATTTAATGTAGACATTCTGTATGGGTGATATTTTAGCTCCTCAGTTAAATCAATTTTTTCTACAAAGATGATGTGCCTGAGCTCTGCCTGTGAGCACCGTCGCAACAGAAACATGGTTGTCAGAAAGTCCGTCAATTTTGATGTGTTTTATGAATGCTACTTTTAGCTATTAAACTTAAATAATATTGTATTTATGATCACCACTTACTGAATATACAACAACTCTTAACCGTACAAGACTGTGACATTTTGAAAATTTTCTCCCAAACTAGGCCTACGTGGTACATGGTACAATTTCTTTATATGATTAAGAATCTAAACATGTATGTTGTTTTTCTTAATGGATGGTCATACAATTTATGAGATAAAGTGGTAGTGAGAACTGTATCACCCCAAAATTCTCTTGGTACATGCATATGAAGAAGAAGGGTATGATCAATCTTAACAATGTGTCAAATCTTTCTTTATGACACTCTATTCTGTTGTGGTGTATGTGTCAAGATGACCGATGAATGATGCCATGGGTGAAGGTGGAATGGGTGAAATCCCCGCAGAAGTATTCATTTGTATTATCATAATGGAGAATGCAAATTTTCTTTTTCAACTGAGTTTTCACTTCTACACAAAAATATGCAAAGACAGATAAAAGTTCACATATTGCTTTCATCAAGTAAATTCATGTAGCATCAAAATCATCATCAATAAAAATATTAATACTTAACCTAGCTTAGATATTACGTGACTCGGACCCCATACATTAGAGAGAATTAACTCAACCAAAGACTCTACTCTTTGACTCTCTTTAGACTTGAATATAAACCTTGTATATTTTCATAACTAACATGACTCACACTGCAACCTATCTAGGTTGGACAGACCTGGGACCAAAACTATGAGCTTCTCCAAAGATGCATGACCAAGATGACTATGCATCACCAATAGGGAAACCGTGACACAAGCTTTGAGAGAACTCCTCAAGTAGTAGAGTCCAGCTAGTTCATACCCTTTGGCACTCGCCATCCTCGTCTTCAATTCATGTATAATGCAAGTATCAGGTAAGAAGGTGACAGAGGCTTCAAGACAATGAGTTAAATTATTGATGATAATAAATTAAAAGGAAATTGAGGGATGAACATTATGGATGGAGGGATATATGTGGAGTAAGTGAAACGACCCTATTTCTCTCAATAGTGATAGTAGATCCATATGCACATGTAACACTAGGTAGGCTGGGTTTGTTAGTATAGGTGGTGTACATATCAGATACCCCTGTGATGTGGTCAATTGCATTTGAATCAAGAATTCAACATGACTTGGATGAAGATGCCCTAGAAGTCTGAGAGAAGCATGTTGACTAACTAAATCTCTGTGAAATCAGGCAACCAATGAGCTTGCCAACTTTGAAGCCCGAAGACACATCTATAGAACATAGTCTTCTTCAGAGAATGCCACATGATATGAAGCCTCCTCCTGTGTACCTTCAATAGTTTCCATGTTGGAAGACTTAGCAGGGAACCCATGTAACTCGTAGAATATCTCTTTAGTGTGTCCTTTCCTGCCATAGTGGACACACTCTAGACATTGGCGTGGTACTCCATAACCACTACCAACACTTCTGCCTCTCATGTACCTCTACCACGACCACAACCTTTGGGTGTCATATCTCTATTAGATAGGGTGACTAAGGCTGACTTGTCACTTTTTGACTGAGTGACAATAACAATATCCTCTCCAAGAAGGCACATGATAGTGACACTCTGGAATAAGTCTCTACTACAGAAGGAAGGTCAACACCTGATTTGACCGTGCACTCCCTTATACTCATGTCGAATCCCATCTAGGAACTTAATGACTTTCATTTGATCACGTTTTTCCTGCATGTTCTGAACATCATTGAAAAGAGGAAGCAACCTATGCAAGTCATCTTCTAGATGAGTCACTTCTCCAAAATATTTTGTGAGTGACTTTTCTTCCTGTTGTGGTCCATATAGCTCCACAATCATGTCATACATTCGTCACACATTGTTGGAGTACATGAGCCATAGATGGTCCCACAATTTCTTGCATGTCTCAAAGTGATTCATCATGTCTGCTATGTATGGCTCCATATTGTTCCACATCATATATAGCTAGTTGGCATAATGTTGTTTCCATGTCTCCAAAGCAACAACATCTGTAGGTGGATCACTGATCAATTGTTTAATGTGTACTTCCTCCTTGAGATATCTTCATTGTCTATCTCTAATGAGTGACGTTGTAGACTTTGATTGGTGATAATCTGATTTTGGATTGTAATGGTAGATTGCTAGAACGTGGTCTCCTTCTTGTCGCCCATGTTGACAAATTGATTCAACTCAATAGGAAGCAAAGAAAACTCTAGAATATGATCCCGTCTTTATAGTCATGTAACATCACAAGGCTCTAGTTGATGTTGACGTCCAATAACACTATAATGCACCCGCACCACATTGCTTCTATCATAACATCGGGTCTATATGGTTGAAGAAGAAGGGCCAATGCTCTCTCCTTGTGATTCTATTGCTCTCGATCTTTGGGGACAATGTTACTATGACTAGGGCACCCCACAAGGACCTGATTTAAAGTAGGAAAAGGTCCACTATGGATACGTGGAGTCATTTGCATGGATATGACAAAACAACCTATTTTTGCGCTTGAAAAAGGGAGGGGATTACTTCCCCCTATCAAGAATAAATCCTCCATCTCCCCACTAACAAAGTACTAGTGGTAAGGAGGATAGGAGGAGGTTAACTGAGGTAGATTGATTGAGGAGAATAGGTATACCACTCCTCTTTCTTTCCTGCCACTACATAGTTACTGTAGCAATCGTGAGAAAAGAAGAGGAACATGGATATTGACGACTCCCTTGGTTCCCATGGATGGACAACTCTCTTATGGATTCAACCTTTACAACTCTAATACCATGTTAATTGATAAGAGACCACCTCAACTTCATGGTCTATCTCACCTGTCATGTATACAAAGAAGATACATCAGAGATTTACAAACATGTCCCTCTTTACACATAAGACTATAACACTTACATTTAAGTCCCTGGTACCAATGCTAGTTTATGATGCCTAGACTATAGGAGACATCCAACTATATTTATATGAGCTTTATATGTCCTTATATTATTGATCTAAACCATATTTTATGGATGGACCTCTTGAATCGATGAACCTTCACCTTATTTACCCTATTGTGAGTCCTTTTGCCCTAAAATGTAAGTTTTTAACTTAAACCTTGAAATAATCACATAAAATAGATGGTACCTTGAAATTATAAGAAACTTGAACTAGGTATCTATAGTGGATCATAAATCAGTAAACTATAATCAAATGTACTAATGTACAACTTTGAGCCTAACTTGACCAAAACCCTAAAAGGTGAACTAGTTAGGGTTAATTATAAGAATCTAATACATTAATGTAATCTTGTTCTTAATCAAGTGTTGGTTGAGATCTAGATGGTCAAGGATAATTTGAGTTAAGAATCTCCAAATAAGGTATGGGCTTTAATAGTTATATGACTATGGTTTCTTTCTTGCAACTTGATATGTATGTATGCTAGTTTACTTGCCCAAATATAGCCATGTAGTATTATAGTATTGTACCTGACGATTTGACTATTTAATTTTATAACTTGAACTGATAATATAGCACTTTGTTATATAATTTGTGTGCACCTCCCTATTTTCTCAGGGTAAGGACACAAGAATGGGTGTTCTACTTGAGTTGTCAAGGCACAACAGACCATGTCGATAAATGTGGTTAGCTAATACATTGAGCCTTAAACACCCTCATAGACCCTTCCAATGGGAAGCTGGTTATAGGGCCTTATGATACATGCTATTGTTGGAATAATTGAAGTAAAATGGACGAAAACATGTGTTCTCATTTTGTTAAATACTAAACTCATTTATTTTTGTTCATTTACTTCTACAAGTCTCTTAAAATTATGCAAACCTTATATATATGCATCTTTATACCATATACTCAACACTTTGTGTTTTGACCCGCTTGTTTCTTATAAGTTTTGGGTTTAGAGATTATCTTGGGAGTTGATGGCTTGTGATATTGTATCCAGGTGTACTTATTATAAGATCCCAACTAGTTTACATGAACATACTTATATAATTTAACTCTCAATGTGTAATTGAAACTATGTTATAATTGGTAATGTATTAATACTTGTTGAATTTTGAGACTATATTGGCGATTTCATCTTATTATTTGTTCATGTGTTCTAAGATGCTTAATCTTCCGCATTTGCACTTTAATATTACCATTATAGGGACAGACACTCGAGTCCTCCAGCCATGGACTTTTAGTCATTTGGAGGTTGAGTTTGGATAACACACAATTAATGGAATATGGTATTGGAGCATGAACAATTACTACACCAAACATTTTTGACCTAAAACAAAAACTAAACTAAACCTTACATCTCACCCCTATAAAATTAATAAGTTGTCCTTTGTGGAATAAGTTGACTTAGGCTCTAATTTAGAACTTAGATGTTCTAGAATTAGGTGTAGTAGCGTGTAATTCTGAGAACCTTCTTTTTCTCTTCCTTCTAACTGTAGAATGGGTTGCAAGTTCAGTAGGGTGATAAAAGGGAGATGATATTGAAAATCTTGGACATATGTTTGAGGCATGTAAATAGGGTGGATACACAAGTGTGCACCATGTTATTGCTAGTTCTCTAGGTGTCATTGTACTAGAATGACTGATGAGTTTGGTAACTCACTTTTTATTTTGGTTTTGTTTGAATGGAGTATGGTGGTTTTCATCGCCCGTTTCAACACTAGTGAAAACCTATTTTTATATGTATATATGAAAATGTTACCACACACAAAAAGTCTTGTGTCTCCATGTAACCTAATATAAAGAGATGTAACATCAATCTAGATGAGAGTGTTTACATGATAGATGTAGTCTCTAGAGTTGTCTAGATCCATGATGAAGATTTGGCTAGTAGGTAGCCTAGATGATCTAAGTTGATGATGCATGTTGACTTTGATGTTATGAGCTTACCTTAAGATGTTGATGTTAGAGGACTCAAGTATTTTTTGATAATGAGATGAGTTTGACCATGCAACCTAGCTAGTCTAGCACCATGGATGATATATATGACTTGTGTAATGTGCTATACAATAGATAATGGGTTGGCATGCTTGCATGTGCTTAATATTGTATTTGTTGAGAATGATATGTGGGATATGGTTTAGGACCAATATAGGTCTCAATATCTATATAAAGGAGTACCTCTAGCATGGGGCATACAATAATGATGAACTCTTGATATGAGTCAATCTGAAGTGGGTGGAGTTCAGAGTACCTAACCTTAAAATTATATGTGAGATTTTGAAATATGTGCACAATTAAATACATGATGACGAGTCCCTATATGAAATATTTCTAAGTATATGAGTTGAGACACCTAGTGTGTTGTTCCCTCCATAATGTTGAACCCTAGATTTCCTATGAAAAAGTCAATACCCTAGAAAAAGAGGCAATTCTAGGTGAGGGAGATGTCCCAAAATCCTAGATGACGTATATGACGCGTGATGTTCATGATGAGCCTCATACTTAGGTTAGTGGCCCCATGTGAAGGACTTTAAGGGTTTCCCTTGTTCTTGAACGTTGAATGAAAAGTTTGGTACGCGTATATGTTGATCGTTAGTATGTTTTACTTCGACATTGTCAAGTCTTAGCTTGAGTAGATCGGGCTCGTGAAACCCTTTTGATCTAGAAGTGAGATATTTAAGAAACATTGACATTGATAATAATGTTTTTTCTCGGATGATGCTTGATATGTGAAAATAATCTCACTTGAGTTAAGACTTGATATGTACATATCTTAAATCACTCTCATAAGATAGACCTAATATGAAACTATAACTTGCATGAAAGATGTATATTTGAAATCATGAACTTGTCCTGAAGATGCCTATGGGATCCTAGTTTGAATAAACATGATGTATAGAATTCTTAATTTCAGATCCAAAATGAAAACAATGAGCGTAATTGGTAATAGTTGGTAGTATTTTGGGGACAAACAAAAACATGCATGAAATCTAGTGTAATGATGAAATACAAGTTCTGTGATGGTCTTGTTTGAAAGTCACCAATAGTGAACACGTTTATTTGAAAAAATGATAATGATTTTTTTTATAACACATCTTGGGCTTGTATGAGTATGTAAAAAAAAAGCCTAATATAATAGGGATGAGTGATATGAGCCCTAATATTTGAAGAATGTTATGCTATGATGATAAACTAAGTAATACTAAAATCAATAAATCGAGAGGGTACACCCTTTATGATAGAAAGATATGTGTGGACCCCATGATAAGGGGATGACTTGACACCTAAGGGGTGGTTAGATAAGCGTGATGAATGTTGAGTTTGACTTTTCACTATCATCTACATGAATTTGAGACAAATTTTCTTTTCAAAGAGGGATGGATGTGACAACCTAATTTTTCTCTCTCCTATAGTGTACTCTTTCTCTCTCATTAAGTGGTCTTATTACTTAATTTTAGATCAATTTCATAGTTGGAATGTTGTGATATTCCAATTTGGTCACCTCAATGATTAATTTCACTATATAAGGCATTTAATTTATAATTCGAACTAAGTACCATGCTTTAACATATCATCATCTCTCAACCAAATGTCATAAGGTAGGGTATTCAACAACGAATCCAACGATGCAAAAATTGCCTCAGTCGGACCATTATAGCCTGAGATATGACCATATAAACATCACTATTTAACCGTTGATTTGGTTTGATTTAAGACCTTGGGTCTATCTTGGGGTGCAGTTCGACAGGGTGGGCTCCTACCTTTATTCTCCATGTAAGTGATCCACTATCCCATGCCCCATCCAATCAACTCTTGTCCATTTGGACCACTTATGGACCTCAGATCTTGACCCAAAAATTCAACCCCTCAAATACAATGGCTAGGAGGTCATCCCCTACCTCCATGCATACACTGTAGCTGTGTACCCTATCCCCACACCAATTACCCTCTACAACCCTCTGTGTTCAAAATTGATGCACCCATTATTTTATTTCTTTTCCCTACCTCTTTTCCTACTTTTCCCTTTTGTTTGTGCCCTAGGGTGCCACCAGCTATTCTTCTTCTTCCTTGGTTGTTGCAGCTCACCGTTGCCTTCAACCACTTGTATGGGTTTCTCCTTTGAAGACGTTTCGTCATTTTTAAAGCCTCTAGAAGCCTAAGGAGGTTGATGCGGACTCGGTCGACACCTCCCTTGCTGCTGGCCTTAAGGTCCCCATGCGACCATCCCCGACGCGTCACACTGCAGCAGTGACGATGAACCTGTGTGTGGGAATACTACTAGTTGATCAAGGGCTAGGCCCTTGGGCCTCACCGACATGGTCAAAACGTGGCCAATAGGGGAAGGCCACCTTAGCGGGCGGGCCACCCATTTCCTCCTCCTTGCTGTGTGGTGAATGGTTGACAACTTGTTAACCCACACCGACTAGTGGAGGTGTCTCATGTCATCCCATGAACTGTGGGTGGTTACAGACATCTGACTACCCTTGTTGCTCATCAAATAATCAAGGTAACAATTCTTGATATCCCTATAGTTTCTAAGTGAAAGCTTGCAAAAATTGTATCTTGCTAACCCCTTAGCCAAATAATTTGAAACTACATAACAAATTCATCAGCTCAACCAGACCTATAGCTTGGGAACAAATTCAGACCCTAAAACCCCTTCTTTTTCCATGTTTAACTAAACATACGAACTTTAACTAAGTTTGAACATACTTAATGCATGTGTATGGAAAATATTGGATCTTTGTTACTTAATCTACCACCTAAAATCAAATAGGTAATTTTTATACATGTTTGAGTATATGGATGTCCCTAATCACCATTCTTGAACTTATTTCCCTTTATGCATGATTATGATTAGTTTTGGGAATTTTGTGATGAACATACTACCTTTATGATATTATAGACTCAAAATGAACTTGGATCTCACCATAACATCAAAATCAGTAACCATATGATGCTATGTAACATGTATGTCCATGATCATACAACTTATTTCTTGTTCACCTCATATGACATCTAATGCATGATTGTGTCCCATTTATGTAATTATATGGTTATACCTTAGTCCATGTGAGTTTTTGGCCTATCTGATGCATCAAACTTTTTGTGATATCTAAAATCAATAATCTTGTGATGTTTGGTGACCTTAATGCCTAAGATCAGACCCTTGCACTATGATGGTGTTTGTAATCGTAAGTTGTCTAATGTGACCTTTTGTGACTCGATATGTGGTCTTGTGCTCTAATATCAATATGCAACCCCATAAAATCAGATTGCACCCTAATCCTTATGATCACATTGATGTGAATGTCCAACATATTTAATATGTTGTATCCTATGTCATTAATGAACTATTGTGATGATCGCATGTATGTTGGAGATGTTGATACCTATGTTGGTTTATCATGTCTATACTTTAAGGTACATACAAATATATTTGTATGAGCTTTATATGTCCTTATATTTCTAATCAAAATCATCTTTTATGGCTGGAGCTCTGGACATATCATTAATTGAGGCGTTAATTTGCAAATTGAACTAAGTATCATGCTTTAATATATAATCATATTGAAACTGAAATTAAACCTCATAAATACAATCTTTATGTTCTCTAATGCATCTCATGAGGTAGAGAATTCAATAACAAATCCAAACTCAATCAGATCTTCATAGCCCATGATATTGCCATATGAACATTGCTATTTGATCTTTGATTTTATTTGATTTAATACCTTGTTGGGTCTATCTTGGGGTTTGGCCCAGCAAGGTGGAAACCCTCCTGGATGCCATGTTAGCGATCCACTGATCGATGCCCCATCCAATCATCTCTTATCCTTTTGGATCACTTATGGCCCTCAGATATTGACCCAAAAATTCAACCCCTTAATCCAATGACTAGGAGGTCATCCCCTACCTCCGTATGTACATTTGTAGCACTGCACCCTAGCCCCACGCCAAATACCCTCTATACCCCTCTTTGTTCGAAATTGATGCACCCATTTACTTTTTTCTCTCTTCCATACATCTTTCCCCATTTTTTCCTCTTATTTCTGCCCTGGGATGTCGTTAGTCACCTTTTGTCTTCCTTGATTCGAGCAGCTCATCGTCTCCTTTAACCCCTTTCAAGGGTTTCTTCTTCAACACATGTTTGTGGTTGTTGAAGCTGATGATAGTCTGAGGAGGTATACGTGGAGTCGAGCGACACCTCCCCTAGCTAATTTTGGCCTAGAGGCCCATTTGTGAACCATCCATGGTGAGCCGTGCCATCGTGGTTGTGATGGACCTACATGTGAGCTTGCTGCAAGTTGGGAAAGGTATGGGCCCTTGGGTCTCGCCTGTAAGGTTGGGATGGTGCCAATAGGGACACACCACCTCAGAAGATGGGCCGCACATTCCCTCCCCCTTGTTGCGTGGAGGTTGGTCAATGGGTTGTTGACGTGTGCCTACTAATGAAGGTGTCTCATATTGTCCCTCAGATTGTAGGCGGCCACAAGCATCCAATGGACCTTGTCTCTCATCAAATAATTTAGTTAAAAATCCTTTATATCCCTATAGTTATTCAGTGAAATCTTGTAGAATTCATATCTTGCTAACCCCTTGGTGAAATATCGAAACTAGATACCAAATTGATCAACTCAACACTATCTACAACTTGGGCATAATTTTAGACCACAAAAGCCATTAAATTTTCCTTGTTTTACTAAAAACATAATGTTTTCCTAAGTTTGAAAAAATGCATGTGTGTCGTAAATATTGTATCCTTATTATTTAATCCATTACCTAAACATCAAATCAGTAGCTTTATACATGTATGAGTATATGGATGGCCCTAATAATCATTCTTGCACTTGTTTCTCCTTTATGCATGATTATGACTAGTTTTGGGAATGTAATGATGAACATAGTTCCTTTGTGCTAATATTGACTCAGAATGACCTTGGATATTACCCTAACTTGAAAACCAGTAACCAACTGATGCTATGTAAGACGTATGTCCATGGTCACACTACTTCTTGCTTGTTCACCTCACATGGCACCTAATGCATGTATGTCCCATTCACGTGATTAAATGGTTATACCTTAGTCCATGTGAGGTTTTGATCTATCTAATTCATCAAACCTTTTTAGATATCTGAATTCATTAATTTTGTGATGTTTGGTGACCTTAATGCCTAAAATCAGTTCCCTTGCACTATGATGGTGTTTATAACCCTAAGTTGCCTATGTGACCTTTAGTGGCTTGATTTGTGGTCTTGTACCCTAATACCAATATGAATCTAAATATTGTGTTGTACCCCATAAATTCAAATTGCACTCTACTCCTTATGATCATCTTGATGTGGATGTACCACATAATTATTATGTTGGATCCTATGTCATAAGTGAATTATTATGATGATAGCATGTATGTTGGAGATGTTAATACCAATGTTTGTTTATGATGGTTAGACTCTAGGGGACATCCAACTATATTTGTATGAGCTTTATATATCCTTATATTTCTGATCTAAACCATTTTGTATGGCTAGAGCCCTTGACTTGATGAACCTTTGCCTTGTTTTCCCTATTATGAGTCATTTTGCCCTAAAATGCAAGTAAGTGACTTAAACCTTGGAATGATCACATAAAATATTTGTAATTTCTAAATTACATAAAACTTTGAACCACACTATTATAGTGGACCCCAAACCAATAAAAGATCATCGAATTCATTATTAAGAAATTGAAGCTAACTTGGCGAAAACCCTTAATGGAACTAGTTATGGTTAATGAAAAGAATATAATACATGCATGTAATCTTGTTAATAATCAAGTGTTGTTTGAGATCTAGGTGGTCAAAGATAAGTCAATTTAAGAACCTCTACTCAAGTATATTCTTTGATAATTATATGATTATGGTCTTTTTCTTACAACTTCATTTTTATATATGCCTATTTACTTGCTAAAATATTGCCATATAATATTATAGTATTGTACCCATTGCTTTTTCTTATTGATTTTATAACTTGAACACAAGATATAGAACTCTATTATACAAACCTTGTACACCTTGCTATATTTTTGGGGTTAGGACACAAGACAGAGTATTCTACTTGAGTGGTCAAGATAGGACAGACCATGTCGATAAACATGGTTAGCTAATGACATTGACCCTTAAGCACCCTCATAGACCCTTCCAATGGGAAGCTTATCAAAGGACTTATGATACATGGTGTTTTTGTTATAATTATAGTAAAATGGACTAAAACATGAGTTTTCTTATTGCTAAGTGTGTAACCTATTTATTTTTATTTGTTTGATTATGTACTCAACACCTTATGTGTTAACCCACCTATTTCTCGTATGTTTTAGGTTCTAAGACTAGCTTGGAAGTTGATGGCTTGTGGGCTTGTGTTCAAGTGTACTTATTCTGAGATCCTAGCTACTATACATCTGCAAACTTGTATAATTCAACTCTCACTGTGTAATTGAAGCTATATAATGATTCATGTTGTATAACAATGCTTGTTGAATGTTGAGATTATGTTGGTGGTTTCATCTTACTATTTGTTCATGTATACTAAGCTTTTTACTCTTTCACATTCATACTTTGATATTACCATCCTAGGGACAAACACTCGGCTCCTTCAATCATGGACTTTATAGTCATTTGGAGGTTGGATATGGGTAGCAAACATTGATCACATGAAACATAGACTAAACTCAACCATACACTTCAAGCCTAGAAACTTAATAAGTTGTCCTTTATGGCCTAAGTTGACTTAACATCTAGGTTAGTACCTAGATGCTTTAGAATTAGGTTGAGTCTTATGTAACATCTAAATCCTTTCTTCTCTCATACCTTATTGAAAACCCTAGATATATTTTTGCATCATGTGATTAGGGTAACTAAAAAAGTGTGCACCATTTTCTTTCTAGTTCTCTAGGTGTCATGTTACTAGACTGCGTAGTGAGTGTGGTAACTCAGTTTTGGTTTTGGTTTGATTCCAATGTGGTATGATGGTTTCCATCACCTGTTTCAACATTGGAGTAAACCCATTTAAAGTATTAGTATATGTATGAATAAAAGTGTTACCACATATAGAAAGGTAGTGAGTATACATGTAACCTAAGAGAAAGAGCTGTAACATCAATCTAGATGAGAGTGTTTAGATGATAGATGTAGCTTCTAGAGTTGTCTAGAGGTATGATGAAGGTTAGGATAGTAAGTAGCCTAGATGATCTAAGTTGATGATGGATGTGATGTTGATGTTGAGCTCAGTTCAAGATGACATAAGTTGATGTTACATGATTCAAGTATGTTTTGATAACATGAGATAAGTTTGAGCATGCAACCCTATCTAGCCTAGAACCATGGATTGTATATATGACTTGTGTAATTTGCTACATATAGCTAGTGGGTTGGTATGTTTGCATGTTCCTAATATTATATAAGTTGAGATATGATAAGTGGAACATGGTTTAGGAACAACATATGTTTCAAACTCTTTACAAAGGAGGACCACTAGCATGGGACATACGATAAGGGTGAACTCTTGATATGAGTCAACTCAAAATGGGAGAAAGTCACAGTACCTGACTTCCAAATTATATGTGAGATGTTGAAATATGTGCATGATGAGATACATGTCAATAAGTCCCTATACGAAATACGTCTAAGTATATGAATTGAGTCACCTAGTGTGTGGTTCCCTTGACAATGCTAAACCCTAGATTTCCCATGAAAGGACCTGACCCTAGAGAAAGAGGCATTTGAATATACGTATTGTTTCCATCTAGGTGAGGGAGATGTACCAAAAACCTATATGATGTACATGCTGTATGATGTCCATGATGGGATTTATACTTAGGTTTGGTTCCATGTGATGAAATCTAGGGGTTTGCCTTGTTCTTGAAAATTGAGTGAAAAGTTTGGTATGGGTAAATGCTGGTAGTTAGTATGTTTTGCCTTGACATGTCAAGTCTTAGCTTGAGTAGATCAAGAATGTGAAACTCTTTCTAGACACAAGTGAGATTTATACAAAACGTCGATGTTGATAGTAATGTTGTTCCTCAAGTTACGCTTGATATGTGAAAATAGTATCATTCAAGTTAAAACTTGATTATTACATATGTTAAGTCATCAAACCATACCTCACATAAAATACATATATTTGAAATAATTAAATTGATATAATGATGCGTATGATGTCCTAGTATGAATAAACATGATTTATACAATGCTTAATTTCATACCCATATAAAAAACTATGAGCATAATTCGTTGTAGTAGGTAGAATTCTAGGGGGGGGGTAAAAATACATGAAATCTAGTGTAATGATAAAACACAAGTTCAATGATGGTCTTGTTTGAAAGTAATTGATGATGAACATGTTCATTTAAGAAATTGTAACACGGTTTTGGTAACACATCTTGGGTTTGTATGATTACATGAACAAAAACCCTAATGTAGTAGGGACAAGTGATATAAACCCTAAAATTTGAGGTCTGTTAAGTAACACTCAAATCTATGAATCGGGATGGGTACAACCTTCTTCATAGAAACCTATTTGTGAATCCCGTGATGGGGGATGCCTTGACACCTAGGGGTGGTTACTTAAAATGATCAATGCTGACTTTGACCTTTGAGTATGATCTAGATGAATTTTAAGGGTGATTTTTTTAAGAAGAAAAGGATGTGGCAACTTGAGTTTAATCTCTCCTCTAGTATACTCTTTCTATATCATCTATTGGTATTCATACATAAATTGAAATCAAATTCATAGTTTGATTGTTGTGATGCTCCAATTTGGTCACCTCGATGATTAATTTCACTATATGAGGAATTAATTTGCAAATTGAAATAAGTATCATGCTTTAATATATCATCATATTGAAACTAAAATTAAACTCATTAATATGATATTTTTTTTTCTCTATTCTATGTACTGAGGTATAGGATTCAATAACGATTCCAAACTCACAAAAATCACCTCAATCAAATCATCATAGCCCAAGATATGGCCATATGAACATTGTTGTTTGATCTTTGATTTTATTTGATTTAATATCTTATTGGGCCTATCTTGGGGCATGACCTAGCAAGGTGGGCACCCCTGGCTGTCATGTCAGTGATCCACTGACTGATGTCCCATCCAATCATCTCTTTTCCCTTTGTATTACTTATGGCCCTCATATATCGACCCACGTATTCAACCCCTCAATCCAACAACTAGGAGGTCATCCCCTACATCCGTACATACATTTGTAGGTGGGTACCCTAGCCCCATGAAAACTATCCTCTACACCCCTCTTTGGTCAAATTTGATGCACCTTTTACTTTGTTTCTATTCCCTACATCTTTAGCCCCACTTTTTCCTCTTGTTTATGCCCTAGGACGCCGTTGGCCACCTTTCTTCTTCCATGGTTAGAGTAGCTTGCCGTCGCCTTTAACCCCTTTTGTAGGTTTCTCCTTCAACACTTTTTGTGGCTTTTGAAGCTGTCGACAGCCTGAGGAGGTCGCCATAGAGTTGACCGACACCTCCCCTAGATACTGTTGGTCTAGGGGCCTCTTTGTGCACCATCCCTGGCGAGCGCACAACCACAGTCACAGTGGAATTGTGCGTGAGCATGCTACAAGCCAGGAAAGGGATGGGCCCTTAGGCCTCACCAACAAGGTTGGTATGGGTCCAATAGGGGCATTGTCACCTCAGTAGATGTACCACACATTCCCTCCCCTTACTGTGTGGAGGTCGGTCAATGGGTTGTTGAACCATGCCTACTAGTGGAGGTGTCTCATGTCATCCCTCAAATTGTGGGAGGCCACATGCATCCAACATAACTTGTCACTCATCAAATAATCAAGGTGACAATCCTTGATATCTGTTATAACCTCATTTTTCCAAAACATGTAATGAGATTTATGAATCTCCTTTAAAAGATAAATAAGATCCATGTTTGATTTCATGGTTTGATTTGAATGAATTTTGTGCATGCTTTATTGTTGGGTCTTATTGGCCATTAAGTCCATTTGAAAGAAAAATAAAAAGAAATGAAAAAGGAATTCCATTTAATAAAAGAATACAAGGGTGTAATGGAATATATAAGAAAATGATTAAAGGATGATTAAAAGGCTAAAAGACTTTTTCCCAAATAGGATTTTCAAGTTATTGGCGTTCCTTGGGGCTCAAGGGACCCATGGCAATAATAAAATAGCAAAAGAAAAAGGAAAAGCATGGAAAATACAATTAAATAAGGAATAACTTGAAAATGAAAAAAGGGCTCGTTTCCTTTGGATAATGACTCCAATTTTTGTACAAGGAAAGATAAAGGCACGAAAGAGCTTTCCTCAAAATTTGAAGTAAAATGGAATTAAGAATTGGGAGTTATCAATTTTTCAAGTTAACCTTTATCTTGGAAAAATAATTCAGTTTTTAGGAAATCAATTTTCCTTTTTGCAAGAACGCCGTTGGATTTTAATCCAACGCACGCCGCTCGTCGCCACTGTCCCAGAAGGACGCAGCTTGGATAAGTTACATGGGGACTTTCCCCTCCTGATTCCGATCGTCTCAGTGCGTGTGCACTCGTGGGGAGAGTCCCATTACATCCGGGATAAGGAGACGAATCTCCCAGACCCCTCTTTGTTGAGCTTTTATCGCGTATCGGCGAAACGCCCAATTGGGCTGGAACAAGGTTTGGCGGCGGGGTTGGAAACCCTAGAGGGGACCCTCCATACCCTATAAATAGGCCCTCGAACACTTCTTTGAACCTTCACGATTTTGAACGATCGCTTATCAAGCCATACAAACCTCTCCCTCTCGCGATTGCTGTTTCTCCGGTGAGAGAACCGCCGCGGCGCCGCCGCGTTGTCCTTTGAAGAGAAGGAGGGAGACGACGAGCAGCAGCCATCGGACCCTGGACCATCGTGGGTAGCAGCACGATCTGACGGTTCGACAGAGAGGAGGGCGCGCATGCTTCACTAGTGGAGCGAGTCATTGCTGACCATCGATCAGGAGTCCATCGTGGACTCGGCGACATCTGACCATCGGCCGCAACTTGACCCCGCGTGCAAGCAGATAGTGGAGGAGTGCAACACGGAACGTCAGATCTGGATGAGGTCCATCGACGCACCGATCAAGCAGCCTAGAAAATTCTGGTATTTATATCTCTCTGCCAAATAATTAAGATAATAGCTTTTCCTTGTTAAAATCATAGAAATAGCTAGGAATCTCGTATAAAAGAACTTTATATATGAAAGTTGGGTAGAATAATGCAAGGAACCTGATAAAAATGGTTGTATAACCTGATTCCAGTTAGTTTTGCAATAGTACTTAAATTTGCTAGTAAAATGCATTTTAAGTTAATTGGAAACCCTAATTACCTATAAAGGATGTTTCTTTGTAAATTAATGGGTTAAGTTGAGGATTATAAACATGTTAATTAATAATATGAAGATTTCACCCGTTTTGAATACAAATATGGATAAATTAGGGTTTATGACTATGAATGAAAGATAATGTACATGAAAACCCTAATTTAGGGTAAAAGATGAAGGAAAACTTGTTATTTTGATAAATTGCTAAATAATGATCCTAAAACTGTTAGGGATATTAAAAAGAGAGAATTTAAAGGTTTTGGGTATATTTGATGGATTAGGGTTCATAATATCTAAGAAGGAAAGCAAAACCCCAATTTTCAAGAAAACCCTAAAATTGGATAGAAACCCTAAGGGACATGATGAAATTGGTTAAATGTTAATAAAAGTAAACTTGTACTTTTATTTCAGGGTTTTCTGTGCACCTTGTTTGATTGCTTGGACATTCTCTCTCTTCATATTTAATTCAGTAACCAAGTCTACAATAAGAGGTATGTGGTTACACTTATGACTATACCGATTGGTTTTCCGAGGATTTTATCGACGTTTTCCTCAATGATTGAAATAACTGTTGGATGTTTCAATTCATGCAACTATAAAGTGACTATGAATATCACTATGGGTATACATGTATAACTAGCTAGATCCGAGTCCACCCTTATGGATATGCAAAGGCTAAGGATAACCTAGAGAAAGGTCTAGGGTATCATGAGTTAGTAACTGGGCTACCCACGTGTAGTGCCATGAGACTCTTAGAATACCATGAGTTAAGGAGTGGGCTACCTATGGGTAGTGCCATGTGACTCCGCCCTAGAAATTGATTCACTTGATAGGTGAAGTCATGAGGGGTATAAAGGGAATATGGGACACATGGATCACGTTGTTATACTTAAAATGTAACATTGTTTGTTAAATGATAATTGAATGTCATACATTGTTATAGATAATTGCATAATTAGTGTTCTTCCCCACATACCAGCTTTGGCTGAATGACGTTTTGTTTGTCGATGTTTTAGGTACATATAAAAAGGACAAACAGTAAACTGTCATTTGTGAAATACACGAATTAAATCCAAAGGAGGATTAGTTAGCTAGTCCCAATTTTGGATAGAGTTTTAGAATTCCAAAGTTTTAAAAGGTATGCAAAATTTTATTTATTACAGCCTTTCAGTTTAGTCTAGTAGAATTTATTAATTGTTATCAATTAATTACTGAACCTTGATCCGAAAATTATGAGTGCGGCTCCGACTTCTCAGTCTCCCTTAATTGGGGGTTATCGGGAGGTGGAGTCATAACATTTGGTATCAGAGCCAAGGTTCTCCACTTAATTGTTAATGATTATTAAATTTTACAAACTCCATAGAACCCAAGGGAGTTATTAGAGGATTTTCCGAAAGACTGAGGTGTCTAGAAAAGGATCACTTCCGGGGGCTGGCAAAATTTTCCTCCGCACCGCTAGTCAGAATACGAGGACTCCCAGAATGTGTGACTGCCTGGCCGATGTCCTAGGATTTGAATCGAAATAAGATACCTTTAGGATTTTCTCATCTTATTCATCCCTTCTCATCACAAATTCCATTAAGGACTTTAAGAGTTAGGGGTTTCTCTCTCTTCCCCACCCTCATGTGGTATGGGCAAATAAGATAAGGATTAAGGATTTCTCCATCAATTTAATAAAAGATACGTAATGAGACGTCACTGACATAAGTATAATTAGTTTAATGGTAGACTAAAGGTTTGTTTGTTATGATTATGTAGATGGCTCGTACAAAGACTGTTGCTATCCCTGAGGGTACTGGGAACCCAACCAGGAGTGTTTGGCCTCCCCATAAAGGAAAGGGGTCTTCAGAGAAAAGGAAGAAGAATCATGATGGTGAATCCTCTATGAAGAGGAAGAGGACCGAAGAGACCACTCATGAGGTCCCAAACCTTGATCCGATACCCTTCGACAACCTTGATCAAGAGCAAGACCAAGGGTATGAAGTGCAACATGTGTACGAGGAAGTAGACCAGATGGAGGAGGACCAAGCTGGAGGTCCAGAACTGACTATGATGATCCACACCTCTGAGGCCTTGTGGATAGAGCAGCAGAAGAAGCTAACTGAGGCCATTAATGCCTTGGCCCTCCGAGACCTAGCCAGAGCTGAGAATAGTGAGCCGCATCCAGTTCATCCTCGACTAGGAGCCACCATCCTGGACTTCGTCAAGTTGAATATCGAGAAGTTCTGGGGAGAGGACAAGACAGAGGTAGTCGACAAAGAGGAAGCTTGGCTGCTTGCAGTCGAGAATGGCTTTCGCATGCTGGAAGTTCAGCTGAGTAAGAAGATCCTCTTTGCTTCTCATCTCCTGGAAGGAGCATCCAAGATATGGTGGGAGACCCACATCACTGGTCGGGAGTTGACGGAGGAACCCATGGCCTGGGCTGACTTCAAGACCATCTTCACCGCCAGATTCCTCCCCGTCGCAGCAAAGAAGGAGAAAGAAAGAGAGTTCACTAGCATGACTCAAGGAAGCTCTTCAGTGGCGGACTTTGGTCGTAGGTTCCGCCTCATGGAACGTTTTGGACATGTGATGGATGAAGAGAGGAGGGTGGACCATTTCGTGGAACGTCTTCACCCTGCCATCAAGCCCCATGTGATGGCAAGTAAACCCAAAACTTTTGCTGAAGCCTACAACACTGCTTTAGACATGGAGAGGACTGTGATGCCTACCCAGTTTCCACCCAAGGGGTACTTGGGTTTCACTGAAGGAGCCCAAGGCCCGAGAAACAACCACAAGAAGGGCCCGGGACGTCATCAAGCTAAAGGAAAACATGGAGGAAAAGGGAAACCCCGTCAAGAGAACAACCGACCTCCTTGCTGCACCTGTGGAAAGGGGCACGCCGGTGAATGCCGCTACAAGAAGAAGACATGCTTTCGATGCCACCAAGAAGGACATATACAGTCCGTCTGTCCTATGCCAAAGCCCAGAGGACAAGGACCAGTAGCAGCCCGACCAGCAGCAGCTCCACCTGTGGCAGCTCCACCTATAGCTGTAGCCCCACCTAAAGCTGTAGCCCCACCTACAGGAGAAAGAAGACAAGCTCGGGTGTTTGCCATTGAAAATGAGGAGGCTCAAGTTAATGCTAATTGGTTGATCAAGGGTAATAACCCCTAGAGTTTTCTTTTATGTTTTAAGTTAAGCATGTAATGGTCTAATGCATGATGAAAAACAATGTAGGCATGCTTGAAGTCATGGGACATAATGTAAAAGCTTTATTTGACTCTGGATCTACTAATACTTTCATTTCGAGAAATCTTGCAACTACACTTTGTTTGGATATCAAGGATCTAGGATATGTCTTAGATGTTACAACCCCGAGTGGTCGGATCTTTACTTCCCTTTTGAAAACTCTGATGATACCTGTGAAATATCGAGATCACGAGTTTCCTACAGATTTTATCCTCCTTGACATGAATGATTTTGATGTAATCATTGGCATGGATTGGATTTATACCTATAGGGCCAACCTTGACTGTAGGGAGAAGAAAGTGATCATTAAGAGACTAGGTCACCCACCTTTTGTTATTAGGGGTAGGAAGGATGCCACCACCAGCCTGTATGTGTCAGCCTTGAAGTCAGAACAGATGATGAGTAAAGGATGTCAAGCTTTCTTAGCAGTAGTCACCGATCCAGAACCCAAGGTGAAACCCTTAGAAGAAATAGAGGTCGTTAGGAGCTATGCTGATGTTTTCCCGAATGATCTACCTGGGATTCCTCCCAAAAGAGAGGTAGATTTCTCCATAGAGCTAGCCCCTGGCACAAACCCTATTTCCCGAGCACCTTATAGGATGGCCCCTGCTGAATTGCTTGAGTTAAAGAAACAATTGCAGGAATTGCTAGACAAGGGTTTTATCCGCCCTAGCACATCACCTTGGGGAGCTCCAGTTCTTTTTGTAAAGAAAAAGGATGGTTCGCTCCGTATGTGTATTGACTACCGGATGATCAACCAGGCTACCATTAAGAACAAATACCCTTTACCCCGGATAGATGACTTGTTTGACCAGTTGAAGTCGGCTCGAGTCTTTTCAAAGATCGACTTAAGGTCAGGTTACCACCAGTTGAGGGTTAAGAGTGAGGACATCCCAAAAACCGCTTTTAGAACCTGGTATGGCCACTATGAGTTTGTGGTTATGCCTTTTGGGTTGTCCAATGCACCCAGTGTGTTCATGAACCTTATGAACAGTGTGTTCCACCCCTTCCTTGACTCTTTTGTCATAGTGTTCATAGATGACATACTAGTTTATTCAGATGACTTAGAACAACACCGAGACCACCTAAGTAAAGTCCTTGATATCTTGAGAAAGCAGAAGTTTTATGGGAAATTCTCTAAATGTGAGTTTTGGATAGACCGAGTCATGTTCCTTGGACACATCATCTCAGGAGGAACGATCACCGTAGATCCAGCTAAAGTGTCGGCGGTTTGAGACTAGCCAGCACCGAAGAACCCCTCCGAGATATGAAGCTTCTTGGGGTTAGCAGGATATTACCGATGCTTCATCGCAGATTTCTCAAAGACCGCCTTGCCTCTGACTATGTTGACTCGGAAAGACGTGAAGTTTGTATGGTCCGATGTTTGTGAGGCTCGTTTCCAGGAGCTGAAAGAGAAGTTGACCACTTCACCAGTTTTGACTCTACCATCAGGCAATGAGGGTTTTATGATTTTCACCGATGCATCCAAAATGGGACTAGGCTGTGTGTTGGAACAAAATCGACATGTAGTTGCATATGCCTCCCGACAACTCAAGCCCAACGAGGTGAATTACCCAACCCATGACCTGGAGTTAGCTGCTATAATCCATGCCCTAAAGATATGGCAGCATTACCTGTATGGTGCCACTTTTGAGATCTTCACAGACCATAAGAGCCTGAAGTATCTACTGACGCAAAAAGACTTGAACCTACGACAACGACGATGGATGGAGTACATGAAGGATTATGACTTCACCATTTCCTATCATCCAGGAAAGGCAAACGTCGTAGCTGATGCTCTAAGTCAAAAACAGCTCAGGTGTGCAACTGTTCTGTGCAATCAGTGGAAGATCTTAGAAGAATTGGTAGAATGGTCACCTCAACCGTTAGATGATCGAGTTCGATTGGCCAACATCCAAATATAGTATGAGTTATTGAGTGAGATTGTTGCAGCACAGTTGGCCAGTAGAGGACTTGATAAGATGAAAGGCTTGATGCAGAAGCCTCAGACCCATCTTTTGTTGGGAATAGACGGAGGGATCCGATTTGAGAATCGCTTATGGGTTCCTGAAGATTCAACATTGAAGGAACGTATCCTACAAGAGGCTCATGGTTCTAAGTACACGGTACACCCAGAAACTACTAAGATGTTTAAGGACTTGCAGAGGTTTTTCTGGTGGCCAGGAATGAAGAGAGACATTGCAGCTTATGTAGCCCGTTGTCTTACGTGCCAAATGGTGAAGGCTGAACACCAGCAACCTGGCAGACTTTTACAGTCTATAGAGATTCCAGAATGGAAATGGGAATAGATCACCATGGATTTCGTGGTGGGTTTACTCCAGACCAAGAGAGGTCATGATGCGATATGGGTGGTGGTAGATCGCCTTACCAAGTCAGCACACTTCCTTGCCCTAAAAACCACTACCAAAGTGTCAGACCTAGCTGAGATGTACATCAGAGAGATAGTGCGTTTACATGGCATACCCAATTCCATCATCTCAGATAGAGACCCAAAGTTTACTTCCAAATTGTGGAAGCAGGTTCAAGAAGAACTAGGAACAGGGTTGAAGTTCAGTACCGCTTATCACCCCCAGACAGATGGACAGTCGGAAAGGACGATTCAGACCTTAGAGGATCTGTTGTGAGCTTGTGTGCTCGATTGGGGTGGATCATGGGAGCAGTACTTACTTTTAGCTGAGTTTGCTTACAACAATAGTTACCAATCCAGTATCGGGATGCCTCCATATGAAGCTCTATATGGGAGACCGTGTCGGTCACCACTTCACTAGGATGATGTTGGTGAAAGGACCTTATTGAGGTCAGATGCAATCCAAGTGTATGCTGATAAAGTCGCTTTGATCAGACAAAGGCTAAAGAGAGCCCAGGACCGACAGAAGTCGTATGCTGATGCGAAGCAGACTGATGTGCATTTTTCTGTGGGAGAACATGTTTTTCTGAAAATCCTACCGCTCCGAGCTATAGCTAAGAATAGAGGAAAGTTGAGTCCCCAATACGTGGGTCCGTTTGAAGTGTTAGAACGGATTGATGAGGCCACATATCATTTGGCGTTACCTCCTCAATATAGTATGATGCATGATGTGTTTCACGTGTCCAATCTGAAGCGATATGTGCAAGATCCAAGTCATGTGCTGAGCATTGAACCTATTGAGCTTCAAGGAAAGCTGTCTTATCCTGAGTTGCCTTTGCAGATTCTAGATACCAAGGTAAAAGAGCTCAGAAATAAGAATATTGAGATGGTAAAGGTTCTTCGGAAGCACCATGGAGAGGATGAGGCCACATGGGAGCTAAAGACAGACATGGAAAAAGCATATCCTGATTTGTTTTCTTGATTGTTGAATTTTGAGGACAAAATTCCTATAAGGAGGGGAGGATGTTATAACCTCATTTTTCCAAAACATGTAATGAGATTTATGAATCTCCTTTAAAAGATAAATAAGATCCATGTTTGATTTCATGGTTTGATTTGAATGAATTTTGTGCATGCTTTCTTGTTGGGCCTTATTGGCCATTAAGCCTATTTGAAAGAAAAATAAAAAGAAATGAAAAAGGAATTCCATTTAATAAAAGAATACAAGGGGATAATGGAATATATAAGAAAATGATTAAAGGATGATTAAAAGGCTAAAAGACTTTTTCCCAAATAGGATTTTCAAGTTATTGACGTTCCTTGGGGCTCAAGGGACCCAAGGAAATAATAAAATAGCAAAAGAAAAAGGAAAAGCATGGAAAATACAAATAAAGAAGGAATAACTTGAAACTGAAAAAAGGGCTCGTTTCCTTTGGATAATGACTCCAATTTTTGTACAAGGAAAGATAAAGTCACGAAAAAGCTTTCCTCAAAATTTGAAGTAAAACGGAATTAAGAATTGGGAGTTATCAATTTTTCAAGTTAACCTTTATCTTGGAAAAAAATTCGGTTTTTAGGAAATCAATTTTCCTTTTTGCAAGAACTTGTGCGTTGACGACCGTTGGATTTTAATCCAACGCGCGCCGCTCATCGCCACTGTCCCAGAAGGATGCAGCTTGGATAATTTACAGGGGGACTTTCCCCTCCTGATTCCGATCGTCTCAGTGCGTGTGCACTCGTGGGGAGAGTCCCATTACATCCGGGATAAGGAGACGAATATGCCAGACCCCTCTTTGTTGAGCTTTTATCGCGTATCGGTGAAACGCCCAATTGGGATGGAACAAGGTTTGGCGGCGGGGTTGGAAACCCTAGAGGGGACCCTCCATACCCTATAAATAGGCCCTCGAACACTTCTTTGAACCTTCACGATTCTGAACGATCGCTTATCAAGCCATACAGACCTCTCCCTCTCGCGATTGCTGTTTCTCCGGTGAGAGAACTGCCGCGGTGCCACCACATTGTCCTTTGAAGAGAAGGAGGGAGACAACGAGCAGCAGCCGTCGGATCCTGGACCATCGTGGGCAGCAACGCGATCTGACAGTTCGACAGAGAGGAGGGCGCGCATGCTTCGCTAGTGGAGCGAGTCATTGCTGACCGTCGATCATGAGTCCATCGTGGACTCGGCGACATCTGACCATCGGCCGCAACTTGACCCCGCGTGCAGGCAGATAGTGGAGGAGTGCGAAACGGAACGTCAGATCTGGACGAGGTCCATCGGCGCACCGATCAAACAGCCTAGAAAATTTTGGTATTTATATCTCTCTGCCAAATAATTAAGATAATAGCTTTTCCTTGTTAAAATCATTGAAATAGCTAGGAATCTCGTATAAAAGAACTTTATATATGAAAGTTGGGTAGAAAAATGCAAGGAACCTGATAAAAATGGTTGTATAACCTGATTCCAGTTCGTTTTGCAAAAGTACTTTAATTTGCTAGTAAAATGCATTTTAAGTTAATTGGAAACCCTAATTACCTATAAAGGATGTTTCTTTGTAAATTAATGGGTTAAGTTGAGGATTATAAACATGTTAATTAATAATATGAAGATTTCATCCGTTTTGAATACAAATATGGCTAAATTAGGGTTTATGACTATGAATGAAAGATAATGTACATGAAAACCCTAATTTAGGGTAAAAGATGAAGGAAAACTTGTTATTTTGATAAATTGCTAAATAATGATCCTAAAACTGTTAGTGATATTAAAAAGAGAGAATTTAAAGGTTTTGGGTATATTTTATGGATTAGGGTTCATAATATCTAAGAAGGAAAGCAAAACCCCAATTTTCAAGAAAACCCTAAAATTGGATAGAAACCCTAAGGGACATGATGAAATTGGTTAAATGTTAATAATAGTAAACTTGTACTTTTATTTCAGGGTTTTCTGTGCACCTTGTTTGATTGCTTGGACATTTTCTCTCTTCATATTTAATTCAGTAACCAAGTCTACAATAAGAGGTATTTGGTTACGCTTATGACTATACCGATTGGTTTTCTGAGGATTTTATCGACGTTTTCCTCAATGATTGAAATAACTGTTGGATGTTTCAATTCATGCAACTATAAAGTGACTATGACTATTACTATGGGTATACATGTATAACTAGCTAGATCCGAGTCCACCCTTATGGATATGCAAAGGTTAAGGATAACCTATAGAAAGGTCTAGGGTATCATGAGTTAGAAACTGGGCTACCCACGTGTAGTGCCATGAGACTCTTAGCATACCATGAGTTAAGGAGTGGGCTACCTACGGGTAGTGCCATGTGACTCCGCCCTAGAAATTGATTCACTTGATAGGTGAAGTCATGAGGGGTATAAAGGGAATATGGGACACATGGATCGCGTTGTTATACTTAAAATGTAACATTGTTTGTTAAATGATAATTGAATGCCATACATTGGTATAGATAATTGCATAATTAGTGTTCTTCCCCACATACCAGCTTTGGCTGACCGACGTTTTGTTTGTCGGCATTTTAGGTACATATAAAAAGGACAAACAATAAACTGTCATTTGTGAAATACACGAATTAAATCCAAAGGAGGATTAGTTAGCTAGTCCCAGTTCTGGATAGAGTTTTAAAATTCCAAAGTTTTCAAAGGTATGCAAAATTTTATTCATTACAACCTTTCAGTTTAGTCTAGTAGAATTTATTAATTGTTATCAATTAATTGCTGAACCTTGATCTGGAAATTATGAGTGCGGCTCTGACTTCTCGGTCTCCCTTAATTGGGGGTTATTGGGAGGTGGGGTCGTAACAATATCCCTATATTTATTAAGTGAAATCTTGTAAAAATTGTATCTTGCTAACCCCTTCACCAAATGAAATGAAACTACATACCAAATTCATCAACTCAACATGATCCACATCTTGGGCATAGTTTCAGATCCCAAAACTCCTTATTTTTCCTTGGTTTACTAAAAACATGATCTTTGGCTAAGTATGACAATACTTAATGCATGTGTATGACAAATTTTGTATCCTTGTTATGTAATCCACCACCTAAACATAAAATCAATAGCTTTTATACATGTATGAGTACATGGATGGACTAACCACCATTCTTGCACTTGTTTCTCCTTTATGCATGATTATGACTAGTTTTGGGAATGTTATGGTGAACATAGTTCCTTTGTGCTAACATTGACTCAAAATGACCTTGGATCTCACCCTAACTTCAAAAATAGTAACCATTTGATGCTATGTAACATGTATGTCCATGATCACACTACTTCTTGCTTGTTCACCTCATATGACACCCAATGCATGTGTGTGTCCCATTCATGTGATTAAATGGTTATGCCTTATTCCATGTGAGGTTTTTATCTATCTAGTGCATCAAACCTTTGTTGGATTTATAAAATCAATAATTTTGTGATGTTTGGTGACCTTACCACCTGAGATTAGTTCCCTTGCACTATGATGGTGTTTGTAACCCTAATTTGTCTAATGTGACCTTTAGTGACTTGATATGTGATCTTGTACCTTAATCTCATTATGAATCTAAATCTTGTGCTCTACCCCATCAAGTCAGATTGCACTCTGATACATATGATCACCTTGATGTGGATGTCCTACATAATTAATATGATGCATCCTATGTCATAGTGAACTATTATGATGATAGCACGTATGTTTGAGATGTTGATAAAAATATCGGTTTATGAGGTTTAGAGTCTTGGGGACATCCAACTATATTTGTATGAGATTTATATATCCTTATATTGCTGATCTAAACCTTGTTTAATGGCGGGACTTATTGACTTGATGAATCTTTGCCTTGTTTACCCTATTGTCAGCCCTTTTTTCCTAAAATACAAGTGACTTAAACCTTATAATAATCACATAAAAATATGGAACATTGAAATTAGATGAAACTTGAACCACATATTAGTTTTGTACCCTAAATCAGTAAAAGATTATCCAATGCACTAATAATAAATTGTAAACCTAACTTGTACTCAACCCTAAAAATGGAACTAGTTAGGGTTAGTGATAAGAATATAATACATGCATGTACATGTTCTTAATCAGGCGTTGCTTGAGATCTAGATGGTTGAGGATAAGTTAAATTAAGAATCTCTAAATCAGTTACATGTTTTGATAATAGTATGAATATCATTTTCTTGCTTGCAAATTGATATGTATGTATGCTTGTTTACTTGCTCAAATATTTAGTATTTAGTATTGTACTGGATGCTTTATCTCATTGATTTTGTAACTTGAACACATAATATAGAACTCCATTATAAAATCCTTGTGCGCTTACCTGTATTCTTGAGACAAGGACACAAGGATGGGTGTCCTATTGAGTGGTCAAAATAGGGTGGAGCATGTCAATTAAAGTGTAGATAGTGGCATTAAGCCTTAACCACACTCACAAACCCTTCTAATGGGAAGCTAGTCATAGGACTTATGATACATGATATTGTTGGTATAATTGGAGTAAAATGGATTAAAATATGGATTCTCACCTTGCTGAGTACTTAACCTATTAATTATCCATTTGCTTACATAAATCTTTTCAAATTATGCAAATTGTATATGTATGTATCTTTATGCCTTGTAATCAATGCCTTGTTAATTCACCCACTTGTTTCTCATATTTTTAGGTTCATATATTAGATTGGGAGTTGATGGCTTGTGAGCTTGTGCTCAGCTTCACTTATTGCAAGATCCTAGCTAGTGTACATGAGAAAACATATATAGTTTAAATCTCAATGTGTAATTTAAACTGTGTAATAATTTATGTTGTATATTAATACTAGTTGGATTTTGAGATTACTTTGGTCATTTCATCTTGTTATTTGTTTATGCATGCTAAGGTTTTTACACTCTACTTTTCCACTTTTATATTACCATGCTAGGGATGGATGTTCGAGTCATTCATCCATTGACTTTCTAGTCATTTGAAGGATGGATTTGGATAACAAACAATTTTGTGACATATACTTGTTGAGGAGTTCTATGGGGGCAAAGGTTAGGGATCATTTGACCCAAGATTTGATGATCCAGACAACCCAACCCCTGGTCCACAATGGCCCGCATTCCACCACACCCTGGTCCTTAGATCGTCCATCCAACGGCCCACATTTTTCTTCTAAGGTAAACACCGCCACTCTATGACAAATAATTCTAGAAATCATTAAAATTCTAGAAGATTCTAGTAAATCTCCCATTACTAAAAACATATTATAAATATACCGATTTGATTAGTATAATCCACGTAATACATGAAAAAGGGTTCCAAGATGTATATTCGACCCTCACTCTCTGATAAATGCGACCAATCAAAGTATTATGTGGGTGCCTTATTTGAATATTGGACTCATTCAAATATGATGTATGTTACTAATACTTGATTACCTTAGGGTTTTACTAGTCTAATTTGACCCAAAGTTATGTACCCTTTGGTAAAATGGAATCATGTAATTGTATATATGTTATGATGAGATTGTTAATTATAATAATGATATGGGCGAATGGGAATCCACTTAGTGTTAATTATGGACTTAAGCACCCTAACTGGGTCCTTTGTATATGACTTTATATCTGTGATAACCCATATTTTAGGGTTTTGACACCACAAATAGAATTAGAAGACCGTGAATGATTATTAGATATAATTTAGTTCAATTACAATGAATATCTTTTTATTCACCGATTTGGGTACTTATGATGCCAAAAGTTCTAGTTAGTATTCACAGCAAACTCATGTGGCCAATTAATGAGCCTTGAGGTATGTTATTATCATAGCAAGTGTTTTAGACCTCTAAGATCAAGGTTTGATGATTATATGAATTGAGTTCAAGCTTTATACACCTATTCATAGGTTGTTTGAAGAATTCTGTTACATGACCAAACAATGGACCCTGAGCCCCAAAACTTGGAATATTATGACTTAGAATATTGCAAGCTTACCTCTAAAATTTCAGAATGTTTGGAGATTTCTACAAGTAGATGAAATTATTTGAAGATGAGGACAATAATGGATTTCATAGGACTTTGATATTTTGATCATTGATTAAATAGGCCATGATTGTTTGATGTCACGCTGGACATTTTATTGGCAGCGACCCTTAGCTAACAGGCGGGGATCTTTTGAGCCCTTGATGAGGAACCATGTGGTAGAGAAGTCATCTCTAACCCCCGCACATTTCAGACCAGATGCACAATGACCAAGCCTAGAAAATCTTAACAACCAGCTCTCCATATCGCGATCATTATGTGATTCAATACAGAAGGTTAGCTCCGTCTCGTCAAGACCTAACCCCCGACCCTTATCAAACTAGGGTTTGGTTCTAAGACGAGACCAGGAGAATCCTCTTCTCCTCCGCCCTCTCCACTGTTGTCTACAGATGATGGGGTTCATAGTCCAAAGAGATCTCGCTCAGCTCCTACCTTCCAAAATCGCAGTTTTGCCCAAAAGTATTCCATGGCCAGTTGAAGCAGCAAGCTCTCCACGCCACCTCGCAACATCATACTACCTCCTTTCAGTTCCTGGAGCACAATCCGACGCCGAGGGACTCGTTTTGAGGATCAATTTTTCGTGTGAGTCCAGCCTAGGAACCTCGGCGGATTCTGTCTGTCTCTCCATTGCCAGCAACTACTACCATGAGTAGGATCACGGTGGCAAGAATCGAGACCGGTGATGGACTCACACGCGGACGTCAGACTGGCTCTCGTCCACGGAGAAGCCATGGAGAAGCTTCGACGGTGAGGTGGCCGGAGATCCCGCCGATCTAGAACGGCAGAGGCATAGCACCTCAGTCGAGTGGCTGTGGAGATGCGGAGGCCTACGTCGAAGGTGAGGGTGGCATTTGGAGACAACAAGGACCACTCCAACTCCGTTGTTTGCTCGCCGGAGGAGGGCTCATGGGGCGGAGCTCTGTTTCACAGAGGAAACAGAGTCCTCGCGTGCGAGATCGCGAGAAAGGGGGGGGGGAGAAGCCCGACCGGGCAAACGGACCCTCAAGTCCACGGATCCTGCCCCAGACCCGGACCGGGTCCAAGCTAAGAGAGGAAAGGAGTTGCGCCCCCACTTTGCCACGTGTCGACGTTGGGTTGGTCGAGAAAGGTAATTATCTCGCAAAATGTTCAGAACTTCAATAATCCGTAGAAATTAGTACGAATGTCAGAAAAATACAAATAAGGTACCGTTTTTCTTAGAAAAATGAGTAGAACACAATTAAAGCAAAATATCAGGATTTTGATGCAAGAATATTAGTGATATCTTGTTAGTTGTGAAATGCTTAATTGATGGATAATAAATATCAAACATCGACCTAAAATTATGGGGAAATGTCAGTAAGTCCATAATCATGTCTTTAATGCATATGATATCAGATATGTTATGTTGATGCACGAAATCATGTAATTTGATTAATATGGCTATCTAGGGCTAATAATCCTGAAGAAAATGTAGAAAATGCATTAATGATCAATAGATGATGAAATTTACAGAAATCTGTAGTATCAGTAACTGGAAGCTAATGTGGAACTCTGATATCAGTTATATGCAAGAAATCCATGTTATATGAAGATGACCCTTAATACATGGGTTGTAACCCTAAATTGAATAATGTATATAAACTAGGGTTAATATGTGCACAAAAAGGATATGGAACCTAACATTCAGATAATGAATCATAATCTGGAAAATGACATCAGTAAGATAAATATAATACAATAATGCAAGTAAACGTTGGAATATCCTAATGAGATAATATAAACCCTAATGAAAATGACTAGGGTTAAGACGATTAGAATCTGATGATAGTATATGATCTTGTCTTAACCAGGTGATGACCAGATATCTAGATGAGCAAGAATGATTAGGAATCTCTGAACTCAGGTACGTGGGTTTTTATTAAGTATAAGACTAGTTTTCATGAATGCATAATGATATGATGTACCTTGGATGCTTGTGTTTGCATATAAATTCTTGGATGTGTATTAGTAGTATATGCTCCGCAAAATATTACAGAACATAAAAGAATATAGATAGTTTGTAGCTACTGAGTGGATATATGCTCTCTCTCCCTCAATCATCTCTCTCTCTCTTCCTCTAAATATAAGGTCGGCACTCGGTCCCCATAGCCCAAGGGGCGGGGAAAAATGAAGTGCGACATCTCTCTCTCTCTCCCCTCTGAATATAAGGTCGACACTCGGTCCCCATAGCCCAAGGGGCGGGGAAAAATGAAGTGTGACACCACTTAGTAGTACAAATGCATCAAAAAGGCATCTAAAAATGTGTTTACCTGATTATCACTCTAAATAATGTTTTCTTTTACTCTTTCTTTCTCAAGATTATTTCAATTATGCAAGCATATTAGTATGTATCTTTCTACCCACGTGCACAACACCTTGTGTGTTGATTCGTTGTTTCACGTATGTTTTAGGTTTAGAGCTAGCTTGGGATAAAAGACGTGAAGTGAGCAGTGTTCAGGTTGTACCTATTGTATAAGATCTAGTTTAGCATACATGTTCAGACTTGTAGAATTTTCATTCAATATGTAACTGTAAATCATGTTGTAATAATTCATTTTGTATAAATATACATGTTGAATGTTGAGAATGTTATGGTTGTATGTTCATGTATGCGTATTATGCTTCCGCATCGCTTTCTGATATGATTGGATGATGTTCTCGGATTCAGACATCTCATTCCCAATAGGGTTTGGAGAAATGAAAATACGGGGACGTCACAGTTGGTATCAGAGCATGAACAATAGCTACACCTAACAATTGCTCACCATGAAACATGAAAATTAATTTTCACCTTTCACTTTAAACCTTAGAAACTTAGTAAGTTGTTCTATAGGAATAAGGTTTGACCTAGCCTCTAGGTTAGAACCTAGATGTTCGAGAACTAGGTTTAGACAAGTGTGAGAAACTCTTTCCATATAGAGCTCATATGTATTGGGTAGCTACACTAGTCTACATCTTGTTCTCACCATTTCACTAGGTGACATGACACTAGACTATCTTCTGTGTGTTGGACACTCGTTTTGCTGATTTGGTTTTGTTTCCCAATCGGCTCGCACCTCGACAGTTTTCTCTGACGCCTTCTTTCTCGGAGAAAAACTATATAATATTTTATTATATATATGTAAATATGAAAATGTGTCCCTCATACAGGAGAGTAGTGGGTGTTCATGCAACCTAAGTGAAAGGGAGTGACATTAGTCTAGAAGAGAGAGTAGTCTAGATTAGATGTCTAGATCCTTATCAATATATGAGATACACAGTGTAGATGATAGAATGGTAGTTGATATAAGCATGGATGATCTTATTTAAGTTCTACCTCTAATGATATAAGTTGCTTTATAAGGATTTAAGTTGTATATGACCTGAATCCAATTTTGAAGAATCTAAGCTAAGTCCTGATAATGAATGTGCATCCTCTTTTCTTATTTAAGATGAGCTAAGTTAAAATATGGTTGAATATGCATGAGCCTCAAGCTCTTTTACAAAGAAGGACCCCCAGTGTTAGGACAAGATACGTGGTGAACTCCAGAGAGGGTGAGATCCACAAGGAGAGGGTCATAGGACCTACCCTACAATATATGAAAATATGAGATATATGTGATATGATGTGTCTTAAGCTGGGTTACTCCTGAGTAGATGAGTTGTGTCCTTATGCATGATTCAAATCTATAGGTGAGAATTGGATAAAAGAAAAGGATGGGTAGATGACCCATATGATGAAGTCAATCATTTGGCTGAGTTAGGTCCTAGCTGGAGTGACATATTATGTCAATCTCATCATTACTTGCAAGTGAGGTAATATATGAACTCTAGTTATGAGAGTATGATGCTTTGTGCAAAAGATACTCAAAATACATGTTCTCCCTTCTTCTTCTCTTTCTTAATATATGATGATAGAAATCTCACTTGAGCTATATGGATGATTTATATATGAGGAGTCACTTGTATAAGCTTTACCTATTCTATATTTCCCCCCTATATCATACAAGTAGCACCCAAGATTGAAATCATGATAAGTTTGACTTTAAAACATTGTCTTCCCCTTCATATGAAACATGAAAGATATGATGTTGAGATCATGGGATAAACTTAGTATATTCTCTTTTTTTCCCTTCACATAATGCATGCAAGACATAAAAATTTGAACTCATGAACTTGATATAAAGATATTTCTGGATCATAGGATGTATGATCAGAAATATAGTTCGTAACTTTGATCTTCTCAATGTATGCTTCTAAGTTGAGTATGAATATCACACCATAGGGTGAAACCCTAATGGTCAAGTATGTTATGTTATCCCTTCTTATGTAGAAAAACCCTAATATCAAGGATGAAGATAAATCCCCTCTAATGCTGAAATCATTGTAAGATGTTGATCATAAAACATATTAATGATGTTAGATTTGAACGATCTGAATATCATGGCATATAAATGAATTCCTCTTGACCTTAAAAGTATGAACAAAACATGTATCCTTAGGGGTGATGTAATTCTAAGACATCATAATGTCATGTTATGGTTAAGTGATGCTTCCACATATATAAGGTGGGGTGGACACACCCAAGAATCTCTAAACCCTAAGCTGACAACTTAGAGTGCATGCAACTAAGATGGTCTTAGAACCTAAGCAATGATGATGTATATGAAGTTGAACTCCTAAATAGCCTCTTAAGGATGAGATTAGTTGAATTTCGAGGACGAAATTCCAAATAAGGTGGGGTGAATGTGATAACCCAGATTTTAGGGTTTTGACACCACAAATAGAATCAGAAGACCGTGAATGATTATTAGATATAATTTAGTTCAATTACAATGAATATCTTTTTATTCACCGATTTGGGTACTTATGATGCCAAAAGTTCTAGTTAGTATTCACAGCAAACTCATGTGGCCAATTAATGAGCCTTGAGGTATGTTATTATCGTAGCAAGTGTTTTAGACCTCTAAGATCAAGGTTTGATGATTATATGAATTGAGTTCAAGCTTTATACACCTATTCATAGGTTGTTTGAAGAATTCTGTTACATGACCAAACAATGGACCCTGAGCCCCAAAACTTGGAATATTATGACTTAGAATATTGCAAGCTTACCTCTAAAATTTCAGAATGTTTGGAGATTTCTACAAGTAGATGAAATTATTTGAAGATGAGGACAATAATGGATTTCATAGGACTTTGATATTTTGATCATTGATTAAATAGGCCATGATTGTTTGATGTCACGCTGGACATTTTATTGGCAGCGACCCTTAGCTAACAGGCGGGGATCTTTTGAGCCCTTGATGAGGAATCATGTGGTAGAGAAGTCATCTCTAACCCCCGCACATTTCGGACCAGATGCACAATGACCAAGCCTGGCAAATCTTAACAACCAGCTCTCCATATCGCGATCATTACGCGATTCAATACCTAACCCCCGACCCTTATCAAACTAGGGTTTGGTTCTAAGACGAGACCAGGAGAACCCTCTTCTCCTCCGCCCTCTCCACTGTTGTCTACAGATGATGGGGTTCCGAGTCCAAAGAGCTCTCGCTCGGCTCCTACCTTCCAAAATCGCAGTTTTGCCCAAAAGTATTCCATGGCCAGTTGAAGCAGCAAGCTCTCCACGCCACCTCGCAACATCATACTACCTCCTTTCAGTTCCTGGAGCACAATCCGACGCCGAGGGACTCATTTTGAGGATCAATTTTGGGTGAGTCCAGCCTAGGAACCTCGGCGGATTCTGTCTGTCTCTCCATTGCCAGCAACTACTACCATGAGTAGGATCACGGTGGCAAGAATCGAGACCGGTGATGGACTCACACGCGGACGTCAGACTGGCTCTTGTCCACGGAGAAGCCATGGAGAAGCTTCGACGGTGAGGTGGCCGGAGATCCCGCCGATCTAGAACGACAGAGGCATAGCACCTCAGTCGAGTGGCTGTGGAGATGCGGAGGCCTACGTCGAAGGTGAGGGTGGCATTTGGAGACAACAAGGACCACTCCAACTCCGTTGTTTGCTCGCCGGAGGAGGGCTCATGGGGTGGAGCTCTATTTCACAGAGGAAACAGAGTTCTCGCGTGCGAGATCGCGAGAAGGGGGGGGGGAGAAGCCCGACCGGGCAAACGGACCCTCAAGTCCACGGATCCTGCCCCAGACCCGGACCGGGTCCAAGCTAAGAGAGGAAAGGAGTTGCGCCCCCACTTTGCCACGTGTCGACGCTGGGTTGGTCGAGAAAGGTAATTATCTCGCAAAATGTTGAGAACTTCAATAATCCGTAGAAATTAGTACGAATGTCAGAAAAATACAAATAAGGTACCGTTTTTCTCAGAAAAATGAGTAGAACACAATTAAAGCAAAATATCAGGATTTTGATGCAAGAATATTAGTGATATCTTGTTAGTTGTGAAATGCTTAATTGATGGATAATAAATATCAAACATCGACCTAAAATTATGGGGAAATGTCAGTAAGTCCATAATCATGTCTTTAATGCATATGATATCAGATATGTTATGTTGATGCACGAAATCATGTAATTTGCTTAATATGGCTATCTAGGGCTAATAATCCTGAAGAAAATGTAGAAAATGCATTAATGATCAATAGATGATGAAATTTACAGAAATCTGTAGTATCAGTAACTGGAAGCTAATGTGGAACTCTGATATCAGTTATATGCAAGAAATCCATGTTATATGAAGATGACCCTTAATACATGGGTTGTAACCCTAAATTGAATAATGTATATAAACTAGGGTTAATATGTGCACAAAAAGGATATGGAACCTAACATTCAGATAATGAATCATAATCTGGAAAATGACATCAGTAAGATAAATATAATACAATAATGCAAGTAAACGTTGGAATATCCTAATGAGATAATATAAACCCTAATGAAAATGACTAGGGTTAAGACGATTAGAATCTGATGATAGTATATGATCTTGTCTTAACCAGGTGATGACCAGATATCTAGATGAGCAAGAATGATTAGGAATCTCTGAACTCAGGTACGTGGGTTTTTATTAAGTATAAGACTAGTTTTCATGAATGCATAATGATATGATGTACCTTGGATGCTTGTGTTTGCATATAAATTCTTGGATGTGTATTAGTAGTATATGCTCCGCAAAACATTACAGAACATAAAAGAATATAGATGGTTTGTAGCTACTGAGTGGATATATGCTCTCTCTCCCTCAATCATCTCTCTCTCTCTTCCTCTAAATATAAGGTCGGCACTCGGTCCCCATAGCCCAAGGGGCGGGGAAAAATGAAGTGCGACATCTCTCTCTCTCCCCTCTGAATATAAGGTCGACACTCAGTCCCCATAGCCCAAGGGGCGGGGAAAAATGAAGTGTGACACCACTTAGTAGTACAAACGCATCAAAAAGGCATCTAAAAATGTGTTTACCTGATTATCGCTCTAAATAATGTTTTCTTTTACTCTTTCTTTCTCAAGATTATTTCAATTATGCAAGCATATTAGTATGTATCTTTCTACCCACGTGCACAACACCTTATGTGTTGATTCATTGTTTCACGTATGTTTTAGGTTCAGAGCTAGCTTGGGATAAAAGACGTGAAGTGAGCAGTGTTCAGGTTGTACCTATTGTATAAGATCTAGTTTAGCATACATGTTCAGACTTGTAGAATTTTCATTCAATATGTAACTGTAAATCATGTTGTAATAATTCATTTTGTATAAATATACATGTTGAATGTTGAGAATGTTATGGTTGTATGTTCATGTATGCGTATTATGCTTCCGCATCGCTTTCTGATATGATTGGATGATGTTCTCGGATTCAGACATCTCATTCCCAGTAGGGTTTGGAGAAATGAAAATATGGGGACGTCACAATATCAATCCTTATTATGTACCCTATACATATAAGTATCCTTGATCTTAAATTAATCTCATAACACTTACTCTAAGTGTTTTACTCCTGTGTTATATCCAAGACACAATTAACTTCCTATTCACCAGACTATAGATATCGTTGATAATGATTTTCTAAGTAAAGATCCATGTGATCTTGGATAGTTACTGATGTGAAGTATCGGTTCCCTGTGTCTACCTTTGAATATACCATATTAAATGTAAATATATGTCTCATCCTTGCTTCAAAGAGTACCAATGCGATTGCATTGCCATTTCTTCATTTTTAACAATTTTGATCATGCTAACATATGAAAATACCATATTTTATGGACTATGACATGATGAAACAAATTGGAGATCCACAATAGTATTATTTAGTAATGACGGGATGACGTTCTTCTCTTCCTATATTATCTATCTTTATAAAAGTCTTGTAGCTTTTATTCAAGTTGCTTTCTATCTTAATGCAAGAGAATACAATGGAATTGATTTTTTGTTTACTTCATTGCATATATATATATATATATATATATATATATATATATATATATGTGTGTGTGTGTGTGTGTGTGTGTGTGTGTGTTTGTGTGTATGTTTGAGCCACTCATGTATGGGCACATAAAATCCCTTTAACATTGGTTCCTTTTATGGGTTTAATAGTAGAATTGAGGTTAATGTGTTAACCCGTGATAGATGGTATCAAAGCCAAGAATATGGACCTATGTGCATTGTGTAGGCATGATTCAAAAAATATGAAAATATTAAAAAATATAGTTTAGAATCATACCACGAAGGTGTCTAATGCATGTCGTTAGCACACTAAAGCATTGTGAAAAGTTCTAGAGTTTAACCTTCTAAAGAGCCAGTCAACTCACTACAAGCAATGAGTCAACTTTTTGGTAGTAAGGTATCGATCCAAGGTATGCTAGGAAGATGGATCATGAGAACAAGAAAATAAAAAATCCAAATTGTGATAGCTTGATTACACTAAGACAGAAAGTAAAAATACAAAAATAAAACTAACTCAACAAGTGCTAGAGGGAACTGGGGGTCTGGGGGATCACCACCAATATCCAATCTTTTACTCAATGAATCAACTCCTAAGATTAGTAATCAAATCAGGACCATGTAGATTTGTATCCTTTTAGACCATAATATCATAAGGGTCGGACTTCCCACAAACCCATTGATACCGACATTTATGGATTCTCATCTAATCATTCAACATGTCCCTGTCTGAGATCTCATTGAGAAACATGTAATTGCCATTCTGATGTTCAAACTTATGGTCAGATGATCACATCATCATAAGCTATAATGAAAAAAGTCAACGGGCAGAAGGATCATAAACTCCATCAACATATTTTGTCAAGAGATCATGGGTTCACTCTTATGAGGATCTGAGATCTTGTCATCCCCAGAAAGATTATAATCATTCTATTAGAAAACAAAATGAGATTAGATGGGTAAAAAGATAACAAACATAATCAAGAGATTATGGTTTCATTATTGTGAAGATCTAAGATCACATCACCCCACAAGAGTATATCAACTCAACCAAAAATCAAAGAAGAAACAAAAGGAAAGCATTCTTTTGCTAAACATTGGAATCAATTACATCGAATAAGAAAAGTCTATGGGGCTAGTGCCTGTGCCCATGCCCATGCCCAAGTAGGGAACTACTCATACATAATAGAAAAAGAACAAGAACATGACCAAAGGGGTCTCGGGGGGGGTAGAAAATGTGATGTATTTTTCTTTGGAGTCCCCCTCCTTTTATGGGGAGAAAGGTGGGGAAAAACTCTAGAAATGAGGCTTTCTAGCAGTAGCGGTGGTTGTTGGTTTTGCTTTGACCAAAGTTTGACTACAATAATATCCTTCTCAAGTCAAATTTTGACTGGATTTGGGCACGAGTTGGTCAACTCGTGATTTGAGTCGGTCAAATGGTGGTTTGAGTCAGTCGACTCATGATCTGAGTAGGTCAATTCGTGAAACTGGGGATGAGAATCCAAAGCCTCTGATTCTTGGCATTTTTGGTTGTAAAGAGTGTGAAAGATCACCTCCTTACTAAAATATGGTAAACAAAACACATTGGAAAGCAGCGGAATAATTTTTTTGTTCTGACTATATTCAATTTCCTAAAAGATTGTACAAGATACATTAAAGATCTCCCTTTTAGGGTTACATCATCATACACAATTAGGACCTAGATAGAGGGAAGTCTAGACTACTCCACTTTTGTCTCCACAACAACAACTCCATCGACTAAGTCCATGCCAAAGCCAAGATCTTCAAGTCCTATTCATCACCTTGCTCATCGCCTTGGTGGTTGGGAAGGCACCCAATAAGAGGGAAATTGAAAAGAAAAGTATGTGTCACAAAGCTATTGTAATGTAATAAGATGAGCAAAACATGTAAAATAGGCTGGGTTCATCATAAGATGAAGACAATCAAGAGAATGAGGCCATTTATAGAAAAGAATATTTCAATAGATGCTTGCCATAAACAACATATCACAAAAGGATTGCATGTATGATTAATATTGACTACCTTAACTAAGTAAGGTTGAGGCACCTACCGAACCTTCAACCAAAGGGTGAGGGGAGAATAAGACATTCCCAGTCACCTACACACATTTTGTGTGTGGGGGAGAGTAACACGTTCCCCAGGGGAGAAATAACACATTCCCCGACTATGGGTGGTTGTACATACAAGTACCACTACACTAGTTAATTAGTCTAATAAAATCAACATGCTAGAAACAATGGCAAGTAATAGCATCATCCAAATAGAACATGGCAAAGGGGTACCAAGACCCAAGAACAATATTCCAAAATGATTATGAGGCAAGTATAGCAATAGATTCAAAAGAAAAGAATACAAGGTGCAAATAAGCCTCATTATGGAAAGCATAGGTTAAGGAACAAATCATTCCCAACTGAAGTGTATTAAGCACATACCTTATTCTTTAGAATCCTAGAATCACTTTTCATAACTTTTACACGAGATCAGATCCACTTTCCCTAATATGATCATCATATTTATGTATTAGATATATGTATATTCATTAAAGGCTTAAAACCCTAAAGTTACTAACTTTTTCTACAAACCACAGATTTAGGTCTCAAAAGCATCATCATTGTCTTAGTTAGGGTTTTCTGATCAAAAGGACATATAATATTATGTATTTTGAAGATATAGACTTTTAGATGCATTTTTAGTGATTTTTAGTTAATTAAATCATCCACAAAAATACCTACTCGAAAAACTCAAAACTAGGCTTCAAAAATATTTTTAATAGACAGAGGCGGTTTTTCTGAGGTCATATCATATTTTAGATTTATTTTTAGACAAGCGAATCAAAAGATATGATTTTCAGAAGTTGGACCAATCAGAAATTGACACATCATGAAACCGAGCTAGAGAAGGGGGTAAAATCATAAAAACACACAAGGGATTCTTCCCCACTCACACAAGGCCATGGCCGGTGATAGCAAGCTGCTGCTTGCTTGGACTTTTGGGCGAAATCAAATCAATGCGAAACTCGGTGCGAAGGTATGCAAAAAAAAGCTCAAAGAAATTTGAATTCAGGGGTACCTTTGATTTTAGTGGAGATGAAGAGACAAGGGAGATAAGGGCGCCGCAATCCAGGGAGCACCGGAAGCTCGTCGGGGGTCGCAACATCAATGAAGCGAGAAATCAAGAGGTGCATTGGGCTTAAAAAGCGAGGGCGAAGCTAATGGTGGGGTTATATATAGGTGAGGGGAAGGGATGTGGCGAGGAGGTTGGTGGCCGAAAAGCTTGGGAAGCAAGCAATGGGGTGTTTCCTCGATTGTTTATGAATCTAAATGAGTAGGGTCTCTTTAGATGCGGAATCATAAATGCAACTCATAGGCAAAAGAATCGTGCGAAACCATCAACTGAGGAGTGAGAAATTTGGATTTGAATATCAAGACTATGTGGCCGTACTGTTCACCAGCGTGTCTCCTACTCAAGGTAGGAGATGATCCGCGAGCCGTTGGATTAAGATCCAACGGTCCATGTGCGTGACATTTATATGGTTGCCAAATACGAATATGAGTAAAGTTCTTATTTAATCATTTAACTTTTTATCTTTCCTTATTTGAGGGTGCAAACGAATTCCAAAATTAACCAAAATTGACAACCCGACTGATTTTGACGTGTAGAATACAAATATGGAATTATTTTTACCTTTTGGGGACTTTTAATAGGTTAAATAATTCAAATCCCATTTTCTCTTTCCTCCTTCATATATGACTCTATGATTATCTAAAAATTATAAAATTTCATCCATAAGTCTTATTAAATATGTTGGATATGAATTTGTCGTTATTTACATTTTTTGAAGTTGTTTGTTATTTTAAATAATGAGTTAAATGTTTTGCACACTATCTCTCTCCTTTATTTATCTTCTCATCAAATATTTTCCAAATTGATTCAAAATTTATCCAAAGGTCTATTTTAACATGTAACACAAATTTGGCATTATTATATTTTTTTGAAGATTTTATTATTTTATTTAATTCATTTAAATTTTACCACTTATTTATCCTTTTAATTTATGAGATGTATATAGAAACTTTCTAAAAATGTAAAACATGACCTATAAGCAATAATAAATGTGTGGAACACGATTTTGGCATTAATTAATTTTTTTTCAACATATATTTAATATTTTTAATCTTTAAGTCATTTTTTCTCTCCTGAATAAAATAAAATATTCAACATTGACCAAATTAAATAAAAATTCACACATAGACTAATTTTGATATGTAGATTAAGAATTTGGAGTTAGTCTTCCAATTTGAGGATATTAGATATTTTATTTCACCTTATTGGCTATTTCCCATTATCTTGTAATAAAGGCTTATATATTTATTTATTATCCAAATTAGATGATACTTGGCCATTAAGTTTCTTTTAGATCAAGAAAAATAATTTTGTTATCAAATTATTTCGTGGCCTTCTATTTATGATTTTTTTTGAAACAACATATTCCTCATTATCCTCTTTTATCCAATATATTCCATATTGTCTCCGATTATTACATTTATCATCTCCTTTATATATATTTTGGGATTTATTTTATTTTTCATATTATAAAAAGCACTAGAAAGTTCTAGGACGAAATATTTTATTATATTTATTACTTAAGTGGACATTTTACATATTAAACCCATAATTAAGCTTTCACTGAGGTATTTGTGCATAAAACCCAAATATTGGAATAAAAGGTGAACAAATGTTCATTAAACCATCATATTCTTCACAAATTAAATAGAAAGGTCAAAGAGGATATAAATGAAAGGAAAATATGGAAAAGAGGACCAAAAAGGTAAAAGGTCCATAATTCAGTATGTTACAACACTCCACCCATTAAAGAGGATTTTGTCCCCGAAATCACTAGCAATTTGGGAAGGGTGAGTGTGCAACCTCACATCACTAAACATCAGGTTGTTCCTCCAACCATAAAACTTCCACCAAAACTTATACATCAACTACTTAACTTGAGAGTTCAGAAACTTCACAAGCAACTTCTCCTAGGTCAGGTTCTTAAGGACCACCCAGGGTTTCATTATTAAGATATTCTTTTTAGGATACTTAACTTTATTTAAATTTATGTCTCATTTGAATTACATCCATTATGATATCACATTATCACCACTATTTTAATTACGTCATGTCATATACACTTGGTTGCCAAAAAGAATTATATTTCATTATTATGCACAAATAGAGGTTACTCAATTATCTCAATATATTTGATCACTGTCCTTAATAATTAGGATTTATACTTCATTATCCTCATATTATCACTTTATTAAGTTATAACAAATTATTTTACATGAGATAAGACATTCTATTCAATTCATGGTTAAGCATACAATTATTCCAAAATGTCACATTAGTCACTTATATTCATATTAACGTTGTCACAATGTCACATTATCTTTATTGCTCACATTAATGCCATCATTAATCATTATTCATTTATATTATTTATTTTGCACATTTATATGAATCCAATCACTTCATACTCATATTGAAGCCATTACATGTGTTTTAATGATCAAGGTAAGACATATGCCATATTAATGATTTGATTCACATTAAGTGACTAATCACATGTGTATTAGATAACAAGGTAACTTGCATTTTATATTGATGACTTGATTAATATGTGATTAAATGATTATATATATATCATTTATGTGTATAAATGTAGGTTAACTGATTATGGCACTTAACATCATTAATGTATCATGAAAGGCATTAAAGATGTATAGATTAAGGTTATATTATTGCAAGTTAGGGTTTAGGTCAACATGACCCTTATTTTCACTTATCCATCCTTAGCATGAATTAGGTTACAATTACCATTCTCATCATATCATTAGGGTTTATAGGTTCATGACATGATCAACCTCTTACATATTGACAATTAGCATTGATATCCATATTTTGTGCATTGGATATTTATTAGGGTTTAAACATATGAATTATTCATTAGATGACCATTACATGTTCATTAATATGTAAACAAGCATGTTAGGTTACCACTATTACATGTTTGGTCATGACCATAGATCCAAGCATACTATCCTCCTATTCATGGGGTTAGGGTTTCTAAAGATCGAGTAGATAGATTTCAAGATATCACAGGGTTCCATCCCCCTAAAAAAGGATTTCATCCCCACTCAAACATCAACTAACCATACTCCACCCCTTAAAGGGTTCGACCCATCAAGCCAAAATACATTAGGGTTAAAGGATGAGTCTCACTAAACCATACTCATGATCCATCATGCTTCCACTACACACTCTGATATCTTTCCAAACACCCAAACTCTAAGGTCTAGGTTCTAGGAATAAACTTATCCAAGCATGTGGTCCTAAGGGACATAAGCAAACTATCTTGGTATCCATCCTCAAACAAATCAACTTAGGGTTCCCAAAGATATACATCATACAATCTAAGGTCACCATTGCCTAAAAGAAAACTATTTTGGGCAATTCATATTAGCTCAGGCCAATTCGGTATCATATGGGCACAGGAGTCCTCGTAAACCAAGCTAGAGGCGTGGAGGAAAATATTGCCAGCCCCCGAAACCCTGATCCTTTCTAGACACCTTTGCTTCAACTTCATGCCCTAATAGCTACCTAAAGGCAAAACCTAAACAACATCAAGTTATGAATATTTTAATTATGAGCATATTAGAGTTTTATTCATCAAGACTCTAAGGTGAAACTATAGGGTTCTAAGTCAACCTTTCATCATCAAGGTAGATCAAATCTAGGGTAACCATGTCACCTAAAGGAACTATGTAAGTTATGGATTCTAACTATGGAGATAAAACTAAAATAGTCAAATTCCGACTACCATGGGTTCTGATACCATGCTGTAAAGAGTGTGAAAGATCACCTCCTTACTAAAATATGGTAAACAAAACACATTGGAAAGTAGCGGAATAAATTTTTTTTCTGACTATATTCAATTTCCTAAAAGATTGTACAAGATACATCAAAGATCTCCCTTTTAGGGTTACATCATCATACACAACTAGGATCTAGATAGAGGGAAGTCTATACTACTCCAATTTTGTCTCCACAACAACAACTCCATTGACTAAGTCCATGCCAAAGCCAAGATCTTCAAGTCCTATTCATCACCTTGCTCATCGCCTGGGTGGTTGGGAAGGCACCCAGCAAGAGGGAAAGTGAAAAGAAAAGTATGTGTCACAAAGCTATTCTAATGTAACAACATGAGAAAAACATGTAAAATAGGCTAGGGTTCATCAAAAGATGAAGACAATCAAGAGAATGATACCATTTATATAAAAGAATATTTCAATAGATGCTTGCCATAAACAACATATCACAAAAGGATTGCATGTATGATTAATATTGACTACCTTAACTAAGTAGGGTTGAGGCACCTACCGGACCTTCAACCAAAGGGTGAGGGGAGAATAAGACATTCCCAGTCACCTACACACATTTTGTGTGTGGGGGAGAGTAACACGTTCCCCAGGGGAGAAATAACACATTCCCCAACTATGGGTGGTTGTACATACAAGTACCACTTAGTCTAATAAAATCAACATGCTAGAAACAATGACAAGTAATAGCATCATCCAAATAGAACACAGAAAAGGGGTACCAAGACCCAAGAACAATATTCCAAAATGATTATGAGGCAAGTATAGCAATAGATTCAAAAGAAAAGAATATAAGGTGCAAATAAGCCTCATTATGGAAAGCATAGGTTAAGGAACAAATAATTCTTAACTGAAGTGTATTAAGCACATACCTTATTCTTTAGAATCCTAGAATCACTTTTTATAACTTTTACACGAGATCAGATCCACTTTCCCTAATATGATCATCATATTTATGTATTAGATATATGTATATTCATTAAAGGCTTAAAACCCTAAAGTTACTAACTTTTTCTACAAACCACCGATTTAGGTCTCAAAAACATCATAATTGTCTTAGTTAGGGTTTTCTGATCAAAATGACATATAATATTATGTATTTTGAAGATATAGACTTTTGTATGCATTTTTGGTGATTTTTTGTTAATTAAATTATACACAAAAATACCTACTCGAAAAACTCAAAACCAGTCTTTGAAAATATTTTTAATAGATAGAGGGTTTTTTTTCGAGTTCAGATCATATTTTAGATATATTTTTAGACAAGCGAGTCAAAAGATATGATTTTTAGAAGTTGAACCAATCAGAAATTGACACATCATGAAACCGAGCTAGAGAAGGGGGTAAAATCATAAAAACACATGAGGGCTTCTTCCCCACTCACACAAGGCCATGGCCAGTGATAGCAAGCTGCTTCTTGTTTGGACTTTTGGGCGAAATCACAAATCAATGCGAAACTCGGTGCGAAGGTATGCAAAAGAAAGCTCAAGGAAATACGAATTCAGGGGTATGTTTGATTTTAGCGGAGATGAAGAGACAAGGGAGATAAGGGCGCCGCAATCCAGGGAGCACTGGTAGCTCGTCGGGGGTCACAACATCAATGAAATGAAAAATTAAGAGGTGCATTGGGCTTAAAAAGTGAGGGCGAAGCTAATGGCGGGGTTATATATAGGTGAGGGGAAGGGATGTGGCGAGGAGGTTGGTGGCCGAAAAGCTTGGGAAGCAAGCAATGGGGTGTTTCCTCGATTCTTTATAAAACTAAAAGAGTAGGGTCTCTTTAGATATGGAATCATAAATGCAACTCATAGGCGATAGAATCGTGCGAAACCATCAACCGAGGAGTGAGAAATTTGGATTTGAATATCAAGACTATGTGGCCGAATTGTTCACCGGCGTGTCTCCTACTCAAGGTAGGAGATGATCCACGATCTGTTGGATTAAGATCCAACGGTCCATGTGCGTGACATTTATATGGTTGCCAAATACGAATATGAGTAAAATTATTATTTAATCATTCACCTTTTTATCTTTCCTTATTTGAGGGTGCAAACGAATTCCAAAATTAACCAAAATTGACACCCTGACTGATTTTGATGTGTAGAATACAAATATGGAATTATTTTTGCCTATTGGGGACTTTTAATAGGTTAAATAATTCAAATCCCATTTTCTCTTTCCTCCTTCATATATGACTCTATGATTATCTAAAAATTATAAAAATTCATCCATAAGTCTTATTAAGTATGTTGGATACGAATTTGTCATTATTTACATTTGTTGAAGTTGTTTGTTATTTTAAATAATGAGTTAAAAGTTTTGCACACTTTCTCTCTCCTTTATTTATCTTCTCATCAAATATTTTCCAAATTGATTCAAAATTCATCCAAAGGTCTATTTTAACATGTAGAACACGAATTTGGCGTTATTATATTTTTTTGAAGACTTTTATTATTTTATTTAATTCATTTAAATTTTACCACTTATTTATCCTTTTAATTTATGAGAGGTATCTAGAAACTTTCTAAAAATGTAAAACATGGCCTATAAGAAATACTAAACGTGTGGAACACGATTTTGGCATTATTTAATTTTTTTCAACATATATTTAATTCTTTTAGTCTTTAAGTCATTTTCTCTCTCCTGAATAAAATAAAATATTCAACATTGACCAAATTAAATAAAAATTCACATATATACTAATTTTGATATGTAGATTAAGAATTTGGAGTTAATTTTCCAATTTGAGGATACTAGATATTTTATTTCACCTTATTGGCTTATTTCCCATTATCTTGTAATAAAGGCTTATATATATTTGTTTATTATCCAAATTAGATGATACTTGGCCATTAAGTTTCTTTTACATCAAGAAAAAGAATTTTGTTATCAAATTATCTCGTGGCTTTCTATTTATGATTTTTTTGAAATAACACATTCCTCATTATCCTCTTTTATCCAATTTATTCCATATTATCTCCAATTATTACATTTATCATCTCCTTTATATATATTTTGGGATTTATTTTATTTTTCATATTCTAAAAAGCACTAGAAAGTTCTAGGACGAAATATTTTATTATCTTTATTACTTAAGTGGACATTTTAATTATTAAACCCAGTATTAAGCTTTCACTGAGGTATTTGTGCATAAAACCCAAATATTGGAATAAAAGGTGAACACATGTTCATTAAACCATCATATTCTTCACAAATTAAATAGAAAGGTCAAAGAGGATATAAATGAAAGGAAAAGATGGAAAAGAGGACCAAAAAGGTAAAAAGTCCATAATTCAGTATGTTACATTGGTCTTTAATTGCTTGCCCCAAACAGAGAGATTTGTTGAATTTCCTTCTTTGATCATTTGACTATTTTAATGGTGTGAGTCGATCGATTTGGGATTCGATTCAGTTGCTTAGCTTTAATGTTGGTGTCGATTCGATAAAACCCTAGAATGATTGTTGGTGGGGTGATTTGGCTGAATTTGGGTGTGAGTCATTCGACTTGTGATCTGAGTCGGCCAACTTGTGATCTAAGTCGGGTGACTCCTAATATGAGTTGGTTGACCCATGAGATAGGGCTTTGGATTTTGACCATTTCCCCACAAAAGTCAAACCAAAACTAGTAAAAACTCCAAATAAATGGGAGAAATCCAAACTAGACAAATTAACTATAATACTAAATAATAATAATGAAATGCTCCTAAAGAGAGATCTAAAATATGCAATTATTATGAAAAAATATGCAATTATCAAAATACCCCAAACTTAAACTTTGCACATCCTCGAGCAACATTGAATTTAAAACACTGCCACATAATACTTTTGGCCCATCATCCTCACTCGCATAACACCATTTAAGTCATTCCACCTTATATGGCCAACATACCTTATCTTCCTAATTCACAAAAAATAATTTTTCATATTCCCTACTTCAAGATTATTTCACAACTTGGTTCCATTTCAAGACCCACAATAAAGTGGAGTTCATATTACCTTTTCTATTTAGACTCCTGCATATTCATAGGAGTTTTTGCACAAGAACATGGGTTATTTTGGTTGGTTGGGGTTTATGTATTTTTCCCCTGTGTATTAAACAAAGAGAAGGGAGGTATGGAAGAAGAGTAATTTCTCCTCAACTTTACATGGAGATCTTTTTATTTATGTACTGAAGTTACATTGACCACCTTTTGTTTTTCTCTTTTTGTGCTCATTGGCATATTTTTTATGGTATACCCCAATTAATTGCAAGGGGTATGAAACAAGAGAAAGAGGGGGAAGGGTGCCACCCCAAAATTTGTTTTTCTTTCTTTCTTTTTGAGATGGAGAATGAGAAGGTTATGGAAGAAGTTTATAAAAGATTTCTCTTTGTGAAACTCATTTTTTAATGTAAGCGCATTGGGGGTATCATACATTGGGTCAATTAATTATGGGTTATAAAAAATCAAGAAAAATTTCAAGTTAATCTATAACTCTGAATAAGGAATCATTGTATTTTCATCTTATCATTCCTCTATGGCTTGCCAACTTTTCAAAGGAATGGTGTTAATTAACATCCTAGATGATAGAATAATTTCTATCAATGGCGGATTTTATAATTTATGTTACAAAAGAAGTTGCACCATTCAAAGAGGTATATTGATAAACGTGCATATCATCATGGCCAACTAGATAAAGGCTGAAACTACATTTTCTAGGGAAACAAATTAAAGCTAAACTACATAACATAATGGAAATTGTAAGAAATTTTAAGATGGAGTGGGTGGAATGAGTACATGCCATCCACTCCACCCAAACTTGAAAATTTTCTCATCCCGAGAAAATCTTAAATCCATAATGGAGGGGAAAAAGTGTGTAGATCGCCATGTGACCATGGTAGCTCAAAGAACGTCGAGCTGAAGGAATATGTATGAGGGCTAGAACCTTGATTTGTGGAGCTTCATACTACACCCAAAGGTTGGGTGGTAGTGTAAGCTCAAAGGGGCTTTCATATTGCATTTTTCCTTGTAGTCCCTCTAATAGGATCCAAAGATCTTCCTTCAATAGTGAAGGAAGTGTTGGTGATGAATGTGGGTTGGGGGAGATTGGTGGGTGTCGGATTGGTAGCACATGTAGTGTTGGCTGTGCAGGATTAGGCGGAGGATCAGGATCTGGTTCCCCCCTATCATATTGATCAAGGTATAGGATAAGTGGAGCTGATATGAAAGGAACAATTGGTTTCAAATCCACATCATAAATATTTTTTCTCTCCTAAAAAATCATGCAATCAACATTATGGTTAATGGCATTGGTGGGTTTCATGGTTGATATAGTATGCATCTTAAGTTCCTCTATGCAAGATGTTACCAAGGGTTTAGGAAGTAATAAAATGGGAATATCATCTTTACAGTAAAGGAGTGGGGGCATGTGACTTTCTTCAAGTGGTGTTGGTTCCCCATTTAGATCATCCATATGTGAAAAAAAAACTCATTGTGGTGGAGTGTAAGGCTCTTGATGAGGAAGACTTTCTCTAGAAATATCTACTAATTTATCATCGACGGGTGGCAGTTCATTATCCAGAAAGGGTGCAAAACAACCAGATTGGTCACTGATAACATATGGTTTTATGTCAATCAAAGGAGGAGTTTTTGGAGTTTCAAGATAAGGAATACTCTCCTACTATGACTTTTTGTACTCAAGTAAGAAAGCCTCTAGTGGAAGGGTTAGAGTACCAATGTACTCATTATATGAAGGTTGTGACTCCTTGGTCTATGTTATTTTGGTAGGATTTGACATAAATGACATAAACATGGGATCATCATCGGGAAAAAAACATCTTAGGATGCTCTAAATTCTTCGGGGATTTATTTGATTGTACCTATAGTAAAGTAGTTAACTTGGCTTATCATTTTTTTAATATTTCATGTTACTCTACTATTATCTTTGTAGGGATTTAATCTAGTCCTCCTATTGAGGTGTATATTGGTTTTCAGAATAAGGTTCATGCCCCCCAAAACTTTGTTGGTTATCCATACCATACCCCCCATAATATTCTTGGTCATAGCATCCTTCATATTGATATGTGTAGCATTATTCATCATAATGATCTTCAAAAGTTTGTGGATTATAATTTTCATTATATCCATCTTGGTTGAAAGAATCGATATTACAAGGTGCCACCATAAAATGAGGGAATACATTTGGACAATCTAGTGATGTATGGTTGTAATAACCACACAATTGACATTGTAAACCATAATGTGCTGACCACTCCATTTGAAAAGACTTCTTTTGAAGGAATTAGTTTACAAAAAGGAGTCTAATATAGAAGAAAGGAAATTATCTAAACTAGAAGAAATTTAAAATTATGAAAAGAAAAAAATTTTAGAAAACAAGTTAAGGAGTTAACTAGAAATTATAAAAGAGCTAAAAATTATAAAGATGAGCTAAGAAATTATAAATAAGACTAAAAATAAAACAAATTAGAAACTAATCCATCCCTATTTTAGGGCTTCATATTGTGTCATATTGCATTTCAATCACATCTATACCTGTTAGATTACATGTTATTTCCCCTAATATGCATATTTGTATAAAATACACTTATGGACATTATTTGCATGTTTTTCAGCATTTGAACCACCCTTGATGGAAGAGAGAGACAAGGAGTTATCCTAGGGTTTCTCTACCCTTGGAGAGGCCTAAAGTGAAGTCTGATGCTCCCTCAACCTACCCCTACTAGACAAAGCTCCATTGAAGTAAAGATGTCGAAGAGAATCCAAAGAATCAAGTCAAAGTGCTACAACAGATACCACCATGACCGTGGTACATCAGAACGTCCGTGCTAGATCATCTAATACCAACAGAGTCACCTTGGAGCAAATCAAGAATCACTACAACTATGCCACTCAGAATGGCCGTGGTGAACTGACCCAGAATGGTCGTGCCACCTTGCATGACCGTGTGACAGCTGAAGCGGAATGACCGTGGAGCCAAGAATAGGTAGTGTTTTCCAAGCCACCATGAACGTGTTGATCACTATGGCCGTGCTACCCTAGCCCCACCACAGCCATGGTGACCACCAAGACCGTGCTACCTTGTGTAAATTTTTGACCAAGTCCCTGTGACTTTTCCCCATTTCTCACCACGATTGTTCCCATCCACCACGACCATGCTACCCTAGCCTCACCATGGCCGTGCTACCTTATGTACATTTTTGACCAAGTTCCTGTGATTTTTCCCCATTTCTTACCACGATCATTCCCATCCACCACAACCGTTCTCACCCCTTCCCACCATGGTCGTGGTGACCACCGCGGCCATGCTACTCACAAAAACCTAGCTACTTTTGCACTGCATTTCCCACTTTACCCCCACTTGACCTATTGCTTCCCTCACACCTATATATACCTAGGTGGTGGCTCTAGTACAAGGTTAGCTACCTTCTACCACCTCCTAGCTCCCCGTTTTTGCATTCCACACATTCCACTCCATTTCCACCTCCATTCCACTCCATTTCACTATTTCCACCACCAAAACCCTAGTTTCCTAATGTTTTGACCCTATTCCACCATTACCCCATGCCATTTCACTTTGGAGGTGAGAGGAGGACGTCCTGCAGTAGCTGAAGTGGAGGATTTCTCCATCTAAACCGAGCTCCATGTCTTTTTCTACCTCTTTCTCCTTTATTTTTGTATTTTGCATTGCTATGAGTATCTAGGCCCCTTGGGTGGGCTATTTGGGGTTTAAAATGTTACTTTGATACCATGTTGGAGGAAAATAATATGTAAACATTGTAATTTCATTTGATAATTATGTTATATTTCTATATCACTCTTCATGAATTGCTTGTTGGTTTGTGCTTGAAATCACCTAGGAATTTTGGGGAATTGCTTATATGTGTGAATTTTGGGATTTGCTCCTACGTCTAATTCATGGATCCCTAGCTAGCTACCCATCCTCCTACATGCTAATCAATTCTCCTAACCCTAGTTGAGAGATCTAAGTAGCTAGTTTAGATGAATTTAGTATGCTTAGCATGGATCTTTCTCAAGGATAGAATGTGGGTGATGGGAGGCCTAAAAACTCACTTCCACTCCCATTACTAACCTCAGACCTAATCATCCTAAGATCATCTAACCTAGAAACCTAGGCTCATTTAGACTCTAATTGAATTACACCTAAACCCTAATCCAATCTAGCCTCATAAGGGTAGTAGGAGGTGTTAGGGACTAGTTCCCCTATACACAACCTAGCATATCCATGGTCAGTTAGTAGTTTAGGATAATTCATTAGACTCTAGCTTGTTATTTGGTTTGATAATCTAAACAAAATCATTATGTTCATATGTCATACCCAACCTAATTGATAAGTGCATCCCCTAAACAACCCACATTTCCCTTAATTGCTTTAAAAACCTAATTGCCATCTTGCTTAGCTAGTGTTAGCTTAGTTAGTCTTTTCTTGCTTAGTTAGTTTCTTGCCTTGTTCTTGCTTTGTTCTTGCTAGTTTAGGTCTTTACTTGATCTTTTGCCTTGCCTACTAGCCTAGTGTAGTGTAGACCTTTCCTTGCTTGCCTTAGTGTAGATTATTCTTTTCTTGCCTTGCCTTATCTTTTCTTGCTTAGGAGAATTAACTGTCTAGTGTTAATTTAGGTTTTGCTCTTGTTTTCTTTCCTTTAATTATTTTCTTGCTCAACTTAGTGTAATCAATCAAATAAACTTTTAAACCCTTCAACCCTAGACTCCGCAGTAGGAACCTAGCATAAAAACTAATCTAGCTCTAGTGCCCCCTTTTCTCCATGTGAATAGACCCTATACTTACCTCCCTCCTATACTACGACATGACCCCGTGCACTTGTGGGTGTAGTGTTTTAATTTGTGCGAGTGTGTTGATTTTAGGTCCGTTATAAATTTCAAAACTTTAATCCATCGTGTATTTCTGTTCACGGGGTTGCATCTATTCAGTCTCCAATTGAGTAGTGTGTAACACCATTGGTGGAAACACACTAGAAAGTAGTACTACTGGAATGGAAACTCGGTAGAAGGAGGGGATACACTGCCATAATGGGTCTCCGTTGGAAAATAAATAAATAAAATCTAATAAAAGTAATATGGGAAGAAGACTAAAAATTATGGAAGTAAACTACACGATAACCAAAGAGATCATTATAGAAAAAAAACTTAAAGAACAACTAAAATTTATAAAAAAAACTAGAAAGTAGTACTACCGAAATGAAATTTTGGTAGAAAGAGGATAATCACTACCAGAATGGACCTTGATAGGAGAAAGAAAGAACATACAAAATTGTAGAACAAGTCTAAAAATTATAAACAAGCTAAGGAATTATGAAATAAGATTACACAAACTAAATATTATAAAATCAAACTAAAATTATATATAAAAAGAGAGATCCTATATATGCAAGCAGTTAGATTCAGAAAACAACGTATGCCAACCCCGTCAACGGTGCCAAATTTGATGTGTGTCATTTGCACACCAAGTCACTAATAAAATTCCTAGAGTTTAACCTTCTAAAGAAGTAGTCACTTAGTTACAAGCAACGAATGAACTTTATGGTAGTAAGGTTTTGATCCAAGGGACAACAAAAAGATGGTTGTAATTCAAAATCAATCATGAGAACAAGAAAGCAAAAATCTATATTGTGAGAGTTTGAATATGCTAAGATAGAAAATAAAAATGTATAAATGAAACTAACTAAAAAAGTGATAGAGGGAACTGGGGGTCCAAGGGATCACCACCAACAACCAAGATTTTACTCAACAAATCAACTACTAAGATTAGTAATCAAGTTAGGATCATGTAGATTTATGCCCTTTTAGAGAACAATCTCACAAGGGTCGGGCTTCCCGCAAACCCATTGATCTCGACATTCGTGGATCCTCATCCAACCATCTGACATGTCCATGTCTAAGATCTCATTGAGAAACATGTGATTTCCATTTCGACGTTCAAACATATGGGTCAGATGATCAGGTCACCATGAGCTATAACAAACAAGTCAACATGAAGAAGGATCATAAACTCCATCAGATGATTTTATCAAGAGATCATGGGTTCAATCTTATGAGGATCTGAGATATCGACAACCCCTCAATAATATAATCATTGTACCAGAAACAAATATGAGATTAGATGGATGAAAAGATAAAAATCACAATTAAGGGATTATGGCTTCATTCTTGTGAGGATTCGAGACCACATCTCCCCATAAGAGTACAACAATTCAACCAACAATCAAAGAAGAAACAGAAGGGAAGCATTCTTTTACTAAACATTGGAGTCTATTACATCGAATAAGAATAGGCTATGGGGCTAGTCCCCATGCCCCAATAGGGAACTATTCATACATAATAGAAGGAGAGCAAGAACAAGCCTAGAGGGGGCTCTTGGGGGTAGAAATTTTGATGCCTTTACCTTTGGAGTCCCCCATCCTTCTATAGTAAGAAAGGAAGGGAAAAACCCTAGAAATGAGGCCTTGATGGCGACGACTAATGGATCTTCTCTGACTAAAGTTTGACTACAATACTGGCCTTCTTAATTCGAATTTTGACTAGATCTATGCATGAGTAGGGTGACTTGTGATTTGTGTCGGTCGAATGGTGATCTGAGTTGGTCGACTCGTGATCTGAGTCGGTCGACTCATGAGATGGGGGATGAGAATCTGAAGCCTCTGATTCTTGGCCTTTTTTGTCTTTTATTTCTTGCCCCAAATAGAGATATTTTCTAAATTGCCTTCTTTAATTATTTGACCACTTAATGGTGCAAGTTGATCGACTCGAGATCTAAATCAGTCAATTGGTTTTAATGTTGGTGTCACTTCGATGAAACCCTAGAATGGTTGCTGGAGGTGGAAATTTGGCTGAGTATGGGTGTGAGTTAGTTGACTGGTGATTTGAATTGGTCGACTTGTAATATGAGTCAGTTGACTCGTGATAGTGAGCTTTGGATTTTGATCATTTCCATGCAAAAGTCACAACCCAAAACTACTAAAAACTCCAAATAAAAGGGAGAACAACCAAACTAGACAAATTAACTTTAAAACTAAATAATAATAATAATGAAATAATCCTAAAAAGAGATCTAAAATAGGCAATTATGATGGATAAATATTCACTTATCCATGTCTAGGATTGGTATGCAATATGGTGGATTCTAACTTACCCACCTTTTACAACTCTTGGTTGTGGTGGTTGATGTTTCACCTTGCGACCCACCCAAACAAAGTGGACCAATAAAATGAAAATTTACCTTAACCTTGAGAATCCTATAGAATCTCCATCTCTTATAATTATGTACCACCCGATACACCAATCTAGTTGAAGTTAGATAGTGACAATATTCCTAGTGATGACAAAGTTCATTCTGATGCTAGACTACTGATGCCGTTGCATTTCATTTATAATCATGAACATAAATTTTGATAACTCTTAGTTATGAATAATGTTTAGAGAGTTGCATCTTGAGATCTCATTTACCAATATTTTGCTTTAAAATGTACATATACCAATAAGAGACAACGTCCGAGTAAGCAAATTCACCATCAAATTCTAATTCAATCTCACGTAAATGTTATGTGAGTCCAGTTTACCAATCACACAAACACACACACACACACATATATATATATATATATATATATATATATATATATATATATATATATATATATATATATATATATTCACCCTCCCGGGCATCCGGCCTCCCCCACGGGTTATGGGAGAGGGGGGGGAGAAATCTTTCTCTCTTAATCCCATATATATATATATATTTCATTCAATTTGTATGGAAAACAACTATGTTTATGAAGTTTGTGTATAAAAGCAAACTATATGCGGGTTGGACATATTGTAATATGTAAAGTGAAAATATAATATGCAGAAAAAACTATAAAGAGGATCATCATCTTATTACATATATAGTAAAATCATAATACACCTCATGATGAGGAGATAAAACAAAAAAATAACTTCTATGAAGAGAGTAATCCGACAATTCACAACCTACAATCAACTAGGATAATTAGTATTCTTGAATTTTATATAGGATTTTATAGTTTGTTCCATGCAACCAAAAATATGATTGTAGAATAGCGATCTAATTTATACTTTTTTTTCTTTCAAAATTTTATTAGAGGTTCCAAAAATTGACTCAGTGAACTTAGTCCATAGCCTTATTATAAAATATATGATGTAAAGCTTTCTTTGATTTTATTTAAGATGCAATAAGATTTCTTACCATGCGTGATGCATGAAATATAATATTTCCTTTTTGTATAATAGAAAAGTAGAGTTATTGCATTTCCTCATGATATATTACAATTTACCTTGTATATTACAACACGCGCATCCTACTTATAGTCCTACATATGATAACTCCTTTTCAACTAAAGCTTATTTTTCTAAAAAATATTATAATAGATTTGTTTTCTTTTTGTATTTCTTATTTTGTTTATAGATTACATTCCTTTCAACCATGTGATAATAGTCATTTACTTGTTACATTTTAAGGTATTATAAATTCTAGTATGCCACTAATTTGTGTTTTTTATATGACCCTCCTTAGTAGGTGTATTATAATTTTTTGTTGTAATAATATTTTTATTTGTACTTTACAAAATGTTCACATTCCTTATAGTTTGTTCTACATGTTATTAGTTCTTTTGTATTGAAATTCATTCCTTTGAAGATCATAATACAATATATCTTTTTTGTTCAAAACTCTTATTATTTGTTATATGCTACGTTCCTTTCATCTATGCTATATTATATGTTTGTGTTTTACATTTTATTATATTTTATTTCTATTATGCCTATATATTATTCATTTTTATAATCCTTCTTAGAAGGAGCAATAAACTTCTTCTAACATGTTACGTTCTTTGTCTCTCTGTATTCTGTATCCATACAAATATATGTATATATGCATATATAAACATATATAATGAAACCATTGCAAAAAAAGTATATGCATGTGTTGTGGAGTTGCTTCCAACTATAGGAAATCTCTAATAGATAAAAGGTCCATCTTTGTGATTGCCATAGGTTAAGTCATTGTCAACCTTCACTAGATCATCAAGCTTGTGTATATATTATTCTAATGTAAGTAATGAGAGACTAATTTTCATATGTAGTATGTGTCATTCAACATTAGCTTTAAATGTCCTCAGTTAATATCACCATTTGCATCTTCGTTCCGTAAATATATTTAAATTCTTCATTTAACCTATTGAAATACCAAATTTTGTAGTTTACAATAGCTATCATCATACCTTTTTGTTCATAAATTTGCATACTCTATGTGTAACTTCCCCATCTCTTGATGTTCTAGGGTTTATCATATTAGTGACCTTTATCTTCATTTTCTATATTTGACCATGTTGTCCATTTAATATACTTGATGGTATCTTATCTGAATTATTTAAAACATTACAATAATTTATTAACAATAATACAATGACAAGTACAAAAATGATGATTAACATAGGAAAAACTTAAGAATAGACAATTGAATATGATGTCATGAATTTTAATATGTATTAGAATATGTATAGTTTGTACCTAGATTATCACTACAATATGTAGTGACTCCATATATACTGTAAAACTTGTTATGATGTTTGTATTTTCAATGAAAGATGACTTGATCAGGACGTTAACATCTTTTAGTGATTCCACCCTAGATAAACCTACCTATAATTAACCATGAGAGAATAGATATTAAAGTACATATAATCAAACTTTCTCTAATTGTTTCCCTTGCGATTTGTTTATTTTCATTGGAAAACATAATCGTATCATAAATAGTAACATCTTGAAGTTACATAATTTTTCCCATGATCTTTTGACATTAATAGGATTCCTAGAATGAAAGTCTATGACCTTTTCTATGTCCAACTACTATCTCAACATCAATTAATACTAATAATTTTGCAAATAAGTCATATACCGTTACATGTCCCTGAAAAGGTATCAATGTTTTTGAATAGTATAATTGGGTAGATTATTTTCTATTACAACCTAGTTTCGGTCTAAATGGTAATCACAAGGTTAAGGAAAACCTCAATTTCAATTTCAAAACTTCACTAGAACGTTACATGATTTTTTGATTTATTAATGCTTGATTTTAGTTTTAAATTTTGCATGGATAAGTCAAAAACATGTCTTATGCATGCAATAATATTTAAGCTTTGGTTGGGGTAAATAAAGATATAGTAAAAGCATGCGTGATCATATGGGAAAGGCCTTCTAGAATTAAGTGGGTTAAGTAATTAATCAATAAATATACTATCATCTTATATTTTTATTAAGTTAAGTAGATATGTGTATACAACTGAATTATGAAACTATTGCAAAAAGATTGAGTATGGTCAGAGTTCAAATAAGAAAGATATCACATTTTCAATACAAACATGTTGAGTAGTGTTATGTGACCAGATGCCCTATGTGAGAAGCCACGTAATGTGAGTGCATGCTTAATGTACCAGTGATCTTTATGTGTGTATTGCTTGCATAGAGTGCCAAATGCTCATGGACACCCGATGCACCTACACACCCGATGTGTAAAGCGCGCCCGATGCATGCCAACCCGATGTGACTATTGCTCATTGCAGCGTCACCGCCCAACACAACTAGTCACTAAAATACTCATAAGTTTTGATTTTCACTTAATGAAATTTTAAGAGATTTATTATATTAGCTTCATATTTCACTATACTTCTCAACTAAAACCTCAAAATGTATTAGAGGTGAATGATATGGAAATTCCTAGGGGAAACTTGGGAAAGAACATGAAGAACGAGGAACAAAAATATATCTAATCATAGATTCTTCAAGGTAATCTTAGATTAGTGATTTCTTCTTCATTTTTGTCTCTATTACTTCAAAGGAGTCAACGATAGGGATGAATGTAGGCTTATTATCTTCTCATACCCTTCTTATTATTCCTTTAGTAGGTACCCAGAGGTAGGCAACAACATGTAGGAGGTGTGCTTTGTCATTTCCACTCATGAACCATGCTTTGTGGGTCATGGTTTGGAAAAATCAAGACTAAACTCATGATCAATATCTAGAATCAAGCAAAGGTGTGTAAGAATCATTTGGTAGACATGATTTATAGAATCTACAACAAAATGGGAAGAGCATGATATGCCCAAATTATTATTTGTTGCTCTATATTTGTAAACCCTATATTCAAGCCACTGAATGTATGTATGGTTGAAGTAGATTTTTTATGATTGATTTATGTGAAATCATCCTCGGTATGATTTCTTATGAACTTCTTGAGACTTGGATACCATATATTCTAGAATATGATACACCTTAGTTTCCCCTAAACATTCGGCGGTGGAAAATACTATATTGCATGCTTAAATATCATTATTCCTTCCAGTTATGGACTAAAGATGATAAAATGTATATATTTTTCCACTATTGATCATTTTATGCTTAGTTTAACTAGTTCAAGCTATATAGAGTTCAATATATTGGTATTTTAGTACAATTCAATTAGATTGTATAACTAGCTTTCAATATGAAAGTTTGATAACATTATTATAGCTCACATCATCCCCGATGTATTTAGATATGCTCACACTATTCATTTCAAGTAAATACATTGATAAAGTGAGTATTTCAAGTATACATATTTTTATACTATAAAACTAATTAGATTGTTTCTACATGATGTTAAATATTAAGCAAAGGATATTATAAAAAAAGGAATGATTAAGCTTCATGCTTATAATAAGAAAATTTAGAAGGATAAATGTATGTACAAACTAAAAGTTTATTTAGACATCAAATGCCCTAAAAACAGTAAAATCCTTGTCAAGGTCTATGCTACAGTGGAGGAAACAACTTACCTAGAGGAAGCACCCAGACAAGGAAGATATGTCTTGTTGTTGGGGTACAAGGTGTTAGGGCCATCATGTGTGAAATTTTAAATAATAGTTGGGGGGTATTTAACAAGAACTAGAGATTCTGGTTATACCCATCAATAATCGAACATCTGAATGGTACCAAGGTTCAATATAGTTCTAGCTAGGTACCCAACATGAACATGAAGTACCAATGGTACTTAGTTTAGTTACTACTCAATAAATATATCCTTATGGACCATTGATGTAGGAGTTTAATCCAGGGTGATTTAACTCTTCACCCATGTACCCATGTTTATAGGAGGAGTCTATTTTATCCATCCAACTGATATAGCCATCAAGGCTAGATGTGGGGAGACCTATTGTAGATCGAGTATCTAGTTTGCAGATTTCAAACCTTGATCCAACTCTATGTCTTATGGGGTGAGATCATAGCTTGTTGTGAGTCACTAATATGTTCTGGAACACATCATGTGCTTCTAGGACATTAATAAAAAGCTAAGAGGTTATGCAATTGGATTCATGAATTTATTGTTCACTTATATCAATATTTAAACATGTTGATGGATTTTATGATATTTTTCATTTAGTTCAATATTTAATGTCTTTGCTTATATTGTATGTGCTAAAATTCACTTAACAAGAAATATATGTATTGATATGTCTACTTGATGATTTTGCATTCACTAAGGTAGTAGCTCTTTAGTAGTCTTGTTGATTATGAAGTTCACAACAGATGTAGAACAATCATTCTACAAAAAGGTTACCAATAGTGTTTTAAGGTAGAATTAGAAGTTTGGGACCATGTCTACTATAGGTCCTTCAGTCTGGGGGAGAATTAATAGTAGTATTTAAGTGATGGAACAATGTAATTTATCTTCTTGTATTACATTTTGTAAATGTATACTTCATATATTGGAGTGTTTTAAATATATCAAGTGATGAATAAAAAAAATTCTTGTGATTATTTATGAGTTGAGTATATATGTGAAAAGATTCTCATATATATGTCATAAGTTGTAAAAATTAAACAGAAAAAATTTGATGTATTTTTTGTTAATTAACTTGATCACCTTAGATCCTAATCATACAGTCTGCATAGAGATTATGGTATATACGACCTATTAGCTAGGTATCAGATCTTAGATTGAATTGTTAGGGACTATTAAGTTAGTTACTTAGATAGACTCACAAGTGTGGTAGTTAGAAGGTGATGTGGCATAGCTCTAAGGTTTCCTGCATTTGGATACCCCAATTTGGTATTTGAGTACTTTGGTTGACTAACATCAAGCTACTCTATATGTACTTCTATGCATGCCCTATCCATATATGTATATGGAGGATGGTCTATGTTACATCCACATCTCACGATAACCACTGATCATGAGATTAGGGCATAAGTTGAGGATTAAGCATAATACAAAGAACACCCTTAACATTTTTTTATTCTTCCAATTTCAAACTCTTTCTTTTTCAAATTCAATTAGATAAACTAACTATATGAGGGGATCTAAAACTAGATTAATCTAATATGATTTCAAGAATAAACATACATATCTAAATAGTCATTTTGTTTCTCACACTTCCATGTACATATGACATGATACTTAGATTATTCTCTATTATTAAGGAAACAAAGTTACACATCATCATTTACAACTTTCTCAATTATATACAAGGAGTTAGAGTGACAGGGAAAAACTGAACTGAACTAATCTGATACTAGCTCTCATGGCAAATCTACTCTGGCATTGACATTCTTCAGATACACATGGTTTCTGTAACATCCCAGGATTTGAGGCCTTGGATAAAATGATCTTAAAAGTTATGATTGGACTACCCATATAACCAAGGTGCACCTCCTTTTTAGGGACCCATCACTAAGAACTCCGTAGTTAAGCGTGCTCAACTTGGAGTAGTACTAGGATGGGTGACCAGCTGACAAGTTGATCCTGACTTGCACGTGAGTTAGGACAAAGCACACAGTTAAGGCTAGTGGCGGTCTCTGGGGACAATCATTATTCTTGAAACTCTACTAGAGCCTTATGCAGTGGGCCTGAGCATTACAAATGGTATCAGAGCCAATTCTCATGCAGTAGGTGGGGCCCACATGGGCATGTGGCATGCCATTCTTGAGTTGTACGGTCAAATCATGTTGAAAAGGGATGTCCATGGTGATGTAGCTACCCTTCCACTGGTATTCTATGACTGGGATCTGGGTTTCCATGGGGCATTGTAGGTATTTACTAAAATGGAGAAATATTATGATGCCATATAGTTGAGCCTTGGCGAGGACGCCAATATTTGTCATGACTCTAAGTGGGGGAGATTGCAACATCCCATGATTTGAGGCCTTGGATAAATGATCTTAAAAGGAATGATTGGACTACCCATATCACCAAGGTGCACTTCCTTTTTAGGGAGCCCATCACTAAGAACTCAATAGTTAAGCATTCTCAACTTGGAGCAGTACTAGGATGGGTGACCAGTCGAGAAGTTGATCCTGACTTGCGCGTGACTGAGGAAAAAGGGCATAATTAAGGATAGTGGTGGTCTGTGGGTCCAATCATCATTCCTAAAACTCTACTAGATCCTTGGGCAGTGGGTAGTGGTGTGAGCCTACTCACTCAGTAAATGAGTACTTCAAAGAAACACTTTAAAGCACTTAAATAATTAGAGATATGTTATTAAGTAACTGAATATAAAGTAAAACAATGGTTAAATAGCAAGTTACTCTAGAAAACTCCAAGGAATAAATCAATAGCTACACAAAATTGAATAATCTCTCATTCATCTTATTATTCCCTAAACCCACATGAAGTGTACGACGATATGTGAAAAAAGCTACAATCTCACTATACAAAACTTAGAAGCATGCTCAGGTTCCTAAGTCTATAATCTCGAGTAAGACCCTATCTACATCAGGCATCGCCACATCAGGCTCTCATTGACTAATGAGAGATGATGGATATATGAGATCCTCCTCTAAACCTGGGTACTCATGTGGAGACTCAAACCACTCTAACTTGTTGTGCATTAGTGAACCTATTGAAGATGTCCACTGATCAACACAACTCTATATTAGTGGTCCCACAAGGTCCAACCAACTGACTAGCAACACTGGTACCATCAACATCTCCGGTTGATGTTGGATACCTCACAATATTAAGGAGTCAACCCTCATTGGCCTAGACCCCTACACCCAAATAATACCTCTGGCTTATCTCGTTCTAGACAAAATACCTCCAGTCGAGAAGCACATTTCTTCCCCACCGTGTAGTCCTCCCATGAAGGACTCTACAGTGTTCAGGGCATATAAATGTCTAATTCACTTTTCAAACTCATAGTTCAATCATGAAATCAACATTCCTTAGTTTAACATTGTACACAATTCTTTTCATAAATTATCAACAGTCTGTATGATAAACTGATCAACAGAGCAACACCACTTACCATATTGAAGAAAACTACATTAAGAATATTTGATTCACTAAATACTCTATCCTTAGGGTTTCATTTGCCTCATTCACATATCACATGAATCAAATAAGGATTTAATGCATCATAAACTTTCACAGACAGAAGATTGCTTTCAACAGTCCACCAGCAACCAAACATATACATGAAACCCTAGAATGAACTGAACTAGGGTTTCCAAGACATTCATCAAAACATAATTCATCAAGAATAACCTTGAATAAGTAAATTTATAACATTAAAACAAATCACTTATGTTGTATTTTATGATTTCTATTCACAAACTTACAACTTTCCACTCATATAGGGTTTCACCCTCTTAACCAAGATATCAAGAAAACGGTGATAATATCAAATGAATTCCAAGATAATATCTGACATATTTGTAGTAAATATTTAGATAAAGCAATCATTTATATATAAGTAGATTCAAATAGATAAAATTCTTCATTCACATATACAATACTAACAAACATAACTAAAAATCCTATATTTCAGTATATACTTACAATTTATGAAATGACTTTAGGAGTTCTATTTTATATGATTTGTAACTATTTATAATATGATTTTATCATCTGAATTTCATCACCACAAGAAAAAATCCCTTTCTATGTCATCTTGCAAAATCTAGAACTAAAAGGTAGATTAGGTTTTTATTGTCTCTTATGGAAAAATCTAAAGAATATAGTGGATTTAATCCAAATTCATGCGATCTACTGTTTGTTGGAAGTACCCACTCACCTAAGGTGTGAAAACGCCTTAACAACCCAAGATATGAAAATCTAGAATCCAACATAAGAGTCAGAGTATCTACCAAGGAGTTTAGATAGTCCCCAAACATGATAAATGACATCTCTAGATATGGGAAACACCTAAGGAAGATAAATAATCAAAATCCCTTATATGTAGAGAGTGTGGCTAGAGAGCCTAACATCCAAAGTATTATGAGAAATTTGAGACATAAATAGACATAAAAATATGAGAATATATAGTATATATGAGAGTCCTAAACTAGTGCACTGCCAAATAGATGACTTGAGCCACCTTGTCTTTTGGCATGATAATTGAGGTAACTCTAGATGTCACTAAGGGACCTAATCCTAGAAGTGAGGGGTATTCATATATAGGATTTGAAAATTCAAAGGTAGATCTTATTTAATGAATGAGAGCTCATTAAGCCACCTAGTCAAGATACATATGTAAGGCATGAAACAGTGAAAAGATTATAGATCCATACTTATGTAATATTGTGTGAATAATGATAATTATGTGTATGAGTTGATTTTTTACATATAAGAACTACTTGAGTGCCCCTATTCACATAAGAGCTATTCTAGCTCAAGGGTCAAGAGAGAGAAATTATAGAGGTGTGAGTTTAGATATATGAGACCTAATGGTCATGACAAAATCACTCCATAAATAACTAATCCACCTCATATATCCTAACCACATGTTTGTTTCATGAGAAGGTACTACAATGGGATGAAGAGACAGAAACCATGGGTAGGTATCTGTGGAAAATAGGATACTAGGATTCCTCTCTCATGTTTGGATGCCATACAATAATCCAGTAGGATTAAATTGAGTAGTTTGTGACTGGAAAATTGATTGTTCCTAAACTGCCATGTCGGGGTAGATGACAGACTATGTTTGCGCTTGTCAAAGGGAAAAATTAAATAGTAGTATACATATATCAGTGAGTGCAACAAATTGAAGAAAAAAAAAGGTAGAAAATGGTGAATACAAGTAGGGCTCTTTATAGTTCTTAGCCAAAAGTAGCAATAGCATCAGCGCACATCATTTCCAAGATAGACATTGTAGAAATTTCTCCTAGTTCATGGATCATCCTTGATCGGAAAGAGATCAATCATGGGAAAAAGAAATTGAGTGACAAAGATGTCATGAAGGAGTAGAAGCATAAGTGTTAAGATGTTAGAAGTGGCAGTTTCTAGAAAACATATTACATCATACTTGTGGGAGATAGATATGATCTAGATGAGGAAGACATAGGACACCATAGAGATAAAAGTTGTGGATTGGGCATCAGGAGTTGGAGTGGAGGTTTCACATGGAAGTCTGGAACTTGTATTGAGTGTTGAGGATATATCCCAAACCAATACCTAAGGGATGCCTAGAATTAGGAAATGCCCATCAAGTTGGAATTTGTTTATGATCAGTTTACCATCCGGTTGCGAGTTTTATGTACCCAAACATAGATTGTATTGCAAATAGAATTATGAGTCCCATAATTTATTATATATCAACCAAATGCTTCATAAAGGATTGAACAGGGGCCAAGGATACAACTAGATATTAAGAAATGTAGGATTTTATGAGCAAGTAGAACTTTGGAAAGATAGTTCATTAACTTTTGGAAAGTTTTAGCTAGTGATTAAATCTTGAGAAACTCATTCTCAATAGCTTGTGAGCAGATGAAATCCTAAGTGACGTTATGCACTTATAACTAAGCACAATCTTGAACTATAAATTATGAGGTGAATGTGAAATATGTGGATATATCATTGTGTGAAGATAAACTCAATATAGGTTGAATTTCTTTCCCCTTCACCTTGAAAAGATAATATGCAATTTTTAAACCTCTACACTCAAACTGGGTTGAACTCCTTGTTTGGACTATAATACCTAGTTCATCTTAGTGTAGGTACTAGATATTAGGGTAATAACTTGTAGTATATGCATGTTATATGTAAACCATGAACTTGGGTTTAGGAAAAAATCCTTAAATAATTAGTATTATGATTATGAGAATATGATTAACTAAAAAGCATATGCATTTCATGCTAGTTTGGTGATCATTTACATGCTAGGGTAACACTTAGATGTGAATAGGTGAAAAATGATCACCATTATGATGAAATAATGATGAAAATTATCCACTTCAGTGATGAATACATGTGAGTGATGCATAGAATGGTGATGTGGAACTATGTTTAGAGTAAGTTTGGTTTCAACCTCAAGTTAATGTACATGACTATATAAGACAAAGTTGATGTTGATACATGATAAAAAATTTATTATGCATACTATACCAATGATGGAATAAATATCTAAATATATGTACTAGTGCTTGTCTTACTATTCCATGTAATGCTAGCATAACTTAATGTGCATTAGTGCATAGGATATAAGAGAGATGATCTATTTGATATGATGCAAGGACCAACATGAGACTCATGATCCTTAAAAAGAAGGAGATATAGTGTTAGGACAAAAAGAGTTTTCTCTTGTTGACGGAGGGTGATACAACTAGAAAGTCTTGAGCCTTAGTGATAGGTAGACTTTGGTTTTCCATAACCATTCCTCCAATATATACTCCTATGCTAGACTACTCCAAGATAAACAAGATGGTTGCATGATATGAAACCCTAAAAAAGATGGATAAGAGATAGATTAAGCTAGAATGCATCGTAGGAATAACATTGACCTCTAGATAAGATCAATCCAAGTCAAAGAATTGACTTTCTCTCTATATTGTATCATATTTATCAGTGCTATATTCCACATGAGGAAATACAAATCATTACTTACGATGCTATTCCATCTTCATGTAACCCTAGAACAATGATATGAGCACAAAGTGTAAGACTCTTGACCTTGCATTTTGGTTGAAACATGCTTGATTTTCATAAAACCTTAATCAAACCTTGTGATGTGCTTTTATATCATGTAACAAACTTATTTTTTAAAGTTTGGTCTAGTTTGGATGCTGTTTGAGCTAATTATGCATATATGTGTTGTTTTGGACCTAATTGCAATTTACCCATCTCTAGGGATTTTCTTGCAATTTTTCACATGATTGTTGTGCCTCACATGTTTTCACATCATGTTTGATATAGGATATATTTAGGGCGCCTTGTCACACCTGGGTTGGGTGGTGAGATCTCATGTATGAGATTAGGGTTTGCATAGATGCCCTACCTTGGTTGACCTAGATGTGTTTTGACCGATGAGTTGTTGTTTTGGCAATTGCCAAGGTTCTTGTGATCCATGTTTTTAATGGCCGATGATGCTAACTTTGTGCTACCTAAGGTTGGCAGTTGATGAGGTACTCCACTCATCTCGGTCGCCAACATCACCTAGGGTTAGAGACCGTTTGCTTCCCTTGATCTCTTCGGTCGCCTACATCATGACTTAGCGGTAGTTTGCTTTTCTGTACAAGTGTGATCGATGGCTTTTCTTGGTTTTATCACCGTAGTTGCATGCATGTATATGACGCTTGCATGGATGAGATTTCTTGGACACATGGCATGTTTAACATGACACATAACCTCCTTTCTCTTTCTCCAACCCTATGCGACTTATACCTCCCCCATTGCATGCCAATAACCCCTTTACACACCTAGTTACCAATCTCTTGTTTTTTGGTTGATATTGGAGATCATCCCCTCTAGTTTGGTGGTGAAGGAGGAGCTCAATGTTGAAGAAAGTGGGTCGATACACCTTTCCTGTTGAGCTAGGGTTTGGAGCTACCGATCTTGTGATCATTTATCATTGATCTTTTTCTTGGTCTTGGTAAGTGATATCTACCTCTATTCACCTACGTTTTCCTTACTGTTCTCCTTTTCTTATTTATCTTATTTGTTTAACCATGGTGTTCCATGGTAGTGCTTGAGTTAGAGCTTGAAGAACATCTCTTCTTTACCTTTATACTTAGGGTTTGCTCTCTTTGTTGCTTCTTTGACCCAGGGTTTGCTTCTTTCTTGGAGGTGGACATAGATTGTCCAAGAGGAGTGCTCAAGCTAGGATTCCTACCTTTCTTCTTCAAGCTACTTGTTGTTTGGAGTTTCTACATTAGCTCTAAGGCGAGTTATATAACTTACTCCACTGTTATTGCTTACCTCTGCCTTGCATGCTCACCATCTTTCTCTAAACATGGTTACAAGTAGAAAGATGATACCTTGTATTTAGGTTTTTTTTCTTCCATGTGGTGATCTTGAGCATATATCTCTTTTTAGATGAACCCTAACTATTGTACTTGAGTTTTCCTTTCTGATGGAAATTTTGGTGCTTGCATGCATATGCAAATTGTTGGTTTTACTCTTGGGTTTCTAGGGTTTTAAGTTGGTTTTTCCTCCTTTATATGGTACTCAATGTTTTGGTCTTGGTTCAATTGACTTGACTTCCTTGTGCCAACTCATGGATTTGATTTTGTGGTTGTTTTCTAACTTATGTGTGGCCAAGTTTGACCTCATGTTTTAGTCGCTAAGAGGGTTGATACCTTTAGTGGTCAATGAGATGTGCATCCTCTTTGGTCTCTAAGATTTCACCTATGTGGTCGCTGAGTTTGATCTTATGTGGTCGATGAGACCTTGATGCTAAGTGGTCGCCATGCTTTTTTTCTCCCTTATGTGGTCATTGAGATCGTGGACTTTTAGCGATTGATGAAGATAGTGAAATAACTTTCTTTGGTCTCCAATGTTTGTTCTTTCAGTGGTCGATGAAGATGGTATAATTTGAATCGATCACCAATGTGTGATGTTTTCTTTAGTTGCCTATATGCTCAATCCTAGAGGTCACTGAAGAGGCCAATCTTCAATGGTCAATGACATCTCTAACACTTAGTGGTCGATAAGAAACTCTGATTTCATGCTTACTATGATTTCCTGGTTCTGTGGTCAATGTTGATGCTTGACCTAACTGCTTCCATGATTGTTGGAGATGATAAGAATTAGGATTGATCTTTAATTCATGTTTAGTAAACCTAATTCATTGGTGATTGGTTACACATGATCTAATAGTCTTACCTTTGCCCTTGAATGAATATGAACCTGAAAGTGCTGATTGGTAATGCTAATTCAACTCATCATGCTTAACCTTAGACTAATGCAAGTAAGTGACGATGGTACATAGCCTCTTGTGTGATTAGTATGATGACAAAGTACTTTCTCTCTTTATACTATTCTAACCCTAATCTGTTGACACATGAACAACATAATTGTTATATGCAAGGTTATGTTGAACTTATGTATCACGTGTGTGGTGATGATGATGGGCCTTGATGAGGCATGGAAAGATAACGATGTTCTTGTAGGGAATGATGTGATGGTCTTAATGACGTTGAACATGGTTTAGTGCCATGATTTGAGGATTTATCCTCTTCATGATATGATAGGGATTTATAACACGTGATGGTGTAATGATGAGTATGGAGTCATGTATGGAAATGAAATAGTACTATGTGGTTTTGTGATCAACATTATATCTCATACGTTTTGTATCTTTAAAAGTTGCAATATACACCTATTTGTAGAATTCTTTTAGGGTTTGTATGTAACTTGATTGATGCAGCCTTAAATCACCTAATTATATTAACTAATCAAGTGAAACCCTAATCATGTAGTTTCCACGTGCCATAGATCCATTCCAGTGTCAAGACTTGCTAGATGGTGAAATGAGTTGTCCTTTAGTGGAATCTCAAAGTTGTATACTATTGAATATATGAATGTTTATAGGGATGGTTGCAGTCATACCTTGACAGGAGAATGATCGAGGTCGTATCTCATATGATTATGATTCAATATATATGATGTGATTTAGGATAGATGTGATTGTACCTCAGATGTTTGGGTTTGTATACCCTAGTTTCACTAGTATTGTGACCTGTTAAAGATGGAATATGCTGTTCACTAGTGACGTGACCTATATTGCAAGGGCGGAATAGGTTGTTTTGTAGCTTGACCTTATGTATCACTGCGGCAGACTCGTATTGACTGGGGACAGATGAGATCTTAGGATTATGGCTCTCCTATAGATCTTGTATGGCACTAATTTTGACTTAGAAATGGTTAGTTAGAGTTGAGTGGTATACCTCAATTACTCAGGGCTTAATAAAAGGTGTAATCCGGCCGTGTAGTATATATGTTTAGGGTTAAACACGTTTCACATTGGATGTTAACCCTTGCTTTGTTTCTTATACTCTTTAGTTGTTATATAATGAGGTAAGAGAAATCAACTATATATAAAGTGGTATCTCTACCTATTTCCTTACATATTGTTCTAGTCATGATTTACCTATTTTAGTTACTTAGACAACTTAACTTGTTTAAACTGTTTAATTTTCTTATGCTGCTTAACTTGCTTATTTAGCTAAATCTGCTCATCCTGTTTGATAAGGTTGCTTTCCGTAATCAATAATCATTGCTTGAGAGTTATCTCTCTTGTTGGGACATGAGTCTCACCTCTTGGGTCACCACATCCTTTTAGGTGGTCGTCAGCGACGTGATCAAGATCATGGTGTTTAGGAGGAGCAACTTGGAGAGCTATAGTAGCAGACGTTTGGATACTAGTAGTTTGTAGAGTCCTAGTGTCATCCATGTACTCTCAAGTTTAGACAAGGGATGTCTTGTAGATGATATGTATATATTTATAGTTTGACACATGGTTTTTGTAGTATACTTATGTTTGTATAAGGCATGTATAAGCGGAACACCTATTTTGTGTAAAAATTGTGACACATGACCACTGGATATGTATGCAAATAACTGATATGGTATGTGTTGATATACAAGTTGCAGGACCTTTAAGTACTATTTTCTAGACATGATAGTCATGTTGAAGTCAATTTTAATTTACCCTCTTTCTGGTTACGTGGATAATTAGTTGTTGATCACACATTTTCTAACTAAAATCATTGGGCATGATGGGGCCATTACAAGTTGTTGGTATCAAATCTTTTTGTTCATTGAGTATATAGGGACATAGAACCTAGGTTTGTGTTTGTTCTTATGTATTCCAATATATCTGATTATAGCTTATGCTTATGCATATATGTCTAGAGAATGTGAAGAGCAAGTTGAGAGTAGTTATGTTGTGCCAGGAGGTGGCTCTAGGAGGTAGGCATGTAAAGATAGAGTCTGAGCAGTCCACAGTGCTTCAATTTGACCCTACAACCATGGAAAATCTTGCCTTTCAGTCCATGTTTGGATAGCTTATAGCAAAGTTTACACATATAACAGATAGAACACCCTTACCTTAAGCTAGGGTTGTTATCCCAAGGTTCTAGGAAGACATTTGAGAGGTTGAGACGTGTTGGAGCGGTTGAGTATGTGGGTACAACATACCCAATGGGTGTAGATATGTGGTTGAGGGAGCTTGAGAAGGCTTTCACATTCCTCAATATTCTGGAAGAGGATAAGGTGAAGCACATTATTTACATGTTGAAGGATATTGGAGGTCCTTGGATCCATAAAGGAGGAGAAGAGACCTAGAGTTGTGATAGGTTGGGAAGAGTTTTGGCGAGAGTTTGTGAGCCATTACTTCCCAAAGATGTATCTGGATGAGAAGATAACTCAGTTTGAGAAGATATGTCAGGGCTCAATGTCAATCAATTTGTATGAGGCAAAGTTTATGGAGCTTCTAAGGTTATGTCCTTACATGGAGATGGTAGAGAATGAGAGGATCTGGAGGTTTGAGAAGGGTCTAAGCTCAGAGTTGTCTATGACAACTAGTGATTTGGATAACAAAGAGATGTTCTCTACCTTTTTGGAGTTGGTGAGGTGGATTGAGCAGTTTTCTATCAAGAAGCATGAAGTCAACGCTAAGAAGAGGCCAACACAGTTTTAGGGACAGTCATCTGGTGGCTTTAATAATCTGAGGTTTTCTTCACCCCAGTCACAATAGAGATCAACTTTTTTTGAGCCTAGGTCAGGTGTGACGTCACAGTGGTCCCTGAGTAAGGGCAAAGATCATAGATTTCCACTAGTAGGAGCATGCAACATGGCATCTATGTTAGTGACAGGGTTGTCTAGGCATAATATGATACTAGGACTTGTCCAAGTGTGGACAAGTAGGGCACATCAGGTGGGCTTGCCCTATGAAGGATTAAGAAGTGATGTAGTAACTGAGGAAGAGTCAGTGACATTCTTAAAGTAGTGGAGTGTTGCACCCTAGATGGAGAGAGTCCAGTAGCCAAACATTAGTTTAGACTCTGACCCGAGTAGCATGGGGCATGTAGAATCCTATTTGAATCAGCAAGGACCACCTTTATAGGCTAAATACTTCTGGGTGACCGATAGTAAAGTAGTACCATGAAGTAGTGGTGGAGGTAGAGCATGTGGTCAGGCATCACAGGTAAGATCTTCTAGGCAAGTTGGCAGAGGACGTGTACGTCAATAGGTGACGACTAGATTCTACTCTATGAGATAGTTGCAGGGAGTGGCCAGTCCATAGGTTATGACAATTCAGATGTAACTTTTTCATTCTGACTTATCTGCTTCTTCTTTTGTATTTTTTTGATTGACCCGGGTGTGACACACTCTTTTATCACTAGAGTGGTGATAAGTAGTTTCAATCTGCCTGTTTGTAGTAGATCTAATAATCTTTGGTTAGAAATTCCTCTTGTTGGTTCTGTTGAGTTGTAGGAGGTATGCTCATCTTGTGTTTTTTCTATCTCAGGACACATCATTGAAGTGGATCTTATGCCACATGATATGCATGGATTCGATGTGATCCTAGGGATGGATACTGAGACATCCCAACTCGAACAAAACACGATTACATACTAACCAGCGGATTACCAAAAATCACAGGAAATTAAAATTGATATACAACAAGCACCATAAGATGAGACATGTTGCATTTGAGCCAACACTTTCTTTTCATAACATATTTCCAAGGTGCTACAACATAATTTCCCATCATCTCCTTACATGAAATAACTATTCCACATGCTGATTTATTACATCAAGGTACATAAGCTAAAAATCGTACATCGATCATCATATGAGAAACATTGAAAACTCTCCCAAAGACCTGAGTGTACAGGGACGACACATAGGACTCTAATGCTAAACACTATCAACTCTACTAGGTATGATACCTCTGCTCATTGTCTTTAGCCACATGATCCTTATCTTTCCAAGCACGTCCACCTAAAAAGAGTTATTAACACTACTACAGAACCTACCTTTAGTGTCGATTATTTAAAGCCTTTAGTGTCGGTTTCTAAGCGAAACCTATGTGGGCGACACTAAAAGCTCACCCATTAGGTGTCAGTTCCAAAACCGACGCCCAAACTCTTCACGTGCCACCGAAAATGCGCCATCATGGCACTATAGGCGTCGGTTATTAGATAAGAAACCGACGCCCAAACCCTTCGTGCCACAGAAAGGGCGCCATCTTGGGCACTATCAGTGTCCGTTTTTTACAAATAACCGACGACATATATCTTCGCGCCACAGGAGGGTGCCAACTTGGGCACTATAGACGTCGGTTATTAGCTAATAACCGACACCATATAACTCCCAACACGGCCGTGCTGGACAGCACGGCCGTGGTGTCTGGTCCGCTGCCACGGCCGTGGTGTTAAGGAAATAGACGTCGGTTTCTATTAAAAACCGACACTGTAACTATTTGGCGTCAGTTTTATACAAATAACCGACGCCTATTGTTTTGTTTTTTTTTCTGTCAGTCTGCAGACCTGCTGTGGATGGTCGCAGGATGAGAAACCTATTCAGTTCAGTTATGAACTGCAGGTTTTACGACATCCATTGATATCAGCCGACAACAGGCCACAAACCTGCAAAATTAACAACAAAAATATTCACACATGCATTTAGCAATGCAACCTGTAGTTCCATTTTATTTTCACACATTTAGAAACATTCATGTAGCTAGAAATATGTAGTTCCATTCATTCACATTCACATTCACACATGTAGAAACATTCATATAGCAACCAACACTTTCATTCATTTTCACTCAGACACATGTAGAAACATCCAGACATATAGAAGCATTCACACATATATTATAATTCATAAATTCATTTACAAAATATCATTGTTTAGTCATTATTCGCTATCAGGATCCTAATTATATTTTAAAGCCCCCACTATTTGTATGGCTATTTCCCATTCTTCTCTTACTTCATTTAATTCTCCCATCGTATAGGGAGCATGTACATCTGGTAAGTCTGTTCCTGTAGTGGGGTCAGCTTTAAACACCTGTAAAGAGAATGATGTATATATATAATTAATGAGATATAAATAAGATTGATATATTTCATATTATCTAATGAGACTATATAATACCTGAGCAATACAATCGATGTCCATACAACATGACAGACTAACACATATATAGCACATAACAACAGCAGCGTCGAATTTACATACAACACTAGCTTAGTACATATATAGTGGGACTTATAAGGTGACGATCCCACCTGGTAAAACAGGTTACCGACAACTACATGTTACGACTGGGAGGTCGTGATTCAGCAACTGTATGCATTAGCAGGAGGACAAACAGATCACCATATGTTTGTCCTCCTGCTAATGCATACGGTTGTTGAATCACGACCTCCCAGTCGTAACATGTAGTCGGTAACCTGTTTTAGCAGGTGGTATCGTCACCTTAGTCCCACTATATATGTACTAAGCTAGTGTTGTATGTAAATTCGGCGCTGCTGTTGTTATGCACTATATATGTGTTAGTCTGTCATGTTGTTATATGAATATGAAGCACTTGTGTGTGCTGCACTTTATGTATTGTATATGTATCCTGCTTCTCTTAATTGGGGCTTCTTTTGCTGTTTCATGGCTTGCTGCCTATATATCTATATAACCTTTGGCGAACGTCTGCATATCCTGCATAGCTATGTCATGGCCATCCTGCATAGCCTTCTTCCTATATTTATTTTTCAAAGAGAATACAAACAAAAATTATTAGTGTAGAGTTAGTGAAATACTAATCAATGTCTAGAATTGGAATCAATCAAGAACCTATTCTCAGCATCGCGTATGTAATCTCGGGTGAGATTGGTCCTATAGTTCTTTAGCACCCTCCCACAATGTTTAGCATTTGTATTAACTAGAAGATAATGAAACATCAAATCAGAAAATGATATTGATATTAAAAAAGTAAACATTTAGCTTCAATAAAAAAATATAAACATGCATACCTCTAAAATTGTGATCTTTTATCAATTAACAATCCTTCATTGTGATCTCCGTGCACATATAAGTCATCATTAGCTTCAATATTTTGTGGAGTTGGCAACCCAACTGAGAATGGACTAGAGTCATCATATTTATCATAGTACTCTTCTTAATCTATAGGATCTTCAATGAACTGTCTTTTACCATGAAGAACAACCGACCATTTATCATTTGCAGGATCATCGATATAAAATACTTGTTTCGCCTGTGATGCCAATATGAATGGTTCATCCTTCTCGCCAATCTTTTCAAAGTTCACTAAAGTGAAACCCAATTCATCCACTATAACTCCTTTGGTGTTATCAACCTATGTATAACGACATCTCAGCATCATGCACAATGTTTCTAAAAATGGGAGGTGGATCGGTGTGCTCTACCCCACAACTATCCAGCATCGCATCAACGATGTCTACTGGAACTGGTTCATTCACATCTACGTCATCGTAGGCAATTTCTTATTCCACACAAGCACTGCTATCAACATCTACTGGTTTCGGGTTTGAAATCTCTCCATGCCAGTGCCATTCTGTATAGCCTTGTATAATCCCGCTGCACATGACATGAGTTTTGATTTCGTCACCAGTGTTGACTTTCAAGTTGTTACCGCAATGCCTACATGGATAGTAGAACCTATCTCCAGGTTGTTTCCTATGTTCCTCGGCAAATTTAATGAACCGGTCAAGACCAGAAATAAACTCTGGGGTGCAACGATTGCGAATGGACATCCATGATCTATCTATTCTATGATCAAAGAGAAAACAAGTATATATTAGGACAAGATTAGGGTCTAGGGTTAACAAATACATGTGATGTCATTATTATATATAATAAATGTGTACCACCTATCCATTCTTGAACACCTAATCTCACTAGTAAGTGTATAATGTGTATTGGGTTTTCAAGAAAATTTCGGCAGCATTTCCCCGCTGTTCTCCAAGTACATATGTACTTAGAGAACAAATGGGAAAATGCTGCCGAAATTTTCTTGAAAACCCAATACACATTATACACTTACATCCTAAGAGAGATTAGGTGTTCAAGAACAGTCCCAAACTGGGGACTATCCAAGATTTACTCCTAATGAGTAAATCTTGGACGGGTTTCTAGGCCAACAAATAATGTGTTGTCATTCTTATACCTAAAATCCTAGTTCTTCAAGTTGGGGTGATTATTGATGTCTTTAAAAGCATGATTGGCAATTTAGGGAAAAGTTCATCATTTACATTCCAAGCATGTCACATATGTGCATTACAGTTCATCATTAAGCAAGATATAAGTAAGTATGTCATATTAAAATAGACTATACAATATGAGAAAATAGTAGTGTAATCATGCAAATGAGAACATTCATGGGAACACACACTTCAGTTATAAGCATTCATGTAGCAACTTTTAGTTCCATTCATTAATCTCTTTTTACATCCACACACAGGGGTGTACCCCTAAACAATAACTAAACAAAGGGGTTGGTGTACCCCTAAACATGCGCATAATTAAAAAAACTATTAATACAGACAAGTCTAGATAGATAGACAACTAAATACTACACCAACATGGTCCCACATCAATAACTTCTTTTTGATGATGAAGATGTGTCACGAAGCTCCTCACTGTATTTAGACGAATTTGAACTGACAGGGGCCTCAGATTCATATTCATCTGAGCTGATATGCGACGCTGTGTGCTCATACCGTAGTAGATGATCGGGGGTCTCGCAGTTGTTGTTGGTTATCCAAACTTTGATGGAATTATGGCCAACTGGACGGAGAAAAAGCCTGTTGCAACGGACCACATGCATCTCTCCAATCCAATCACGCCAACCATATTTTGATACAAGATTTCCCGCCAAATCATACTCAACCTCGATAACATGTGAATAATTGCCAAAAGTTATGGTCACTTTACCAGGCATGTAGTGTCTTCCTTTTAGAAAATGCCAATGTTTGGGTATGACCAATTGGTTTAAGGAACGATCATCTAGGATGATGTCCAATTGTTCTTCAATAGGGAACGTTAACATTGACATAGAGGCCCAGTTCATAGTGACTGTTATGGGTGGACAGAGACTGCACAATATTAGTATTAACAAAGTGTAAGTACATATAACGATGTTATATATTTTCAGAAAAAGTTGTATAACATCAGTTAACCTTTTATTGCTTGTCATAACCAACTTTATTGTGGTAGACATGATAGCTTGAAAAGAAGTCTACATATGTACTTAGAGAACAAACGAGGAAATGCTACCGAAATTTTCTCGAAAATCCAATACACATTATACACTTACATCCTAAGTGAGATTAGGTGTTCAAGAACAGTCCCAAACCAGGGACTATCCAAGATTTACTCCTAATGAGTAAATCTTGGACGGGTTTCTAGGTGCTTACTAAAATAGAACCATTATATGGAACTAATCCTACATTATGCACATACTTTTCCTGAGTAAGATAATGTGCACTTCATGAAATTATTAAGATCTGAATATATATAAGTTGTTTCTACCTACTTTGATGGGATTTTATAACATTCGAGTCTTCCATTTAAGGCATTAGATGCATATATTGCAGTCCATTGTGTTGAGATAAGAATCCCATGTGATACACACGATTGAGAATCTTTCACGATACTAGGAAAATACACAACTAGATATTCATTTAGGTGTTAGACATTCATTTAGGTGTTCCTGATAACTCGCAGGTATGCACAACTATAAAACAATAGACTTGTCACACATAAAACACCCTATACAACTATAAAACAAAAAGTATTAAGATATGCATGATACAATAACTATTTTGCATCCCATTACAACAGACTTATCATTGATACCTTACTAATTTATTTCCACATTTACATATCATCACTTGATCAAAATTACATGTATTGTATAGACAATAGAGGATTCAACTCAGTAGAAGCACAAAATCAGTACCTAAACCCTAAACACAAATAAGTAAATAACTTAAAAAAAACGCCCAGTAGCTGCTTGGGCGTGCCTTGGCACCGCCCAAGCAGCCGCCGGAGCAGAGGAAGAAGGAAGAAGGCAGGGCAGGCGGGCATACCTTGAGGGAAGAGGAGAGCAGTGGCCGGAGCACAGCAACCACCGGCGGAGGCGGCGGCAAAGAGAGGAGAAGCGCCGAAGAGGACATGGAGCAGCGGCGGTGAGGGCACGGAGCAGCGGCGAGGGCACGGAGCAGGAGCACAGACGGCCGTCGGTGAGCATAGAGGGCAGGAGCAGGAGCAGGAGCACGACCACCGGTGAGCACAGAGCAGCGGTGAGGGCAGGAGCAGGAGCACGACAGCGGCGGCGGAGGAGCAACGACCGGCGGGGGCGAGCAAGAAATCGCCGGACCTAACTGAAATCGGGAATGAAACTGGGAAAGGGGGAAGATATTAAGTTGACAATAAGCGTCGGTTATTCAAAATAACCGACAACTAAACCAACAGTGTCGGTTCTTTGCCAACAACCGACGCCTATACTAGATTATAGTCGTCGATTTTTAACTAAAAGACAACCAACAACTATTCATGTCCCGTGAATAATCTTTGGTCGTCAGTTATTCATTTATGAACCGACGCCATATGTGAAATTTTGGAGGTAATTTTTTCACTGGAATTTTAGTTTTGGGGGTTGATTTTAGGTGTCGGTTTTTTATTAATTAACCGACACTTAATGAAAGCGGTACCCGTGTCTGGTCGACCTTCATAGATTGTATGTCGGTTTATGTTATAAACTGACACTGTAGAGTTTAGGTGTCCGTTTATGTATACAACCGACACCTTGAAAAGTGACTTTATAAGCCATTTCTGTAGTAGTGTAACTAGTGGGGTGAGACACACAGTCCCAGTGAGAAACATAACCCTCTACCAACTTTATTATTGTCACAGAATACTGAGCAGATAGATCAATTTAAACAATAGGTAATAACTAACCAGTTATGCAAGAAAGAATATGAAGAACATGTATATGAAAAAATTATACAAAGACCATAGAAGAACATTACAAGGCCTCATCCAATGTTTTGTATTTGCCCTAAGCAAAGATACTATACAGCTTGATTATGAATTATTATGCCCCGTGGAAGTGAGCCGTACCGCTCAAATCCAACTTTCGGTTGCAAAACCCAAAGCCGGTGCCATACAAGGTCAATGGAAGAGTTGGAATCCACGACCTCTACCCTCATGGTCAGTGCACGAGAACCAAAGCAGGACCGCAGTATCTTTCTTAAGTGACCTCAGTCACAGGGTCAACTCTGCAGGCTACCCTTTCTCTAGCCCACCTTGGTACAGGTTACGACGCTAGTATATCTTGAGCCACGAGCCTGTTCACCGTGCTCCCGAGCCATGAACGTATTCATGCTCTATCACACTGAGCCATGGGCATGTTCACCATGCTCTTATACACATCTTGAGTCTACAACCACAGTTGCACTCTAATCCTCCTATTTTCGGCTAGGAGAAACCCCACATATTCAAAAATATGCGCTCCGGGTTAACCCGCAGGAGAACCCAGATCTATGGCCAGAGAAAACTACATGAAAGTTCATCTGTATTTAGTTAAATAATTTTAAGTGGATTGTTGGGGCAACCATGTTGTATTAAACAACCATATATAAAACATAAACAAAATTAAATTCCATTATCTTGTGTCACACTGTTACTGTTATTCTCAATGCCCTCAACAATCATCATATTGCCATGGGATATCAATCCCTCAGTTCATCACATAATGCTACTGCCTCTCAAGGCTTCATCATTACAGGATATCAATCCCTCATATCATAATTCCACTGCCTCTCAAGGCTTCATCATCATACATCATAATGGGATAGCAATCCCTCATATCACAACTAGAGGAAAGCACCTCAATCAGGCACTTGACCTTTATCAGGTCACAAGACCTCTCACACCATACTAGTGATACATGTTATCTCATCAACAAGGGACATTATCATTACTCAGATATTTCACATATACCAAGTGCCACACAAAGCACATACTCATATGACCATCATAGCTCTTACCTGGCTATGAATTTAATTGATAAGACCTGCATGGTTAGGATGTATAGCAAAAGAGATAACTTGATCACCAGATACAAATCTTTAAAGAACATATCATGATTATTATGTCATTAAGATTAAGGTTTATAGGATTGGAACAACATCCTTTATTATGAAAACATGGAGCACAATGTCTTAGATGGTATATTAAACAATACACATTACTGTTACCATACCATGGGTATCCCACCATACCCTACATCTCATGTCACTATGCACACCATCCCTAAGGATTCCTCTTTAAGGATCATACAACTATGATCTACCATCAAGCATTATCAAAGGTTCACCTATCATCAACCATAGGCAACCACCATACTAATGTTCACAACCTATTCGTCATGTCTTATCATCATGATCAAGGATATGGGCTCAAGGTAGCAAGATAACACACTATCATATAAGGCTCAAGATAACTTTTAGGTTTATCGTGTTAGGGCACAACCCTTCACTAAAGGTGTCGCCTACCCTCACCAAAACCCGACAACGACCAACGAACCCTCACTAAAGGGTGTCAGGTAGGGTACCAACCCTCACCTAAGGATATCAGGTAGAGCACAAACCTTCATCAAAAGGGATATGAGGCACCAACAACCTTAAGCACCATGCCTCCAAGCATATCGTGCAAGAACACCTCCAAAGGCCATATCGCCCAGATATACCTTAGGACATCACTGTCAAGAGACCACCTTCTAAGATATAAAACAACTCATGGATCTAAGCATGTCAGGTTCTAAGTTCAACCAACACATCTCACTTCCTCGTGGGTTAGGCATCCTCACAACTGTGTCGGCCAAGGACCTCATAGCACCAAAACCACCAAGGTTCTCTCTAGGTCATCTCTACCAGGATTGACTTCCTTCTTGCCCCATATATGTTCACCTATATCAAAAAGATGTAGGTGTAACAACCTCTGCCCTACTTGGTTCACCCAAGCCTCACTAATCCTTGTGTTTCTCATGACACCATATCATCCAAACTCTCAACTTGTATCACCCCAGGCCTACCGCCCAGGCTCAGACCTGTATCGACTAAGCACTCAACCCTAGAACCATCCAAGCTATCATATACGCATGTCGGGTAATCAACCAAGAGAAGACATGTATCGGACAAAGGCATATCAACCCAGGTATCATATCCCCCTATAGGGTATCAGCCAAGCATTCATCCTTTGTGTCACCCAAGTCATTCGATACATACACACTTATATCGGGTTAGGGTTGATGATATTGGGCAACATATCAAGGGACCATCCATAATGCCCAACCTCACATCTTTGTCATCCATGGAGCACTATCTTGGGCAACACACCATGACACCCAAGAGATCATCACAACAAGAGTACCCCTATTGATCAACTTGGGATAGGGAAACCCTATCGCCCAAGACTCCATGTTGCCCAAGATGCCTTGTCGGGCAACTAGGGTTAGAGCATCCATATCGACCAAGACACTATATTATCCAAGCTAAGGTTAGGGCTTCATATCGGCCAACTATCATATCACCCATCATCATATCGGCCAAGAGATAGAGCTCACCTCACAACTCAAGGAAGGAGGGATGTTGCTCAAAACTCAACATTAAAGCATGTCTACTCATGTCGCCCAAGGTATCTAAGAGGGTATATCGGCCAACCTAGGGTTAAGGAGACCATATCGGCCAAACTAACATGATGCCCAACCATATAGAGCATAGGCTCACCTCTCAACAACCAAGTGAGAGAGGGGTATTGCCCAAGGACTCACTATCGTACATCTTTGGATCAAAGGATCCTAAGCTCACCTCTCAACAGCAAAGTGAGAGAGGGGTATTGCTCACAATCCATCAACCAAAGCACAACCTATCGGGAAAGACTATATATCGGGTAAGGCCCCATATCAGGTAAGCACCATATCAGGCGGGTCATCTTCAACCTCAAGACACCCTTCACCAACTTGCACAAGGAAAACAAGATAAGGAAAGTAATAAAACATGGCCATTTCCATTAGAATAGATCTCAAGTTCCACATACACAACTATCATAGAGAAGGTTATTGATTTAAAGATAAGAATCAATGTATGCACATATGGAGAGTGAACATAATAGAGATGGTTAAGAGTTATGTAACCCACCTTAAGAGGATCTCCATGAAAAACATCAAGCTTCCTGATCCAAGCAGCAAACCCACGTTCCTCACCATGAAGATCATCCATCCCAGGCTCCAAACTTGCCTTCGGCCCCGTCATCATCACCTCAAGAAACAAAAGATGAAGAAGAAGAAGAAGAAGAAGAAGCCATGGTTATGCTTATCTCAAGAAGAAGTAAAGAGGGAGAGAACCACGGCCTTGCCTACTCTCATCAAGGGTCCATCCATGTCCGAGAGGGGAGGAAGGAGGTGAAGAAGAAAGCACAAGGAAAATCTAGTAAAGAAGCATGACTCACCAAGGTTGGATCTTGAGCAAGAAATCTCCATGGGCAAGGAGCTCAGCCTCCCAAGATCCATGGGGGTGTTCCTTTAGCTCCCAAAGCTCCCAAGCTCGTCCCATATAGGAAGGGGAAAGAGGTGGCCGAAAATGATCACTTAAGTAAGGAGGAAGGGAGTTATATACACCAAGGAAGAGAGAGGTAGCAAAGGAAAGGTGTCATAACCACATAAACTTTGATGCCACTTGCTCCTGTTATTAACGCCACTTGTTGCCACCCAAGCTCCACATGCACGGCCTGGTGATACAATAGGATGTGTATCGTGCAGCTGATCCTCTTCCCTGGGTCACACACCCTCAAAACCTATACATACTCCAAGCTCTACCCGATACGCTAAAGGACAAGATAACACATGTGACATATAAGACACAAAAACCATATAGAGATGTCACTCCTTAACTATCATCCAAACATGGTGCCCAAACCTACATACATGTCTTAGATGATGCCAAACGGAAGAAAGAAAACTCTAGAGTAGGTAAATTGCATATGGACCCTCCACTTTGGGTAATTTGCAATTTACACCAAAACTAGCACTTAAAGCACAAGCATCATCCAACCAAGCTCAAACTTGGAACTTAGGCACTCCAAAATGCGCCCATAGCATCACTCTCTCTCTAATAATGCTATAGAACTAAAGGCATGCTCTGCATGTGACATATTGCAATATAACCCCTTACTTTGGGTAAATTGCACTTTGGTCCAAAATAAGCAAACATTGCTCAAACAACATCCAAACATGACCAAACTGGAAACATAAGCTTATCACATGATATAAAAACTTATTGAGGGATTAGATTAAGGTTCTAAGTACCTTTATTAAGCAAAGGAAATAGGGTTAGCCCAAAACATGGGTCAGGGTCCTTACAAGTCATAAACCCCTAACAAGGATTTCATCCCCGAAATCTTGAGCGAAAAGAAGACAGGTGTTACTCACGCATCACATCATACAACTCCATAAAAGCTTCTGTGTGTCATAGATCTATGACCAACTTACTTGCTCTTCTTCCAGAACCAACACATGGTTTCGTATACTGGTCACAGGCTCAGCCCTATGTCTCATTATCCTTTATCTGATAACACTCTTTATATACTGGAACATCACATGCAACTTGTATCACTTAGGTATCCGTTCCTTTACTGATAAATCACCTTCCTTATTACGCTTCCATTGCAATACTCTGATCTTACAAGCTCAACACTTAAGCTTCACATAACTTGTATCACTATCCTTCTTCTATATACATTCCAACTGTTCCTTCTCCTTCCATAAAGGATGTCTCTAATCCAAGGGAGATCTATCTTAGAAGGGATTGTCATAAGATATACACATGCATACACATAACAAAACTCATAAATCACTTCACTATGTCTTGCTTAAGATGTAACATAAAGGAGCTATCGAGTAACCAAGGAACTAAACATCTCAATTAGAAACAACAGAGCAAGATACACTACATCATCTTGGATGTAAGGCTGCCTCAACTTCATATTGGTTCCCAAGGGCACAACACGTGTCAACACGGTTGTAACATGTATGCATTATTCTCAACTGGTCTGAATAGGGATTACGAACCTTGTTCATCCGTCTCTAACCGATGCACATCCATCTTGGACCTTCCTTTACTCGAGACTTAGCTAGGAGTATTCCTAGGAATCGTGCTTAACTTGATGAACTTTTCCCAAGATGATCTTACTGCGGTTCTTTTCCTTGGGTGCATACCTTTTGATGTCATGTTTATGCGGAGCATAAACCCCTAACAGGTGATAGCCATACTATAAGCACTTAGCTAGGTCGCACCAAAGCCAACTTCTCCATCTGAGACCACTTCACACCTTTCCAAGGATATCCATCCCCAGGGTTATCTCGATCCTTGATATGTCAAGTGGAAAGAGATTTGCTTGACTGTCATGTCTAGGAAAAGAAAGGATACAAGAAGGATATACTTCATCCAACACAACTAGGTCATCCATCAAGGTGATCAACAATAGGATATCTCTCTCCTGACTAATAGGAAGGAAACATCTGCCAAACGTACTACAAGTGTTAAAAGGGGGGGGGGTACACCCTATACTGGATCAACTGGGGCAGATAAGAGGCAAGAAGAAGACAAAGCGGAAAGGAGTGACTCCATCCAACCTACCAGCACACACTGTTCTGGCCAACTCATGTCACGAGATCTAACTATTGCCTTCTGCTTTCTGGTCAAACCATCCGGTCCTCACTTGCTTATCCTCACCAACATTCCTCTGGGATGCTGAGCTGCTGCCTCAAGGGCCACCACATAGGTCCAGACTCCAAAACAAGCTTCAAGCTTATGGGTTCCAGGTAAAGGATGATCTGTCAAGACAGTTCACCACCATGCCTTCATGATCTAGGTATCTTGACTCTTAATTCCCCCTTATCAGAAGACATGTTCTCACATGCTCATATTCTTGGATTCCTTACTTTGGTATCCATCTCTTGAGCCAAAACATATCACTTCCGGTATCACATCCATAATCTACCATCGTCACCAGATCAAAACATGTCAGGAGGATCCTACCATCGTCATCTATCATAGGCATTTCCATCTTGGAAACTAAAGTCCAAGATCAGCTAATACTTTTCAAAGTATCCAACCATAGATCGCTCCAAAAGCATACATATCAAGTGACACAAGGTCCACTTGACTGCCACTCCCTCAGAAGGAAGGAACACAAGGAAACAAACTCCTCCTATCACCCCATCAACATCTATGGTTTCATATCAAGGGGAGGAAATTATCACTTTCTTTGATCCTTACATGAGTTTTCAACTGTTTATGCATCATTAAACTTTGTTCCGCTTGGTTTTATCTTGCTTCTTCTTGGTTTCCTTGCAATCAACATAGGAATTATCAAGACCATTACATGTCATTACACTTTTTCCCTTATTTTTGTTTTATCATTTTCATGATCCTTTCCTGAGTATATCACATTTTTGTTTTCTCTTTGTGAAAAAAATTAGTACTCTTCACATATTATTTATTGAATAGGGATCATCTCCCTTGTTCCCTTTCACTCATCACGAATTTTACACTTTATACTTTCCCATTTTTTCTTACGTTCATTGGTTGGTCTGAGATTATCTCAGGTTCCATCTTATTTACTCATCACTTATTCTTCTCTTTCTTCCAACCTTATCTTTGCTTTCAGGCATTTTCTTCACCTTGTGTCAGTTTTATACTTTAACTCACCTTGTTATCATAGGTTAATCTGTCTTTTGCCATGTATATCTCTTGAGATTAAAGTTTCAAGAACTTATCTCATCATATTCTCATATGGTTTTAGGTTTCATAGAACTGTTACTTCCTCTTTTTATTACCAAGCATCTAGGTATTAAGGGGTTATGGTGCATTCATTTACCTCTTTTATAACATGATGAATGTATTAGCATCATATTTCCTGATTTATTATGCTCTTTAGATTGCTCCAGAATGACTACTTGATCAAAGTAATTAAGGAGGAAACAATCTAAGGCTCCACACTTACCTTTGTCTTCAATATTTGAATACCTGGCCAGGGAATCAAGTACTGAGATTAGGTAGTATGCACCATGTTTTATGTCACGGTCCAACCTTAGACACCATCCTAATCCTATTCCTAGTGTCCCTGTAGACTCAGCGAACCTAGAGCTCTGATACCAACCACTTGAGACATCCCAACTCGAACAAAACATGATTACATACTAACTAGCGGATTACCAAAAATCACAGGAAATTAAAACCGATATAGAAAAAGCACCATAAGATGAGACATGTTGCATCTGAGCCAACACTTTCTTTTCATAACATATTTCCAAGGTGCTACAACATAATTTCCCATCATCTCGTTACATGAAATAACTGTTCCACATGCTGATTTATTACATCAAGGTACATAAGCTAAAAACCGTACATCGATCATCATATGAGAAACATTGAAAGCTCTCCCGAAGACCTGAGTGTACAGGGACGACACATAGGACTCTACTGCTAGACACTATCAACTCCACCAGGTATGATACCTCTGCTCATCGTCTTTAGCCACATGATCCTTATCTCGCCAGGCACGTCCACCTAAAAAGGGTTATTAACCAGAGGGGTGAGACACACAGTCCCAGTGAGAAACATAACCCTCTACCAACTTTATTATTGTCACAGATAACTGAGCAGATAGATCAATTTAAACAATAGGTAATAACTAACCAGTTATGCAAGAAGGAATATGAAGAACATGTATATGAAAAACTTATACAAAGATCATAGAAGAACATTACAAGGCCTCATCCAATGTTTCATATTTGCCCTAAGAAAAGATACTATATGGCTTGATTACAAATTATTATGCCATGTGGAAGTGAGCCGTACCGCTCAAATCCAACATTCGGTTGTGAAACCCAAAGCCGGTGCCATACAAGGTCAATGGAAGAGCCAAAATCCATGACCTCTACCCTCGTGGTCAGTGTACGAGAACCAAAGCAGGACTGCAGTCTCTTTCTTAAGTGACCTCAGTCACAGGGTCAGCTCTACAAGCTACCCTTTCTCTAGCCCACCTTGGTACAAGTTATGATGCTAGTATATCTTGAGCCACGAGCCTGTTCACCGTGCTCCTGAGCCATGAACACATTCATGCTCTATCACACTGAGCCATGGGCCTGTTCACCATGCTCTATCACACCGAGCCATGGGACTATTCACCATTCTCTTATACATATCTTGAGTCTACAACCGAAGTTGCACACTAATCCTCCTATTTTTGGCTAGGAGAAACCCCGCATATTCAACAATATGCGCTCGGGGTTAACCTTTTTATTATTAAGATGATTATGAGTGATAAAGTTAGAACTTGTATATGATGTTTTAAATGTGATCAAATGCTGAAGTTGAAGGTATTAATACTTCAATTGAATATGACGAGTCTTACTAATATCATCTAAGTCTAATGCATTTGTTTTAGTATAATAAAGAATGATCATTGTTGATTATGGGAATGACATTAGTAGTCAATGACAAGGTACACTTATATGAATATAAGAGACAATATGAACAAGATGGACTTAATGGTGATTGCAAGATAAAGATAAAACTAATGAAGATAGTATGATGATGTATTTTATCTTCATTTTAATTACATGTGGCTTAACCCAAATTAAATGAAATATACTAAGATTTTCACCATCACCAACTCCTGACGATGATGGATCTATGGCCAGGGAAAACTACATGAAAGTTCATCTATATTTTGTTAATGCATTTTATGTGGATTGTTGGGGCAACCAAGTTGTATTAAACAACCATATATAAAACATAACAACATTAAATTCCATTATCTTGTATCACACTGTTACTGTTATTCTCAATGCCCTCAACAATCATCATATTTCCATGGGATATCAATCCCTCAGTTCATCACATAATGCTATTGCCTCTCAAGGCTTCATCATCATGGGATATCAATCCCTCATATCATAATGCCACTGCCTCTCAAGGCTTCATCATCATACATCATCATGGGATAGCAATCCCTCATATCACAACTAGAGGATAACACCTTACTCAGGCACTCAGCCTTTATTAGGTCACAAGACCTCTCACACCATACTAGTGATACATGTTATCTCATCCACAAGGGACATTATCATTACTCAGATATTTCACATATACCAAGTGCCACACAAAGCACATACTCATATGACCATCATAGCTCTTACCTGGCTATGAATTCAATTGATAATACCTGCATGGTTATGATGTATAGAAGAAGAGATAACTTGATCACCATATACAAATCTTTAAAGAACATATCATGATTATTACATCATTAAGATTAAGGTTTATAGGATTGGAACAACATCCTTTATTATGAACACATGGATCACACCGTCTTAGATGGTATATTAAATAATACACATTACTGTTACCATACCATGGGTATCCCACCATACCCTACATCTCATGTCACTATGTGCACCATCCCTAAGGATTCCTCTTTAAGGATCATACAACTATGATCTACCATCAAGCATTATTCGTCATGTCTTATCATCATGATCAAGGATATGGCCTCAAGGTAGCAAGATAACACACTATCATATAAGGCTCAAGATAACTTTTTAGGTTTATCGGGTTAGGGAACAACCCTTCACTAGAGGTGTTGCCTACCCTCACCAAAACCTGACAATGACCAAAGAACCACTAGTACATGAATGGTCTGTAGCGTCCGCTTTTTTTAAGCCTGCAACATCACTTTATAACTGACGCCTAAGTGGTCGTCGCTATAGAATTTTCTCTATAGCGTCGGTTTATTTGATCAAATACAACCGACCTTACAGAGTAAACACCGACGCAAAAGGTTGTAAAAAATCCGACCCAGGCGAGAAAAAAGGAGCCTGTAAGGTCGGTTATTCCAAAAAAACCGACCCTGTAAACGATCTCGGTCGAAAAATTTATCGACCGAAAATATTTTTGGTCGACAATTTTCTCGACCGAGATTGTTTACAGGGTTAGTTTTTTTGGAATAACTGACCCTAAAGATTGAATAACCACTTCAGTGTAATCCTCCGTCGAGAAAATTTTCGACCGAAAATATTTTCGGTCAACAATTTTCTCGACCGAGGGAGTTTCACATGGTCGATTTTTTTGGAATAACCGACCCTAAAGAATGAATAACCACTTCAGTGTGATCCTCGGTCGAGAAAATTTTCGACCGAAATATTTTCGGTTGACAATTTTCTCGACCGAGAGAGTTTTACAGTGTCGGTTTTTTTTGGAATAACCGACACTAAAGATTGAATAAACACTTCAATGTAATCCTCGGTCGAGAAAATTGTCGACTAAAAATATTTTGGTCGAAAATTTTCTCGACCGAGGATTACATTGAAGTGGTTATTCAATCTTTAGGGCCGGTTATTCAAAAAAAAAAACCGACCCTGTAAAACTCTCTCGGTCAAGAAAATTGTCGACCGAAAATATTTCGGTCGAAAATTTTCACGACCGAGGATCACACTGAAGTGGTTATTCAATCTTTAGGGTCGGTTATTTAAAAAACCGATGCTAGAAGTTACAATTTTTTTTTAAATTTATGCAGAAAATGAAATAGAATAGAAGAACAAGAAGATTCATATATTCTGGGAGAGGGGAGCATTGATGCTCAACCGTCACCATTCAAAACACCACATTCATGACAAAAATGATTCATAATCACATAAAAAGTATATACCTTGGAAATGATAGATTGCAAGTCTGAGATGATATTAATCAGATACAAAAGTAAATATGAAAGAGTACTCAAACCACATAGATAAATGGAGCTGACATATTTAATCCAATGCTATATTGACTTCATTTAGAAAAGAATCTAACCACTCTTCTCGGAATTCATTCAAGTCCACATGTGTGTAAGGCTGAGTTGTGAAGATCTGTAACAGAAAATGCACATGCTAATATTTTATAAAATGACTACAATCACTTGTAAATTTATGATGTTATTCTTTATTACCTGACTTATAGTCTGAATGTCATGTGATGCTTGTTTGACAATAACTTGCATATATTTCATTAGATAGTAACCACAATCCCAGTCATTATTTTACATAGGACACTACAAATAACGAAGTATACTTAATGTTAGTAAACTACTATAAACAACAGTTGAGATAAGACTATAAGAGTTGACATATTAGAATTGAAAATTAATACATATAAGACTAAGCAGTTGTCAAAGTAGCTACCTTGACATTTTTCACAGTCAATGTCTTTAATTTTGTGGGTATTTGTCCTCCAGCATCACGAAAAGCCTTTTATACCCCTATCAATTAAATAATAGTTGGTAAAATAGAAATTCTAAATAGAAATATCATGTTGAAGCATTGACTAAATTTATACTTACTCCATAGCTGACAATTTCTGTTTGTGACTCCTTGTTGTTTTACCCATTGGGTCAAGATAATAAAGAGTCATCAATTTAGGGGCAATCACCACTAATTCCCAATATCTAGCTCTGAGTAAGAATTAAACAAACATTAAAATAAATAATTTTATTCATTATTAAAATTATATTGAATAATAATACTTACTGCACGTTAAAAGAAATTAGGATAATTTCCTTCCCTTCACTAGCAAAATATTTGAATGCAGTAGAGAAGTACTCATTCACATCCTCAAAATTTGTCTCCACTTGACTAGTGATTGAAGGAACTAAGAATCCAACATTCCTTATATCAAGGTTTGTGATCTCAGTATATAAATGGCTGTAAAAAATTTGTAATTATTTCCATATATAGAACTAAGCTAAAAATGTGTATTGGAATTTGATATATATATATATATATATATATATATATATATATATATATATATATATATATATATTGATAGATCCTTACCTTATCCATACTTCTATTATCGAAGTATTTAGCCAATCATACCGGAACAACTCTATAATATCATCAAGAAAAATAAAATTCTCAAAGTCCCTCCCAGCTGCATCTTCTGTTAAATTGACCAACATATGTGATCCTGAGCTTTGGTTGGCTAAGTATCAACACAAACATTTACATTTGCTTCCCAATTCATCGAATGTAGCTTCAGGAATGAAAGATGGCTTGGGCATAGGAGGATGACTAGTAGAATTTTTACTTTTTAGTTTACAAACCTGTTAATTAAATTACATACTTATATTACATGAGTTCATATATGCAGTCAAATATGAAAAATATGGTAGAAATAAGGTATACCTTGTCATTGATAACCAAGTGTCTAGGCCAACCCACCATAGCACCCTCAACTTCTTCAACTATACTATATTCAGGATTAGGTATGGGTAGTGGTTTGTCCCCCATTCCGTCATACACAAGATGAATGGACACATGACAAATGTCATCAATAATTTGTTGGCAATGCAATGTACCACCAAGGTTGTACACCTTGCCCGCTGCCACAACATTATATTCTGGAACCTCCACTGCAAGTTTACAGTTCATACCAACCTAGACTGAAATAATATAAGTTATATAAGAAGTAGTAGAATAAATACCTGTTACAACTATATATATTATCATATATATCATACTAACAACACAACATATAGAACAAAAACTTACTGCAGATTGTTGTGGTGGGTCATTGGGAGTGCTCCCATGACCTTGTACAACTGGAGCATGGGCTTGTACCTCATCACTTGAGAGATTCAAAGTATGAATAGGTTGAGAAGGTTGAGTAGGCTAAAATGAAGACATTATTTCTTTTACTTTTTGCGTTACTAATGCTTCAACCTCCTCTTGTGTAAGACCTCTTGCACGACCTCTTTTAGATTGTGAAGGGCCAAAATAAGACTTGAATCCTATGCCAGCTCCTAATCCCCTAACACGGCCAGGATGCTCCTTCGTACCAAGAGCAACTGATAGTTCATCCATGTGGCCAGTTGGGATGAACTTTCCTTCCTTCCTTTACTCGTGGAGATCAATCTATTCATAGTTAATAAAAATATTAAATCACAATATCAATTAGATATAAACAAATCTAAGTTTGTGGGAGTTACTCTTTACTTAGTTGGGATAAACCTACCATCTTTTGTGCCACCTACTTAGTTGCAGGGTTGACAATTTCACCTGCTCGATTCTTTCTAGCATCAATCCATGTCAAGTGTCGGGGTGGACGCTCAACTTGAGTTGCACTAGATTCTTCTCCAGAAGAGGATTGCTTCTCTTGTAGTTGGCGGTGGAAGGCATAACCACCGGGCCCCAAGCGATGGTCATGCACATTTTTGGCCCATCTTTCCTTTTGAGCCTGGTGGATAGCCTGATCATTTAAAATGAGGTATTACAATTTAGACTTGGCAAACATGTATAAAAAGATTCACCTCCTTAATTGTATAAAATTAAAGATTCATACAATACATCACAATCTTTATTACCTGAAACTCTTCCGATCTCCTAGCTGCAACAAATCTTTCCCACTCCTCAAGATTTATAAAAATATATACATATGTTGCTTTCTTCTTTTGTTTAGGATTATCTATAAATTCCCTTGCGAGATATGTCTTAAAACCCCTCCATCTTACACCACAACGTTGTAGCACTCTTTTCTTGTGATCTTTTTCATTTAGATGAAAAACACCCTATACATATAAAAGAAGCAATTAATAATGTTATTTTGAAAAGGAATTAATTCCAAGCAAACTAAATTAGAATCAATAGATAAAAAACATATTAAAATAATATCACTTCCACTCACAGATATATCTTTCCATATGAGGTCTTTTTTGGCATTAGGAACATCATGCCAATTTTCTATATCTATTGGCACCTTACTGTGTGCAGTCACCCCTACGTAATGCTTGAAAGCATTAGCATGTTCCCCAACAGGTGCTCCTGTGATATCAAATTGGATCGGCAATTTGTCCCCTTTAGCCCTAAGCTCCTGCAGCCTATGCATCAGTGTGGTACATCTACTTTTCTTAGCATCACCACTACCATCCTCATGGTGCTCATGCTCATGGTCAGAATGTTCATCTTCACTCGCCATTTTAGAACCTGCAAGTATACATGATAAAAAAAAGTGATAATAAAAGCACAAGTGATAAGGTATACATGATATATGATGTATATTAAAAAGATTATTTGCTTGAATAATAATAAAATAAATAATTCAAAGAATACATGCCTTTAGTATTGGTTGAGTTGTTAGTCAAGTAAAATTCCCTCATCATGGTCATGACGTTTATAATATTCATCGTTGCTATCTTCAACATTTACACTTGGAAAACCAACTGAGAATGGACTGGAATCATCATACTTTTCGTAGTATTCTTCTTCATTTATAGGATCTATAGTAAACGATCTTTTTCCATGAAGAACGACAGACCAATTTTTATTTGCAGGGTCATCAATATAGAATACTTGTTTTTCTTGGTCTTCCATGATGAATGGCTCATCTTTCTCACCAATTTTTTCAAAATTCACCAATTTGAAACCCAACTCATCCACTAAAACTCCTTTGTTGTTGTCAACCCAATTACACCTAAAGATAGGAACTCTAAAATTTGTATAGTCCAATTCCCATATGTCCTCAATGATTCCATAATATGACATCTCAGCTTCGCGTGGTCTTTTATCTTTTGCACTAGAAAAATACAACGAACAAGCTTGAACAGTAACCCCACTATTTTGGACCACACTACTTTCATCTTGACGCTTTGTGTAGTATGAAAATCCATTTATGTTATAACCTTCATATGACATGACATCCATTTTTGGCTTAAAGGCGAGCCATTTTATGTTCTCATCAACATTATTCGGTGATTCAGATAGTTGATTAAATACTTTCTCTTCAAACCACCTAATAAATGTTCGATTATGCTCTCTTGCAAGCCACATTGAACTGGATCGCGGATGATTTCTCTTGATAAGATCATTGTGTTCTTTGATGTAGCTACTAACTTCATCGATGTTGTGTAAAATATACAAATGCGCTTGTTCCCACAACTCATGACAAATTCCTTTCACTCGTCCTCCCAGAGTTCCTTTGCCACAATATGATCCAGTGTGATGGGAATTTTTTAGATCGCTATTGCAATTCAAAAAATAATTACAAAAGTCCATCACCTCCCTAGCCACGTAACCCTCAACAATACTCCCTTTAGGACGATAACGATTCTGAACATCACCTTTAAAAACCCTCATGTAGCTTTCAAATGGATACATCCAATGTAAGAAAATTGGACCCAACATCTTCACCTCCCTTGTAATATGTACTACAAGATGAACCATGATATCAAAAAATAAAGGAGGAAAGTACATTTCAAGCTGACACATGGTAACAATTACATCTTTCTGTAGTTTATCGAGAGTATCAGGATGTATCACTTTGTTGCATATTTCATTGAAGAAGAAACAAAGTCTTGTGATTGCAAACCTTACATGCTTCGGAAATATAGATCGAATAGCCACATGTAAAATTTGTTGCATTAAGGTGTGACAATCATGAGATTTGAGACCTATCAACTTCAGATCCTTCATTGATACCAATTTATGAATATTAGAAGAGTATCTTTGTGGAACCTTAATATTATACAAGCACTCACGGAAAGTCTTTTTCTCCTTCTTTGACAAAGTGTAACAAGCTGGTGGTAAATATGTGCGGTGACCCCTGATCTCCACTGATAATTCTTTTCTTATACCCATTAATTCTAAATCTTTTCTAGATTTGATGCCATCTTTAGTCTTTCCTGGTATGTTCAATAGCGTACCAATGATTCTATCACAAATATTTTTTTCAACATGCATGACGTCAATGCAATGTCTAATTGTCAAAGATCTCCAATAAGGAAGATCCCAGAATATTGACCTCTTCTTGTATAGATATTTGTCACATGCGAGTGGACGACTACTTGAACTCTTTCCAAATTCATTAACAATATGTTTCACCCTATCATATACAACATTTCCTGGTATAGGTTTAGGAGCACTTCGTTCCTCAGTTGACCCATTAAAGGTTTTGCGTTGCCTTCGATAAGGATGCACTGGTGGGAGAAATCTCTGATGACCAAGATATGCGATTTTACCACCATGTTTCAGTCTGATTGAATCAGTATTTTCCTCACAAACAGGACATGCTTTGTATCCTTTTATGCTATATCCAGACAAATTTCCATAAGCTAGAAAGTCATTAATCGTGCAAAATAACATAGCACGCAAATTGAAGATCTCTTTACGTGAAGCATCATATGTCATAATACCTTCTATCCATAGTTTCATTAGGTCATCAATTAGAGGTTGAAGGTAAACATCAATATCATTTCCAGGTTGCTTGGGCCCTGATATCAATATTGACAACATCACATACTTAATTTTCATACACAACCAAGGAGGAAGATTGTATATAACAATCATAACATGACACGTGCTATGTTGGCTACTTAATGTACCATAGAGATTCATTCCATCTGTACAGAGTCCAAGTCTTAAGTTTCTTGGTTCTTTACCAAATTGAGGGTATAATAAATCAATCATATGCATGTCGTAGGACGCCATCATCATTGGACTTTAACTCCCCATGCCAAGACAAATTTTGCACATCTTCTGTATTAGCAAATAAGCGTTGAAATCGTGGTATTATTGGTAGATACCACATCACCTTGGCAGGAGAGCCATTTTTAGCCTTAGCTAAATTTGTAGTCTTATACCTTGACGCACCACATTTTGGACAATTTATCAAATTACTATAGTGCTTCTGAAATAACACACAATCATTTGGACATGCATGAATCTTCTTAGCCTCCATTCCCATTGGGCACATTATTTTCTTTGCTTGATATGTTGAAATTGGAAGCTCATTGCCTTCAGGAAGAATTTCCTTTAACAAAGACAACAGTGAAGTGAAACTCTTATCGCTCCACCGGTTTTGAGCTTTAAGAGTATATAATCGCATCACAACACTCAACCTCGTGAACTTAGTACAACCCTTATATAATGGGTTTTCAGCATCATGGACAATGTTTGCAAATAAAGAAGGTGGATCAATGACATTGTCCCGACAACTACATAGCATCTCATCAACCATATCATCCTGAATCTGGTCATCTTGAATCGGTTCATCATTAACATTATCATCATTATCTATATCTTCTATGCCACAACTATTAGTATCGACATTTTCTGATCCATAATTCAATTTCTCTCCATGCCAATACCATTCATTATAACCTTGTATGATCCCATTGCATATGACATGATTCTTAATTTCCTCACCAGTATCAAATTTCAAATTGTTACAAAAATTTCTACATGGACAATATAACCTATTTGTAGGTAGTTTCCTATGTTCCTCAGCAAATCTGATAAATTCATCAAAACCTTTGGCAAACTCTGGACTGCAACGGTTCTTGATAGACATCCAACTTCGATCCATTTTCTATATCACATTAAAATTAATTATAAAACTAACTGTTTAATATTGATACTATAATAATATGTAAGTTTTTATTGATAGGAAGTTAATTATTTATATACTAAAGTGTACCACCTATCCCATTTTTGAATATTTAATCTCACTAGTAACTGTATAATGTATGTTTAGTTTTGAAGAAAATTTCAGCAGCATTTCCCCTAAGTTCTCCAAGTACACCGATGTAAATGGCAAATAACCACTCACATATGTACCTAGAGAACAAATGAAGAAATCCTACTGAAATTTTCTACAAAACTAAACATACATTATACAGGTACATCCTAAGTGAGATGAAATATCCAAAAATAGTCCCAAACTGGGGAGTATTCAAAGTTTACTCCTAATGAGTAAATTTTGAACGGGTTTCTAAGTTAATATATAAATGCATTATTTTCATATTTATATATTAAGTTAAACATCATGCATCAACCCTAAAGTGTCAATCTAGGAGTACACATGTCTAATCTTATATTAATTTCTAGAATTTATATAATGATTACATATGAAAAAAGACATGTTTTTATTATTGGGTTATCAAATCATATAAAATGGAAAATCTTGTACAAATTAGCAAAGTAAGGCCGTTTCCAACAGTCCAACGATTGAAATCATTATAATATTCAGAACTATTTGTGAACATTACAACAAATATGATTAAAACATTTATAGCTCCCACATAAATAAGGAGCGGGTCCACTCTCGGTCGACAATTAGTTGACCGAGAGCCCACCTGCGCGCAACGTCCAGGTCCACTCTCGGTCGACGAATTCGTCGACCGAGAGTGGACCTGGATGCTACGCGCAAGTGGGCTCTTGGTCGACAATATTGTCGACTGAGAGTGGACCTGGACGCTACCATGGCGGCGGGCGAGAACGAAGGAAGACGGGAATGAAGGAACGAAGGAAGCGACGAACTTACTTGGAAATGGCGGCGACCTTCGTGGAGGATGAGACGACCTTCACAGAGGGGCGGCGAACTTCGTGGAAGAGTGGAGAGGCGGCAACGATGAGCTCTTTTTGTAGAGAGGTGGCAAGGGCTTTGGTGACGCGGAGAGGTGGCAACGGCTTCACGGACACCACGATCCTCTTGGCGGTGCGGAGAGGTGGCACGGCTTCACTGCAACGGCTTCACGGAGAGGAGGCAAGGGCTTCACGGAGGAATGACACAAGAAGGCAAGGCTTCGTGGTGCCGCGAGAGAGAAAAATAGAACCGAAAGGGTTTTCGCGGGAGGAGGGAAAGACTAGGTTTCGACTTTTTCACGGAGAGAAAGACCTGTAGCGTCGGTTAACACAAAACAACCGACGCTAAAGATAAGCGGTGCCCGTGTCGGGTTATTTAAAAACACTCAAACTCATTCTCGGTCGATGAATTTGTCAACCGAAAGGTTATCGATCGACAATATTGTCGACTGAAGATCCATCTAGGGTCGGTTTTAAGGAAAAAACCGACGCTACAGGTGCTTATACGAAGGAAATCTGGCTCCTTCTCGTCGACGATTTTATCGACCGAGTGGTTATCGGTCGACAAATTCATCGACCGAGAAGGAGCCAGATTTCCTTCGTATAAGCACATCTAGGGTTGGTTTTTTCCTTATAACCGACCCTAGAGGTGCTTATACGTGTGTGAGAAACTAAACTGGATCCTAAGTTTTATCTCAGTCGACAATATTATCGACCGAGGAGGACTTTAGGGTCGGTTATAAGGAAAAAACTGACCCTAGAGGTGCTTATACACGTGAAATCTGGCTCCTTTTCGGTCGACGAATTTGTCGACCGAAGATCCCTCTAGGGTCGGTTTTAAGGAAAAAACCGACGCTACAGGTGCTTATACGAAGGAAATCTGGCTCCTTCTCGGTTGACGATTTTATCGACCGAGTGGTTATCGGTCGACAAATTCGTCGACTGAGAAGGAGCCAGATTTCCTTCGTATAAGCATCTCTAGGGTCGGTTTTTTCCTTATAACTGGCCCTAGAGGTGCTTATACGTGTGTGAAAAACTAAACTGGATCCTAAGTTTTATCTCGGTCGACAATATTGTCGACCGAGGAGGACTTTAGGGTCGGTTATAAGGAAAAAACCGACCCTAGAGGTGCTTATACACGTGAAATCTGGCTCCTTTTCGGTCGATGAATTTGTCGACTGAAAGGTTATCAGTCGACAAATTCGTCGACCGAGGATGCGTGAACTAAACTGGATCCAAAATTCATGTCGGTCGACAATATTATCGACCGAGGAGCAATTTAGGGTCGGTTATAAGGAAAAAACCGACCCTATAGGTGCTTATACACGTGAAATCTGGCTCCTTCCCGGTCGACGAATTTGTCGACCGAGAGGTTATCGGTCGACAAATTCGTCGAACGAGGGAGCTCTAAGGTGCTTACACAACCCTAATATGGGATGATGTTATGTGAAACCCTAATATATGGTGATGTCGTGTGAAACCCTAATATGGGATAATGTTATGTGAAACCCTAATATGGGATGATGTTATGTGAAACCCTAATATAGGGTGATGTTGTGTAAAACCCTAATATGGGATAATGTTATGTGAAACCTCAATATGGGATGATGTTATGTGAAACCCTAATTGATAAAGATGGGAATAAACTCTAACCCTAATGAGGGAATAGTGATGTTATTTTTTGTATTGCATGATGTTGATATGAAATTGATATGGTTGTTATCAAGTATACTAACCATGCAAGTATCATGAGATAATAAGCGTAATTAACCAGGTATGAGATATGATGGTAATGGGCCTTGTGAGCCATTATTTTATTTGTTGCGTAGTGAGAGGTGACAACAAGAAGTTGAATATGCCTAGTGAGTTATGTGAGATGCTTGTGTAACAAGTATCCTGAATACCTTGGTCAGATGACCTGAAGGTAATAGTTACCTGATAAGTGATAACCATGTTTAGTGATGAACTAAGGGTTTGAATACCCAGATCCAGCAAATGTGATGATGGTGGTATTGAGGGATGTGAATTCCCAACAATGAGATAAAGGATTGAGATCCAAATGCTTTATAACGTTTTGAAAAGTATTAAACTCGATCCAAAATTCATGTTGGTCGACAATATTGTCGACCGAGGAGCCCTTTAGGGTCAGTTATAGGGAAAAACCGACCCTAGAGGTGCTTCTCGGTCGACTAATTTGTCGACTGAATTGTTATCAGTCGACAAATTCATTGACCGAGAACCGACGCTAGTGGTGCTTATACATGCGTGAACTAAACTGGAACCAATATTCATCTCGGTCGATAATATTTTCGACCGAATAGACTTCTAGGGTCCGTTATAAGGAAAAAATCGACCCTAGAGGTGCTTATACACGTGAAATCTGACTCCTTCTCGGTCGACGAATTTTTCGACCGAGAGGATATCGGTCGACAAATTCGTCGACCGAGAAGAGCTCTAGGGTCAGTTAAAAGTACAAAACCGACGCTAGAGGTGCTTATACACGTGAAATCTGGCTCTTATTCGGTCGACGAATTTGTCGACCGAGGAGCACTTTAGGGTCAGTTATAAGCGAAAAACCGACCCTAGAGGTGCTTATACACGTGAAATCTGGCTCTTATTCGGTCGACGAATTTGTCGACCGAGGAGCCCTTTAGGGTCGGTTAAAAGTAAAAAACCGACGTTAGAGGTGCTGAACTAAACTGGATCCAAAATTGATATCGGTCGACAATAGTGTCGACCGAGGAGCCCTTTAGGGTCAGTTATAAGGGAAAAACTGACCCTAGAGGTGCTTATAGATGTGAAATCTGGCTCTTATTCGGTCGACGAATTTGTCGACCGAGGAGCCCTTTAGGGCCGGTTATAAGCGAAAAACCAACCCTAGAGGTGCTTATACACGTGAAATCTGGCTCTTATTCGGTCGACGAATTTGTCAACCGAGGAGCCCTTTAGGATTGGTTAAAAGTAAAAAACCGACGTTAGAGGTGCTGAACTAAACTGGATCCAAAATTGATATCGATCAACAATATTGTCGACCGAGGAGCCCTTTAGGGTCAGTTATAAGGGAAAAACCGACCCTAGAGGTGCTTATAGATGTGAAATCTGGCTCTTATTCGGTCGACAAATTTTTCGACCGAGGAGCCCTTTAGCGGTTATAAGCGAAAAACCGACCCTAGAGGTGCTTATACATGTGAAATCTGGCTCTTATTCAGTCGACGAATTTGTCGACCGAGGAGCCCTTTAGGGTCGGTTAAAAGTAAAAAAACCAACGTTAGAGGTGTTGAACTAAACTGGATCCAAAATTGATATCGGTCGACAATATTGTCGATCGAGGAGCCCTTTAGGGTCGGTTATAAGGGAAAAACCGACCCTAGAGGTGCTTATAGATGTGAAATCTGGCTCTTATTCGGTCGACGAATTTGTCGACCGATGTGCCCTTTAGGGTCGGTTATAAGAGAAAAACTGACCCTAGAGGTGTTTATACATGTGTGAAGGCAAACTAGATTCAAGATGTCTAACCCGCATTTTTTGTAGACATATAAGGTCGGTTATTTGGAAACACCGACCCTATAGATCGAGGCGCGAAGCCAAAATCAAGCACATTTTGCCGCGGGAAACTGTAATTGACTTTCTAATCCAATTGTCTATAAGGTCGGTTATTTTATGAAAACCGACCCTATAGAGATGCACTACAAGGTCGGTTATTTTAAGAAAAGTGACCCAAGAGGTCTTAAGTGGTGCCCGCGTTTTTTATAGACATATAAGGTCGGTTATTTGGAAAACCGACCCTATAGAGATACACTACAAGGTCGGTTATTTTAAGAAAAGCGACCCAAGAGGTCTTAAGTGGTGCCCGTGTTTTTTATAGAAATATAAGGTCGGTTATTTGGAAAACCGACCCTATAGAGTTATACTACAAGGTCGATTTTTTAAAGAAAACTGACCCAAGAGGTCTTAAGTGGTGCCTGCATTTTTTTAGACATATAAGGTCAGTTATTTGGAAAAACTGACCCTACAAGTAGTGACGTTATAACCCATTTCTGTACTAGTGAACCCTCACTAAAGGGTGTTGGGTAGGGTACCAACCCTCACCCAAGGATATCAGGTGGAGCACAAACCTTCATCAAAAGGGATATCGGGCACCAACAATCCTAAGCACCATGCCTCCAGGCATATTGTGCAAGAACACCTCCAAAGGCCATATCGCCCAGATATACCTTAGGCCATCACTGTCAAGAGACCACCTTCTAAGATATCAAACACCTCATGGACCTAAGCATGTCGGGTTCCATGTTCAACCAACACATCTCACTTCCTCTTGGGTTAGGCAACCTCACAACTATGTCGGCCAAGGACCTCATAGCACCAAAACCACCAAGGTGCTCTCTAGGTCATCCCTACTAGGATTGACTTCCTTCTTGCCCCCCATGTTCACCTCTATCAATAAGATATAGGTGTAACAACCTCTTCCCTACTTGGTTCACCCAAGCCTCACTAGTCCTTGTGTTACTCATGACACCATATCGTCCAAACTCTCAACTTGTATCGCCCCAGGCCTACTGCCTAGGATCAGACCCGTATCGGCTAAGCACTCAACCCTAGAACCATCCAAGCTATCAAGTGTAGCATATACGCATGTCGGGTAGTCAACCAAGAGAAGACATGTATTGGGCAAAGGCATATCGGCCAAGGTATCATATCCCCCTATAGGGTATCAGCCAAACATTCATCCTTAGTTTCACCCAAGTCATCCGATACATACACACTTATATCAGGTTAGGATTGATGATATCAGGCAGCATATCAAGGGACCATCCATAACGCCCAACCTCACATCTTTGTCATCCATGGAACACTATCTTGGGCAACACACCATGACACCCAAGAGATCATCACAACAAGAGAACCCCTATCGGTCAACTAGGGATAGGGAAACCCTATCACCCAAGATTCCATGTTGGGAAACTAGGGTTAGAGCATCCATATCGGCCAAGACACTATATTTTCCAAGCTAAGGTCAGGGCTTCATATCGGCCAACTATCATATCGCCCGTCATCATATCGGCCAAGAGCTAGAGCTCACCTCACAACTCAAGGAAGGAGGGGTGTTGCTCAAAACTCAACATCAAAGCATGTCTACTCATGTCGCCCAAGGTATCTAAGAGGGTATATCGGCCAACTTAGGGTTAAGGAGACTATATCGGCCAAACTAACATGATGCCCAACCATATAGAGCATAGGCTCACTTCTCAACAACCAAGTGAGGGAGGGGTATTGCCCAAGGACTCACTATCATACATCTTTGGATCAAAGGATCCTAACATCACCTCTCAACAACAAAGTGAGAGAGGGGTATTGCTCACAATCCATCAATCAAAGCACAACCTATCAGGCAAGACTCTATATCGGGTAAGGCCCCATATCAGGTAAGCACCATATCGGGTGGGTCATCTTCAACCTCAAGACACCCTTCACCAACTTGCACAAGGAAAACAAGACAAGGACAGTAATAAAATGTGACCATTTCCATTAGAATAGATCTCAAGTTCCACATACACAACTATCATAGAGAAGGGTATCGATTTAAAGACAAGAATCAATGTATGCACATATGGAGAGTGAACATAATAGAGATGGTTAAGAGTTATGTAACCTGCCTTAAGAGGATCTCCATGAAAGACATCAAGCTTCCTGATCCAAGAAGCAAACCAATGTTTCTCACCATGAAGATCATCCATCCCAGGCTCCAAACTTGCCTTCGGCTCCATCATCATCACCTCAAGAAACAAAAGATGAAGAAGAAGCCATGGTTATGCTTAGCTCAAGAAGAAGTAAAGAGGGAGAGAACCATGACCTTGCCTACTATCATCAAGTGTCCATCCATGGCCAAGAGGGGAGGAAGGAGGTAAAGAAGAAAGAACAAGGAAAAGCTAGTAAAGAAGCATGACTCACCAAGGTCGGATCTTGAGCAAGAAATCTCCATGGGCAAGGAGCTCGACCTCCCAAGCTCCATGGGGGTTTTCCTTTAGCTCCCAAAGCTCCCAAGCTCGTCCCATACAGGAAGGGGGAATAGGTGGCCGAAAAGGATCACTTGGGTAAGGAGGAAGGGAGTTATATACACCAAGGAAGAGAGAGGTAGCAAAGGAAAGGTGTCATAACCACAAAAACTTAGATGCCACTTGCTCATGCTCTTAACGTCACTTGTTGTCACCCAAGATCCACATGAATGGCCTGGTGATACACTATAGGCTATGTATCATGTAGATTATCCTCTTCCCTGGGCGACACACCCTCAAAACCGATATATACTCCAAGCTCTACCCGATACACTAAAGGACAAGATAGCACATGTGACATATAAGGCATAAAAACCATATAGAAATGTCACTCCTTAACTATCATCCAAACAAGGTTCCCAAACCTTCATCCACGTCCTAGATGATGCAAAAAGGAAGCAAGAAAACTCTAGAGCAGGTAAATTGCATATTGACCCTCCATTTTGGGTAATTTGCAATTTACACTAAAACTAGCACTTAAAGCACAAGCATCATCCAACCAAGCTCAAAATTGGAACTTAGGCACTCCACAAGGGGCCCCATAGCATCACTATCTCTCTAATGATGATATAGAAGTAAAGGCATGATATACATGTGACATATTGCAATATAGCCCCTTACTTTGGGTAAATTGCACTTTGGTCCAAAACAAGCAAACATTGCTCAAACAACATCCAAACGGGACCAAATTGGAAACATAAGCTTTTCACATGATATAAAAACTGGTTGAGGGATTAGATTAAGGTTCTAAGAACCTTTATTAAGCAAAGAAAATAGGGTTAGCCCAAGACATGTGTCAGGGTCCTTACAGATACCTTGGAGAAGTACAATGTTGTTTTGGACTGTAGTTCCAAGGTGGTGACATTCTATGATAAAGATGTTTCATGGGTCTTCCAAGGAGGTAGAAGATCCTTCCTATGTGTTTGGTGTCTACTATGGAAGAAGAGAGGTTGATGAGGCAGGTGTGTGATGCTTGCTTGGCAGATGTTGTAGATATTAAGTCGAGGGTACCTAACATCTAGGAAGTGCATGTAGTGAGAGAGTTTGATGATGTCTTTCCTGAAGAGTTTCCTAGTGTTCCCCCTCCCAGAGAGATTGACTTTGAGATCAATCTTGTTCTTGGAACACAACCCATAGCACAATCACCCTACAAGATGGCACTGACAGAGATGTAGAAGTTGAAGAAACAATTGTAGGAGTTTCTGGAGAAAGGTTTCATCAGGCTGAGAACTTCCCCTTGGGGTGCTCTCATGTTGTTTGTGAAGAAGAAAGATGGTTCCATGAGGTTGTGTATAGATTACCGAAAGTTGAACAAGGTCACAATAAAGAACAAGTACCCGTTGTTGAGGATAGATGATAAGTTTGATCAGCTGAGAGGTGCGGCAATGTTCTCTTAAATAGATCTAAGGACAAGATATCACCAGTTGAGGATCAAGACAAATGACATACCTAAGACAACTTTTAGGACTAGGTATGATCACTATGAGTTTGTGGTTATGCTATTTGGGCTAACCAATGCGCTGACAACTTTCATGGACTTGATGAACATGGTGTTTAGACCATACTTTAGATATGTTCGTGGTAGTGTTCAGAGACGACATCTTAATACACTACAAGGATAGTTAGCAGCACAACAACACCTTTGCCAGATGTTGATGTTGTTGAGGCAGCACCAGTTGTATGACAAGTTTAGTAAGTGTGAGTTCTGATTGACAGAGGTATCTTTTCCAGGTTACACCATATCTGCTGAAGGTGTTTGTGTAGACCTAAAGAAGATACAATCAGTGATGGAATGGGAACATTCCAATACACTGACCACAGTTTGAAGTTTCCTAGGCTTGGAAGGTTACTATAGGAGATTCATTAAGAACTTTAGTGATGTGGATTACCCTTAATCAAGTTGACAAGGAAAGGTGTTCCTTTTGTCAGGGATGCCAAGTGTCAATGTTCTTTCCAATTGCCGAAGGAGAAGTTGACTAATGCACTAGTGTTGGTTTTTCCAGAGAAAGGGAAAGGTTATATCGTATTCTATGATGTGTTGAAGAATGGCCTGGGATGTGTGCTGATGTAGGACAAGAATGTGATTTCTTTCTCTTCTCTAAAACTTAAGAAACATGAGGAGAACCACCCAAGACATGATTCAGAACTTGTAGCTGTGGTCCATGTCTTGAAGATCTGGAGGCACTATCTGTATGGAGAGAAGTATTAGATCTTCACCGACTACAATAACCTTTAGTATATCTTCTCAAAGCAGGAGCTGAACATGAGACATAGAAGATGGATGGAGTTGATCAAGGGCTATGATTGCTCAATCGACTACCATCTAGGGAAGGAAAATGTGACGATCTGACAACAAATCAGACTGTCACTGTGTAATTAATTGCGGAATTAACCATAATCAACATAATAACAAAAATCACTAAAAATTAAAACCTTTTGCAAAGAGATCCAATTCCAGGAAACTCTTATAAAGAGAACCAAAGTACTGCATACATTATAGTTCACATTGTACATACCATGTACCATCTCTTCTTGAGGAATATATTTACAACAGTTGCTTTGCCAAAACTATACATAAGCAACATATAACCTCGAGGCATTCAAGTCAAAATCTCAGATCGATCATGAAAACACTGAGTACTAACTCCAAGGACCTGAGAGTACAAAGACGACACATAAGACTCATATCTACAAGACACGACAATCAGTATCTCCACCTGAGATGTTATTGCAGTCCTTGATGTTGTTGTCCTTCCCCTGCTGTATGGTCCCTACCTTCTCGTCCACGTCCACCTAAAAATGTTGGTGACCAACAGGGTGAGACCCATGTCCCAGCGAGAGATATAACTCTCCACCAATAATATAATCATTACAGATAAATGGTAATAAATTGAACAAAGGATTCTTTATTATTAATAAGCAGGATAAATCATTGTTTAAGCAGAATAGAGTAATATCATCTTTTAAAGCATTAGAGATATATATGATGAAGCAGTAAATCATCTATTTAATAAGGAATATGAAGAACATGTATACCATTTATACATTTTAGGATATATTAAGCAATGTAACATCAACCAATGATTTTCATTTTTTTTGGGGGTAACTAGAGATCAACTTTTATTCATTCCGCCCTCTAGTGCAGATAACATAGAATTTACATCAACCTTCCTGAAGGTCATGAGCCAGTCAGATATAACAGAAGTAAAGTTACAGGGAACTCCAGAAGCTAAAATCCTCTTCGCAATCAGATCTGCAGAGGTATTCCATGTGTGTGGCACATGATTCAACACGATCGAGTTTCCTTCTTCCAGTATGGTGCTCGCCAAACGAACATGTGGTTTGAATTTATTCGGGGCCTTCTGATGGTTGTTGAGAAACGATATAGCTTGCTTTGAGTCTGAGAGGATGTACACCGAGGTCTAATTCATCTCCTTACAGGTTTTCAATCCAAGGAGAAAAGCCTGCACCTCTGCTTCTAGAGCAGAGGAGGCCATGGTTTGTTGGCCTTTACCTAACAGAGACTCACCATCTGCTCCGAAAGCGTGAATTCCCACTGCGGCGTTAGCAGTATGGTGGTTAAAAGCAACGTCTACGAAGATATAATATTCCTGTTTTGATAAGCCTCGTACTGAAGGACTGAAGGGCACCCTCCTGGCTGCGGGATCTGTTGGGAAGCTGAGAATAGTCTCAGTGCGGTTCTTGATGAAAGAATACAGGTTGGTTGCACGCATGGGCTTGCGCTTATGAATGAACTCACATCTGGAGTTCCAAATATGCCAGCAAGAAACAACGATCAAGGTACTTGTGGCCTGAATATTATCACTGGGCCGGATACAATTTGCAATCCATGCATCTTCATTCAAAGTAAGATGGTGTTTGTCAATAGGAATAAAGTTCCATACTGCTCTACTGGGCGGGCAGTCGCGGAGTGCGTGTAGGAGGGAGTCACTAGCATTGTTGCAGATGCTGCAGTTATCATCTATGTCAATGTGGCTCCGTCTTTTCTCAGTATTTGTTAATAGAGCTCTATGTTGAAGTAGCCAAAGGAATATACGTATTCGCTCCGGTAATTTAGAGGCCCAAATTGCTTTCTAGTCCCCCAACATCGCCTCCTCTTTATTCTGTCTGATCCATCTGTACACCGATCTAGAAGAGAATTGACCTATGCTTTCCAAAGGCCATGCCCAGGAATCAGCATCTGTGGACTCGACTAAGGCTGGGGTAGCAGCGATGCCCATCCAGTAATCCTCCGGTATGTAAGTGTGAATGAAGTCCCAGTGCCAAGCTCCGTTGCCAATGGCCATGGAGCTAACTGTGAGATCTTGAAGGTCAGAATGAATGTCCCAATCAGGAAATGATTCCCCAATGGATTTGTTTCCACACCATCGATCACTCCATACATTGGTGCCTTGACCGTCAATAATAACTTTGGTGCTGACCTGCTTGATGTCTCCAATGTGCTTCCGTATGAAGGTCCATACGAACGACGAAGGGCGATTAGCAAAGGAATTCCCACAGACGTACTTATCCATCATCACCTTAACCTAAGGCTTTGTAGGTTCATTCATGAAGGACCAAACGTTCTTCAACATGAGGGCATGATTTTGGTCATGAACATCTTTAATCCCAAGGCCTCCAAGGTCCTTATGTGTTGACACCTTCCTCCAGGCCACAAGCGACATACTCCTCTTGTCTCCGCAGCCTGACCATATAAAATTTCGTACGTGTCTGTTAATATCATCACATAACTGGGGCGATAACTTGACTATCTGCATTGTATAGGTGGGGATAGCTTGAATCGTGGACTTAGCAAGGGTTATGCGACCTGCTAAGGATAGATGTTTCATACTCCAGCTATTGAGACGCTTTTGGATTGATGCAATAAGGTGGCCATGGGTGGCTTTGTTCACTCTATGGTGCAGGATTGGGACTCCCAGGTATTTACCTAGGTCCCCTGTCCATTTGAAGCCAAGTTTCCTACTAATGGCACAGATGTCCGAGCGAGAGGTATTGGCCGAGAAAAAACACCTTGACTTCTCCTTAGAGACTAATTGGCCCGGAGCTTTGGAGAAACTATCCAGAATTGTAGAAATTACTCTCGCTTGTTTAACTGATGCTTCACCCATAAGCAGTATGTCGTCTGCAAAGAACACATGAGACAGTTTGGTCCCCCCCTAGACACAGTAAGAGGTTTCCAGTCACCTGCTTCAACTACAACATTGATAGCTTGGCTAAGCCTTTCCATGCACATGACAAAGATGTAAGGGCTGATCGGATCACCTTGGCGCACTCCTTGGGTAGACTGGAAGGGCGGGAGTGGGCTACCCTCCCAAAGAATGGCCGTTGAGCCTTGGCTAATGATTTGCATAATAAGGGTGCAGATACTGTCAGGCATACCAGTCCGCTTGATGGTGTCATGGATGAAATCCCTGATCATCCTATCAAACGCCTTTGCAAGGTCCAGTTTAATGCACATAGTTTGCTTTCTTGATGCTTTGCATTTCATTGAGTGGATGACTTCTTGAACAAGTAAAATATTGTCACTTATTCGACGGCCTGGGATGAAACTTGATTGGGTAGGAGAAATCCAGTTATCAAGGTAAGGCTTGATCCGCTCAACAATGATTTTAGAGATCAATTTGAAACAGCCGTTATTAAGCTAGATGGGTCGGAAGTCCCCGCAGGATTGAGGAGTATCCACCTTGGGTATAAGGACCATATTAGAATCAGCAATAGCAGAAGGGATCACACATGTTCTGAAAATTTCCTAGATCATTTGTACTAGGGAGGGTCCCACCTTACTCCAATTCTTCTGAATGAAGTCTGTGTAGATGTCGTCAGGCCCTAGAGCCTTCAGAGGCGCCATCTTGAACGCAATGCGACAGATCTCAACTGCGTACGGAATGGCTGACATATCATGTTGAGTGGCTGTGTTAATTCCTGGGAAAGAACCAATGTAACCACGAATGTAGTCACGGTTAGTTGCCTCGTTATGCGACATGAGTTTATAGAAGTAATCATGGATGAGCTGTTGTATATCCTCCTTTCTGGTGATCCAAACTCCCACCTCATTCTTTAGCGTGGTAATTTTATTGAAATGGTGCCTTTCTTTCACATGATTGGTAAAACTTGGTGTTAGAATCGCCAAGTCTTAACCAGTCTATGTGGCAACGTTGCTGCCAGTCCGCCTCTTCCTTCAGAAGGATTTGGTGAAGCTTTTCCTGAAGCAAGATGGAAGGGTCAGTAGAAACATTTGAGTTATGAGATTGGGATTTTACCTGGCATCTACCAATCCGTAGTAGAAGTTTATTTTTCTCCTTATGAAGATTAGCTAGTCGTTTTGCCTCCCACTTCACCGCAACTTGTGAAAAGACTGCAGATGCATCGTGAAAACTCATGTTTTCGGGCCACTAGGGAAGGAGCTCTGTGTGGAACTCAGGCGTGGTATGCCAACTCGCCTTGGTTCTGAATTGGGCCTTGCGCATAACACGCCTGCCGCAGGATAGAAGAATAGGGCTATGATCAGAATAAATTCTCAGCAGGGCAATCAGAGATGCAGTGTCAAATTTTTTAACCCAGTCTGCATTGGCAACAACTCGGTCAAGTTTTTCTAGCATATTTAGCCGCTTGAAAGTGAAAGGTAGCCCATTCATCTTCATATCTGATAGGCCAGTATTTAACAAAGTTTCATTGAACCTATTACAAGCTTGCTTATCGAAGTACTTACTCCCTTTCTTCTCGTTAACGTTCAGCATAGTATTGAAGTCTCCCATGACCACCCAAGCCTCCTTGATGTCCAACTAGATTCTTTCTAGCCATTCCCAGAGGAATCTGCATTTAGTAGGGTTCGGACTGGCGTAGACAATAGTGAGATACCAGGCGTTGTTAATTCTGCAGTGAATGAATTGCCGATGACTGGGGACAATTTCAACATTACAATAGCGGATCCCAGACCACCCAAATGCCACCTGAGAATCCTATAGCTTCAACCCGATGAGAAGAGGTGAAACCCATTTTATTAATAATCCCAGTCGCAGTGTCCCCACTGCAACGAGGTTCCACTATGTCCATAATATTTAGTTTATAAAGAGCCTTAAATTCCTTAATCAGATTTAGCTTCTTCACAGGGCACACACCCTGGATGTTCCAACAGCAAATGTTCAATAGATAGGGAAGAGGTGGCACTTATTGTAGTGTCGCACATAGTCCCAAGGACTGGTCTTCAGAATCAGTGTTCATGCTTTTGCCCCCAGCGCTTGGCACCTCGGGGGGGTCAGTGAAATCGAGTGCCTTCCTTGTAGCTGCACTAAGCTCCTCATTACCGTCATGGTCTTCCTCATGACTCTCCTTCCTGCCCTTCTTTCGAATCATGTCCAGGCTTCAGACGGTTTGAAGAACAATTTTCCGATTACGTAACATGACATAGCTGCTATCGCCCTTGCCCAGGCGGGCCGCAACATTTCTGCCTTGGTTGGGAATAGCCATCTCCCTACTGGCCTGGAACTGATAGTTGTTGTCGATAGTGTTTATGCTAGTGCCCACCGCAATGTTGTTCTCTATAAGAGTCACCGCCGTGTTGGTTGCGTGCACCGCAGCAGTGGCCTTTCCTCCTTGCGATGACCTACTGCTGTTAGATGCCGCCATGACGTCCTTAGCCTTCTGCTTCCTCTGCATTTGTTTGGTTCTTTTGCTTATGACTGTCTCCCAGTCATCCTCCTCGGTTGTCGGGTTCTCCTCCTCTATGATTTCCACCACTGGTGGATTCTTATTTGCGGAGGTCTTTGATGATGCGCACTTACGTATAGATTTCCCAGAGTCGGCCACCTTTGTTTGGGTGCACCTCCTCTCTGGTTTCTTTGCATGTATAGCTTCTATATATGTGGCCCCCGGCATGGGAATCGGAACATAGGTGGATGCCAGTTCCTTGTCTGATGGCGTTATATGCTTACATTCAGATTCAATGTGTCCTAAGCATCCACATTTTAGGCAGATCTGTGGTAGAGTCTCATACTCTAGGCGAAAGTGTTCGCCATTAATGAAGATCGCCGACAGCAAGGGCTTCCTGTATCGACCTCTACAGTGATCCGTGCAAATTTCCCCCTATTACCAAGGAGGGTGTTTGCATCAATCTTGATCATTTTCCCAATAACATTTCCGATATGGTTCAGTAACTGGTTTTGGTACAGGAACACTGGCAAGTCGACGATGCGGCTCCACACCACCAACTTCCTTGGAATCGCCGCTGAAGGTCGGAAATTTGGAGTCCATGATTGGACGGACAGGTAGTTGCCAAACACTGTCCATGGGCCGCCAGTCATGGATTTCTTGTAATCAGTTCTGCTGCCCAGTTGGAAAATATAATAGCCATTGTTCAAATCAATGACCCTGATTTGTGTCGTCGGCTGCCAGAGGATGCTTATCTTGTTAACTAATGCTTGGAATCTGATATTGATTCCTAGGGCCTTCACGATAACTGCATGTTGCCAAGGCTCCAGTAAAGGCTTGATCGTTTCATGCTTGACCGAGAAGCAAGGTAAAACCCCGCTTAGATCTACTTGCACGTCCATCTCCCCGAGGATGTCTGGCAAGAGAGGATTAATGTAGGATAGAAGCCCAGGGCTATTCTCCATCGTAGCTTGTTTGTAGCTTCTCTTCAGTTCAGCAGCGCCACTGGCGTCGCCACTCATATCGACGTCCCCATGCGGTGGTGTTTCAGTTTGTTTCCTGACAGATTTTGATGCCGGATCCACTTCACGGTAATGGCTATTCGCTTGTTGTGACTCTGGTGGACGGTCAGACAGGCCTAGACCCCTTCCACTCTGGCCGCCACAACCTCCACGGCGTCCACTCCATGAATCGCCTCCACGGCCTCCCCGACCACCAAACCCTAACATAGTGGAATGATTTTCATATTTCATTCTTAAGCAAATATGCTACACATCTGATTACATTTTACAATCACACTTATGCCCTGATGAGATGAGGTATATCGCTCATACTGCAACCAACCACGGTGGCGTAAAGCATCGATTCCATACCTAGGTCAATGGAAGAGTCAGAATCCATGACCTCATCCGTCTCGGTCAGTGCGAGACCACATGCATGACATCTAGTGTCACTGCTAAATAGCTTTCCAGGATATACTGGAAACTTTGCTATAGAGCTACAATGGCGGATGCATTCTCTTCGCAATCGAGAGATTTCATGTTTATCTCACATCGACCCGACATTAATCATCATCGGGAGATTCGTGATACATCCATCCCGACACATATAATGAAGGATTGAGAGATCTCGTGTTTATCTCACATCAATCCCACATTAGGGCGTAAGGATATTCGTGCCCATTACCCCCACATATTAAAAAATATTCCCTCTAGGAGATATTGTAGGAAAACCTATTTCACCATCACCAGCTACTGACGATGATGGATCTATGGCCAGGGCTCTACATGATAAGATTTCACTTGATTAATTAAGTGCATTACCATATTCTTTTAGCATCAGCCAAGTTTTCAAACATATATTATTATGACAAATGCTACAAAGAAAAGTGTAATACATCTATCATGTACTTTTCAAAACTTTATAAAACATTGAGATCTCAATCCCTTATCTCATTACCGAGAATTCTCATCCCTCAACAATATCATCATCATGTTTACTAGATCTGGGTATTCAAACCCTTAGTTCATCACTGAACATTGTTATCACTTATCAAGTAACTATTACCTCCAGGTCATCTGACCAAGGTATACTTGATACTTATTACACAAGCATCTCACATAGCTCACAAGGCACATTAAACATCATAGCTCATACCTGGCTATGCTCATCAACTTATGATACCTGCATGGTTAGTATACTTGATAACCACCATATCAATTACATATTAACACTATGCAATACAAGGGTAACACCACTATTCCCTCATTTGGGGTTAGGGTTTCCCATTCTTTATCAATTAGTGTTTCATGATCACATTATCAAATATCAAACCCTAATTCACACTCTACACTTATTAAAAGTATCAATGTATGCACATTACATGTTTATTACACAAGTATGAGTTTCTCTCTCATCCTCTCTAGGATGTTGATTACTCCATACTTTATTAAGTTGGCTCATCCGTTCACTAAAGTACATGCACCTATGCTTATCATAGTGTATTAAGTTTATTACTTTCATAAGCATCGAATGACTAAGTGTGCTATTCACCTTAGTACTTTAGAGGTACTTCCATTGTAATCAACCTTGAGATACTTTACAAACACTCATAGGGTTGTTTGACCTTACATGGTTTTGAGAATATTTGGTATCTAAACGGTTTGAGACTGTTTGAACCTTAAACGGTTTGGGACCACTCAATCTATAAATGGTTTGAGGTCCTTTAATCTTCAACGGTATGGATCTCTTTGATCTCCAAATAGTTTGGAACCTCTAAACAGTTTGAAACTATTTGAACTAGATTAGGTTGAAATCGTTTGAACAGTAAACGGTTTGAAACCGTTTGAACTAGATTAGGTTGAAACTGTTTGATCACTAAATGGTTTGAAACCGTTTGAACTAGATTAGGTTGAAGCCGTTTGAACACTAAACGGTTTGAAACCATTTGAACTAGATTAGGTTGAAACTGTTTCAACACTAAATGGTTTGAAACTGTTTGAACTAGGTTGTGTTGAAACCGTTTGAACTTTAACGGTTTGAAACTATTTGATATTGTTGATCTAGAGGTTTGTGCTAATATGATATCATCATCATCAAGCTTTAGACCTCCATTCTACTGTCTATACAACTGATGGATTCATTGATTCATCAATTACTCAAGAAAAAATTCGAGAAGATGGAAAGATCAACATATATTGCAAGATTGAAATCAAATAATAATATCAATGGGTTCAAGTTATATAACCCGCCTTCAAAGCTCCAAGATTTTCATCTTTAATGGTGAAGATAGCTCCTCCAATTATCCAAGGAACGTTCTCAACCCTTTTGATGTAAAAGATTGCCAAAGTTGAGCATTGGATGGAAGAGAGAAGAAATGAAGAGTTATAACTCGATTTAGCCTTCAACCCAAAGTTGAAGATGACCATGGATCTTACCTCAAGCTTGGGGAATGCTCTCCTCCTCCTTTGCTTCCTTGGTCATCGGCCTATGTGGGGAGTGAATATGTATTGTGAAAATAGCCTTTCAAGTAGTGGATAATTGAGTGTATATAATTGAATTCTTAGGAGAGAGAAAGTAGGAGGGAAGTCATAAAATTTCCTTGCCACATGCCCCCTCCACTTCCTTGTCTCCTAAGCTATCCTTCTTATCTTCAAATTCCTTTGAATTATTCTTGAATTATAATTGACCATTTAAGCTCTTTAATAAATATAATACTATTATCCATTAGCACCTTTGTTTTAGTGGACATTACTTTTCAATTAAAAAATGTAGGTAGATATTTTCACATACTTAGGAATATTGACGCCTCTCAATGTATTTTGTCTGCCATTCCATTATAGGATTTCACCCATAGCTTTTTAATTGATGGGCACTTCATTTAATTTATATATTTTTGCTACAAAATAACTTAGGGTTTCAATTATGCTTATTTTTTGATTATTTTATTATCAAGAGTATCAATTTTCAAATATGGTTCAAACAAGATGCACCTTTCTTTTTATTTTCTCTAAATGATACCAAGAGACAGTAGGGACACTCTTGAGGTGGTATTTTACATATTCAACCCTAGGTTTTGGGTAAATTGCACTTTAGTCCAAAACAAGCAAATATTGCTTCAACATTATTCAAATAGGACCAAAATTGAAACATAAACTCTCCTTTAGTCTTAATTACTTTTCAAAAGATAAAGATAAGAATATAAATGACTTACTTAAGCAAAACTCCTATGGTTAAGACGTAACCCAGGTCATGGATGTTACAATTATCCACCCTAATAGGGATTTCATCCTCGAAATCATCAAGAGAAAAGAGAAGGGTACTTCCTCCTCATCTCTTCCTCCAATTCCCACGTAGCCTCTTCAATGCCACGATGATGCCAGAGAACTTTCACAAGAATTACGTCTTTCTTTTTCAACTTTTTGATTCTCCTGTCAAGAATCATCATTGGTCCTTCTTCATAGGACATATCTTCATTTAACTCTACCTCTATAGGTTGCAATACTAACTCCGTATCAGGGTGACACTTTCTCAGCATGGATATATGGAATACTAGATGCAATCTATGTAGTTCATGTGGCAACTCCAACTTATATGCTACCTTTCCAATCTGTTCAGTGATTGGATAAGGCCTCATAAATCTAGGAGCTAACTTACCTTTTTTCCCAAATCTAAGAACACCTTTCCAAGGTGAGACTTTGAGATATACTCTGTCTCCAACTTGGAATTCTAAGGGTCTTTTCCGTTTATCAACGTATGACTTCTATCTATCCTGTGCAACCTTTAACTATTGTTGTATTACTTTAATCTTCTCAGTTGTCTATTGCACTAATTCAGGACCCAAAAGTTGGTATTCTCCTATTTCATACCAGTACAATGGAGATCTAAAACGTCTACCATATAATGCTTCATATGGTTCCATATCAATACTGTGTTGATAACTATTGTTGTAAGTGAATTCTATTAATCTCAAGTGTAGATCCCAACTTCCTACAAACTGAAGGACGCATGCCCTAAGAAAATCCTCCAAGGTTTGTATAGTCCTCTCAGATTGTCCATCCGTTTATGGGTGAAAGGCGATAATGAATCTTAACTACGTACCCAATGCTTTATGTAGTTGTTCCCAAAAATGACTCGTGAACTGGGGACCTCTATCAGAAACAATTGTAGCTGGAACCCCGTGTAATCACACTATCTCATCTATATAGATCTGTGCAAGTTTCTCAACAATATATGTTGTTTTGAGAGGAAGAAAATGTGCTGACTTAGTCAACCTATCAACTATCACCCAAACGGAATCATGACTTTTGGCTGTTCTGGGTAAACCAACCACAAAGTCCATGGTCACATGATCCCATTTCAGCTGTGGTATAGGTAAAGGTTGCATTGTTCCTGTGGGCTTTTGATGTTCAACTTTAACCTACTGACACACTGGACACTGCATAACAAACTCAGCTACATATTTCTTCAATCTGGGCCACCAATACATATCTTTCAAATTATGATACATTTTGGTGCTCCCTAGATGCATTGCATACATGGATGAATGAGCTTCCTCCATGACTAACTTCCTTAAGTCATTGGCATTAGGTAATACCATCCTACCATGGTAACATACTACCTCATCATCTGACTCATGAAAACCATCTCGTTTCTCATTACCGTACTCTGATCTTATCTGCTGCATCACAACATCAGTCTGTTGTGCTTCTTTGATCTATTTTTTCAGAGTAGGTTTCACTTGCATTTCAGCTAACAGTCTAGCTAACAAGGATACTTTAAGTTGTACATTGTTTTTCCTCAAAGAGACAAGCATGTCTCATTTAAAGCACATTAAAGAGTTCAATTGTGCTTTGTCTATGGTTGGCGACGATGATTTTCTACTTAGTGCATCAACCACTACATTAGCCTTTCCCAGATGATAATCAATTGTACAATCGTAGTCCTTGATTAACTCCATCCAGCGGTGTTGTCTCATATTCAACTCGTGTTGTGAAAAGATGTACTTTAAATTCTTATGGTCTGTGAAAATCTGGAATGTCTCTCCATATAGATAATGTCTCCAGATCTTCAACGCATGAACCACTACAGCTAATTCTAAATCATGTGTCGGATAATTTTCCTTGTGTTTCTTAAGCTATCGAGAAGCAAAAGAAATCACTTGTTTATCCTACATCAACACACATCCTAGACCGTTCTTAGAAGCATCACATAAAACAATGTATCCCTTTCCCTGCTCAGGTAACACTAACATAGGCGCACTTGTTAACCTTTCTTTTAACAACTGGAAAGAATGTTGACACTTGTCATTCCAGATAAAAGGAACCTCCTTCCTGGTTAACCTAGTTAGGGGTAATGCTACAGAATTGAAGTTCTTAATGAACCTCATATAGTAGCCTGCCAGTCCTAGAAAACTGCGTATCTCCGTTGGTGTCTTTGGCTGTTCCCACTCCAAGACAGATTCTACCTTTTTAGGATCAACACGGATACCTGAGGCAGATATTACGTGTCCTAGGAAAGACACTTATGATAACCAGAATTCACACTTGCTAAACTTGGCGTATTGCTTGTGCTCTCTTAGTAAAGTCAGGGTCTGACAAAGGTGTTGCTCATGTTGTTGAGCATCTTTACTATAAATCAGGATGTCATCTATAAAGACTACTATGAATTGATCAAGGAATGGCCGAAAGATTCCGTTCATGAGTTCCATGAATGCAGTTGGTGCATTAGTTAGTCCAAACAAAATAACTATGAACTCATAGTGACCATACCTTGTTCTGAAGGCTGACTTAGGTAGGTCACTCTCCTTGATACGTAACTGATGGTATCCTGACCTCAGATCTATTTTAGAGAATATAGTTGCACCACACAACTGGTCAAACAAGTCATCTATCCTTGGCAGAGGATATTTGTTCTTTATGGTCACCTTGTTGATCTATCTATAGTCTATGCATAATCTCATAGACCCATCCTTCTTTTTCACAAAGAGAACCAGAGCACCCCAAGGTGAAGTACTCGGTCGAATAAAACCCTTTTCAAGCAACTCCTGTAACTATTTCTTGAGTTCTGCCATCTCAGCAGGCGCCATTCTATATGGTGTTTGAGCTATAGGTTGCATACCCAAGATTAGATTAATCTCGAAATCAATCTCTCAGGGTGGAGGAACACCTAGAAGTTCCTTAGGAAACACATCCTCAAACTCCCTAAAAATTAGAACTTCAGAAAGACTAGGACTCTCTGCTCTGGTATCTATCACATGTGCCAAGAATGCTTCACATCCTTGTCGCGACAGTTTCTCAGCTATCATTGCTGGCACTAGACAGTTTGAAAGAATCTTTTTGTCCCCCTGAAAGACCCATGTATCACCATTGTCTGGGAACATAGCCTGCTTGGAACCGCAATCCAAGACAAGCTTATACTTTTCTAGGGTGTCCATCCCAAGGATTATGTCGAACCCATGCATCTTGAATGGTATAAGATCCACCTGAATGCTATGTTCTGAAAAAGAAAGAGCACATGGAGAACATACCTCCCGTAACACTGTAGATCCAACTAACAGAGTTTCTAATAACAAGTTATCTGCTCTATGACTGGCAGTCATATTGCAGTCATGAATCACTTCTCGATTGATAAAGAAATGTGTAGCACCCAGATCAATCAAAACAGATACAAAGTAGGATGAAGACATATCAGAATTAAATAATTCCATTTGATCTGTCATGACTCGTGGGTTGACCACTACTTTTGGCTGATTCATAGCATAGAATCTTGTCGTTGTTGGTTGTCAACTACTCACCCTGTTGTTGGGTGCAGATGAACCAGCTTGGGATGCCTATCCACGTCCTCATGTTCCTCTGCTAAACTATCACTTTTGAGATCCTTGTTGACTCTGCCTCGGTAGTTGGGTTACACTCATGTCTCTAGCTAGACAATCTTTCATCAAATGTCCCATCTTCCCACATTTATAACAACTTATGTTCTCCCACTGTGACCTAGATGGTCCTGTTACTCAGATTGATGCTGAATTGTGGGCTCCCTCTAGTGGTAAACTACGACCTCTACCCTTGCTGGATGTCCACTGCGTCTGAGTAATGAACACCGGTGGTACTGTTGGTGCAGAAAACCTTGGTTTATTAAAACTTTTGGACCTCTGTCCTTGGAACTGTGTATACTCTTTCTTACTATTGGCTTGACGTTTCTCAGTCACAGACCTTTCTATTCGCCTTACTGACTCCACAAAGGTGACAAACCTCTCTCTATTCTCTAGAGCAGATGCGAGTGTGGTCAAATCATCATTCAAACCATTCTCAAAATGTCGAATCCTCTCCTCATCTGTAGTAGCCATGTGCGGACAAAACCATAGAAGTTGCATAAACTTAGCTTCATACTCACTAATGTTCATTGGTCCTTGCCTTATCCGCTCAAACTGAGAGATTTTCTCATCCAGGTAAGTCTTGGGAAAATATCTACTAACAGACTCTTATCAGAACTCTCTCCATTTGACCTCAACTCATGGTTGTTTCTCTTCCTCAATGGCCCACCAGTGGCCAACACTCCCTTTCAAAAGGTACACCGCATGCCTAACCTTCTCAGCTTATGGGATATTACGAATTCTGAAGGCCTTCTCCAGCTCAGTCAGCCACAAGTCTGCGTCTGCTAGGTCAGATGTACCAGTATAATCAGTGGCTCCTACCCATCGAAGCTGTTCAAAAGTCTTTCCAGCTCCATGTCTCTCATCGGGGACTGGTGCCCTAGGTGCAGGTGGTGGCATCCTATCCGCCATAAGTGTCATTGTTGCCATGAACTGTCCAAACAGAGCATGGAAAGTTGGGTTTTCTATCTAAGCTTGGTCAAGCTGGGGATTCTCAGGTACTAGTTCCTCTCTAGCTTGATCCCTTGCACCTCCTCCTGGTGCAGCAACACTGCTTTCAGTAGCATGTTCTTTGTGTGATCCAACCATCTTCAAGCTTTACTTCTTCTCCTGAGAGCAGAAGTCACTATCAGATAAATTGGAAGACACTAGAACAGACTCAACGACCTTAATCCTATGTCTCTGTAGACTCAACGAACCTTAAGCTCTGATACCAAAACTTTGTGACGATCCGACAACAAATCATACCGTCACTGTGTAATTAATTGTAGAATTAACCATAATCAACAGAATAACAAAAATCACTAAAAATTAAAATCTTTTGCAAAGAGATCCAATTCCAGGAAACTCTTATAAAGTGAACCAAAGTACTACATACATTATAGTTCACATTGTACATACCATGTACCATCTCTTCTCGAGGAATATATTTACAATAGTTGCTTTTCCAAAACTATACATAAGCAACATAAAACCTCGAGGCATTCAAGCCAAAATCTCAGATCGATAATGAAAACACTGAGTACTGACTCCAAGGACCTGAGAGTACAGAGACGACACATAGGACACATATCTACAAGACACGACAATCAGTATCTACACCTGAGATGTTACTGCAGTCCCTGATGTTGTTGTCCTTCCCCTGCTGTATGGTCCCTACCTGCTCATCCACGTCCACCTAAAAATGTTAGTGACCAACGGGGTGAGACCCATGTCCCAGAGAGAGATATAAGTCTCCACCAATAATATTATCATTGCAGATAAATGGTAATAAATTGAACAGAGGATTCTTTATTATTAATAAGCAGGATAAATCATTGTTTAAGCAGAATAGAGCAATATCATCTTTTAAAGCATTACAACTATATATGATGAAGCAGTAAATCATCTATTTAATAAGGAATATGAAGAACGTGTATAACATTTACACATTTTAGGATATATTAAGTAATGTAACATCAACCAATGATTTTCGTATTTCTTCCTTAAGCAAATACGCTACACAGCTGATTACATTTTACAATCACACTTATGCTTTGAGGAGATGAGGTATACCGCTCATACTCCAACCGACCACAGCGGCGTAAAGCATCAGTTCCATACCTAGGTCAATGGAAGAGCCGGACTCCATGACCTCATCCGTCTCGGTCAGTGCGAGACCACATGCAGGACATCTAGTGTCATTGCTAAATAGCTTTCCAGGGTATATTGGAAACTTCGCTATAGAGCTACAACGGCGGCTGCACTCTCTTCGCAATCGAGAGATTTCATGTTTATCTCACATTGATCCGACATTAATCATCATCGGGAGATTCGTGATACATCCATCCCGGCACATATAATGAAGGATTGAGAGATCTCGTGTTTATCTCACGTCAATCCCACATTAGGGTGTAAGGATATTCACGCCCATTACCCCCACATATTAAAAATATGCCCTCCAGGAGATCCCGTGGGAAAACTTGTTTCACAATCACCAGCAACTGACGATGATGGATCTATGGCCATGGCTCTACATGATAAGATTTCACTTGATTAATTAAGTGCATTACCATATTCTTTTAGCATCATCCAAGTTTTCAAACATGTATTATTATGACAAATGCTACAAAGAAAAGTGTAATACATCTATCATGTACTTTTCAAAACTTTATAAAACATTGAGATCTCAATCCCTTATCTCATTACCGAGAATTCTCATCCCTCAACAATATCATCATCATGTTTACTGGATCTTGATATTCAAACCATTAGTTCATCACTGAACATTATTATCACTTATCAAGTAATTATTACCTCCAGGTCATCTTACCAAGGTATACTTGATAATTGTTACACAAGCCTCTCACATAGCTCACAAGGCACATTAAACATCATAGCTCATACCTGGCTATGCTCATCAACTTATGATACATGCATGGTTAGTATATTGGATAACAATCATATCAATTACATATTAACACTATGCAATACAAGGGTAACACCACTATTCCCTCATTTGGGGTTAGGGTTTCCCATTCTTTATCAATTAGGCTTTCATGATCACATTATAAAAGATCAAATCCTAATTCATACTCTACACTTATTAAAAGTATCAATGTATGCACATTACATGTTTATTACACATGTGACATCCCTGACCTGGTTTATGAAGTAACCCTAGGTGTTTTGCATAATGAGAGTGATTATATGCATGCTTTTGTCTTTGAAAATAAATTAGGGCTCAAGAGGAATTTATATTACAATTTTAGTCCTTTTGAATATTGTTGAAATCAATATTTTGCCTATTTTGGACTAAAGTGCAATTTACCCTACTATGTTCCTCATGTGTTGAAGCATCATGGGAATGAAGATGATGCAGAGGTATGGCTTGTGATAGCCTGAATTCCAAGAAAGAGCTGATAAAGCAATGTTTGTGCATGAAAACCTAGTTTTGGTGTAATGTGCAAATTACCCAAAACCTAGGGCGCAACATGTAAATTACCACTTCAATAAGGTCCCTAATGTTTCTTGGCATCAAGTGGAGCAATGAAATTGAGAGGGGTGTCTCATTTGAATTAAGTTGAAGGAGAGAGAATCTTGATATTAAAATAATCAAGATTTAAGCATAATGGATATATTAATGTAAAAATAAAATAAATAATTCAAGGGCCTTCAAACAAAATTAATTTAATGGAATTAAGATGTGTGTGTGGACGTCCTTTAGGTTTGCAAGGGCCGAAAATATCTTAAGGAGGTGAAACTCCACTCACCTTATTATAAGGAGAAGAATTTCCACTCAAAAAGATATATTAATATTATAATGGATTAAGGTGCTTATTTTCTTTTCCCTTAATCCATAGATAATGGAAGGGATTTCGGTGTCTTTGAGTTGCCTTTGTATGCAAGAAAACCAAGGAGGAAGATGTGGTACCATTTTTGGAATTAATTGAATTTTAATTAAACATTTTCTCTTTCATCAATTTCTTATAAAAGAGCCTTTTTCAACCCACCTAAGGATCTTTTTCGATTCCTTTTCTTCCCCTTGCTTGCAAAACCTACCAAGAAGGCTAATGACAGAAGGGAGCACGTCCCCAATCTTTTGGTAATCCTTTCATCTTCGTTCTTCATGATTTCATGGTGAAAATCATAAAACAATACATGATTTCTTCATTTCTTCACTCCATCTTCAACCCTAGCCGATCCTTTCACTCCAAAAGCTTGAGAAACAAAAGTTGGGAGGTTTCTAGAGCTTCAACCACCATTGTATCCGTGAATATTGGAGCTTGGGATCAAAATTGAAGGCGGGTTATATATTTTTAACCTTAATCTTGTCATTGAATTCAATTTCTACTTGCAATTGATTTAATTATCATTATTGCAATAGCCTTGCTTAATTGATGGAGTTGCCATGGAAAATGGCAGTAGTTTCGTGAGTTTAAAGGTTGAAGATGATAAATTGTTCATAAGCACACACCTTAATCAAAGAACAATAGCAAACGGTCTTGGACTTTTGGTCCAAATGGTTTTGCAAACCGTTTGGTAAAGTTGATTTTCAATCCGCATAGAATGGTTGACCATTTGGTATAGTTGACCGTTTGGACTCCAAACTGCATGGCTTGGTTGACCGTTTGGTATGGTTGACCGTTTGGGTCTGAACTTAACTATAGGTTGGATGATGATCCAATGGACTCAATTGATTGATCCAATGTGTGCACGATCCTTCAAGTTGTAACCCTAATCAAGTTGATTGATGAAACCCTTGATTGGTCCTAATGGTTCTAAGACTTTTTGGGGCAAACGGACTTGAGAAAGTTTGATACCAAACAGTCTTGAAACCGTTTGGGGTCAAACAGTTTCAAAACTGTTTGGTGGCAAACGGTTTCAAAACCGTTTGGTGATGGAACTTCAAGACCTCATGGAGATTGTTAGTGGTTCAATCATTAGGATAGTAAAGGAAATGATAGTCCTAATTATCCAATGATGGTTAGTAATGTTAATCAATAAGGTACAAAGGTTGAAACCCTAAAAGTACCTATGTGATTAGTGTTAATCAAGGAAGAAACTCTAATTGCTAATAAGAGCAATGACTTGGTATACTATGTCATTCATAGTTGTATGAACTTAATTAAGGGTTGATATAACTTAATCAAGTTGAGAGGTATGATAACATAGAATTGATACATGAGTATGACTTATATGGTGATTAAGGGTATGATTCTTAAGAAATAAGATCATGAAACCCTAATCATGAACCTAAACCCTAATTGACAAGGTTGTTGATCCTTAACCCTAATCCACGGTATGGATGTAACCCTAATTTAGGGTGATGATGTGAATAGACCTAACCAAGAGTAATGTGATCCAAAACCCTAATTAGGATGAATAGTAAACCCTAATTATGGGAATGGATCATGAAACCCTAATTGGGATGAATAGTAAACCCTAATTATGGGAATGGATCATGAAACCCTAATTGGGATGAATAGTAAACCCTAATTATGGGAATGGATCATGAAACCCTAATTGGGATGAATAGTAAACCCTAATTGTGGAACATTGTATGTAAATCCTTCTATAGGGTGAATTTGATGTGAAACCCCAACTAAGGATGGTTTCATGAGGAACCCTGATGTTTGATGTATTGTGAAGCCCAAACTCAGGGTAATGCTATGTGTTGCTCAATGAACCCTAATCTTGAGCAATATGATGATAAACTATATCCTTGATGTGGTAAGGGGATGATTATGATTAAATATCATAAAATGGGAAACCCTAACCCTGATAAGGGAATAGTGGTGTTACCCATGAATAATGATTTCATATTTGTTGAACATGGTTCTGATATGCAATTGATATCACTGTATTATCTGTGCTAACAATGCAGGCATCTTGAAATGATGATCATGGCCAGGTATAAGCTATGATGTTTAATTCATTGTTGTGATTGTATCTTGAGTGCCATAATATACCTTGCTTCCTGGTAAGAGGTATCAAGAGAGTTAATGGGCATCAAGTACCATGTGTGATGCTTATAATAGCAAAGTATCATGTTTGCCTTGGTCAAATGACCTAAAGATGATGGTTACCTAGAAAGGTGGTAACAATGTTTAATGATGAATCTAGGGTTTAATTACCCAGGGCCATATGATTATGGTGATGAAATTGATAAGGGATTGAATTCCCAATATCTTTTAAGATTGTTAAGCAATTGATGAAATCAGTACATGTTTCCTTACAGCATTGTCATAATGACCTTTGTTTGAGAACTTGCATGATGCTAAAAGAATATGAAAATGTACTTAATTAATCAAGTGAAACCTGTTCATGTAGTGCTCTGCAAATAGATCCATCATCGTCAGCAATTGGTGATGGTGAAATAGGTATTCTATATAATTCCTGGAATTCACATATTTTGAATATGTGGGGGTAAATGGGCGAAAATATCCTTACGTTCGTGTGAAGAGATTGAGGGAAGGTAAACACTAAATCGATCAATCCTTCATGTGTCAGGATAAATGTACCATAAATCTCCTGATGGTTGGGATGGATGTATCATTAATCTCCCAATGTTATTTCATGTCGGGTCGATGGAGATAAACACTAATGCTCTCGATTACCGATGAGAGTGCAGTTGACACTGTAACTCCATAGCGAAGTTCCAGTATACCCTGGAAAGCTATTTGAGCAGTCGACACAGTCCTGCTTGTAGTCCTGTGCTGACCAGGATGTGGGAGGCCATGAGAATCCGCTCTTCCATTGACCTATTTATGGTACCAATTTCGATTCTAGAAATGGTTGTTGGAGTATGAGCGGTATACCTCATCTTCTCAGAGCTTAAATCTATTTGTAAAATATAATTAGCCGTGTAGCGTATTTGCATAATATTGAAATACGAGGAATACTGATTGTTGATATACTGCTTAGCATGCCCTTGATACCAGAATGTACTTATGTTCCTTTATTTCATACTGATTATGAGACATGCTGCTTAATCAAGTTATTGCTATAATAATGCATAAGAATGTTACTCTAGTCTGCATAAATGTGATTCACCTGTTAATGGTTTACAATATTCCATTGTTTAGTTTATTTCTATTAAACAACAATGACAATGTTTTGGCGGAGAGTTATATTTCCTGCTGGGGCAATTTTTATAATTGTCTCACCCCCGTGGGATTCAATGTTTTTAGGTAGATGCAAACATCAAGGTAGAAACTCTTCTGTAGGAGATGAGCAACAGTAGCAGATATAGGGATAGCAGTGATCCAACATGTGGAGACATTGGTTGTCTAGTTATGTGTAGATGGTCCTATAGTCGTCTCTGTACTCTCAGGTCCTAGGAGTTAGTGTTTTGATGCTTTGATATGAGATTTTGGTGCATGTATGCTTCGAGATGCAATGATGCATGTAATGTACTTATGAGCCAGGATGTAATGTTTTACTTTGGTTCTATATGAAAGAGTTTTCCTATAAGTGGATCTCTTGATAAATGATTTTAATTTTTATTGATTTTCAGTAATTCTGCTGCTAACGATCGCTTCCGCATTAGTTAATCTTGTTTTATGAGTTGTATGTCACAAATTAGTGGTTTCAAAGCTCTAGGTTCCCTGAGTCTATAGAGACATAGGATTAAGGTAGTCGAGTCTGTTCTAGTGTCTTCGAGTTTATCTGATAGTGTCTTCTGCTCTTATAGGAGAAGAAGAACTAAGGATGTCTAGATCACACGAAGAACACACTGTTGAGAGCAGTGTTGCTGCACTGGGAAATGGTGCAAGAGACCAGGACAGGGAGGAACCTATACCTGAACAGCCCCAGTTCAACCCAGCTGATATGGGGAACCCAGCCTTCCAGGCTATGTTCGAGTAGTTTATGGCAACTATGACCCACATGACGGATAGAATGCCAGTACCTGCACCTAGGGCAGCACCCCATGATGAAAGACATGGTGCCGGTAAAACTTTTGAAAGGCTTAAGAGGGTAGGAGCCTTAGAGTATGCTGGTACATCCGATTCGGCAGATGTTGATCTATGGTTGACTGAGTTGGAGAAAGCCTTCAGAATCCTCATGATTCCTAATGATGAGAGGGTTAGACATGCTGTATATCTCCTCAAAGGGAGTGCTGGCCACTGGTGGACCATTGAGGAGGGAAAAAGACCTGGAATTGTGATTGGATGGGATGAATTCAGACGTGAATTTGTCGCTAGATATTTTCCCAAGATGTATCTAGATGAGAAGATATCCCAGTTTGAGAGAATTAAACAGGGACCTATGAACATTAGCGAGTATGAGGCTAGGTTCATGGAGTTGTTGCAGTTCTGTCCACACATGGCATCCAATGAGGAGGAGAGAATTCAGCGGTTCGAGAAGGGGTTGAACGCTGAATTAACCACTCCAGTGTCTACTTTGGAGAACTGGGAGAGGTTTGCAACTTTTGTGGAGTCTGTAAGACATATAGAGAGGTCTGTAATTGAGAAGCGACAGACCAAGGGTAAGAAGGAATACCCACAGTTTCAAGGACAAAGTACTGGGAGTTTCAAGAGACCGAGGTATTTTGTGCCTATACCACCACTAAGATTTAATACCCAGACGCAGTGGACGTCAAGTAAGGGTAGAAATCATAGTTTACCACCAAAGGGAGCTCAAATCTCAGCCTCTATGTCAGTAACAGGACCACCCAGACCACCAAGGGGGAATATAACCTGTTATAGATGTGGAAAAGAAGGCCATGTGGTGAGAAACTGTCCTGAGAAAGTTAGGAGTGTGACCCAGCAACCGAGGCAGAGTCAGTAGGGCTCTCAGAGGCAACAGCCTGGCAGTGGTGTTAGAGGACGTGGACCAGCGTCCCAAGCCGGTTCTTCGACACCTAACAACCAGGCATAGGGTCAACAGCAAGCGACAACTAGGTTCTATGCTATGAACCAACCTGAAGCAGTAGTCAACCCTCAGGTTGTGATAGGTCAGATGGAACTGCTTTATTCCGATATGTCTTTATCCTGCTTCATATCTATGTTAATAGATCTGGGTTCTACACACTCTTTTATCACTCGAGAAGTGATTGATGATTGCAATATGATTGTTAGTCATAGAATAGATAGCTTGCTATTAGAAACACCTTTGATGGGATTTGCAGTTTTGCAGGAAGTGTGTTCTCCCTGCAATCTTTTCTTTTCTGGTCACTGTATTCAAGTGGATCTTATACCACTTGAGATGTAGGATTTGATATAATCCTTGGAATGGACACCTTAGAGAAGTATAAGATCGTCTTGGATTGTTGTTCCCAGCAAGCTGTGTTCACAGATGGTGGTGACACATGGATCTTTCAAGGAGATAGAAAGATTCTTCCAACATATCTTGTATCAGCTATGGTAGCTGAAAGGCTGATGAGGCAAGGATGCTCTGCATTCTTAGCCCATGTGGTTGATACCACAATAGAAAGCCCTTATCCTTCTGAAGTTCCTGTAGTCAGGGAATTTGAAGATGTATTTCCTAAAAAACTTCCAGGTGTTCCTCCACCCTGAGAAATTGATTTTGAAATAAATCTAATCCCGGGCACGCAACCAATAGCACAAACGCCGTATAGGATGGCACCTGCTAAAATGGAGGAGCTCAAGAAACAACTGCAATAGTTGCTTGAGAAGGGTTTTATCCGACCGAGCACTTCACCCTGGGGTGCTCCAGTCCTTTTTGTTAAGAAAAAGGATGGGTCTATGTGATTGTGCATTGACTACAGACAGTTAAACAAAGTCACCATAAAGAACAAGTATCCTCTACCAAGGATTGATGACTTGTTTGACCAATTGCGTGGTGCGACTGTCTTTTCTAAGATAGATATGAGGTCGGGATACCATCAGTTACGTATCAAAGAGGGTGACATACCTAACTCTGCCTTTAGGACAAGGTATGGTCACTATGAGTTCACAATTATGTCATTTGGACTAACTAATGCACCAGCTTCATTTATGGAACTCATGAATAGAATCTTTCGACCTTTTCTAGTTCAGTATGTTGTTGTCTTTATAGATGACATTCTGATCTACAGTAGAGATGCTTAGCAGCATGAACAACATCTTCACCAAGCTTTGACTTTGCTAAGAGAGCATAAGTTATATGCAAAGTTTAGCAAATGTGAGTTCTGGTTTCTAAAAGTTTCTTTTCTTGGACACGTAATATCTGCCTCGGGTATTCGTGTTGATCCTAAGAAGGTAGAATCTATCCTGCAATGGGAACAGCCGAGGACACCGACAGAGATAAGAAGTTTCCTAGGACTGGCTGGCTATTACATAAGGTTCATTAAGAACTTCAGTTCAATAGCCTTACCCCTGACCAAGTTGACCAGGATGGAGATTCCTTTTGTCTGGAATGACAAGTGTCAACAGTCTTTCCAGTTGCTAAAGGAAAGGTTAACATGTGCACCTGTGCTGGTACTACCTGAGCAAGGAAAGGGGTATATAGTCTTCTGTGATGCATCTAAGAATGGCTTAGGATGTGTGTTGATGTAGGATAAGCAAGTGATTTCTTTTGCTTCTTGACAACTTAAGAAACACGAGGAGAATTATCTGACACACGATCTAGAATTAGCTGCTGTGGTCCATGCCTTGAAGATCTGGAGACATTATCTCAATGGAGAAACATTCCATATTTTCACAAACCATAAGAACCTAAAGTATATCTTTTCTCAGCATGAGCTAAATATGAGGCAATGTCGCTGGATGGAATTAATCAAGGACTATGACTATACAATTGATTATCATCCAGGGAAAGCCAATGTGGTTGATGATGCACTAAGTAGAAAATCAGAAACACCAACCCTATATAATGCATAGCTAAACTCTTTAGTGTGCTCTAAGATAGATATGTTTATCTCCTTAAGGCAAGACAATGTACAACTTAAAGTGTCATTGTTAGCCAGGTTATTGGCTGAGATGCATATAAAACCAACTATGAGACAACAGATCAAAGAAGCACAAAAGACTGATTCTATGATTCAGCAGATCAGGTCAGAATATGGTAGTGAGAAGCAGGATGGCTTCCATGATTCTGATGATCAGGTAGTCTGTTACCATGGTAGGATGGTAGTACCAGATGTTGATAATTTAAGAAAGTTATTCCTGGAGGAAGCTCATTCTTGAATGTATGTTATGCATCTAGGGAGCACCAAAATGTATCATAACTTAAAAGATATGTATTGGTGGCCTGGTTTGATGAAGGATGTTGTTGAGTTTGTTATGAGGTGTCTGGTGTGTCAGCAAGTTAAAGTTGAACATCAAAAGCCCGCAGGAACAATGCAACCCCTGCCTATACCACAGTGGAAGTGGGATCATGTAACTATGGGCTTTGTGGTTGGTTTGCCTAGAACCGCCAAAAGTCATGATTCCATTTGGGTGATAGTTGATAGGTTGACAAAGACAGCACATTTCTTACCTATAAAAACAACCTATACAGCTGAGAAGCTTGCACAAATCTACATAGATGAGATAGTGCGGTTGCATGGGGTACCAATTACAATAGTTTCTGATAGAGGTCCCCAGTTTACAAGTCATTTTTGGGAATGACTTCATAAAGATTTGGGCACTCAGCTAAGGTTTAGTATAACTTTTCATCCTCAGACAGATGGACAGTCTGAGAGGACAATACAAACCTTGGAGGACTTGCTTAGGGCATGTGTCCTTCAGTTTACAGGAAGTTGGGATCTACATCTAAGCTTGATAGAGTTTGCCTACAATAACAGTTATAAACACAGTATTGAGATGACACCATATGAGGCTTTGTATGGTAGACGTTGTAGATCTCCCCTATGTTGGTATGAAACTGGTGAGTACCAACTTTTGGGTCCTGAGCTGGTTCAACAAACAACTGAGAAGATAAAGGTCATACAGCAACAGTTGAAAACAACCCAGGATAGATAGAAATCCTATGTTGACAAGCATCGTAGACCCTTATAATTCCAAGTCGGAGACAGGGTGTACCTCAAGGTTTCACCTTGGAAAGGTATCCTGAGATTTGGAAAGAGAGGGGAGTTAGCTTCGAGATTTATGGGGCCTTATCTAATCATTGAAAAGATAGGAAAGGTGGCCTATAAGCTGGAGTTACCACCTGAGTTGTGTAGATTGCACCCAGTGTTTCATATTTCTATGTTGAGGAAGTGTCATCCTGACATTGAGTTAATTCTACAACCTGTGGAGGTAGAACTAAATGATGACATATCTTATGTTGAAGGGCCAGTATTGATTCTTGATAGAAGAATCAAGAAGGTGAAAAAGAAAGACATTAGTCTTGTAAAAGTCCTCTGGAATCAACGTGGCATTGAAGAAGCTACGTGGGAACTAGAGGATGAGATGAGAAGGAAATATCCTACTCTTTTCTCTTAATGTTTTGTTGATGTTGATGATTTCGGGGACGAAATCATTGTAAGGGGTGGATAAACTTGTAACATCCCTGACCTGGGTTATGAAGTAACCCTAGGTGTTTTGCATAATGAGAGGATTATATGCATGCTTTTGTCTTTGAAAAGTAATTAGGGCTCAAGAGGAATTTATATTACAATTTTAGTCCTTTTTGAATATTGTTGAAATCAATATTTTTCCTATTTTGGACTAAAGTGCAATTTACCCAAGTTGAAGGGTTTATTTGCAATTGTGCATGATACTATGTTACTCATGTGTTGAAGCATCATGGGAATGAAGATGATGCAGAGGTATGGCTTGTGATAGCCTGAATTCCAAGAAAGAGCTGATAAAGCAATGTTTGTGCATGAAAACCTAGTTTTGGTCTAATGTGCAAATTACCCAAAACCTAGGGTGCAACATGTAAATTACCACTTCAATAAGGTCCCTAATGTTTCTTGGCATCAAGTGGAGCAAATAAATTGAGAGGGGTGTCTCATTTGAATTAAGTTGAAGGAGAGAGAATCTTGATATTAAAATAATCAAGATTTAAGCATAATGGATATATTAATGTAAAAATAAAATAAATAATTCAAGGGCCTTCAACCAAAATTAATTTTATGGAATTCAGATGTGTGTGTGGACGTCCTTGAGGTTTTCAAGGGCCGAAAATATCTTAAGAAAGTGAAACTCCACTCACCTTATTATAAGGAAAAGAATTTCCACTCAAAAAGATATATTAATATTATAATGGATTAAGGTGCTTATTTTCTTTTCCCTTAATCCATGGATAATGGAAGGGAGTTCGGTGGCTTTGAGTTTCCTTTGTATGCAAGCAAACCAAGGAGGAAGAGGTGGTACCATTTTTGGAATTAATTGAATTTTAAATAAACATTTTCTCTTTCATCAATTTCTTATAAAAGAGCCTTTTTCAACCCACCTAAGGGTCTTTTTCGATTCCTTTTCTTCCCCTTTCTTCCCCTTTTTGATCTTAGTTCTTCATGATTTCATGGTGAAAATCATAAAACAATACATGATTTCTTCATTTCTTCACTCCATCTTCAACCCTAGCCGATCCTTTCACTCCAAAAGCTTGAGAAATGACCTTGGGAGGTTGCTAGAGCTTCAACCACCATTGGATCCGTGAATATTGGAGCTTGGGATCAGAATTGAAGGCGGGTTATATAACTTTAACCTTAATCTTGTCATTGAATTCAATTTCTACTTGAAATTGATTTAATTATCATTATTGCAATAGCCTTGCTTAATTGATGGAGTTGCCATGGAAAATGGCAGTAGTTCTATGAGTTTAAAGGTTGAAGATGATAACGTGTTCATAAGCACACACCTTAATCAAAGAACAATAGCAAACGGTCTTGGACTTTTGGTCCAAACAGTTTTGCAAACCGTTTGGTAAAGTTGATTTTCAAACCGCATAGAATGGTTGACCGTTTGGTATAGTTGACCGTTTGGACTCCAAACCGCATGTCTTGGTTGACCGTTTGGTATGGTTGACCATTTGGGTCTGAACTTAACTATAGGTTGGATGATGATCCAATGCGTGCACGATCCTTCAAGTTGTAACCCTAATCAAGTTGATTGATGAAACCCTTGATTGGTCCTAATGGTTCCAAGACTTTTTGGGGCAAACGGTCTTGAGACCGTTTGAGACCAAACGGTCTTGAAACCATTTGGGGCCAAACGGTTTCAAAACCGTTTGGGTCAAATGGTTTCAAAACTGTTTGGTGGCAAACGGTTTCAAAACCATTTGGTGATGGAACTTCAAGACCGCATGGAGATTGTTAGTGGTTCAATCATTAGGATAGTAAAGGCAATGATAGTCCTAATTATCCAATGATGGTTAGTAATGTTAATCAATAAGGTACAAAGGTTGAAACCCTAAAAGTACCTATGTGATTAGTGTTAATCAAGGAAGAAACCCTAATTTCTAATAAGAGCAATGACTTGGTACACTATGTCATTCATAGTTGTATGAACTTAATTAAGGGTTGATATAACTTAATCAAGTTGAGAGGTATGATAACATAGACTTGATACATGAGTATGACTCATATGGTGATTAGGGTATGATTCTTAAGAAATAAGATCATGAAACCCTAATCATGAACCTAAACCCTAATTGACAAGGTTGTTGATCCTTAACCCTAATCCAAGGTATGGATGTAACCCTAATTTAGGGTGATGATGTGAATATACCTAACCAAGAGTAATGTGATCCAAAACCCTAATTGGGATGAATAGTAAACCCTAATTATGGGAATGGATCATGAAACCCTAATTGGGATGAATAGTAAACCCTAATTGTGGAACATTGTATGTAAATCCTTCTATAGGGTGAATTTGATGTGAAACCCCAACTAAGGATGGTTTCATGAGGAACCGTGATGTTTGATGTATTGTGAAGCCCAAACTCAGGGTAATGCTATGTATTTCTCAATGAACCCTAATCTTGAGCAATATGATGATAAACTATATCCTTGATGTGGTAAGGGGATGATTATGCTTAAATAACATAAAATGGGAAACCCTAACCCTGATAAGGGAATAGTGGTGTTACCCATGAATAATGATTTCATATTTGTTGAACATGGTTCTGATATGCAATTGATATCACTGTATTATCTGTGCTAACAATGTAGGCATCTTGAAATGATGATCATGGTCATGTATAAGCTATGATTTTCAATTCATTGTCGTGATTGTATCTTGAGTGCCATAATATACCTTGCTTCCTGGTAAGAGGTATCAAGAGAGTTAATGGGCATCAAGTACCATGTGTGATGCTTATAATAGCAAAGTATCATGTTTGCCTTGGTCAAATGACCTAAAGATGATGGTTACCTGGAAAGGTGGTAACAATGTTTAATGATGAATCTAGGGTTTAATTACCCAGGGCCATATGATTATGGTGATGAAATTGAGAAGGGATTGAATTGCCAATATCTTTTAAGATTGTTAAGCAATTGATGAAATTAGTACATGTTTCCTTATAGCATTGTCATAATGAGCTTTGTTTGAGAACTTGCCTGATGCTAAAATAATATGAAAATGTACTTAATTAATCAAGTGAAACTTGTTCATGTAGTGCTCTGACCATAGATCCATCATCGTCAGCAATTGGTGATGGTGAAATAGGTATTCTATAGAATTCCTAGAATTCGCATATTTTGAATATGTGGGGGTAAATGGGAAAAAATATCCTTACGTCCGTGTGAAGATATTGAGGGAAGGTAAACACTAAACCTCTCAATCCTTCACGTGTCAGGATAAATGTAGCATAAATCTCCTGATGGTTGGGATGGATGTATCATTAATCTCCCAATATTATTTCATGTCGGGTCGATGGAGATAAACACTAATGCTCTCAATTACCGATGAGAGTGAAGTTGACGCAGTAACTCCATAGCGAAGTTCCAGTATACCCTGGAAAGCTATTTGAGCAGTCGACACAGTCCTGCTTGTAGTCCTGTGCTGACCAGGATGTGGGAGGTCATGGGAATCCGGCTTTTCCATTGACCTATTTATGGTACCGATTTCGATTCTAGAAATGGTCAGTTGGAGTATGAGTGGTATACCTCATCTCCTCAGAGCTTAAATCTATTTGTAAAATATAATCAGCCGTGTAGCGTATTTGCATAATATTGAAATATGAGGAATACTGATTGTTGATATATTGCTTAGCATGCCCTTGATACAGGAATGTACTTATGTTCCTTTATTTCATACTGATTATGAGACATGCTGCTTAATCAAGTTATTGCTATAATAATGCATAAGAATGTTATTCTAATCAGCATAAATGTGATTCACATGTTAATGGTTTACAATATTCCATTGTTCAGTTTATTTCTATTAAACTGCAATGACAATGTTTTGGCAGAGAGTTATATCTCCCGCTGGGAAAATTTTTATAATTGTCTCACCCCCGTGGGATTCAATGTTTTTAGGTAGACGCAGACATCAAGGCAGAAACTCTTCTGTAGGAGAAGAGCAGCAGTAGCAGATACAGGGATAGCAGTGATCCAACAGGTGGAGACATTGGCTGTCTAGTTATGTGTAGATGGTCCTATAGTCGTCTCTATACTCTCAGGTCCTAGGAGTTAGTGTTTTGATGCTTCGATCTGAGATTTTGGTGCATGTATGCCTCAAGATGCAATGATGCATGTAATGTACTTATGATCCAGGATGTAATGTTTTACTTTGGTTCTATATGAAAGAGTTTTCCTGTAAGTGGATCTCTTGATAAATGGTTTTAATTTTTAGTGATTTTCAGTAATTCCACTACTAACGATCACTTCCGCATTAGTTAATCTTGTTTTATGAGTTGTATACCACAACACAAGTATGAGTTTCTCTCTCATCCTCTCTAGGATGTTGATTACTCCATACTTTATTAAGTTGGATCATCCTTTCACTAAAGTACATGCACCTATGCTTATCATAGTGTATTGAGTTTATTACTTTAATAAGCATCAAATGACAATCACTCTAAGTGTACTATTCACCTAAGTACTTTAGATTTACATCCATTGTAATCAACCTTGAGATACTTTACAAACAGTCATAGGGTTGTTTGACCTTACATGGTTTTGAGACTATTTGGTCTCTAAACAGTTTGAGACCGTTTGAACCTTAAACGGTTTGGGACCACTCGATGTCTAAATTGTTTGAGGTCCTTTAATCTTCAAATAGTTTGGATCTCTTTGATCTCCAAATGGTTTGGAATCTCTAAACAGTTTGAAACTATTTGAACTAGATTAGGTTGAAACTGTTTGAACACTAAACAGTTTGAAACTTTTTGAAATAGATTAGGTTGAAACTGTTTGATAACTAAATGGTTTGAAACCATTTGAACTAGATTAGGTTGAAACCATTTGAACACTAAACGGTTTGAAACCATTTGAACTAGATTAGGTTGAAACTGTTTGAACACTAAACGGTTTGAAACCGTTTGAATTAGGTTGTGTTGAAACCGTTTGAAATTTAAATGGTTTGAAACCGTTTGATATTGTTGATCTAGAGGTGTGTGCTAAGATGATGTCATCATCATCAAGCTTCAGACCTATGTTTCTATTGTCCATACAACTGATGGATTCATTAATTCATCAATTACTCAAGAAAAAATTCGAGAAGATGGAAAGATCAACATATATTGCAAGATTGAAATCAAATAATAATATCAATGGGTTCAAGTTATATAAACTACCTTCAAAGCAACTTCAAATCTCCAAGCTTTTCATCTTTAATGGTGAAGATAGCTCCTCCAATTATCCAAGGCACGTTCTCAACCCTTTTGATGTAAAAGATTGCCAAAGTTGAGCATTGGATGGAAGAGAGAAGAAAAGAAGAGTTATAACTCGATTTAGCCTTCAACCCAAGGTTGAAGAAGACCATGGATCTTACCTCAAGCTTGGGGAATGCTCTCCTTCTTCTCCTTTGCTTCCTTGGTCGTCGGCCTAAGTGGGGAGTGAATGTGTATTGTGAAAATAGCCTTTCAATTAGCGGATAATTGAGTGTATATAATTGAATTCTTAGGAGAGAGAAAGTAGGAGGGAAGCCATCAACTTTCCTTGCCACATGCCCCCTCCACTTCCTTGTCTCCAAATCTATCCTTCTTATCTTCAAATTCCTTTGAATTATCCTTGAATTATAATTGACCATTTAAGCTCTTTAATAAATATATTACTATTATCCATTAGCACCTTTATTTTAGTGGACATTACTTTTCAATTAAAAAATGTAGGTAGATATTTTCACCTACTTAGGAATATCGGCGCCTCTCAAGGTATTTTGGCTGCCATTCCATTACATGATTTCACCCATAGCTTTTTAATTGATGGGAACTTCATTTAATTTATATATTTTTGCTACAAAATAACTTAGGGTTTCAATTATGCTTATTTCTTGATTATTTTATTATCAAGAGTATCATTTCTCAAATATGGTTCAAACAAGACACCCCTTTCTTTTTCTTTTCTCTAAATGATACCAAGAGACAGTAGGGACACTCTTGAGGTGGTATTTTACATATTCTACCCTAGGTTTTGGGTAAATTGCACTTTAGTCCAAAACAAGCAAATATTGCTTCAACATTATTCAAACAGGACCAAAATTGAAACATAAACTCTCCTTTAATCTTAATTACTTTTCAAAAGATAAAGACAAGAATATAAATGACTTACTTAAGAAAAACTCCTAGGGTTAAGGCGTAACCCAGGTCAGGGATGTTACAGAAAACATGGTGGATGATGCATTAAGTAGGAAGCCATCTTCATCATCATCTGTAGATACGACACAATTACATGCCTTGGTGTGCCACAATCAGGATATGTTGGTGTCGATTCACCTGATGAATATACAACTGGAAATTTCTCTATTGGCAGACTTGTTGGCACAATTGTAGGTGAATCCTACCTTGATGCAACATATCAAAGATGCTCAATAGAATGATACCATGATATAGAATATCAAGTCAGAGTTTGACAACAAGAAGTATGATGGTTTTTATGAGATAGATGATGGGACAATTTGCTTTCACAACTGGACATTGGTACCAGATGTTGATGGTATGAGGAAGATGGTTCTTGAGGAGGCCCATTCCTCGATGTACGTGATTCACTTGGCATTACTAAGATGTACCACAATATGAAGGAATTGTGTTGGTGGCCTGGTCTGAAGCGTGATGTGGCATAGTTTGTTGCTAGATGTCCACTTTGTTAGTAGGTTAAGGAAGAGCACCAAAAGCTTATAGGGACATTACGACATTTTTTTATACCATAGTGGAAATGGGATCATATTACCATTGACTTTGTGGTTTGTCTTCCTAGGATAGCCAAAGTTCATGATTTCATCTGGGTGATAGTGGATAGGTTGACCAAGTCATCTCACTTCTTTCTAGTTAAGATGACATATACATCCAAGAAGTTGGCATATATCTATATTGATGAGATAGTCCATTTGCAAGGGATCCCAGTACCATAGTGTCTTATAAAGGTCCACAGTTTACGAGTCATTTTTGGGAACTACTTCATACAACTATGGGGACACAGTTGAAGTTTAGCACAACTTTCCACCCACATGCAGATGGTCAGTCTGAGAGGACCATTCAGATGTTGGAGGATCTATTGAGGGCTTGTGTCTTGTAGTTTCTTGGTACTTAGGGCATACATTTGAGTTTGATAGAGTTCACCTACAACAATAGTTACCAGAGGAGCATAGACATAGCTCAGTATGAAGCTTTACATGGAAGACATTGTCGATCACCTCTTTGTTGGTATGAGACAAGTGAGTATCAACTTTTGGGTCCCAAGCTAGTACAACATTCTACAGAAAAGATCAAGGTGATATAACAACAATTGAAGGTAGCCTAGGACAAAAAAATGCTTATGCTGACAACTATCACACGGTTAGAGTTCCAAGTTGGAGATAGAATATATCGTAAGGTTTTTCCTTATAAAGGTGTGATGAGGTTTGGTAAGAAGGGTAAGTTGGATCCTAGGTTTATGGGACCACACCTTATCTTGGCACATTTTAGGAAGGTGGCATACAAGTTGGAGTTACCACTAGAGTTGCACAAGTTGCATGATGTTTTCCATGTTTCCATGTTGAGGAAATGTCACCCTGATACCGAGCAAGTGTTGCAACCAATGGAGGTTGAGTTGGAGGAGGACGTGTTGTATGTTGAGGGTCATGTATTGATCTTAGATAGGAGGGTTAAGAAGTTGAAGAAGAAGTATATAGTCTTAGTTAAGGTTTGTGGCATCACAATTGTGTGGAGAGGCCACTTGGGAGTTAGAGGATGATATGCGTAGGAAGTACCCGTCCTTGTTTGCGTAGGATTTCAGGGGTGAAATCCTTGCTAGGTGTTCATACGTCGCTTAGCACTTACAATCACTAAGATAATTATCCTAGAGTTTAATCCTTTTTCAACTTTCCATTTAAGGCTAGTATAGAAAGGGTTGATCCCACAGGACAACTTTTTAAGATTGTTTCTTTTATCCCAATTATTTTGAAGAACTATTTTGTTATTTTTTGTATTTTCCTATTTAGAACGGAAAGTAAAAGTCGGGTTGGGGGTTTGATTGATTACACTAAAATAAGAAATAAACACAAAGTAACAATGTAATAACAAGAATTTATTTTGCCTCTATCACAAGGAAAAGAAACAATTGTTAGCACAAGTAGACTATTGTGAATGGAAAAAGACTAGAAGTAAAGAAAGCAAATCAACGGAGGTTGAAATCAAAGAGAGAGAATTGAGGCTCGTAGGGGTTTTCACCACCTTAGCCTAGGAGATAACAACTAATTCTTAAGCTAAGATTCGATGAAGGTTTGCGAAATTAAAAACTCATAAGAGATAAACTCCACATGAGCCCATTGGTCTTGGTTCTCATGCTTCCTAGTTTATTATCCTAAAAGACAAAAATCCACGGTCATATCAAAACGTCTATGCAATCAATTTTATTGTTCTAAATCTGTATTTCCATGGTCATTTCCATCCGGATTAACATGGGATCCGAAGATCAACCGTTAATTAAAATCGATTACCATCTAGTCATTTAAGAAAAAGTCGTTAAAACCATGGCTAAGGGGTTATTCCCCTTGCCTCGATAGAAGTCTACTCACTCATGCTTGTGGAGAAAAGGGAGACGGAGGGAAGAAGAGTTCTAGCCATAGTCTAGTATTTTTTTTTGGATAAGGTAAAATATTACTAGAACCCCAAAAAGAGTATAGAGGTGAACACCCCGTATACTGTACAAGGTCATCAAAGACCTCACATAAACCTAACCTCCGGCTTGACCCTCACATGGGTACCCGTGTTAGCTTTACAAAACCAACATAAGCTATTAACAAACTCATCAAAAAAATGAAATTTATCCCTTGCCCTTTTGCCATGGGCTCTACAATTCCTCTCTTGCCAGAGGAGGAAGATGAGCCCCATCCAGATCAGCCCCGCAAACCTCCTGAGATGAAAATCCATAGTCGTAGACTCCAAAATCCAGCCCATAGTATCCATAGGGTTGGTGGGTGGGTTATCCCCCCAACTGAGTTTAAGGGAGCAACGAACCCAAAGGTACTCAGCATACGGGCAACCAAAGAAAAGGTGTCAGTGAGACTCCATCTCCTTGCAGCAAAGAAGGCAGACGCTACTAGAGCCAACTACCCATCTACTAACTCTATCCCTAGTAGGAAGCCGACCAAGGATAGCTCTATAAGCACAAAAGCTCCACTTGGGGCAGTGGAACCTACTCCAGAGGATCTGGTCCCAAGGCACCTGTGGCTGATTGCGGACAATCAACCAAGGTCTGTCTCTCTCGCGAACAGTCCAGCTGTCGTTGACCCATTGATACTCATGCCGGCAAGAGTCCCAAGCCAAGCACATCTTGCACCAAATTCTAGAACAGGAGGTGAACTTCGCAGCACCAACCTCCAAACTAGGCCCATATCGTGTCCTCATCCAGGAAGACTAGGTAGAATCTGGTTTAGTAAGAAAATCATGCACCCTTTTTGCCGTAGCTTCACACATAATATCAGAGGGGTCAAACATCCCCAGTCCACCGCTATGCCTAGGCTGAGCCACCTCCAACCATCCCACACCATGTTGCCCACCGAACCACAAAAAACCAGCCATAATCGATCTGCATTTGCTCAAGATAAAGTCAGGTATATCAGCCAACCTGCACCAATATCTCAGCATACTAGTAAGGACAGTTTTGATCAACACAGTTCTCCCCGCCATAGAAATCTTCAACCCAGACCACTTATCCACCTCGAGGCGTGGATTATCCAAGCAAGTATGAAAGTTAGAACCTCTGCCCACTCCACCCGAGATGGGCACCCCCAGATACTTCGTGGGGAAGCGACCAAAATCTAGCTGTATCGCATTTTTCAGTCTACCTCTTCTGGAATCACACGACTTCGACAGGAAGACCTGTGACTTGATGTCACTGATATGAAGACAAGACAGATCCACAAACACCTCCAGCAAAATCCTGACCCCTCTGAATATTCTAGGGTGGGCTGCCACAAAAAACATGATGTCATCCGCGAAGATCATATGATTAAGCACTTTGGTACCCCTCACCTTGTAGCTTCTAATACTCCCCTCCTCTTCAGCTTTGACAGCAAGACAGGAAAGGTTTTCCATAATGATAGTGAACAAAAGGGGCGATAGTGGATCGCCTTGTCTTAACCCATTAGAGGCTCTAAACAAACCTTTAGGGATGCCATTGATCAGCACAGAAAATGAAGTGGCCTGAACACATTGTTTGAGGACGTTCACGAACCTGGTAGAGAAACCCAAAGCCTCCATGGAGCACCATAAACCTTCCCAAGACACATGATCAAAGGCTTTTGATATGTCCACCTTGATGCAGGCTTTCTTAGAACTCCCCTTCACCTAGAAGTCTCTCAAGAATTCCGTCGCCAGAAGAGCATTGTCGGCAATAGAACGACCTCTAACAAAAGCGGCTTTATTAGGTGAGATGATCATCGGAAGGATACTTTTAAGTCTCCTAGCCAGCACTTTGGAAATGATCTTATACATCACAGAGCAACATGCAATAGGTCGGAAGTCATTCATGGCAGCAGCACCAGATTTCTTAGGAATAAGTCTTATGAATGCATGGTTGACTTGTCGAACCATACATCCACCAACTAAGAACCATCTAACAGCGTTGCAAATATCTGTGCCCACAATGTGCCAACAACTCTGGAAGAACTTGGCATTAAAGCCATCCGGACCTGGACTTTTAGATGCACCGATAGAGAAGGTGGCATCTTTAATCTCCACATTCGTAGCTAATCTCAGCAGCTCAGTGTTCATGTTATCTGTAACTCTTCTATTCAGCAAGGACTCTCTACTGCCAATGCTAACATCATTGTTATATAAGTCAGAAAAGAACCTAACAGCCAAGTCTTCAACCTTATCTGCTTTGTCCACTAATTCTCCTTGGACTTTTAGATGCACCGATAGAGAAGGTGGCATCTTTAATCTCCACATCCGTAGCTAATCTCAGCAGCTCAGTGTTCATGTTATCTGTAACTCTTCTATTCAGCAAGGACTCTCTACTACCAATGCTAACATCACTGTTATATAAGTCAGAAAAGAACCTAACAGCCAAGTCTTCAACCTAACAGCCAATGCTTCAACCTTAGCCAAGTCTTCAACCTAACAGTCTAGTCTTACTAAAGGATAGTTCCTTCGGCTAGAGTCAATGAAATGGCTGACGTTTAATCCCTTACTCCAGTCCACGGAAGAATAATAGGAAGAAGAAACTAGATCTAAACGAGCAAAGTAGAAGAATAACAATTGAAAGAAACACTTGGCTTGCAAAAACTATTCTTTATTGATGGAAAGAACAATAACATAAGAATACCAGAAGATTGCTCAGAAGTCCCGTACAAAGATGATACAAAAGATGATGCTTAGGAGGAGGAAGTGCCCTTCTTTTTATAGGAGAAGGAGGGGTAGGCTATCCAAAAAAAGAGGGGGAAAAAAGAGAGGGAGCTATCCTTTTGAATTTTCAAGATTTGGTCAATAGGAATTTGATAGACTTTAATTGTCTTGACCATGTAACTCTCTTCAATGCAGATTCCCGCAGCAGCGATTTCGAATATATTTCGCTCCCATAAAAAGCACAAAAGCGGTCCAAATAATAGAATATTATTTTAGGAAATTAAATTTCCTTTCCAATGAATACTTGTACATTTAATTTGGACTTTGGATGCAAGAGTTATGGCACTTTTGGTGACAGATATACAATAATTACAGGACTGCGGCAAATTGTGCAATTATACTCCAAGAATATTTATCTCATTTCCTACAAAATCCAAGAAAATATAATTAAAATTCTTATTGAAGGGAAAAATATAATATACTGTGATTAATTATAAAACTAAAAAATAAACAACAAAACAATCATAAAAAGATATCTAAAAGATGCAAATAAAAGTGATGAAAACACATTTATCAAAATACCCTGGACTTGAATCTTTGTATGTCCTCAAGCAAGTAAAATCACAAATATAGTCCAATTTATACTCCCAATATACCATCCTCACCTTAATAACATCACTACAATCCTCACCTCCAAATTTTGGCCAAGTGACCCGATCTCCTAGAACCACATAGCATAAAATTCTATATTCCCTATCAAAACAATTGTCAAATCTAGCTTCTAAAATAAGAATTTGTAGAAAAACAGGCATCTCTTACTTTCGCTTTGACACTCTCAATTTTTTATTACTCTTTTTTTTAAGTTATTGCACAAGAATAGGACGAATTTGGGGTGTGAAAACAAAGAAAGAAGTGATGAAAATATATTGATCCCTCCTCTATTTGACTCGGGATATGAATTTATGGAGTTGTGGCTACATTGGTCACAATTTTTTTTCATGTGCACTTTTGAGATCTTTTGATGGTACGCCCCTTTGTGGGGTATGGAGTTTTCATTTTGGGAAGCATGGCACCCCAGACTTGATTTTTGTCTGGTGGTGATTCTTTGCTTCTCTTTTTTTAGAAGAAAAATAGAGGGAAGGAAGAGATGTTCTTGTGCTTATAACTTTCAAATTTTTTTTTCATATATTTTTGTTAGAGAGTGTCATTGCTCTAGTTAGAGTATTCCTATAAATCACATCATACAAATTTTATAACAAGATAATCCATTGTTTAAATATAGGGAAAATTATGTTTGGTTCTGATCAATTCCTTATGACTTGCCAACTATTCTGAGGAGTGATGTTATTAAGGATCCTAGGTGACATGGTGGTTTCAGACATGGTAATTTGTAATAGTCTTTGTAAAAAGTTTACAAAATTCAATTTGGGGTAAAATGATATACGTCTAATTAATGGGCCGACTAGATAAAGGCCAAAACTTTTAGAAAAAGAAAAGTACATACAATATAATAAAAGGTACAGAAAAGAAATATGGAAAAAGGGAAGATAATGGGGTGGATCACGTACCACCCACCTCCACCCCGAACTTTTAATTTTGCTCGTCCCGAGCAAAACACAAATCCAGGATGGAGGGAAGAAAATCACTGGGATCACCGGGAGGTCCTGGTAGCTCAAAAAATGTCCAGTTGAAGGGGATGTTGATGATGGTTGTAGCTTTGAACAAAGGAGCTTCATGGTACACCCAATTGATGGGTGATCGTAGAGGATGAAAGACAATTTCATAATGTCTTTTTCCTCTCACTCCTTCCAAAAGGATCCACACATCTTCCTTTAGTAGTAAAGGAAATGTCATAAATGTGTGTGGCTTGAGGGGAATTGGCGGGTGTTCAGTGGGTGGCACGTATGGTGCCGAATCTGCAACATCGGGTGGGGGATCAGGCTTTGGTTTCCCTCTGTCATATTGATCTGCATATTGTAAAATTGGTGGTAATATGAAAGGGACACATGAATTTAAATCAGCATCATACATATTTTGGCTCTCCTCAAAATTCATGCAATCAACCTTGGGATAGATGGATTTCATGGTTGATATTGCAGGTAACTGTAGTTCCTCTATGTAAGGATTTCCCAAGGGTTCTTAAAGGATAAATATGGGGATATATTCCTTGCAGCCAGCAGAAGGGCGTATATGGATTTCTTCTAAGGAGTTCTCCACTTCTATATCATCCTTATGTAGAATGGGAATTGGTTGTGGCAGAATGGGAGGAATCGTTTCATCAATGGAGGTTGGCTGCTCATTATCCAGAATAGATCCTACCAGAGGGGATTGGTCGTCGATAACAATTGGACTTTTGCAAATGATGGGAAAGATTGTTGGGTCTTTAGGATGACTCTCTGAGATTGACTTTTCATACTCGAGTAATAAATTCTCCAAGGGAAGGGTAGGAATACCAACGTCCTCATCGTACAAGAAATACGACCCCACGGTATGTATTATTTCTTTAGAATCTGATGTATATGACATAAAAATTAGATCATCATCATCATCATCTTCGGGAAGAACCATCTTAGGTTGCTCTAAGTCCTCCATAGATTTTTGTGCTTGGGCCTCTAGTAAGGTAGCTAAAAGGGCTTGACTGGTTTCTGGTTTTTTCTGTCCTTCTACTACCATTTTTTCTAAAGCCCCAAGTTTCTATTTTAGTTGATTTTCATTATTAGATTCATACAACCCAAAAAATTTACTATCCTCACCATTCCCCCCATAAGGATCTTGGTCATGGTACCCAGTATGTTGGTTGTGGTGTTGCTCCTCATAATAATCTTCAGAAGATGGTGGATTGTAATTTCCATTGCTCTCATTGTGGTGAGAAGATACAATATTATGAGGTGTCACCAAGTCATGGGGGAACATATTTGGAACATCTGGGTTTTGGGATTGGGCTTTCAGCAAGGTGGCCAATAAGGTTTGGCTAGTTAGGAGTTTTGCTGCCATATTCTCTAGGGACTTAAGTTTCTCTTCTTGTTGAGGATTATATTGGGTATCATATATAGGTCCATTTCCCCCAAAGTTTTGTTGGTCGTACCCTCTCTCAGAATATGGATAACAAGGTTCCCCATATTGGTTCTCAGAAAAATAAGGATTTACATTGTACCCACTAGGATGAAAGGACTCATAAAGAGGGGTGTTATGGGATAAATTTGGACATGCAAGAGATGCATGGTGGCAATGACCACAATAATAACATTGTGGGGGATATTGCAATGGCCACTCCATTTGAAAGGTTTTTTTTTTACAATTCAAAAAAGAACTAAAGATTTTGTACAAGACCGTAAATTACAAAAAAAAAGCTAAGGGATTATGACTCAAGGTTAAAATTTACTAAAATTACAATTTTTTACAAACTAGCGTATTTGCAGAAAAAATAGACTGCCGGAATGGAAACTCGGCAGAAGGAGGAGTAGCACTTCCGGAATGTTACTCGGAAGGCATAAAAAAAGGAAAAAAAAAGTTTTTTCAAAAATTTTAGGGTTCGAAAGAAACAAATCCATTGTCCCCGGAAATGGCGCCAAATTGTTAATGCGTCGCTTAGCACTTACAATCACTAAGATAATTATCCTAGAGTTTAATCCTTTTTCAAATTTCCGTTTAAGGCTAGTATAGAAAGGGTCGATCCCACATGACAACTTTTTAAGATTGTTTCTTTTATCCCAATTATTTTGAAGAAGTATTTTGTTATTTTTTTGTATTTTCAGATTTAGAATGGAAAGTAAAAGTCGGGTTCGGGGTTTGATTGATTACACTAAAATAAGAAATAAACACAAAGTAATAATGTAATAATAAGAATTTATTTTGCCTCTATCACAAGGAAAAGAAACAATTGTTAGCACAAGTAGACTATTGTGAATGAAAAAAGACTAGAAGTAAAGAAATCAAATCAACGAAGGTTGAAATCAAAGAGAGAGAATTGAGGCTCGTAGGGGTTTTCACCACCTTAGCCTAGGAGATAACAACTAATTCTTAAGCGACGATTCGATGAAGGTTTGCGAAATTAAAAACTCACAAGAGATAAACTCCACATGGGCCCATTGTCTTGGTGCTCATGCTTCCTAGTTTATCATCCTAAAAGACGAAAATACACGGTCATATCAAAACGTCTATGCAATCGATTTTATTGTTCTAAATCCGGATTTCCATGGTCATTTCCATCCGGATTAACGTGGGATCCGAAGATCAACCGTTAATTAAAATTGATTACCATCTAGTCATTTAAGAAAAAGTCGTTAAAACCATGGCTAAGGGGTTATTCCCCTTGCCTCGATAGAAGTCTACTCACTCATGCTTGCGGAGAAAAGAGAGATGGAGGGAAGAAGAGTTCTAGCCATAGTCTAGTCTTACTAAAGGATAGTTCCTTCAGCTAGAGTCAATGAAATGCTGACGCTTAATCCCTTGCTCCAGTCCACGGAAGAATAATAGGAAGAAGACACTAGATCTAAACGAGAAAAGTAGAAGAACAACAATTGAAAGAAACACTTGGATTGCAAAAATTATTCTTTATTGATGGAAAAAACAATAACATAAGAACACCAGAAGATTGCTCAGAAATCCCGTACAAAGATGATACAAAAGATGATGCTTGGGAGGAGGAAGTGCCCTTCATTTTATAGGATAAGGAGGGGTAGGCTATCCAAAAAAAAGAGGGGGGAAAAGAGAGGGAGCTATCCTTTTGAATTTTCAAGATTTGGTCAATAGGAATTTGATAGACTTTAATTGTCTTGACCATGTAACTCTCTTCAATGGAGATTCTCGCAGCGGAGATTTCGAACGTATTTCTCTCCCATGAAAATCACAAAAGAGGTCCAAATAATAGGATATTAGTTTATTAAATTAAATTTCCTTTCCAATGAATACTTGTACACTCAATTTGGACTTTGGATGCAAGACTTATGGCACTTTTGGTGACAGATATACAATAATTACAGGACTGCTGCAAATTGTGCAATTATACTCCAAGAATATTTATCCCATTTCCTACAAAATCCAAGAAAATATAATTAAAATTCTTATTGAAGGGAAAAACATAATATAATGTGATTAATTATAAAGCTAACAAAATAAAAAACAAAACAATCATAAAATGATATCTAAACGATGCAAATAAAAGTGATGAAAACACATTTATCACTAGGGATTTATGATTTTAAGAACACTGACCTTACTTTTTGGTTGAAACATGCTCACTTATCATAAAACCTTAATCAAACCTTGTGATGTTCTTTGATATCATGTGACAAGCTTATGTTTTAATGTTTGGTTCAGTTTGGACGTTATTTAAGCTAGTTATGCATATATGTTCTATTTTGGACCTAAATGCAATTTACCCATCTCTAGGGGTTTTCTTGAAATTTGTCATGTTCTTGTTGTGCCTCACATGTTTTCACAAAATGTTTGATATAGTTGAGCTTTAGGGTGCCTTATCACACCTTGGTTGGGTGGTGACATCTCATGTATGAGATTAGGGTTTGCATAGATGCCCTACCTTGGTGGACCTTGATGTGTGTTGACCAATGAGCTCTTGTTTTGGCGATCACAAAGGTTCTTGTAGTCCATGTTTTTATCGGTTGACGATGCTTCATTTATTCTACCTAAGCTTGGTGGTCAATGAGGTAATCCACTCATCTTGGTTGCCAAAATCACTTAGAGTTAGCAACTGTTTGCTTCCCTTGATCTCTACAGTCACCAACAAAATCCCTTAGAGGTCATTTACTTTCCCAAACAAGTGTGGCAGATGGCTTTTCTTGGTTTTATCACCCTAGTTGCATGCATTTACATGGTGCTTGCATGGACGAGATTTCTTGGACACATGGCATGTTTAGCATGAAACCTAGCCCCCTTTCTCTCTCTCTCCAACCCTATGCTACTTATACCTCCCTCTTTGCATGCAAATAACCCATTTACATACCTAGTTACCTCTCTATTCTTCCTTGGTTGATCTCAGAGCTCATCCCATCTATTTTGGTGGTAAAGGAGGAGCTCAAGGTTGAATAAAGTGGGTCGATCTACCTTGCATGTTGAGCTAGGGTTTGGAGCTAACCATATTGTGATCATTTGGTACATCCTTGCTCTTCTTCTTAGTCTTGGTAAGTGATATATCTCTCTATTCATTTACGCTTTCCTTGCTGATCTCCTCTTCTTCTTTCTCTTATTGTCCAAACTCATGGTGTTCCATGGTAGTGTTTGAGTTAGAGCTTGAAGAACATCTCTTCTTTACCTTTATACCTAGGGTTTTCTCTCTTTCTTTCTTCCTTGACCTAAGGTTTTCCTCTTTCTTAGAGGTGGAGATATCTTGGTTGAGAGGGCGAGTTATATAAATTTCTTCACTATTATTGCTTACCTCTACCTTGCATGCTCATAGTCTTGCTCTAAAACATGGTTACATGTAGAAAGATGATACCTTGTATCTAGGGTTTGTGTTCGCATGGTGATCTTGAGTAGATAACTCTTTTTGGACGAACCCTAACTCTTGTGCTTGAGTTTTCCTTGGTGATGAAAATTTTGGTGCTTGCATGCATATGCAAATCATTGGTTTTACTCTTAGATTTCTAGGGTTTTAAGTTGGTTTATCCTCCTTGATACGATACCCAATGGTTTGGTCTTGGTTCAGTTGAGTTGACTTCCTTGTGCCAACTCATGGCTTTGACTTTGTGGTTGTTTTATAACTTATGTGCTCACCAAGTTTGACCTCATGTTTTTGTCACTAAGAGGGTTGATACCTTTAGTGGTTGATGAGATGTGCATCCTCTTTGGTTGCCAAGATTTCACCTATGTGGTCGCTAAGTTTGATATTATGTGGTCGATGAGACCTTTATGCTAAGAGGTCACCAAGTTTTTTCCCTTCTGTGGTCATTGAGATCTTGGACTTTCAGCGGTCCATAAAGATTGTGAACCCAAACTTTCTTTGGTTGCCGATGTTTTGTTTTTAGTAGTTGATCAAGATGGTAGAATTTTAATCGATCGCTAATGTATGATATTTTCTTTGGTCACCTATATGCTCAATCCTAGAGGTCGCTAAACTAGACAATCTTCAACCATTAATGACATCTCTGATCCTTATTGGTTGATGAATAAATTTTGATTTCATGGTTGCTATGATTTCCTCATTCTGTGGTCGATGCTTATGCTTGACCTAATTGCTTACATGATTGTTGGAGATGATAAGAACTGGGGTTTATCTTTAATTGATGTTTAGTAAACCTAATTCATTTCTGATTTGTTACACATGATATAATAGTCTTACCTTTTCCCTCAAATGAATACAAACCTAAAAGTGTTGATTGGTAATGCTAATTCAACTCATCATGATTAACCTTACACTAAAGCAAGTAAGTGATTATGGAACATAGCCTCTTGTTTGATTAGAACGATGATAGAGTACTTTCTCTCTCTATGTTGTTGTAACCCTAATCTGTTGACACATGAACATCATAACTATTATATATAAGGTTATTTGAACTTATGTATCACATGTGTGGTGATGATGATGGGACTTGATGAGGTGTGGAGAGATAATGATGTTATTATAGGGAATGGTGTGGTGGTCTGTTGTAATTTGAGGTGTTATTCTCTTCATGATGTGACATGGATTTATAAAACATGATGGTATAATGATGAGTATGGACTCGTGTATGGAAATAAAACATTACCATATGGTTTTGTGATCAACATTATATCTCATACGTTTTATATATTCTGAATTTGCAATATACACAATGTTTTGTAGAATTGCTTTAGGGTTTGTATGTAACTTGATTATTGCAACCTTAAATCACCAAATTAATAACTAATCAAGTGAAACCCTAATAATGTAGTTTCCATGTTCCATAGATCCATTCCAGTATCAGGACTTGTTGGATTGTGAAATGAATTCTCCTTTAGTGGAAGCTCATAGTTGTATATTGTTGAGTATATGCATGTTCACAAGGATGGCTGTAGTCTACCTTGGCAGGAGAACAGTCGAGGATGTATCTCAGATGATTATGATTCATCATATATGATGTGATTGAGGATAGTTGTGGTTGTACCTTAGATGTTTGGGTTTGTATACCCTAGTTACACTAGTAACGTGACTTATTAAGGATCAACTAGGTTTTTCACTAGTGCAATGACCTATATACTAAGGGAGGGCTAGGCTATTTTGTAGCTTGACCTTATATGTCATTGTGGCAGACTCGTACTGACTGAGGGTGGATGAGTCTTAGGATTTTGACTCTCCTTTAGATCTTGTATGGCATTGATTTTGACTTAGCAATGGTCAGTTGAAGTTGAGTGGGATACCTCAACTCATCAGGGCTTGATAAAAGATGTAATCCATTCATGTAGTATATCTGTTTAGGGTTAAACATGTTTCACATTGGATATTAACCCTTGCTTGTTTCTTATATTGTTTAGTTGTTATATTATGCGGTATGAGAAATCAACTGTATAGAAAGCGGTATCTTTACCTATTTCCTTACATACTGTGCTAGTCATGATTTACCTATGTTAGTTACTTAGCATGCTTAACCTGTTTAAACTATTTAATTTTCATAAGCTATTTAACTTGCTTATTTAGCTGAATCTGCTCATCTCGTTTAATAAGGTTGCTTCTCGTAATCAATAACCGTTGGTTGAGAGTTATATCTCTTGCTGGGACATGGGTCTCACCTTGTGGATCACCATATGTTTTTAGGTGATCATCAGCAGTGTGGCCAGGATCGTGGTGCTGAGGAGGAGCATGTTAGAGAGTTTTAGTAGAATAAGGTTGGATAATAGTATCTTGGAGAGTCTTAGAGTCGTCCCAATATTCTTAGGTCTGGGTAAGGGATGTCTTGTAGATGATATGTATATATCGACACGTGGTTTTGGCAGTTTAGATATATTTGTATATGGCAAGTATATGTGGAACACCTCTTTTGTGTATAGGTTGTGGCAGATGACCACTGGATATGTATGTAAAAACCTGACATAATATGTATTGATATACAAGTTGTTGGACCTTTATGTTATGTTTTCTAGACATGATAGTCATGTTAAAATCAGTTTTAATTTACTCTCTTTTCTAGTTATGTGGATAATTAGTTGTTGATCGTGCATTTTGTTTTGAATAATCTCGTTGGGCATGACAGGTCATCACACAAATCATGTAAGATGTAGCAATTGTGATGCTAGATCTCCATTGAAAAAATTTAAATTGTCATTCATTGACCTTAACGATGATGTAAGTTGAGTTTATAGGAACACAATTCTATTTATTGTGGGGTGAATGTAACAAATTACAAATTTGGGTAACTATTAATGAATATAGCAAACTTGAATTCAAGGAATCCTATATATATATATATATATATATGTATGTATATATATATGTATATATATATATGTATATATATTTGGGCTCAATTAATACAGTGGGATGAATTATATTAATTTTAAGATGTACATGTTCAATTAATTTGGTTAAACTAATTGAATATTTTGATGGTTTAAATAATATTAGGTTTGATCCATATCGAGAATTCATTAAGCTCGATTTGCAAATTTGTTGAAATCAAACTTGATTTTAAAGTAATTCATGAGGAACAAGATATGAAATGTGGAAAATTTTGAAGTCCTTTGACATATAATAATACATATAATTCACCATGAGCTATGGTTAAGTTAAAATCTGCAAGAAGCCCTAATACTGTCATTCTAGATTTGCTTTCAGGTCCCTATAATGTGATTGTGATTTTGAAGCTATTTTCATGGAAATGGTAATTGAAAAATTAATATATTAGTGATAGAGTGATAAGAAGATTATATGAAAATTTTGAGATAACAATGCCAAGTCTTGTGACACGTGGAAAATACTAAGGAAATTACCAATCAATTGGGTAATGTTTTTATTAAATAATAGGAGTAGAGTTTGACTTTAGAGTTTCTCTACAATTCGATAATACAAATTCATGAGAATGCTTAATTTTGATATTATTCGGAGAATTATATGGCCTAGGTAATTAGTTGGAGTCTTGATTTTTGATTAGAAAAAGGAAAAAGAATTGGTTGGAAATGAGGTATTACTAGTCTATGGATATGGGTTTCCTAGGAAGAGTTTGTTCTCCTTCATCACTTTACTAGTAGGGGAGACTCCATGTACAATGCAACTTTCTCTCTCCACCATTTTCCCTCACATCCTTCTCATAGTAGAACCATGAAAACACCTCACATGGGTTTAGAAGGTTGAGAGTTGTCCAATGATCTATGGTTTTGAATTTTAACTGTTTCTTTCGTTAACACCCTTTCCCCTATATATTTATCTATTAGCTTTGTTGCAGATGAAAACCACCGCATGTCAATCCTATTAATGGGATAGGTGAGTTTCAAAATGCTAGCGAAAACCCAACTCAAAGCCCACTTTCTCCTCCCCCCAATGTATTAAAACCCCTCCCCTACTCCATCTCCATCAATAAAATATCCTTGCCATGGAACTTATGTTTCCCACCTTTCCTATCCAATTTGTTGGATTGGGATCATTATGAAGGTTTGCTAAAGATACCCCAATTCACAACCTTTCTTTTTTCTCGTGTGTGGCACCCAAGTTGGCTAGCCAAAACTGAGATGTGGAAAGCACCTCAAGAGATTTGTGGAGGCCCCAAAAAATTATACGCCTCCTCAATTAAGGTAATCCCATGATGAATTCATTTCATGTCCTCCTTCTTGATTCCTTTTTGTCTAAAATTATGGTGACTCCAGCCACCTCATACATTTCTTAGTCTATCAGAGCCTATCTAAGATGACCATGGTTTTAGCTGCCACTGCGGAGCCTTGAAGTTGAGACTCAACCTCATGTTAACATATATAGAGAAATATCAGCATAAACAATTGTTTATGCTGATATATTATAATATCAGCACAACTATGTTAACATAGTTGTTTTTAACACGCTTCACTCCTCAGTGCGTAAAAGGTCCATGTCATAATGTAGGGGTATCAACAACTTTTCACTAGGTTTAAACAATTGTTATATTATAATATAAATCTTACTATTGTGTTCGGGTGGATTTTCCCATAAATATGTGATATTGAACTCATTATATCTCAAATAGTTTGTTGTAGTTCAATAAACATAGATTCAATGTTAGGAGGGATGACATTCCATGCCTCAGTTTCAAATCTAGATATCTATGACTAAGGATTTATACAATCATGGCAACATTGCTCACTGTATAGGTTGTAGTTGTTCTCCAACTCATTCCTAGTTTACATGAGTGGCAATGATGTGTGGCTAGACACCAATATTTGTTTGTGTTGTTTTGAACACCACTACCAACATAATTAGGAACCTACCGGGTCACACACATAAGGATGCATAAAGGAATTAACGTTCACAACTAAACATATGATTAGAATGATTCTGAATCATAAACATGTTGTGTGACACACCATCACATTACTCGAGATTACTCAAAACAAATTCCATGATCGATCACTAATTAACTAGATAATTTGAAAACTAGGTAAATTAAAACCGATTTAAACATCACTAACAAGTTTAGAAACATTTTCATATAAGTCCAACAAGTTTCATATAAGCACATACCATATCTAGTATTTACATAGTTTTCCAGTGGCCGAGGCTACATCCTGTATACAAAAGATGTGTTCCACACATACATGCCATATACAAACATTGAATACTGCCAAAAACTTGAGTCAATTATACATATCATCTACCAAAACATCCCCTACCTAGACCTAAAAGTACAGAGATGACTTTAGGACATGACTAACCACTAGACAACCTTTTGCTCCTACTTCTCTACAAGTTGCTCCTCCTCAACACCTTGAACCTGACAATGTCACCGACGATCTCCTAAAAAGATGTGGTGACCCACAAGGTGAGACCCATGTCCTAGCAAGAGATACAATTCTCAACAAAGGTTATTGATTATAGTAGATTATGTTATTTTAAATACGTTCAACAAATTAAGAAGATTAAATAGGCTAAGTAACCAAAATAGATAAAACATGATTAGCATAGTATATAGAGAAATGGGTAAATCTATCACTTTCTATACATTTGATTTCACTTTCTGTAAAGCATAACAACTAAACATTATTGGAAACAAGGCAAGGGTAAACAATCAATGTGAGTCGTGTTTATCCCTAAACAGATATACTACACGGAAGGATTACATCTTTTATTAAGCCTCGTGGAATTTGAGGTATACCACTCAAATTCCAACTGACCACCGCTTGGTCGCAATCAATTCCCTACAAGATCTAGAAGACTCAAAATCCTAAGATCTCACCCCCTCGGTTAGTACAAGTCCACAACAGTGGCAATTCTGTCAAACTTCCTACACCGACATATAGTCAAACTTCCAACAACCTATTCCTCCCTTGGTATATAGATCACGACACTAGTAACCAGGGTATACAAAGCCCTATCATCTGAGGCAAAACACATTTGTCCCCAATCACTTCACATATGTATGAATATCAATTGTTCTTAAACTGAGGCATGACCACAGTCATCCTCTAAAAGGTTGGGATTAGGATGTCAAGGACACACTGTCTCATGCATCCTGCATACTCAATAGTATGTGCTCTTAGCTTTCCTTGGGAACACTTGTTTCCCCATCCAGCAAGTCTTGACACTGGAATGGTTCTACATTATAGGGAACTACATGATTAGGATTTCACTTGATCAGGTAATATCAATTTGGTGTCTTTTAACCACATCAATCAATTTTCAAGAAAACCCTAAAAGAGTTCTACAAAACGTGGGTATATTGCAACTTTAGAAGATATGAAATGTATGAAGTTTAATTCTTATCATGTCATCACAAGAAACCAATCCTTGTCACATCATGAAGAGGTTTACACCTCCATTAGGTCTCACTCTATGCCTAAAGGTCACATCATTCCCTATAAGAACATCATTATATTCCAACCTCTTGAAGGAGGTTCAACATACATCATCATATTTGTGACACATTGTGTAGCATAAGGTTATATTACATAAAAGCTATGATTTTCACTAAGCAATATGCTAGGGTTACCACTACATTAAGAGAGTAATCCTTCATCATATCATGCAAAGAAACTAAGTATGATAAATCACAATCATTTGGTTACCTTAGGGTTAGGTTCCATAAAGCAAGTTAAGTTGATGTTACAAATCAGCAAACCACTAACCATTTGTTCATATGCTTGCTTAGGTCAAAGAACAAACCACAACCTTAGTACCTTCATAAGATCATGGATGCATAAAGCAAAAACATAACCATAGGATGTTGGATAGAAAACCTATAGGATGAAATACAAGACCTTGAACCATATGTCTAGTAAAACCATCAAGTTGTGACACTGTGAAGACCATCGACTTTGAAAGTAGGGAAACCAATGATTGTTGAACCATTGACCCAGTGAAACCATTGGTTGATGAACCATCAACCCAGTGCAGCCATTGGTTGATGAACCATCGACCTAGTGGAACCATTGGTTGATGGGCCATCAACCCAATTGAACCATTGATCAATGAACCATTGACCCAGTGGAACTATTAATTAATGAACCATCAACCCTTGAGGAAGAAAAGCCATTGGATAGTGACCCAGTGAGTCCATCAAGTGTCATCACTAAGTGGGAAAATAGGTCAGAAAAACCATTGTTTAAGGGACTAAGGAAACCATCTTTTAGTAGGACTTAAAACCATCGATTTAGCAACTTGAGAGAGCACCAAAACCATCAGTTGTGATAGGATATATAGACATCGGTTTAGGCACAAAAATAAAATTCCAAACAGCACTAAGGCACCCACCATAGGTTGGCACAAGGGGTATAACCATTGGATCGTGAACAAGGGGAAAATCAGTCCATAAAACCCAAGGAAACCCATCATTTAATACCTCAAAGAAAACCCTAATTCCAAGTAACAAAACACATCAACTTCCATATGAAAGCAAGGTCTAGAGAACCCATATCCATGGAAGAAACATGCACATAGCTAAGGAGGGCATCTAGGCAGGTCATCTACCTAAGAACTACCATATAAGCATAAAATCTAGGCAAAAGATGGCATCTTTCTACTTAGAACTACATTTTAAAGCAAGAACTAGTACATGCAAGCTAGGAGTAAGAAATAAACATGGAGAAAGTTATATAACTCGCCTCTAGGATGAAGATGAAGCTCCAAATAGCAAGGTATCTTGAGGAAAGAAGGAAGAAAACCCTAGCTTGAGCACTCCACTCGTCCAACTAGCTCTTTCTCCAAAGAGGAATCAACCCTGGTCAAGGAAACAAGAAAGAGATGTTCTTCAAGCTCTAAGACATGCTTCACCATGGATACAACCAGGATGAAGATAGGGGAAGGTCAAAAAGTAGGGTAAACCAAGTAAAGAAGGTATACCTTACATACCTAGGCCAAGACACCAAACAAGGAAGCACCGAACGACCTCAACTAGGGTAGATCCAAAGCTTAGGTGCACATGCAAGCAGATCGGCCACCTTATTCTACCTTGATGTCCTTCTTCTACACCCAAAAAAGGGTATGAGATCCAAGCAGCAAGGAATACAAAGGATAGATCTAGATGTGTAAAGAACTCGTTTGCATGGGAGAGAGGGAAGGTATATAAAGCTATGGGTGCGAGAGAAGAGAAGGTTAAGGTGTCTAGCCATGTGTCACATGGACAAAGGGTCACATCCATGCAAATAAGAAGGTCCATAAGTTTTGGGAGTCAGGAGAGATATTGATTCTTGACTCCCAAGGTGGCCAACGACCTCCATTGGAAGGGAAACCATCAGTTATGGCATCTTAGGTCACAAGGGTGAAAACCATCAGTTTGGGCACTTCTCTAGGTAAACCATCAATCCAGGGGGGCCAAGAGGGAAAACCATTAAACTTAACACCCAAAAGAACCACCATAGGTTCCCCCTCACAACGATAACCATCACATCCCAACCAACCAGGAGAACCATCAAGTTCTACCCCCCAAGGTAGCTCATCCATGAGGGCAAACCCTAACTCAACCCTAGGTTGGCATCACCATCAAACCAAAGTGCAACTAGGTGCCCCAAGGCACACATAACTCAATCATGATATAAAAACATGTGAGGATCAACAAGTATGTGACAAATTGTAATAAAAACCCCAGATATGGGTATGTTGTATAAAATTCCAAAACAAGCATAAAATTGCATAACTTGCTCAAGTAGTGTCCAAACTGGACAAAACTTGAAACTTAAGCTTGTCACATGATATCAAAGAACATTTTAGGGTTTAATTAAGGTTTTAAGAATCCAATTATTTTAAGAAAGCATGTTCATTCATAAATCAAGGTCAGGGGTCTTACAACCATTTATCGCTAACAAGGATTTCTCCCCCAAAATCCTACACGAACAAAGATGGGTACTTCCTATGCATCTCATCCTTTAATTCCCACATGGCTTCATCCATCACATGGTGATGCCACAAAACCTTCAGTAAGACTATATCCTTCTTCTTTAGCTTCTTCACTCTCCTATCCAAGATCAACACAAGACCCTCCTCATAAGAAGCATCGTCCTCCAACTCAACCTCCACAGTTGCAACACCTATTATGTATCAAGGTGACACTTCCTTAGCATAAAGACATAAAAGACATTATGCAACCTGTGACACTTCATCAGCATAAAGACATGAAAGACATTATGCAACCTGTGCAACTCTGATGGTAACTCCAACTTGTATGCCACCTTTTCCACACGTTCCAAGATAGGGTATGGTCCCATAAACCTAGGGGCCAACTTACCCTTCTTACCAAATCTCAGCATGCCCTTCCAAGGGGAAACCTTAAGATATACACACTCTTGAAATTGGAACACTTCTGTGACGGTTATCAGCATATGACTTTTTTCTATCATGGGCTTCCTTCAACTGTTGTTCTATAACCTTGATCTTCTTTGTAGTCTACTATACTAACGCAGGGCCCAAAAGCTGATACTCGCATGTCTCATACCAACATAAAGGTGACCAATGATGTATCTCATAAAATGCCTTGTACGGTTCCATGTCTATACTTATGTAATAGCTGTTGTTGTAGGTAAACTAGATCAAACTCATATGGATGTCCCAACTGCTAAGAAACTACATAACACAAGATCTCAAAAAATCCTCCAATCTTTGAATGATCCTCTCTAACTGACCATCTACATGTGGGTGAAAAGTGGTACTAAACCTCAGTTGTGTCCCCAAAGCTATATGCTAACATTCCCAAAACTGACTTATAAATTGTGGGCCTCTGTCAAATACTAGGGTAAAGGGAATACCATGTAGACGAACAATCTCATCAACAGGCATCTATTACAACTTCTCTCTTGTATATGTTGTCTTGAGTGGAAGGAAGTGAGATGACTTGGTTAACCTGTCAACTATCACCCATATAGAATCATGACCTTTGGTTGTCCTAGGAAGACCAACCACAAAGTCCACAGTGATATGATCCCATTTCCACTGTTGTATCAACAAATGTAGTAATGTCCCAGCAGGATTCTGATGTTCAGCCTTTCCATGTTGACAAATTCTGACATTTAGAAATGAACTCTAACACATCATGCTTCAAACCTAGACACCAATACTGTTGGATCAAGGGATGTAGAGGAGGGGTGAATAGAGCTTCACAATTCTCACAAAACGGATTAGACCACCAAATTATATTAAGTGCAGGAACTTAAACAAATAGCAATTTGTTGTCTTAACTAACAATCATAGCAAGGATGAGAGAAAAGGAAGAGCATGCACTTGGACAAGGTGGTTTAGAGTGGTTCCACGTCCTAACTAGGAGCAATTTCAGTCCACTACCTAGAGGTGGTTAATCTCTAGGATTTGCAATTTTGGTACTCTTATATTCCATCATAAGATTATAAGACAAAACCACAACATCCAAGGGCTTAGTACCTCAATTACGGATCTTCAACCTATACAAGGAGCTTACCCACTTGAACCGTGGAGTCTTTAGCCATCAACACTGACTTACCCACTCCTTCTTCAAGTCTTTAGCCTTCAAGGGATTACCTATCCTTCTCGAGCGTTTGCCTTGCCTATGTCTTTCACTTGGAGATCTGGAACACCTTGCCTTCTTCAACCTTGAAGAACAACAACTCCTTCTCCTTCACTCGGAGAAGATCTTCAGCCTTTTCTTCAATAAGGAAAGGGCATAGCAAGATGGTGGGGGAGAGCTTTACATCAATACAAGGAGTAGCTCTCTTACAAAGGAACTTATCTCACTCATACTCACGAATTTGACTTGAAGGTAGAGAAAGAAAATGGTTCAAAGGGTTAGAACACTCACAACTAAGCTAGGACCAAGCATGTAGTGAATGAACAACCTTGGAATGAACTCCAAGAGGTCCTATTTATAGTTGAGGGTGCCCCTTTAAGTTGTGGGACACTTAGATACGAAATATAGCCATTTTTTATCAAAGAAACAACTCTATTTTCACTTAAAACACACACCAACGATCACAATCACTTTTTCTACAAATTCCATGCAGTGCAATCGGTCGAGTTTCAATAAAGGTAACTCGACTGATAGAGTAAAAGACAAATCCGATATTCAAATCATCAGTTGAGTTTATCCTAGGGAAACTCGACCGACCAATGAAGATCGAATTGGTCAGGTACTCGATCAGTCGAGTTATGTGAAAACACAACTCGACCAATGCCTTCTTCAGAAAAATGATCCAGGAGGATCGATCGAGTTTGCAACTCGACCAATTGACTGCCTATGGTCAATTTTCTAAAGTGAATCTAAAGTGATTAAAACTTGGTGTTTAGTGTCTAAAACAATTTTCTCATCTTACTTACAAGCCAATTCATCAATACAAGTGATTACAAAAATATTCTAAGGTCATTTAAATAGATTTCCAAAATTACACACTTGTATAGCTTTTGACTTGAACTTGAGCAAATTAGGGCTTTTGAATTTTGATCCTTTTCATGTATCTAACACCTGAAATCAATCTTCAATACACATATTAGATACATATGAATGGAATGGTTAAGTCATTATCAAAATATGGACAATGTATAACCTCTAGGTCAACATTCTCCCCCTTTTTGACAATGACAAACCATTCCTCAAACATATTGAAAAGGATATAGAAGTAATACCTTTGTCTTGTGAATTAAGGGGATTTAAGATTTGAACAATGTGAATTGCTCCCCCTCAATCTATGCTTCTTATAACCTGCATGGTTAGTTTATCTACACAGAGAAATAATAGCATACATGTACTATGTAATCCTTTGCAAGACACATGATGACACAGTAAATGAACAAGAAAAGGATCTCATAAGAAATAAGTAGTAGTATAACAACGAGTAACAATATGATTGATTTTTCAAGACATTGAAATTTCTCTCCCCCTTTTGACATTATCAAAAAGGGGGGGGGGGGTAGAAGAGCATATATCTAGGTCTTCTCCAAAACACAATCAACCAGATATTCATACAAGCAATCTCATATCATATGGCAAACAGAGACGAAAGCAACATGCAATCTCAGTCATAATCAAAATATGGGGAAAGATGACACCAACACATAAGATATATCAGAGTAAAAAGCAAGAGTGCACATCACATCTATTACAACTCAGATGCATGTTCTCATGAAAGAAACTACAAGTAAGAAGCGATGAAAAATAGAAGATAAAAATAGTACAACTCAGATAATGTGCCCAGATGTTTCTTATACAAAATAGCCTAGAAAGATGTATATGATCAACATGCTAGACTAAATACTAAGAAACAAGCTAAACATCTAAACTATCTATATCAACTGCATCATCATCATCATTGGCTCCAATCTCGTATTCCTTGTCTCCATCAGAAGACGCATCAGTAGTGCCTTCATCGCCAGATCCAGCACCATCACCATCACCATCATCATAAGTTTCCTCACCATCACCGTCGTCATCATCATCAGCCTGGTCATGCATCTCCTCATTAGTAGGAGGACCGAAAATGTGACCGGGCCAACGAGCATTCTGCTCAGCCCAAGACATACCAAGAGCGTAAAGCTCATTGGCCTGAGGAAAGGACAGAGTAGAGTCTCCAAGGCTAGCAAGCAAGGTGGCCAGGGGGGCAGCAGGTAATGAGAGGTAGGTGGGATTAGAACTACCAGCAGAGAAGGGTGGAGGATTAGCAACATCGGAAGGCTCGGGTGCGGGATAGTAATGATTATATGCATAGGAAGCATAATCACTACTGGGGTAGGGATGGTAGGTGGGGTAGGGGTGAGCACATGATAGGTTCATGGTCAACATGATAGAACACAAATCTTGAAGTAGGTGCTCCTGGACCTATTGGTTGTATGCTTGTTGGTGCATCATGTAGCCCATAAGGGTTTCATTAGATACACAGAACGAAGCACAACTAGGTTTAGGAGGGGGCAGAGGAGGCAGGGGCTGCGAGGCAGAGGCAGAGGGAGAAGCACCAGGGGTAGAAGAGGCAAACATAGGCACATACTTTTGAATCGTGGTTTCACTGATACATACACCTTTCCTGGCTACTTTGTAATTAAAGTCAGAAAAGAGTGATTTCTCAGTAGCGAACTGAAACAAACCACATATCAGGGAATGGTAGGGGGATGTGTGCCTTTGGTGTTCTTATCGGTTTCGAAGCAGGTCATGTGGTGTAGAATGTATCTGGCCCACTTGACACCGATGTTCTCTAGGATGCAATACATAATGACAGTAGTGTTTTCTGCAATATCCGTTTGATTTTTCTTCGGATGGATGTTGCAGTTGATCACTAAAGACATAATGTGCTTCCTAAGGTCGAGGGAGGAGGAAGGTAGGGTGCTCTTATTCTTATATGGAATGTCAGGTTTCTTCAAGAAGCGATGAATGTCAGGGAGAGTAAATTCATTTTTCTTGTAGAAACCTTCTAGGTCCAAAAGATCGAAATACTCATCATAATCCTTGCGCCATGTATTGTTTTCCTCATCTCTGGAAAAGACGACATTTAAAATATCCTCAGAGATTTGGAAATGCTTACCTGCGATCATCGAGGTTAGGATTACTTGAGCATTCGGTGGGGGTATGAGGGAGTCGTAGTTCCAATGCAAATTAGCATAGAACTCGTGAACTGCTTTCGTGCTAGACATCGAGTTATGAAAGCAGTCATGCTCAACAACTAAGGCAAAAAGGTGGTGTACGGAGAGCAACCTAGCAACATGGTCAATAACCACTTGACGCCCAGGGCTTGTCTCAAACAAGGCACGAAAAGGAAAAGGACTCCTAGGAAGAAGGTCCTTATACCTATTAATAACCTCTATTGTGATAAAAGAGGCATCATCGAAGGGAATCAAGCGATTAGACAAAGAGGATGAAGGTGCATTGCTTGGGGCAGGTCGTTTTCTCCTTTGGGAAGCCATGGGGGTGAAAAAGAGAAAGAGAAATGAACAAACACACAAAGCAAACCTCAAAAGTCATCCAAACATCACCAGGGAGCAACCGGGGAGGTCTAGGTCGAGCTATCTAGGTCAGGAAAGGGCTAGGATAGGGAGGTTTAGGGCTGGGGTGAGAGCTTAGGGCTAGAAGAAGAGGAATTTGTCGTCTATTCTCTAGTTGAAAGGGATAATAATCAACCGGTCCAAACTTAAGCTGGCTTCAGCCCGCAGATCGGTTGAGTTCTGAGAGTCAGAAACTCGACCGATTGGTCCTCTGGAGAACAGCTCTCAGCCATTGATCAGTCGAGTTTGTCCTGGGGAAAACTCGACCGATGGTCAACCTGACCTAAAACCATCAAACTTAATTTCTAACCATATACATGCCAATTAAATTCATTTTTCGAGTCTATTATGTATATTGAACATACTTAGGCACATATCACTCATCATTGGGTATTATTTAGTGATAAAACCAAGAAATTTGAGAAAACCCAAAAATAAGTGAACTAAGCATGTCAACAAGCAAATTAAGCACATTTTAAGCAAAAATATGGCAAGAAAGATGAGGAAAGCATGAGCAGGACATACAGGATAAAAACAACTAGCTAGACAACATGTCTATATCATCCATAGCAACAATGAGAAGTTTAGATCTAATAAAGTTAAATTGCTCTCTAGCTAGAGGTTTGGTGAAAATGTCCGCCAACTGATTTTTCGTGTCCACATGCGTGATATAGATATCCTTCTTAGCAATGTGGTCATGAAGAAAATGATGGTGAACCTCTATATGTTTAGCTCTACTATGCAATATAGGATTATAAGAAAGATTGATTGCACTAGTATTATCACAATAGATAGGAGAAGCATCAAAATGTATGTTAAAGTCTTGGAGCATTTGCTTCATCCATAGGACCTGGGCACAACAACTCTCAGTTGCAATGTATTCAACCTTGGTAGTTGATAATGCCACGGTGCTCTATTTCTTGGAAAACTAAGGCACTAAGCATGGTCGTAGAAGGAAGAAAGTGCCACTTGTGCACTTTCTGTCAACCAAACAACCCGCGTAATCCACATCACTATATGCTACAAGAGTAAAGTCCCTTGACTTAGGATACCATAGTCCAAAATTTTGAGTTTTGGCTAAGTACCTCAAAATCCTCTTAACAACAATAAGATGCAATTTCCTAGGGCTTGATTGAAAGTGAGCACACAAGCCAACACTAAACATAATATCATGTCTAGAGGCAGTTAAATAAAGCAAACTACCAATCATACCTTTATAGAGCTTCTCATCTACCTTCTCACCTTCTTCGTCTCTATCAAGTTTGGTGGTGTTGGACATGGGTGTGTCCATCAGCTTTATGTTCTCCATCCCAAAGCATTTGAGTAGTTCACTGGTGTACTTGCCTTGGTTGATGAAGTTTCCATCTTTGGTTTGCTTGATTTGGAAGCCGAGGAAGAAATTTAACTCACCCATCATGCTCATCTCAAACTCACTCTGCATAAGAGAACTAAACTCCTTGCAACGATCAAGATCAGTTCCACCAAAAATGATATCATCAACATAAATTTGAATGATAAGAAAATTGCTAGAAGTGTGTTTTAGAAATAAAGTAGAATCAACTTTGCCCATGACATAGCCATTGTCTAACAAAAAATTCTTTAATTTCTCATACCAAACTCGAGGTTCTTGCTTGAGTCCATAGAGAGCTTTTTGCAACAAATAAACATGATTAGGTAGCTTGTCATTTTCAAAGCCCATAGGTTGAGCAACAAATATTTTATCCTCAATTATACCATTCAAAAATGCACTTTTAACATCCATTTGATATAGCAAGAAATTTTTATAACTAGCAAAGGCAAGTAGCATTCTAATAGATTCAAGTCTAGCAATAGGAGCATAAGTTTCATCAAAGTCAATACCTTCCTATTGATTGTAACCTTGTGCCACTAACCTTGCTTTGTTCCTTACCACTTTGTCTTATTCATCAAGCTTGTTGTGGTAGACCCACTTGGTGCCAATGATTTTTCTATCACTTGGTCTTAGCACTACAGTCCATACATGATTATTCTCAAATTGCTCTAGTTCCTCTTGCATGGCTAGGATCCACTCATCATCACCAAGAGCTTCTTTGATGTTCTTTGGCTCTAGCTGTAAGATGAATGCATTGTCTGCTTGTTCTTTGTTGTAGGCAGCTCGTGTCTTCACTCTCTCAAATGGGTTGCCAATGATTAGCTCTTTGGGATGATTCTTTGCAAAGAGAGGAGTGGGATCCTTCTTTTCTTCATCCTCTACTTCAATCACCTGCTTACCTTTGTTGTTGATGTTGAGGTCTTTCAAGATAAGAATTAAGTCATCTGCAACATCATTATCAACAACATTCTTGCCAACAATAGTCTTAGTTTCAATAAACTTAACATTGATAGATTCTTCAATTTTAGACAGTTCAATATTGAAAACTCTATAAGCCCTACTTGTAGTGTTATAGCCTAGGAAGAAAGCCTTATACAATTTTGAATCAAACTTGTCGAGAGAATCTTTTGTGTTCGAAACAAAACAAGGACATCCAAAAACATGAAAGAAATCAATGGATGGCTTTCTACCATGCCATAACTCATAGGGGTTTTTCTTCAACGAAGGATGTGTAAAAACTCAGTTCTGCACAAAACAAGCGGTGCTTACGGCTTCGGCCCAAAACTTCTTAGGAATGTCATATTCAAGTAGCATAGTCTGAGCCATCTCCTGGAGTGACCAGTTCTTTCTCTCTACTACGTACCCCATTTTGTTGAGACATACAAGGAGAAGAGAAATTGTGCGAGTAACTAGATTTTTCACAAAAACACTCAAAAATATCATTTTCAAACTCTCCCCCATGGTCACTACGGATAGACAATCCGGCAAGAAGTTTCATTTTCAACTCGTTTACAAAAGCTTGAGAAAACATCAAGTGTATCACTCTTCGAAACGAGAAAGAAAGTCCAAGTATAACGAGAGTAATCGTCGACAATCACAAGATAGTACTTGGAACCGCAAAGCGTTTGCATTCTCATTGGTCCGATTAGATCAATACGAAGAAGCTCAAGAGCTCTTTTGATACTAAGGACTCCTTTGGATTTGAAGGAGGACTTGGTTTGCTTGCCTTGTGTACAAGGTTGGCATTCCTCATCCTTTTCAAAATCCAATTTGGGAAGTCCCCGAACCAATTCCTTTTTGCTCAATTTCTTCATTTGATGCATATTCACATGACCCAAATGGCGATGCCAAAGAGAAATATCATTTTTATCTACAACCAAACATCTATCAAGTACGGGCTTTAGAGCATTAAGCACAATAATATAAAGATTACCATTTATAGTTCCCTATATATGACATTGTAAGTGAGGGAATCTAGAAGAAAACATTCTAAAGATGTAAACAAAATAAGATATCCATTATCACAAAGTTGGCTTACACTTATCAAGTTGTGATGTAGGCCATCAACAAGCATAATATTCTTAATACATAGCTCGTTGCCTACATCACCCTCACCTATAACCTTACCTTTCTTGTTGTCCCCAAAGGTTACCGATCCTCCTTTCTTTTTCATGAATTCGTTGAAATGGCTGATTTCACCTGTCATATATTTTGAGCAGCCACTATCAACAATCCACCTCTTTTTGACTTGCATGAAAGAAGGATGTCAGTACCCAACTCAAACTTTGGGATCTGGGGTTACCTTGGGACCCATTTCATCTTTGGGTTGGTCCCCTTTGGCTTGTAAGGACAATAAGTAGAGTAATGATCATCACATTTACAATGAGCACATACGTAGGGTTTTAGAGCCAGAAGTCTCTCCATGGAAGATAGGAGGTTCCACACTCTTCTTCTTACCCTTACTCTTATTCTTGTTCTTACCCTTGGGAGCAGTCTCATCATATCCTAAACCACTAATACCAATTTGTTTGGTAGAGTGTTCTAGGATAGCATTAAGGGATTTCTTTCCCACAAGAAAATTTTGTAAAGAAGCTCTTAACTTAGCATTATCATCACTAAGGTTAATGATAGTAGAAGATAAACTAGCAAGATCATCTCTAGCATGCAATAGGTCAGCCTCTAAACAGAGGGCTTTATTATAAATGGAATCATGATCTAAAGCAATGCTAGCTACCTCATGACTTTGCAAAATAGGTCTAGATGATAGATCATTAACTGGAGCAAGCAATGTAGCAATTTTAGATTTAATCAACAAAATTTCCTTCTGATAGACATGAATTTCTTGCTTTCTAGCTTCATCAATGAGATTTAGTTCTACATTTTTAGTTTTAAGAACATCTATCTCATCTTGGCATCTTTGGTTATCTTCCTTAAGATCTACAATAGTCTTAAGATAGACACCATTCTCAACCTCTACTCCATTGTATTGAAGCTCAAGGTCAAGAAATTGCCCTTGCAATGAATCTATGCTATCAAGGAGCAGTTTTTCATTTTTATCAAGAATCTCAATTTTAGCATAAAGATCATCCACTATCTTGCATAGTCTTTTCCTTATAGATTTGCATTTAGTAAAAGATGACCGGCAATCATTAAGCATATCAATAAGAGTTTCCTTAGATAACTCATGCAAATTGACTTCACTTACCTCACTTACCTCACCTACATCTTCACTTGTAGAGGCCATGAGAGCAATGTGGCATTCTCCATCTTTGGAGCTTGAAGAGCTTGAGGAAGACTCCTCCCAATCTGCTTGAGCTGCATCTTTGCTTCTTCTTTCTTTCTTCTTCTTTCTCTTGTATTTTCCTTCTCTCTTGTACTCCTTGTCTTTCTTGTGGCTTCTCTTGTGATGACTCTTCTTAGCCTTGGGGAAGTCACTCTTGTAATGGCCCTTTTGGCCACATTCATAGCATCTAGAAGTTGATGAAGAAGGTTTCCCCTTGAAGTGTTTGCCCTTTGAGTAGTTCACTTCATGCTCATTTAGGCCTTCATCTTCACTTGAGGAGGGAGTAGGGAACTTGAGAGCAAGTTGTTGCTGTCGAACCATCTCTTCAATTTGAGCTTTGAAGGATGTGTCATTGATCTTTTTGGACTCCTTCTCTTCTCTATTTTCTTCTTCTTCTTGCTTGTCAAGCCTTGGTTCATGGGCTTGAAGGTTTCCAACCAGCTCCTCTGTTAATAATTCACTGAGCTTTTACACTTCTTCAATGGATGTAACCTTGGGCTCCCATCTCTTTGGAAGAGATCCTAGGATCTTGGAGTTGATAGTGCCTTTTTCCATCACACTACCAAGGGCCGCCAATCCATTGATGATGACATTGAGCCTAGTGTACATATCATCCACTCTTTCATTCTTACCTATCTTGAAGTTCTCAAGAAGACCACCAAGCTTGTAGATCTTGGCTTCCTTCACTTAATATGTTCCTTCATAGGTGACACAAAGCTTGTTCCAAATCTCATGTGTGGTGTCCCAAGAGGAGATCCGGTTGAACTCAGATGGGGTGAGGGTTGCATAGATGATGCTCATAGCTTTGGCATTGAGTTGACCTTGCTTCATTTGGGCTTCCGTCCATGTAAAGATTTCCCCCTTTGAATCTTCATACTTGAGGTGCACCACCTTCCACATCTCATAGCTCACACCTTGGAGGTAGAACTGCATTCTTCTTTTCCAATAGAGGAAGTTGGTGTCGTCGAAGACCAGAGGTCGCATGGAGAAGCTTCCTTCCAAGTTGAGGGATCCAAGTGCTAAATCACCAATCTTCCCCTACTTGTAGACGTAATTTGGATAAGAACTGCTCTGATACCACTTGTTGGATCAAGGGCTCTAGAGGGGGGTGAATAGAGCTTCACAATTCTCACAAAATGGATTAGACCACCAAATTATATTAAGTGCAGGAACTTAAACAAACAGAAATTTGATGCCTTAACTAGCAAGCATAGCAAGGATGAGAGACAAGGAAGAGCATGCACTTGGATAAGGTGGTTTATAGTGGTTCCACGTCCTAACTAGGAGCAATGTCAGTCCACTACCTAGAGGTGGTTAATCTCTAGGATTTTCAATCTTTGTACTCTTATATTCCATCATAAGATTACAAGACAAAACCACAACATCCAAGGGCTTAGTACCTCAAGCAAGGATCTTCAACCTATAGAAGGAGCTTACCCACTTGAACCATGGAGTCTTCAGCTATCAACATGGACTTACCCACTCCTTCTTCAAGTCTTCGGCCTTCAAGGGATTACCTATCCTTCTTGAGTGCTTGCCTTGCCTATCTCCTTCACTTGGAGATCTGGAACACCTTTCTTTATTCAACCTTGAAGAACAACAACTCCTTCTCCTTCACTCGGAGAAGATTTTCATCCTTTTCTTTAATAAGGAAAGGGGGTAGGAAGATGGTGGAGGAGAGCTTTACATCAATACAAGGAGCAACTCTCTTACAAAGGAACCTATCTCACTCATACTCACAAATTTGACTTGAAGGTAGAGAGAGAAAGTGGCTCAAAGGGTTAGAACACTCTCAACTAAGCTAGGACCAAGCATGTAGTGAATGAGCAACCTTGGAATGAACTCCAAGAGGTCCTATTTATAGTTGAGGGTGCACCTTTAAGTTGTGGGACACTTAGATACAAAATATAGCCGTTTTTGCTCAAAGAAATGACTTTATTTTTCACTCAAAACACACACCAAAAGTCACAATCACTTTTTCTACAAATTCCATACAATGCAATCGGTCGAGTTTCAATAAAGGTAACTTGACCGATAGAGTAAAATACAAAGCTAATATTCAAATCATCAATCGAGTTTATCCTGGGGAAACTGAACCAACCAATGAAGATCAAATTGGTCAGGTATTCAATCGGTTGAGTTCTGTGAAAACACAACTCGACCGATGCCATCTTCAGATACTGATCCAGGAGGATCGGTCGAGTTTGCAACTTGACCGATTGACTGCATGTGGTCAATTTTCTAAAGTGCATCTAAAGTGATTAAAACTTGGTTTTTAGTGTCCCAAACAATTTTCTCATCTTAGTTACAAGCCAATTCATCAATACAAGTGATTACAAAAATATTCTAAGGTCATTTACATAGATTTCCAAAATTACACACTTGTATAGCTTTTGACTTGAACTTGAGCAAATTAGGGCTTTTTATTTTTGATCCTTTCCATGTATCTTACACCTGAAATCAATCTCCAATACACATATTAGATACATATGAATGGAATGGTTAAGTCATTATCAAAATATGGACAATGTATAACCTCTAGGTCAACAAATACAAGTCCTTCAGATTATGGTACATCTGTGTACTGCCAGGATGCATCACGTACATAGAGGAATGAGCCTCCTCAATCATAATATTCCTCAGGCCCTCAACATTTGGAACCACTATCTTGTTGTGAAAGCAAACTATCCTATCATCTGACTCATGGAAGCCACCATACTTCCTACTATGAAACTCTGACATGATATTATGTATCACAATGTCATCTTTCTATGCATCCCTAATATGTTGCATCAAGGTTGGCTTTACCTAAAACTGTGCTAACAACCCTGCCAACAGTGATACTTCCAACTATACATTCATCTGACGAAGCGATATCAACATATCCCGCTTGTGGCACACCATGGAGTGTAACTATGTCTTATATGTAGATGACGACAAAGATGAGTTCCTACTCAACACATCAACCACCACATTAACTTTGACTGGATGTTAGTCTATTGTGAAATTGTAGTCTTTGACCAGCTCCATCCATTTTCTCTACATCATGTTCAGCTCCTGCTTCAAGAAGATATATTGAAGGTTCTTGTGGTTGGTGAAGATCTGACACTTCTCTACATACAGATAGTGCATCCAAATCTTTAGGGCATGAACCACAATTGCTAGCTCCAGATCGTGCATTGGGTAGTTCTCCTCATGTTTCTTAAGTTGTCTTGAAGTAAAAGAAATCACACTCTTGTCCTGCATCTAACACATCCCCAATGTAAGGAGTGGGAACCCAGAGGGAAACCACTCCCTACTAAAATAAAAAGGCAACATCCCAAAACAAACACCAACATAATTTTTTTTCCAAAGGGATGAAACCAATTTATTCAACATGAATGTATCATAACAGCGAAGTTTAGCAGTAGAATAAAAACATTGACTATATTCAATTTATCATAAGATTACAATAGTACCTTAACATCATATCCCATAAGGGTTTACATAAAGGGTACATCATAAGGATCTAGTAGAGGAAAATCTAAACCATAACAACTTTGTCTCCAAGCTTTAACTCCTTAAGATATGTCCATATCTTCATCTCATATCATCCAAGTCCTTCACCTATGGTTGGAAGCATACCCCAACAAGAAGAGAATAATAGATAACAACAGGAATGGTCGGTATGTGCATAAAAAATAGAAAATTGAGCAATTTAAAAGAATAAGGGACATCAAAATAAAATGCTTCCCATCGAAAAGTAAAGTACTACCCAATCAGGCATAAAAGAATATATACAACAAAATAAGAATGAATCAAAAGAGTATATAAACAAGACATTCATGTGTTACATTGGTGACAAAACCAGAATAATATATCATGTTGGTAGGAAATACACATCTACCATAAATGTTGGGTGAGGGGGAACTATATACATCCCCTCTAGAATAGGGCGGTGGAAGAGTATGTCAACATCTGCTGAGCAAGAATTTAACATTTGCCCCTTTATATAATTATGCAGGAATTTAACATCTGCATTCACATGTGAGAATTTAACATCCACATAAAAACACATTCAACATTATACTAGTATTCACCACATGATGCATATCAAATGATAAACAAGAATATAAGATAATAGGAAAGATGAGAACATCCATCCAAAAATGTCCATCACATGATGTTCCATATATACATCCACTACCATGGTGGGAAAAGAAGCACATATAAACATATAAACATGCACCTCAAAGTGGGCACATATCATCCAATAAGTCCAACATGCACCAAGCATATGAAAAAGAGTCTAAGAGAATATCCAAGATCATAAGATCAATATCAAATAAGGTAATTCACATGAACCATGATTTTCAAAAGAAAATACATTACGTATAGGCTAATGCCCATAGGACCAAGAGAATGATAAAGATAGGTTATTGCTCAATATAGAAGAACAGGAGATGTAAACATACATTTAGAGAGAAGAATTATAAATTGATAAATATAGAAATAATGTGGGATGCATTCATACCTCTCTTCAGAGTCTACTCTATCCAAATCCAAGTCTAGGTCCAAGCCTAGGCCTCCAAAGAACCTATTAAGGATATATATATATATATATATATATATATATATATAGAGAGAGAGAGAGAGAGAGAGTCAAGCTAGAATACACTCGAGTGTACATATCACATGAATACACTCAAGTGTGTTTGCATATCAAGACTATTTTTTGCAAAATGTAAACAGTTGATCTTCACAGTTATACTATAACTAGGCTACATACAAATTTTGAGCCCATTTGGATGAGTGTAAGTCACTCATCCAAGGGCAACAAAATCGAAGAGCAAAACTAATTTGAAATGCATAATTTTTGCGGTCTTCATAACATGAGCTATACATATCCAAATGTGCTCAAATTTTGCATATGAGTTGTTCATGAGATGTTTAAGAAGTTCAACAGATTAGATTTTCAAAAAAAATATTGCATCATCAAAAACTACTTGAGTGTATTCCACTCTGGATACACTCGAGTGTATTCTAGCCTAATATATATATATATATATATATATATATATATATATAGAGAGAGAGAGAGAGAGAGAGAGAGATTTTAGTTCAACTTCACATTGATTATTCAAACCCTAAAAATCACCTTTTTCCTTAGATGCGATTTAGGTTATCAAAACCATGCCATATTTAAGATTACCCTTTTCTGATTCCAATACATATTGTATCATATTATTTTGACTTTTAATTATTTAGTTGTGAATTTTACAAGTTATTACTTATTTAGGTAAATCCATTAAAATCACATATTTTCAAGATTGGATTTAGGCAAAAAAAACCAACACCATAAGATAGCTCTTTTTTTAATTTGAATCCAACAATTATTTATTCGTAGTTTTTGGCCCAACAGATAATTAGTTATGCATTTTAGAAATTCGACCAATCAGATAATCAGAAAATGCCATGTAAATAGAGAAATTACAAAAGAGAGGGAGAGAGGGCGGAAGCCAGGCCCAGCTGGCATGGACCAACCATAAGTAGCCATGTCTCCCAGTCAAACCCCGGTTGGACTCGCTCCAAAAAAAAGAAACAAAGGCACAAAAAGACCAAAATACCCCGGCTCGGGAAAATGAAGATAACAGAGATGATGAGGGTAAAATCGAGAAATCAACACATCTTATCTCCCTCACCATGATCGCACATCATGGTCGGCCTGCTCGATCTATAAGAGAACACAACTTTGGATGATTCTGTGTGGGAGGATGACTCGAGAATCTTGAAGCACAGGAAGCAAGATCGGGAAGTAACGAACTCACCTTGAGCATCAATTGATACGTTGGCTCCATCAAAACTTTGCAACCAGCGCCACCAACTCAGCTTGAAAATCTGATCATTGATGGTTAAAATGTGTAAGAGCAAGGAAATTAGAAGACGAAGAAGTCTAAGCATGGTGTGGCGGAACTTGGGGTACAATCCTCTATATATAAGGTTGAGCCCTGGGGCATCTGTTCCCTGGGGGTGAGATCATGGGACCAAGATTTTGGGCCTTTCTCGAATCTTTACTGATAGGTCATAAGTTAGGGATAGGTTGGTGTGGAATTAAACAAGGAATCCAATGCCAAAGAAAACTCATAAAAAGACCAACAATAGAGAGAGAAACCGCCAACTGAAAATTTAGAAATCGATGGGTTACTGTTCCCTGACTGACTCAGGGTAGAAGACGACCCCAGCACCATCTGATCAAGATCAGATAGGTAGGATCATCCCCAAATCTATGCAAGGCGCATGACAACCAGACTTAGGAAAACTATAATAAAAGGGCATGACCATTTAAATCGGAAAACCATATCCAAACCGATCATTAAATAAAGTGAATTATTTCTTTTTCTATTTCTCCAATTAAGGATACAAATGAACTCCAAATTAGGTGAAATTTTGCATAGAGGTCAATCAAGGCATGTATATTCTAATTATGCAATTAGATTTGTCTTTTAGGAACTTTAATGTGTTAAATAAACCAAATCCTATTTTCTCTTTCCTTATGCATTAATGACTTTAAGATTCTCCACATTTTATGAAACTTCACCAACAAGTCATATTAAGTGTCTTGGATTCGAATTTTCCATTAATTTTACATGTTGGAGTTGATTGTATAATTATTTAATGTTTTGAAGGTTCTACAGACTTTCTCTCTCCTGATTTCATCTTTTAATCAAACATTTCCCAAACTAGATGAAAATTCACCTAAAGGCTATATTTATTATGTAGATTACGAATCCAAAATTATTTTCCTCTTTTGGAGTCATTTATTATTTTATTCAATATTTTGGGGAAAATTCAGACTTTCTCTATCCAAAATAAAATAAATTAATTATTATTATATGAATAATGTGAAACTTGACTCCCAAGGTATTTGGGACCCAAGGAACATGATTTTTAACTTAGATTTCACTTTTGGGATTTCTTTTAATGATCTATGTCACAATTAATATTTATGGCCATTATTATCACACTATTTCATTATTATCAATATTGCTTATTCCATTATTTCCATAACTTAATACTATCACCAAAAGAATTATGTGTGATTATTTGCACGAAATTCATATAATTCTTTATTTTCTCATGTGACTTATTTTATGTGTCTATTATTAATTTAAGACTAATGTGAGAACATTAGGTTATATTAGGGTGATTTATACATGCATTAACTCATTAGGGTTATACCAAACATCTTTTAGGTCTAACCTTAACCTTGTTTGGCTAAGACCAAAAGGTCAAAGTTCTAGGTAGGGTTCGAGATCTGGTATGTTACACCAAGTCATTCTTTGAAGCATCACAAAGGATGATGTAACCTTTCCCTTGCACTAGAAGCACTAACACTGGAGCATTGATCAACTTGTCCTACAAGAATTAGAAAGAATGTTGACACTTGTCATCCCAGATAAAAGGAACACCTTTCCTGGTCAACTTGGTTAGGGGTAATGTACAACACCAAAATTATTTATGAATCTCTTATAGTAACCTGCCAAGCCTAGGAAGCTTCAAACCTCGGTCAGTGTCTTGGGTTGTTCTCACTCTAAAATGGACTTTGCCTTCTTTGGGTCTACACAACGCCCTTAGTAGATATAACAAGACCAAGAAAAGACACCTCGGTTAGCCAAAACTCACACTTACTGAACTTAGCATACAACTTGTGCTACCTTAACAATGTCAACGCTTAGCATAGGTGTGGCTCACGTTGCTTTTTGTCCTATTAAGATATCATCTATATATATGACCAAAAACTAATCCAGATATGGACTGAACACCATGTTCATCAAATCTATAAAAGTTTCTAGTGTGTCAATCACCTCAAATGGCATAACCATGAACTCATAGTGACCATACCTAGACATGAAAGTTGTCATAGGTACGTCATCTGCTTTGATCCTCAACTGGTGATATCCTAACCTCAGATCTATCTTTGAGAACACTATAACACCTTGCAACTGATCAAAGAAATGATTAATCCTCGGAAATAGATACTAGTTCTTGACAGTGTCCTTATTCAACTATCGATAATCTATGTAGAGTCTCATGGAACCATCCTTATTCTTCACAAATAACACAGGGACACCCCATAGGGAAGTGTTCGGTATGATGAAACCCATCTCTAACAACTCATGCAATTGTTTTTTCAACTCCCGCATCTCTACTGGTGCCATCCTATAAGGTGCTTGTTCTATGGATTGTGTTCCAAGAACAAGATTGGTCAATCTCTTTGGGGGTGGAACACCAAGAAGATCATCTGGAAAGACATCCTCAAAATCACACACTATGGGTACCTCTTGGATACTAAGACCTCTCGCCTTAGTATCCACAACATGTACCAAGAAAGCCCCACATCCCTATCTCATAAACCTCTCTGCTATCACAATAGACACCAAACACGAAGGAAGAATCTTCCTATATCCTCGGAAGACCCAAGAGACATATCCATCATGGAACGTCGCCACCTTGGAAATACAGTCCAAAACAACCTTGTACTTCTCCAAGGTATCTATCCCTAGGATCATGATGCAGCCCTATTTTAGGGCTTTATCCTGTGCCTTTTTGCATGATAATCACATCTAAATAGTTTAGATTACAAGTTATTTCCCTCAATATGATCTTTTATGGTAAATGCACTTATACCTGCTTTTGTGTGTATTTTAGGGAACTTATGCATGCATGGATGCATGGGAGAGAGATGAGGAATGTCTATGGGGTTTTACACCCCAAGAGTGGACCTATCTCTTCCCTGAGCTTTCCTTGGATGCACAAGAGAAATTCAAAGCAAAAGGAGATAGATGAAGAAGATAAAGTAGAGATCAACACAAAAAAGTCCCAAAACGGCTGTGGTACTTCACCACGGTCGTGGGAATTATGCTTCAAAAATTATAGGGAATGTGCCCAATTTACACATGAATGACCATGACCGTAGTCATCACAGCGGTCATACTCACTGAAGACCCCACGGTCATGGCCCCTAGAATGGATGTGGCCAGCACATTCCACCTCGCCCGTGGTCATCACCTCGCCTATGGTGATTTATGCATAAAGATCCCCAAAATCAATAGCGAGTTGGTCCATTTTACACGTAAAAGACCACAGTCGTGGCCATCAGCACAACGTGGCACTTGAAGACCACCTTATTCGTAGTGCTTCCCACACCTATGGTGAGTTGAAGACATAACGGTTTCAAAGATACCTCACTCATGGCCTCCTCCTCCTCATGGTTGTGGTACCCCACATGACTGTGGTACACTCTACCCACCACGACTATGGCACCCCTCCATGGATGTGGCTACCATACACTTATCATTTCCACTCCACTTCCCACCTCAGTCATTCCACTGCCCATGATCATGCCATTCAAACCCCACCATGGCTGTGTGACCTCAACATGACTATGGTGACCACCTAAACCTACCCATTTTCACCACTAATTTTTCCACTTTGCCCCTACTTATCCTAGTGCTTCCCAACCATCTATATATACATAGGTAGCAGCCATAGCATGAAGGTGAGACTCCCCTCAGTTGCCATACTCCTCTCCACCCACTCTTGAGCATTCATTGCACTCTCCTTGCATTTATACTCTCCATACACCATTTCCACCTCATTTCCACCATAGAAACCTAGTTTTCTAGGTTTTCTACCATAACCCCCTTCATTTCCATGCCCATCATCCACCTTGGAGGAGGTAGGTCTCCCTACAACAACTATGAGCCCATCATCCACCTTGGAGGAGGTAGGTCACCCTACAACAACTAGGAGGTGAAGGAGAAGGATCTACTTCGAGCTCCATGGAGTCCTATCCCCTTCTTCTCATTTCTTTTATCTTTGCTTTGAGCATGTCTAGCTAAGCCCCTAGTGGTGGGCTGTTTGGGGTTAAAATGTCACTTTGATACCATGTTGGGCAAAAATAAATTGTAATGAACATAATTTAATTATATGATGATTGCCTCTTACTTCTATCTCATTTCCCATTTTATTGCATGTGATTTGTGCTTTTAACATAGATTTCTTGCTTTGAGATGCTTTATGACACTTAGCTTCTAGGGGAACTTGGAATGTATGTGGAAATCTTAGAAATGGCTCCTAGGTCCAATGAGTGGATCCCTAGATAGCCCCCTTTGTTCCTACATACATCCCCCTTCTTCTACAAGTGAGTGTGAGATCGAAGTAGCTAGTGTAAGTGTGATTGGTGCAATTACCTAGAGCTTCCTAAAGGCTAGATGGCAAGTAACATGAGGTGAAAAACCCTCATCTCTACTCCCATTCCTACCATTGGATCTCAATTTCCCCAATACCATTTACCCTAGAAACCTAGACTTGCCAAGTCTTTCTAGAATTACACCTAACCCTAGTTCTCCAACTAGTAGTATAGGGTATATTCTAATAACACTTTCCTTGTTGTTTGGTTAGGTAATCTAGATTGAGTTGTGAGATTTGCATGCTATGTTGACCTTCCCACAGCTAATATCAAATCACATTCCCAAACGACCCACCTATCCAATCCATCACTTAAAACCTAACTTGTCATTTTAGCTTGTTAATTCTAGTTTAGCTTAATTGCCTTCATTGCCTATAGTCAATTGCTTAGTCTTGTTAATTAGGGTTAATCTAGGTTCTTTCTTACTATAGTGTTTAGATTAGTTCTTAGTTTCTAAATGCCTTGCTAGAGTAGTGTAGATCATCTTGCTCTTGTGTAGTTTATTGCTTAATCTAGTCTCATAGACCTAACTTGTGTTTTTAGTAATCTCGCTTTCATATTTCCTTTACTTGCCTGCTTGCTTAGTGTAATCAAATCAAACCCTCTTTTAAACCCTTCAACCCTAATATCTGCTTTAGGAACATAGCCAACACAAACCTAGCTCTAGTGCCCCCTCTATCCATGTGGATCGACCCCCATTGCTTGCCTCTCATCTATACTATAACATGACCCTGTGTGCTTGTAGGAGCATATTTTAGTGTTGTGAGTGAACATTGTTTGGGGACCTATAAATTCAAAAGATCACACATGCATGGAATATCGCACCAAGATTTTTGGCACTATTTCCAGGGATAGAGGTGCTCGACCTAGCTAGTTAGTGTAGCTTGGTCTTTCCTACTTCCCTCATCATTGCTATTCTTTATTCTTTGTTCACTTTTGCATGTTGTCATTCTAACTTAGTTTTTTGTTGCTTGTTTGTATATTGTGTAGGTGACAGTTGTGCATGCATCATACACGTTCAACTTGTACTGACTTGGTTTTATACGACCCTGAGATAGGTAGGAGGAGATGCCAAAGCCACCACAAACAACACCAAGTAGCCAACATGGCAGAAAACGAACCTCGTGGAGATGCTCAACCACAACCCAATCACCCCCTCCTCTAATATTTCACCCTGGGGAACTACATTTCCTCCATTTCTACCCTTGTTGACCAAATGTTGGGTCAACAATTCTCCATTCCACCCACATTTCTTAGATTCCTCCCTACCTACTATGGGATGGAGAATGAGAACCCCTACCATTATATCGACACATTCCTTGAAACTCGTTCCACCTTTCACATCCCCGCTGCCACTGCTGACTCCATCTAGAGGACTCTCTCTCCATTCTCCCTAAAATAAAAGGCAAAGGAATGATACATCTCAAAGTTGGAGTTGGTAACGTGTAACAGGGTCAAGAATGAGTTTCTCAAGAAGTTCTTCCCCATTGCCAAGCTGACCCAAATGCAAAGATGTATCACCACCTTCTCCCAAAAAGAAAATGAACCTTTCCATAAGGCATGGGAAAGGTTCCAAAAGCTCCTACGCAACTGCCCCCATCACGAGGTACCCTTGTGGTAGCTGGTCCAAGCTTTCTACACCTGGCTAGTGGGTAAAGCTAGAACAATGTTGATTCGTCATGTGGAGGCACCTTCATGGAAAAGCCACCTGAGGAGTCATGGCCATTGTTTGAGAACATTGATGTGAATTCTTGACATTGGGCTTCTATAGAAGGGGAACATTGTGACTGGAACTACATCCCTCCACCTCCTCCCGTAGTTCTAGCTCAGACCGCAGCCAACCCCGACAAGATGAAAATGATAGTGAATATGATGAATATGATGAAGAACCAAGTTGGTGGTTCTTCAAGTCAATCCACCATGGCAGTCGAAGTTGAAGAAGAAGAAGTCCATGCCTTGCATGCTTTTAGAAACAGAAACAACCAAGGCCCAATGTCAAATTCCTATACTCCTGAGTGGAGGAACCATCCAAATTTCTTATGGAAGAAACAAATGAGGAGGGGCAAGGGTAGCCAAGGCAACATCAAGGGCTCAAGTACAGCTCCAAGTTTGAGTAGGAAGTCCTAGGAAGGTAAGGAACCTCGATGAAGTAAAGAAAGAGGTTTCCTCTCAAGGGAAAAATATTAGCCGCCTTGATCAAAGACTTGATCAAATCTCCCTTTCACTTACTCATCGTGAAGTGGGAAGGCTCCCATCTCAAACCGTGGCCAATCCCAACAATGATGGTAGTTATGTGAGCATCACTCAAGGTGCTTATGTCCCATCACAAGGCCAAGTACCCCCACTTCACCAATACTAAGGACCACCACATCCATATGCTCCTCCACCTCACCAACCCCCCTACAACTACCAATATCCTCCACCGCACTCATACCAACAACCCCTTCACAATATCACCCACATCCACCACAACAACCACCACAACAACCACAACCCCAACCACAATTTATACTTCAAAACCCAAATCCAAGGCCACGACCACCTCAACAGCCACAGCCAAATTGACAAGCTTCCTCTTCCTCCACCCATGAGCAAGTGAAGGTAGTGATATTTTTTAGGAGTGGTTGGACCTTAGAGCAGCCCCGTGATATTGTTGTTGATAGTGCAGCCAGTGAGGATAGAGGTGATATTGTGATCAGACATGTTGATAATGTGATCCAGATTGATGATACTGTGACAGGAACTAGAGTTGATACCATGGCACCGAGTAGTGATATTGTGATTCTCATTATTCCAATTGATGATTCTATTGATCCGAGCCAATTGGGAGCCCAACTCCCCCCATTTCCTGATGCTCTTGAGGATCCCTCTGTTGAGAGAAGAAAGAAGAAACATACTGAAGATATCATGGAAACTTTCAAATAGGTGAAAATAAACATCCATTTGCTTGATGTGGTCAAGAAAATCCCTTCCTATGCCAAGTTTTTGAAATATATGTGCATGTTTAAAAGGAAAACAATAGGTAGAATGCCCAAGAAGGTCAAGCTGGAGCTCAATTCTACAGCACACCATGCCAAGAAAGAGGAAAACCCCCAATTCTCCCATCATTTCATGTTACGTTGGAGCATACCGCATAGACCAAGCCCTTCTAGACTTGGGTTCTAGCGTCAACTTGATGCCATATGATGTGTTTGCCAAGATCCAAATGGGACAATTAGGTCTAGCTCATTGCACTTTACAGTTGGCTGACCGATCGGTGAAGATGCTTAGAGGGTGTATTGATGATGTGCTAGTTGGACTTGACGATGAGACTTCAACATTCTTCCGCGCTGACTTCATTGTGCTAGATATGGGAAACAATACAAGAAGAGTACCTATCATCTTGGGGAGGCCATTCTTGTCTACATCTGACGCAGTGATCCATGTGAGAACTGGCACTATGTATGTGACCTTCATGCACATAAAAATCCGGTCAAACATCTTCAAGTTTTCAGCTACAGCTGAGGTGATAGGCACCACAAAAGAAGATTGTTATCTTATTGAATTCCTTGGTGAGATTATGGAGGAGTGCATACCTACGTGGATCGAGACTACCACTTAAGGTAGAGGTTTAGAGCCCACTATTAAATTCCCCAATGATGAAAATGAAGAGGATGATGTGAACGAGCTAGCCTTGGTTGCTGCAAGAGAGGACCTCCCATCCATTTCTGAGCCATTGAAGAACTCTCTTGAAGAACCTCTAGTTCTTAAACTCAAGTCACTCCCTGAAGGGTTGAAGTATACATTTCTAGGCTCCAATGACACCCTCACAGTGATCATTTCTTATATTCTCTCTCCAGAACAAGAAGAGGCATTGATGAAAATCCTAAAGAAGAACATGCGGGCCATCGGATGGTCCATTGCTGATTTGAGCGGTATTGACCCCTCCATTTTTATGCATAGGATTTATTTGGAGGATGATGCTAGACCAACCCACCAAATGCAAAGGCAGTTGAACCCAAAATTGAAGGAAATTGTGACCCAAGAGGTCGTGAAATCGTTAGATGTTGGAATTATTTATCTTATTTATGATAGCACATGGGTGAGTCCCATCCCTGTTGTACTAAAGAAGGGTGGGATCACAGTGACAGAGAATGTTGATGGTGATATGATGCTTTTTAGAGAATATTCCTAATGGAGGATGTGTGTAGACTATAGAAAACTCAATGAGAAGACTAAGAAGGACCACTATCCTCTTCCATTTCTTGATCAGATTCTAGAGAGGTTGGTAGGGAAAAGTTTTTATTGCTTTCTTGATGGATACTTTGGGTATTTCCAGACTTTTGGTCATACTATAGACCAAGAAAAGACAATATTCACTTGCCCTAGTGGTACTTTTACTTATCGAAGAATGTAATTTAGGTTGTGTAATGCCCCTTCCACTTTTCAGATATGCATGACCTCCATCTTCACTGACATGCTTGATTCATCACTTGAAGTATTCATGGATGATTTCTTAGTTTTTGGTAAAACCTTTAATGAGTGTTTGCTCCACTTGGAAACCATTCTTGAGAGATACGTCAAGGTTTGCCTAGTGCTATCTTGGGAAAAGAGCCACTTCATGGTTCAGGAAGGAATAGTTCTGGGTCATTGGGTTTCAAAAGACGGTATTGAGGTTGATAGGGCCAAGGCAGGCCTCATTCTACTCTTACCATTCCTTCTATCATAAGACATGTATGGTCTTTCTTGGGACATGTAGGTTTCTATCATCGCTTTATCAAGGATTTTAGAAAAATCTCAAGACCTCTCTGTCATTTGTTGGAAAAAGATGTTGAATTTTACTTTGATGACAAGTGTGTTGAAGCCTTCAACCAGTTGAAGCAAAAGCTCATTTCTGCTCCTATAATGTAGCCCTCGGACTTCTCTTTTCCATTTGAGATCATGACTGATGCATCTGACATGGAAGTGGGGGTTTCTCTGGGCCAAAGAGTTGGACATATTCCACACGCCATCTATTATGCTAGCAAGACTCTAGACGAAGCAAAAAGGAACTGCACGACTATAGAAAAAGAGTTCCTTGCGGTTATCTTTGTTGTTGACAAGTTTCGATCATATCTTTTGCAAAACAAGGTAGTGATATACATGGACCATGCTGCATTAAAGTATCTCATGGCAAAGAAAGACTCAAAGCTGAGGTTGACCCGGTGGATTTTGTTGCTTTAAGAATTTGATATTGAGATTGTAGACAAGAAGGGAGTGGAAAATTTAGCTGTCGACCATCTCTCCTGAATTGAAGCACCCTTTGATGATACAGGACAAATTAAAGAAACAATGGCACATGAGCAACTCTTCCTACTCTCATCCACTAAAAGGCCATGGTATAAACATATAGCTAACTTCTTAGCTAGTGGAAGGATACCAAGCACATGGATAAGGGAGGAAAGCAAAAGGTTGTTTGCTGTGGTCAAAAATTATGTTTGGGGTGATCCTCAACTCTTTAAATATTGCCCCGACCAACTCATTAGGAGATGTATCTAGAGATGGAGCAGCAAGAAATTCTATCTATGTGCCATTTCGGAGTATGTGGAGGCCATTTTGGTGGGAAATGCACGACTGCCAAGGTTCTCCAAAGTGGATTTTATTGGCCCTCCTTGTTTAAAGACTCTCATGAATTTTACAAGTGTTGTTTGAAGTGCCAAAAGGTAGGCACTATATCAAAAAGGGACATGATGCCTCTATCACCCATTCTTATGGTGAAGTTGTTTGATGTTTGGGGGACTGACTTCATGGGTCTTTTCCTCCCTCCTTTGGATATGTCTATATTTTGGTTGCCTTGGATTACATGTCAAAGTGTATTGAGGCTATTGCAACGAGAACCAATGATCACAAAGTGGTGTCTGGTTTTGTGAAATCACATATCTTCAGCCAGTTTGGTGTGCTGAGAGCCATGATTAGTGATTGTGGAAGTCACTTCATCCATCACACTTTTGAAGGGTTGTTCAATAAACATGGAGTGAATCATCATGTGGCTACTCCTTACCACCCCCAAATGAGTGGTCAAGTTGAGTTAGCAAATCAGGAAATAAAGCTCATTCTAGAGAAGATAGTGAGACCGGACCGCAAGGATTGGTCACTACGTCTTAATGAGGCTTTATGGGCTTATAGGACTGCATATAAAGCCCTGGTTGACACCACACCATTCAAGCTTGTTTATGGAAGAAGCTGCCATCTACCGGTTGAGATGCAACATAAGACATTGTGGGATTTGAAAGCTATGAACTTTGATGGAGAAAATGTCGGGATGAAGAGGAAGTTTCAGCTGAATGAATTAGAGGAGATGTGACATGAAGCTTACAAATTGTCCAAGTGCTACAAGGAGAGAACAAAGTTTCTATATGATAAGATGATCAAGAAGAAAGGCTTTGATCTCGAAAAATGGGTATGGCTATACAATTCAAGGATGAAGTTCTTTCCTGAAAAAATCCTATCTAGATGGAAAGGACCTTATCTAATAAAAAAGGTATACCAATCCAGGGTTGTGTTGATTAGTGAGAAAGGAGAAAAGGAATTTATTGTGTATGGTCAAAGGATGAAAGAAGTTGTAGAAATAGGTCTGGACAAAGTCAATCAAAGTTTTGATATTGTGATGCTAGTGGAGGAACATCATCTTGATGAGGAGATGTGCTTGAATGCACACGAGAGAGATATTTACTTTAAAGATGCTTTAAAGGTTCTGCGAGAATGATCAAGGTCAAGAATCAATAAGCCCGGATGAAGGTGTAAAATTTAGTGCTAGTGGGAGGGAACCCACCTAGGTTTGGGAACTTTTTCACCCAACCTTCACTTTTTGATACTTTTGTTTTCTTTTCCACAAAATACACACACACTTGTTCTTGATAGTTGTTGTTTGAGTTTTGATGAGATGCAGGTAACAAGTTGAAGAGAGAGATAGAGAGGGAAAGACATGGTTGTTGAAGTTGAAATGTGGCAAAAAAAATCAAAATTTTTGCAAAGATATCAAATTTTTTGAATTTGAGTTGACAAAGTATTGAATGAAGAACCACCACGGCTGTGGTGGTTTAATTGCAAAATCTCAAGAAAGTTACAACAACATCACCAAATTTGTGAAGGATTGGCCACGAGCATGGAGCTCAAAACGGCCATGGCCCATGCTGAACAACACAGCCATGGCCACCACCATGTTCGTGGAAACATGAAGGCAAAATGGTCGTGGTGAATTAAGTGCAAACATTCAATGGAGTTACAGGTATGGAGGTGATTTTGTACATGAACGGGTTCACCACGGCCGAGGCAAGAGGAGCACACCATAACCATGGAGCCTACCATGACCGTGGAGAGGGTCGATCTATAGCCATATCCACCCCCACCACAATCGTGGAACCCGACACAGCCATGTTGCCAAACCCCCACCATGACCGTGGTGGGACCCGACCCCACCCATTTTTCACTTAAACTCCACAAAACACCACGACCCTCTTCACTTCCAAACTCATTTGCTCGACTCCCAGAATGGTTGTGGCGATGTGCTTCACCCCCAGCACCTCCCATCTTGCTTCTACAGCCCATATCCTCCAACAAATCGACCTACAATCAATTTCTACACCTCCACCACCTCTCCCTCTATCATTTCCACCCAGAACCTCCACCAATCAAGCCTCCATCTCCATTTTTTTTCTCCACTTTACCTACAACTGCCCCACACAAAACCTCACAAAAATCCACCATCTTTCACCCAAAACCTTCAACCAATCCATCCTCCATCATCCAAGCAACCATCCTAGCCTATTCCACCCATCAATGAACCTACATTTTGCCTCCTTCGCAACAATCCAAAAATCACAGCCATACCACCACCACCATATCCACAAAATGAAGAGAATTACCAAGGCTATGAAGAAGAGGGCTCAAAAGAGCCTTGAGGTGATCACCAGAGGCAAGGTGTGCATCAAAAGAGCCTCTTCTCAAGTGTCCATGCTATCCCATACCCCCTCACCATCAAACTCCATTTCCTAATCGCTCCCATGTTTGACGTCTGTGAGTGCATCCCACACCCAGTCGTTAGACAGCCACCACATCACAGATGAGATGTATAGGGGGAGGTGGAGGAAGAAGCATCAGAAGAGAACCTCGATGATATGATTGATGAGGTTGATCCAGAGATCACAACCTGCCAAAAGCGGGGCAATGGGGTTGCAGCCCCATCTTCATCAAGGCTACCTCCACAGACCATGCCAGCACACCATTCCACCTCTTCATTGAGGGAGAGACCACAACAGTAGCCACAAGTAAGGTGTCAGTTGATGATTGAAGAGGAGGATCACCCACAGTGATACCCCAAGCAACAGATATTGCTAAATCTTAACACGAGCTCGGGGTCAAGATCCTATTGGGTTGAGGAAGATGATGATGACACTGTTGAGGAGGAGATGGATTCTGAGCCAGAGGACACTTTGGCATACTTGGAAGTAGATATGCTAAAAGGGTTTGGCAAGGCTCCTGAGGGAATGTAATATGTCATAGGTCAGAGGAATATGCATATAACACCTATCTACCCCGAGTTCATGTCAAGGAGAGTTATCTTCACTATATATGGGGGTGAGAAGGTAATTTTCAACCTTTGAATCAAAGTAGAGGTGGAAAGGAAGCTGAAGTAAGTCAGTTTGTGGAAGGTGCTTTTCACAGCACAAACCACATATGTGGAGTTAACTCAGCAATTCTTCGCCACACTAGAGAAGGTCAAGGTCAAAGGGGAGGAAACCATCAAGTTTGCAACGTTTAACAGAATACATATGTTGACTTCTTATGAGTTGAACTGCATCTTTGAAAAAGATCCTGAAGAATGCAACAAGATGAATGATGGCATAATTGAGAGAGAGGTTGACTTGGCCTATGCTAAATTCTACCACTCTATGAGACCAGAGCAAAAATATACAGCTGGCAAGTCAAAGACTATGTACATCAATAATCTCTTGATCGGATACATGCATAAAGTCCTCGCCAACATGATTGTAGGGAGGTATGACAACCAGGGTAGCATTTCACAAAAGGACCTCTTTGTTCTACATGGAATTAATAAGAGGTTACACATCAACCTAGGGCCACTCTTGATAGATCACATGAGGACAATCCCCTTCAAAAGCAAAACTTCATTTGTTATGGGAGGGATTGTGACCTCAATTGCTATATCCCTAGGCTTTGATGTCACCGGACTTAAGGAGGCTTAAGGAGCTCAATTTGTTGATTTAAAGTACCTCGTGTGCTCTCAGATGATCACAATCCATAGCACAAAAAAAATTCTTGAGTTTCCCTATCATACTACCCCTCTCCTCTCTGCATTGGGGGTCCCCGACTTACTACACAGAAGGCTGAACCGATGGGAGCAAGACAACCCCCATGAAAACTTTAAACTGACTATTGTACATGAAGAAATGGCATAATCAAATGCACATCAGCAAGAAGAATAGGGAGGAGAGAAAAGAAGCCAGCCCCACAGGGTGAGAAGAAGGGATGAGGCAACATCCCAGCTACATGAGCCTTCAGTGAATGCATATGATATGTTATCCATCCATGCACAGCTTGAAGGCATCCAGAAGACCCAACAAGACATGCAGCTCATCCAGCAATACATGTCACAGGACCAACAACAAATGCATCAACATGTCAACCACTTGTACCATTACCACCATGTGCAAGCACAACGAAACCCCGAATGGGGTGAAGGCTTTTAGGGTGGTATTTTAGGATATCAGGAGACTTACCCTCCCCCTCAGGATGCATATTGGGGCCATTATTACCAGTTCCCTCCAGCCCATCCAGGACCTCCACCTCCTTAGCAGCACCATCCAGACCAGCCTGATCAGCCATAGCAGGGAAACCTTCCCTTTGATTCACAACACCAGCCATGATTTTCACCCTACTAACCCTAAACTTGAGTTTCATGCTAAGGACAACATGATTCAAAAGTTTGGGGTGGTAGGGCGGTATGCACCACCCTATCTTGATCTCTCATTTTGCTTACACTTATTTCACTTGATTTTGGAATTGCTTGATTTTTCTTTTATTAGTGTAGATTTCTTCTTGTTAGCATTCATGTGTACATGTAGTTTAATTCCATGCATTTTTGTGTAATTTTTCAAAAAACATTGCTCTTTTTTCTCCTCCATGTCATGCATTGCATTTTCATGTAGATTTTGATAATTTTTGTGTGTTTTTAATTAGGACTTGCTATTTTATGCTTTAAATTCCGTAAAGGTAGGTTTGGATGTGATTGATTGCAAATTGGCACCATTTTGGCCAATTTTTCCCAAATTTAGATGTTCTTGCCTATAAGCAATGGCCAAGTGCCATTTGTTTGCCTCTCATGACCCCATGCATGTGTGGGAGCATATTTTAGTGTTGTGTGAGAACATTGTTTGGGGACCTATAAATTCAAAAGATCACGCGTGCATGGAATGTTGCACTAGATCACATCGAATCCATGCATGTCAAGTAGCATAAGATCCACTTGAATGTTGCCTCCCAAGAAAGAAAGGATGCAAAATGGACATACCTCCCGCAACTCAGCAGAACCAACTAAAGGGCTTTCTAGTCTAAGACTATGAGATCTACTACAAATAGGTATATTACAACCACTTATCACCTCTCTAGTGATAAAAGAGTGTGTCGCACCCGGTTCAATCAAAATAGATATGAAATAAGAAGAAGATAAGTCCTAATGAAAGAGTTCATCTGACCTATCACAACCTATGGATTGACCACTCCCTCTAGCTGACTCATAGCATAGAATCTAGCTGCCGCATATTGTCATCCATGAACCCTTCCAGTTGGCCCAGAAGATCCTACATGCGACGCCTAATTGTGTCCTCTACCTCCACCAATGTTGTATTGTTGTTGTTGTGAACCTCACTGATGGCTATTGTGTCACTTCCTCATCCTTCATAGGGCACACCCACTTCGTATGTCTAGTGTGCCCAAACTTGTAACATGTCCTAGTATCGTATTGCAACCTAGACGGCCCTTCCACTAACACGGATGCCATGTTGTGTGCTCCTGCTGGTAGAAAATTGCAACCTCTGCCCTTACTCAAGGACCTTTGTGACGACACTCCTGGTCTCAACTCATAAAAAAATGATCTTTGTTGTGACTGTGGTGATGAGAACGTCAGCTTCTTGAAGCCACAAGACGTCTATCCTAGAAACTAAGTTAACCTCTTCCTAGATTTGACTTCATGGTTTTCCCTCGATCCTCCTCATGGACTCTACAAATGTAGAGAACCTCTCTATGATCTCCATAGCAGATGGGGTTGTAGGCAAGTCAGAACCTTCTCAGACCTTCGGATCCTCTCTTTCTCCATCACCACCATATGAGGACAGAACCTCAAAAGCTCCATAAACTTCACGCCCTATCACAACTTCTCAAACTACTCCATCTTCTCATCTAGATATGTCTCAGGGAAGTATCAACTCACAAACTCTCATCGAAAATCTCCCCAACCTATCACAACTCCCGATCTCTTATCTTCTTCTATGGCCCACCAATGGCCAACACTTCCCAACTGATAAACAACATGCTTCACCTTGTCTTCTTTTGGGATAATGAGGATCTTAATAGCCTTTTCAAGCTCTATTAGCCACATGTCAATGTCTATAGGGTTTGTCGTACATGCATACTTGATAGCTCAAACATGTATCAACCTCTCAAATGCCTTCCCGAAACCCTGTGGTTCCACATTAGGGACAGATTCCCTAGGTTGCGGTACGAATGCTCTATCTACTAAGTGCATAATCATTTCCATGAGCTATCCAAACATGGACTAGAAAGTTGGGTTTTCCATGGTTGTAGGGTTGAAATGAGGCATCACAGGTTGTTCCAGCCCCGTCAATAGCACTCCCCATCATGTGCCAGACTCCTACCACAACCTCTTGGTGTGACATAGATAATCTTTGCATGCTCTTCATGTTATTAGATATGTTGGATTATGTAAGAACAGACACAAAGCCTAAGTCCTATGTCCCTATAGACTCAGTGAACCTAGAGCTCTGATACCATCCAAACTATGACACGCTCTCACACTACTCAAGATTACTCAAAACAAAGCACACGGTTGGTCACTAATTAACCACATAACTAGAAAAGTAGGTGAATTAAAACTAATTTAAACATCACTAACAAGCTCATAAACATTTACATATAAGTCCAAAAACATGCATATAAGCACATACCATATCTGGTATTTACATATATGTCTAGTGGTTGAGCATACAACCTATATACAAAAGACGTGTTCCACAATCGACACATACATGCCATACACAAACATTGAATACTGCCAAAAACTCGAGTCGAGTATATCTATCATCTACCAAAACATCCCCTTCCCAGACCTAAGAGTACATGGATGACTCTAGGACATGACTAACTAATAGCCAACCTTATGTTGCTACTACTCTCCAAGATGCTCCTCCTCAACACCTCAAACCTGACGACATTGCTGACAATCACCTTAAAACATGTAGTGGCCCACGAGGTGAGACCCATGTCCTAGTAAGAGATATAACTATCAACAAAGGTTATCAATTATACCAGGTTGTGTTATTTTAAATAAGTTAATTAGATTAAGCAGATTAAATTGGCTAACTAAAATAGATTAAACATGATTAGTGTATTATATAGAGAAACTAGTAAAGCTATCACTTTCTATATAGTTTATTTCTCTTACCGCAAAGCATAACAAATAAACATTACTAGAAATAAGGCAAGGGTAAACAACCAATGTGAGTTGTGTTTATCCCTAAATGGATATACTACACGGGTGGATTGCATCTTTTATTAATCCTTGGGGAATTTGAGGTATACCACTCAAAGTCCAATTGACCACTACTTGGTCGCAATCAATTCCGTACAAGATCTAGGAGAGCCAAAATCCTAAGATCTCACCTCCTCAATCAGTACAAGTCAACTATAATGACATATTAGTCAAACTGCCTGCATCGACATATATTCAAACTACCAACAACCTAGTCCGCCCTTGGTATATAGGTCATGGCACTAGTAAGCAAGGTATACAAAACCCTATCATCCGAGGTACAACTAAAGTTGTCCTCAATCAGTTCACAAATGTATAAGTATCAATTATTCTTAAATCGAGGCATGATTGCAGCCATCCTCCAAAACCTTGGAATTAGGATGTCAAGGACACACAGTCTCATGCATCCCACATACTCAACAGTATGCGCTCCGAGCTTGCCATAGGAATACTTGTTTCCCCATCCAACAAGTCCTGACACTAGAATGGTTCTATGGCACATGGCACTACATAATTAGGATTTCACTTGATTAGTTAATGTATATTGGGTGTACTTTAACTACATTAATCAAGTTACAAGCAAACCCTAAAAGAGTTCTACAAAACATATGTATATTACAACTTCAGAAGATATAAAACGTATGAGGTATAATTCTTATCACATCATCACAAGTTACCAATCCTTGTCACATCATGAAGAGGGTTACACCTCCATTAGGGATCACTCTATGCCCAAAGGTCATTGTGACCATCACATCATTTTCCATGTAAGAACATCATTATCTTCCAACCTCTTGAAGGTGGTTCAACATACATCATCATACTTGTAACACATGGTGCAACATAAGATTGTATTACATAAAAGCTATGATGTTCACTAAGAAGTATGCTAGGGATACCACTACATCAAGAGAGTAATCCTTTATCATATCATGAAAAGAAATTAAGTATGATAAATCACCATCATTTGATTACCTTAGGGTTAGGTTCCACAAAGCAAGTTAAGATGATGTTACAATTTAGCAAACCACTAACCATTTGTTCATATGCTTGCTTAGGTCAAAGCACAAATGCCAATCCTAGTACCTCCATTAGATCATGGCTGCATAAAGAAAAAAAAATAACCATCGAATATTGGATAGAAAAACTATAGGATGAAATACAAGTAAAGACCTTATACCATATGTCTAGTAAAACATCAAGTTGTGACACTATGAAGACCATTAACTTTGAAAGTAAGGAAACCAATGGTTGTTGAACCATCAACCTAGTGGAACCATTGGTTGATGAACCATTGACCAGTAGAACCATTGGTTGATGAACCATCGACCCAGTGGAACCATTGGTTGATGGACCATCGACCCAGTGGAACCATTGGTTGATGAACCATCAAACCAGTGGAACCGTTGTTTGATAAACCATTAACCCTTGAGTCAGAAATGCCATTGGATGGTGACCCGGTGAAACCATCGATGTCATCACTAGGTGGGAAAATAGGTTAGCAAAACCATTCTTTAAGGGACCAACGAACCATCTTTTAATAGGACATAAAACCATCAATTTAGCCACTAGATAGAGCACCAAAACCATCAGTTGTGAGAGGAAATTATCCATTAGTTCAATCACAAAAAGAAAAGTACAAATAGCACTAAGGCAGCCACCATCAGTTGGCACAAGGGATCCAACCATGGAATCATGAACAAGGGGAAAGTTAGTCCATAAATCCCAAGGAAAACTATTGTTTAACACCTCAAAGGAAACCCTAATTACAAGGAACAAAACCCATCAACTTCCACATGCAAGCAACGTCTAGAGCACCCATATCCATGGAAGAAACGTGTACATAGCTAAGGAGGGCATCTAGGTAGGTCATCTACCCAAGAACTACCATATAAGCATAAGCTCTAGGCAAAAGATGGCATCTTTCTACTTAGAACTAAAATTTTAAGCAAGAACTAGTACATGCAAGGTGGAGTAAGAAATAAACATGGAGAAAGTTATATAACTTGCCTCTAGGATGAAAATGAAGCTCCAAGAAGCAAGGTATCTCAATGAAAGAAGGAAGAAAATCCTATATTGAGCATTCCACTTAGCCAAGCTAGCTCCTTCTGCAAAGAGGAAGCAACCCTAAGTCAAGGAAGCTAGAAAGAGATGTTCTTCAAGATATAGCACATGCTCCACCATGGATCAAACCAGGAAAAAGAGAGGAAAAGGTCGGATAACAAGTAAAATGAATGAAGGAAGGGATACCTCACATACCTAAGCAAAGAAACCAAATAAGGAATCACCAAACAACCTCAACTAGGGTAGATAAAACCCTAGGTGCGCATGCAAGCAGATCAGCCACCTTCTTCTAACTTGAGCTCCTTCTTCTCCAAGAAAAGGGGACGAGTTCCAATCATCAAGGAAGACAAAGTAGAGAGGTAGGTGTGCAAATAACTCATTTTCATGGGATAGGGAAGGTATATAAAGCTATGGGTGAGAGAGAAGAGAAGGTTAAGGTGTCTATCCATGTTTGCCATGTGTCCCATGGCCAAACGGTCACGTCCATGCAAACCAGTAGGTCAATCAATTGTGGGAGTTAGGAGGGACATTGAGTTTTGACTCCCACGGTGTCCATAGACCTCCATCAGTAGGGAAACCATCAGTTCTGGCATCTTAGGTCACAAGGGTGAAAACCATTAGTTTAGGCACTTCTCTAGGTAAATCATCAATCTAGGGGGATCAAGAGGGAAAAAATCGACCCTCACACCCCAAAGGACCACCATAAGTTTCCCACTCACAAGGAGAACCATCGTATCCCAACCAACTAGGAGAACCATCGAGTTTTGGCCCCCTAAGGTAACACATCCATGAGAGCAAACCCTAACTCAACGCTAGATAGGTGTCACCATCAAACCAAGGTGCAGTTAGGCTCCCCAAGGCACAAATAAATCAAGAATGATATGAAAACATGTGAGAATCAACAATAATGAGACAAATTTCAAGGATAAACCCTAGATATGGGTAAACTGCATAAAAGTCCAAAATAAACATAAAATTGCATAACTTGCTCAAATAGTGTCCAAACTGGACCAGACTTGAAACTTAAGCTTTCAACGAGATATCAAATCACATATTAGGGTTTAATTAAGGTTTTAAGGATCCAATGATGATAAGAAAGCATGTTCATTCATAAAGCAAGGTCATGGGTCTTATATGTTGATTAACGCTTTGATCAGGCATCCAGAATGTTTGATCAGCTGATCATATTTGTTGGGTTAATGGATCAATTGATTGTTAATTTTTCAACTAGGTTTTGGACTCTGATTCATTGATAAACCAACTTTATTGGTTGAATGCAATAGGGAAAGTCTAAAATTGGAAAGCAATTTAGATTTGGATCTGAACAGACATGATCAGTTGATCCGCAAACTTGGTCGATCAATGGTAATTATAATGACCATGAGGTGATATAATATCAAAATAATGCTACATGTGAAAACTACAAGATTACAAGGAAATAGAAGGGAGGCGGGTAACAAGTCGCACCACCACCCCTTTTTGAATGGCAAATCCAATCCTCCAAAACACCACATCCATAGATCTGGGAGTCATTACATTACTATGCATAACTTTTTAAACTCTCTTAAGAAGCTCCACAGCCTCAGATGCTAGGAACCCAAAAGTGTCAAAACCAAACGGGATAAAACATGTTGATTGTCGATACATGCCTTCTCATGTTTGGCCACTTTAGCAGAAACAGCTTTACGGGCAGCATGTCCCACAGTAAAGTCACCACCCTTCAGACCAACCAATGGGGAAACTCATGTTAGATCTACACATGCATGTTTTCCTCCAACCCAGCCAAAAATAAGAACATCTACTGGCCTAAGTGTCGACCTGCCCTCCTGAGGATCAGTCAAACAGTTCACAAGAGCTTCCTTCTTAGCTGCAACTCTTGCATGTCTAAGAACATCATAAAGAACGTCTCTTACAAGATCATGCCGATACTTGAAGCCTGGGAGCTCCCTACAATGAACTGTATGCTCCCCAAAAGTGTCTAAGTAATATTTGCGGCACACTAGGCATACCTCATCAATAGGAAAAAGTGGAATCATAAGATGATATCTGAGAACAGTACGATACTCCACTAGAGACATATGTAGTCCAAGGCCATCAATAGGTATAGCAGGAAGAAAGTCTTGAGCATGTTTAGCCTGTAAACACTGGAAGACTTCTTTCTGTCTTACGGTCATATCAAATTCAACATCCATGCCCTTAATGATTTTGCTAAAAAAGGAACTCGCCAAAGCATTTTGGTCTTTAGGGGGTATAGTGTCCTTATTAGCAAAACAATTAAGATCAAAAGATAGAATTGTAACACGTAGACAATCTAAAGCGTAGTTAAAATCAAAGTCCATACCATGTATCCCGCTATCTCACAAAATATGGTCTTGGAGCACCCAAGATTGGGCTCTAGAGGCCACGAATGCATATAAAGAAGCCTTCATTGCTGAATATAGGTCCAAACCACCGAGTCTAATAGGTAAGGATGCCACACGCCATTGAAGATCCACAAAGAAAGGACCTCCACATACCACAATATCCTCAATAGATCCACGCAACCCTTTGTCAAAAAAGGTTGTAGCCTGATGTACATGTGTGGGTTGGCATGTCTATAAGCCGAACATAAGCTTAGGCGTACCCATGCAAGACTGTAACAAAAGAAGCTCACTTTGTGGGTCATGCAACTGAGGAAGTAGATGCATCAAGTCAACAGCTTTAATAGCCCTTCTCATGGCCAACTCCTCAATAAAACTTTTGTTCTTGCTAACAGCTCCTCCAAGTAGTTTTATTCCTAACACAGGCCTCCCAATGTCCATAGGGAACAACCCCTTCTCAACCTTCCTTCCATCACAAGTAGGCCAGAACACCTCCATTTTATGAATGTTCAAAACAAGCCCTAGCTCTGGACCACTGTGCTGAATAATGTCCAACACCTTGGCTACCTCCATAGTGTCTCCGATGATGGTCCCATCATCAAGATACCAGACATGAAGAAGAAGATTACTATTGTATCTGATCTCATGAATAAGTGGGTGTAATACAAGGGAGAAAAGAAGTGGGCCCAGAGGATCACCTTGTTGCACCCCAGTGGTAGACCAGATATGTTTGTCTCTAATGTACAACCTAACTGCTTGAGCGTAGAGAAACTCCACCCATAAAGAGATAGATGGGCACCTCTTCCTCCCCTCACGGAGAAGCGTAGACCTATCCACCAAGTTGAAAGCATTAGAGAAATCTACTGTAAGCATGGAGAGATACCCGTCTTCATGATATGCACTCAAAAGCCTATTGACACTATGTAAAACTACTTCAGCTCCACCTGAGAAGCCAACTCTGAATTGAAAGTCATTGAGATATTTAGCCATATCCTTGCCTACTCCTATCATAGCAACTTTAGACACTAGCCGTCTGCAAATAGTGCCCACTACAATAGGACAAATGCCATTGTCAGGCTTAAGTAATGGAGTAAGAGGTGTAGAAGCTACAAACTCTGCCAAACTCAAAGGACATCTCCCTGCCAGCCATAGATTAACCACCGAGGTGATAGCATGTATAAGATATGTGGCAACAGCAGAACCCTCTCCACACAAAGCGTCCAAAATGTGTTGGGCTCTCAATCCATCTCTTTCACTTGAAGCCCCTTTAGGAAAGGATTTGATGCACTTGAGAATAGTATCAACATCAGCAACAAGAGGGGCCTCTAAAATAAGAATATCTGGCTTGGAAGGAGGCAACTGGTAAGGATGCTTAGCCTCTAAGGCTTTCAAGGTATCATTGATCAATAAAATGCTTTTGGGACCCTGAATGGTCCATTAGGTATCCTAATTGGTTGATTAGAATTTCGGGTTGAGTTTTTAACATTGGGCTATTTTTGGGATTGTGCTCAGGAAAGGGATTGGAATTAGGGTTTTATAAGCCCATGACTCTCCTATATAAAAGGATCACTTTCCAAAGGTCTTGACACAATCATTGTAATATCTTTAAGACAACCTATGTGACAAGTTGGTTATCAAACTTCTCTTTTGGAGAGAGGAAGTTACTCATAGATTGCTACCCAAGATAAGAGTAGAATGGGAGTTCTAGGATGACTAGCACGTCAACAACTCCTTTCCTCTTCAACTTGGTGGCCAAGGTGGTGCACCATGTTCTTCTTTATCTATGTGTACAAAGTATGGGCTAAGGCACACATGTGTAGGATTAGAGAAGTTCTTCCACAAAATGACAACAAGGTGTTGTGAAGAAGACAATTGTGCAGTATCTTGGTGTCCAATTCAGATCTCTTCTTGATCCATACAAATTCCTTGGTGGTTGTTTTGGATCTATATCTAGAAGATTATTTTCTTTACTGATAAAATATGTGTCTATATGTTGGACAATTAGTGTTCATAAAGGTATAAACATTATCCCTTCTTATGTCTTTTATTCACCAACATTGTATAGATACGAAAGACTAGGCTGATAGGGTATAGAGGAAATATTCTGGCATGCCCTGGTGTGTGTCATTTCGCACACCAAAAACTAGGTGTTTATCCTAGAATTTATCCTTTTTGATAGAAAAACAACCAATTAAGGTAATTTATTAGTATAGAAAGTGTCAATTCACAGACAACATTTTTAAGATTTAATACCAACCTGAATCACCTTGAATAAGGTTTATTAAAGTCCATTGGTTGATTGATGATTACACTAGAGCAATGAAGTAAATTTGTAATGAAATAAAATTTATGCTAGGAACAAGTAAGAAAAGTTATGCTAAGAATAAAAGAAAGAAAGTTGAGGTTAGAACAATAAGAGAATAATTATATCAGAGCAATATATAAATTGAAAGTAAGTAAAGGAAGTGATCGAAAACAAGTGGTCAAGAAAATGAGTTTGAATTAAGGAAAGAATATCAAGGTCATGGGTTTTACCACCATAGTCGGCGTGAAACAAGATCGATGGAATTCATACAATAAAACTAGTCAGAAGAAGGTATGCAAAAACATTCGCAAATGCATTCACAAAAGTTAAACTCCCTATGGACCCATTGGTCCTAGTGCCCACAGATCCTAGAATGAGCATCCTAACAAAGATGGTTCAGAGGTCTCATCCGTATCCTTGTGCATTTGGTCGATTGTTCCAAATCTTGGGTTACGCGGTCACATCCCCCAAGACTAACATTTGATATAAATGAGAAATCAAATGGTTTAAATCAGAAATTATCCAAAACAAATACCATCTAAGTAAGGAAATCATATAAAGAATCATCATATGTTACAGCATGGCCATGGGGTTACTCCCCACACCTCGATATGAGGAACTACTCACAATCCACAATAGCTCAAGGTAGAATGAAGAAGGGAAGAAGGGAGTCCATACATTAGGAAAGAAAAGAACCCAAAAGGGACTTTGGCTAGTGACTAAGAAATGGCCTCCATTTTAGATCCTTGTCTTGAAAGAAACTAAGAAAATAAAATGAGAATTGGAGATCTTGAGAACAAAAACTAACATTATTGAAGAACTGGAGAGTTACACATACAAGAATGAAATAACAAGTTCTCAATGTAAAATTTTAAATACAAAAAGTTGGATCCCCTTTCTTGTGGAGTCCCCCCTCCTTTTATAGGGGAGAAGGGGGGAACCCTGAATGGGGGAGAGGAAAAAAAGGGTGGAAGCTACTGAAATGCCTGTCTATGCACCCTGAATCAACCGGTTCATGACCAAAACCAGTCGGTCGGGTCATGAAATGGCACGAAATTTGGGCAGCAAGTCAAATCCCTAAATCTAGAGTGGTGGTATTGTTTGAATCAAATCTTAGCCTCAAAGCATTCTTGAACAGGCTGTATGGAGCATGGGATGATCAATTGGAATCTAAGTGTGCATAGGCTAAGGGAGAAACCCTAATATGAAGTGACTATGCTTTTGACCAAGGTTTGTGCTATCTAAAATGGTCATTTGAAAGCATGAAATGCTCAGTTCGGCTCTGAGACAAGCGGTCTGGAGGAGAAACCCTAGGGTTCAGTGGTGGTGCATTGCTTGACCATAACTTGGTCATGAAGTAGCTTGAGATGATCATTTGAGCGGGTGAGACGCTCAAGGGGTATGGCCAACCGACCAATTTGGAGGTTGTGAAATCTCATTTTGGTTGCTTGAACAGCCAAAGTGAAGAGTGGAGCCAAGACCCAAAATGGCCGTCTAGGCTTTGAGTTGTGACGTCCTTTATGTATGAAATGTTCGTCTCATATAATGAGTCGGTCGGCTCACGTACTAAGATGGTCCACTTTTGCTTTGAACCAAAAACTACAAAATATATATGAAAAAATGTAAGAATTTGTTTTATTGATAAAATCTACAATTATGTATCATTTCTTTATTTGCAATTATTTCTAGAAATTATCAAAAAGAGAATAAAATCCTATGAAAAAGACTATGAAATTTATATCACTGTGCCCCCTTTCTGAAATCTTACAGTGGTATTAGAGCCAATGTCATATGCTTTTAAAGATATTATGGGTTTTGAAACACAAACGATACCTTCACAAAGTTATGTGCAGACTTGTATCCACAATAATCACCTAATATTATAGATGATATATGTAAGTATCATATGTGACACTTGAAAATCGATATAATGCAGTGGATGTGGATATGGCAATTAGATTGTTGTGGTGTGATCTAAAACATGTAATATCAACATTTTGATTTTGATCAAAACATCATGTAACATGTACATGGATTGCATGACATGTGTCTTTCTGTTCATTCCCCATGTAAATCTTAAACTATTCAATGATGTAAAGACATCATCATTGAACCATTGTGGAGAGGAGGAGACAACCAAAATCCCACATCAAATAGGATGGGCTTTGAAGGGTTCATGATCAAGATGAGATGGTGAATCTATCAACAACACAAGACCTTCCCAAAACAAGGAATTCTAATTGGCCAACCAGCTTGCCTGATCTGGAGACTAGATACCCTAAAAAGGCAACATTAAGGTTACATTATGTGTGAATCTCTTGGTCATATTTGAAGACACTTGTTGGCTCCATTTTTTGTACTAGTCCCTACATCCCGCTTTATCCCATTTGGTGATTGTTATAGTATACATTATGTATAATGATGTATATACAATGGTGATTAGATACACAACAATATATATATGAGTCAGGCTAGAATACATCGAAGTGTATTCGAAGTAGAATACACTTAAGTAGTTTTTCATGATGCAATATTTTTTCAAAAATCTAATCCATTATTCTTCTTAAACATGTTGTGAATAGCTCATATACAAAATTTGAGCACATTTGGACATTTATAGGTCATGTTATAAAGACTGCAAAAATTATGCATTTCAAATTAGTTTCGTGTGTCGATTTTCTTACCCTCAAATGAGTGACTTACACTCATCCAAATGGGCTCAAAATTTGTATGTAGCCTAATTATAGTATGACAGTGAAGATCAATGGTTTACATTTTTCAAAAAAATAGTCAAGTGTATTCTAGTCTGACTATATATATATATATATATATATATATATATATATATATATATATATATATATATATATATATATATATATATATATATATATATATATATATATATATATATATATATATATAGAGAGAGAGAGAGAGAGAGAGAGAGCAGGCTAGAATACACTCAAGTGTATCCGGAGCGGAATACACTCAAGTAGTTTTTCATGAGGCAATATTTTTTTTTGAAAATCTAATCTATTGATCTTCTTAAACATCTCGTGAACAACTCATACGCAAAATTTGAGCACATTTGGATATGTATAGCTCATGTTATGAAGATCGCAAAAATTATGCATTTCAAATTAGTTTCGCACGTCGATCTTGTTGCCCTTGGATGAGTGACTTACACTCATCCAAATGGGCTAAAAATTTGTATATAGCCTAGTTATAGTATGACGGTGAAGATCAACGGTTTACATTTTGCAAAAAATAGTCTCGATATACAAACACACTTGAGTGTATTTGTGTGATCCGTACACTCGAGTGTATTCTAGCCTGACTCTCTCTCTCTCTATCTATCTATCTATATATATATATATATATATATCCCTCGATATAATATCAATGTTGAAGATGCCTTCCAAGTGCAATACACATGAAAACCTTGTTGGACTAAGTGTGGGCACACCAAGCATGGTGCACCATCTACCTTGGGGAAGTGTGATAATAAGTATATGGGCCTGCCCAGCAAGGTGCATATCTTGTTGCATTGGCCTTGGGTTGAACTTGACTAGGTGATATTAATAATATTAATCACCTATAGGCATAAAATGGCATATATTTCATATGATGATTTATGAACATAATATTGTGCAACCATCTATCTAAGAATTGTGTGTGATGAAATTGGTAATTGTTACCTACCTTAGTAGATAAGTTGTTTGCAGTTAGCCATAGTGGACTCATGACTTAATGTATTTTGGACTTTGGATCACTAGAATATTGCTCGAATAATATTTCAAATCAATGGTGAGGGATATTAATTTGAATACAATAGTGGGAGTGTAATTATCTAAAGTCCATATTGCTTTTGTCAAATGAGATTTTTGAAATCAAATCAATTTTCAAATCAAAATATCAAATCAAGCAAAATATTTTCTATGTGGATTAATGGAAAACAATATCAAGAATATATTTTTACTAATATTAGTCCTTGATAAAGAGAAACTTTATGGGAATAACTTCAAAGACTGGTTCAAGTCATTGAGAATTGTTCTCATGCATGAGTGTAAGCTTTATGTCCTGGACACACTAGCACCTAATGTACCAACTTCAAATGTGTTAAAAGAGGAAAGGGAGGCTAACAAGAAGCATTCATGTGATGATATGGATATCAAGTGATGCATGATTTGCTTCATGAATCATAAGCTTAAGAAGGAACATGAGAACATGAATGTTGTTGGGATGATAACACATCTCAAGAACATGTATGATGAAAAGTAGACAAGAGAGGTATAATGTCTCCAAAGCATTGTTTTAGTGAAAAGTGGTAGAAGGTGACCCAGTTGGACCCCATGTACTCACGTTAATTGGGTATGTGAAAAGTCTTGCAAGACTGGGATTTTTCCTTCAGGTTAAGAGTTGACCACATATGTAATCATGTAACTGTTTTTTTATTCATACAAGTTATTTGTCACGAATTATAACACGAATAGATTTTTAAACCACTGATAGAGATACTAGACATGTTGAGAACTATTGAGGGGAAAAGGAAAAACCAACCCAAATCCATGTTGATGGTCATCAAAGGTAAAGAAATGTCCAAGGGCATAGGCAAAGCAAAGAAATGTTCTCAATCTAGCCAAAAATCCTTTGCACTTAAGGCAAAAGGAGGAGTGATAAGGGAGGCAATTGTCACCAGGATGAACACTGGAAAAGAATTTCTCTCACTACCTAGATGAACTAAAGAACAATAAGCAAGGGATAGAGATCTCCACTTTAGATATATATGTTATAAAAATAAACGTATCTACTTCATCATGGGTATTGGATGTCGGATGTGGATCTCACATTTCCTCAAATGTGTAATTTATGAAAATAAGTAGATCCTTGAACAAAGGGGAGGTGGAACTTCACATTGTAATGGAGAAAGACTTGATGACATTATTGTAGGTACCTATTGTTTATCTATTCCCAATGGGCTTGTAACAGATTTAGAGAATTGCTATTATGTATGTGCCATAAATAGAAAACTATTTATGTATCTTGTTTAGACAAGAATGATTTTGAGTTTCTAATAAAGAATGGTAAAATTCCCATTTCTAAATATGAGATATTTATGGCAGTGTCCCTGTGTATTTTGGTATTTACTTATTAGATGTTGAGACACATGTATATAGCATAAATACGGACAAGTTAAAAATCAATGACTGAAACAAAGCTTATCTTTAGCACTGTTGTATAGAGAACATAAATGAGAAGCACATTTCTAAACTCCATAAATTGGTTATCTGGATGCTTTGGGATTTGAATGAATAGAGACATGTCAATGTTATTTATTGAGCAAAAAGAAAAAGGAATATTTCAATGGAAACAATGAGAGACCTAGTGACTTGTTAGAATTTATACATATTGATGTGTGTGGACATTTTAGAAAAGCACTAAATTGGGTATTCAAACTTTGTCACTTTTACTTATGACTTCAATAGATCTGGGTATGTGTATCTTATGAAATATAAATTATGGAATCCTTTGAAAGGTTTGAGGGATTCATGAATGAAGTATAGAATAAACTTGGCAACAGAATTAAAGCCCTTCTTTCAGATTGAGGTAGTGACTACTTAATCTAAGATTTTGAGGCCCTTCAAAGGAATTTGGTATTATATCACAATTGAACCTATCTGGAACACCAAAACATAATCATGTATTATAAAGAAGAAATTGAATCTTGTGGGAAAGGGTGCAAGCAATGATGAGTTTAATCAATCATCTGATTTACTTTTGGGGACATGCTCTTATAACCACAATGTTTACTCTTAATTGAATCCTTCAAATCTGTTGAAAAGATACCATATGAGATGTGGAATGAGAAATGTCCCAGTATGTCTTTCATGGAAGTTTGGGGATGTGAATTTTATGTCAATTAAATCATTCTATGAAAAGCTTGGACCCAAATCAGATCAGTTTATCTTTGTTTAATACCTTAATGAAACTAAGGGGTAATACTTCTATATTCAATTTGACAACAAAGTGTTTATTGCCAAATTTTGTAGTATTCCTTAAAAAGGAATTTATTTCTAGAGGAACCAGTGGGAGGAAAATAGAACTTGAAGAATTTCAAGACCAACAAGACAACATTGAACCTATGGAGGTAGATAAGAAACAAGAGGAACCACAAATTGTTGAGGAACCTCAACTCTCTATTGAAATATATGAACCTTGAAGGTATAGTAGGGCATGTTTTGAGCCAAAGAGATAGGGATTTCTCTTGATTCAAGAAGAGGATGTATTGGTCATTAAGGGTGATGAGCCAACAACCTATAATGAGGCTATAAAGAGACTAGGCTCTGAGAACTGGCTTGAGGCAATGATATTTGAGATGGACTCCATGTGTACCAACAAGATATGGACCTTGGTGGATTCACCTGGAGGGGTAAAATCCATAGGGTGCAAATAGGTTTTCAAGACGAACATCGACATGGATGGTGATGTATAAATCTAAAAAGGTAGATTGGTTGCAAAAGGTTTCAAACAAGTTCAAGGTGCTGACAATGTTGAAACTTTTACATTAGTTACCATGGTTAAATCTATTGGGATAATACTTGACATTGCATCTTATCATGACTATGAGATTTGGAAATCAGAGGTTAAAACTGCTTTCCTCAATGGAAACCTTCTATAAGATGTGTATATGACAAAACATGAAGGTTTTATGCCACCAAATGAAGACAATAAAATCTGCAAGCTACAGAGGTCAATCTATGGATTGAACCAAGCATTAGGAAGTTGGAATCTTTGTTTTAATATGACACTCAAATAGTTTGGCTTTATCCAAAATGAAGATAAACATTTTTCTTACAAGAAGGTTAGTGGGAGCATGACTATATTTCTCATGTTGTATATAGATGGCATATTAATGATGGGAAATGACATTCCTACTCTACAATCAGTTAAAACATGGTTGGATAATATGTCTCCATGAAATACTTAGGTGAAGCATCCAATAGACTAGGAGTCAAGATTTATAGATATAGATCTTGAAGTATTCTTGGTCAAATACAAATTACTTATGTTGAGAAAGTCTTAAAGAGGTTTATCGTGCAAAATTTAATAGAGGAAACTTACCCATGTCTCATGGCATAAGTCTCTATAGAACTAAATGTGACGTCCCCGGATTTTCTAAAACTTAATCTAATGTGAAACGTACAAATATCGAGTTGGGTCTAGAGGTAGTGAACCAGAAAGAAACATGGCTTACAGCAGACCACAGCAGCCATAGGAGGTGCGCCCTCCTTAGGGCCACATGGCGGGCTCTCATTGGCCGAAAAAGGTAAATGCCCTAATTATATCCAGATGTTTGATAAATCATAGTAATTAGCTCGATGATCAGAAAAATACAAACAAGGTACTGTTATTCTCAGAAATATGTGTAGAACATAATAGAACTATAATATCAGGCTTTTGATGATTAAATATCAGCAATATCATGTAAGATGTGTAATGCTTGTTTAATGGATAATAAATAGCAAGGATGACATAAAATCATGGAAAAATATCAGCAAGTCCATAATTATTTATAGAATGCATATGATGTCAGATATGGTCATGTTGATGTATGAAATTACATAATTTGATTAATATATATAATTAGGGCTAATAACACTAAAGATGATGCAATTAATACATGCATGCTCGATAAATGATGAGATTTACATAAATCCCTAGTATTTGTAACTGGAAGATAATATATAAATATGAGATCAGTCATATACACGAAATTCATGTTATATGAAGAGAAACCTTAATACATGTGATGTAACCATATATGGTTAATGAAAGTGACATAATGTTAAATATGTTCACATAATAATGCGACACATGAGTATATCCAGTTGATGAACTATAATCTGGAATATGACATCAGTAAGATAATTCTAAGACTAGAATCTGAGTAATGATGCAAATATCCTAATGAGTAAGCAAATCCTAAAATGGTGATAACTAGGGTTAAGATGAGAACTTGATGATCATATGTGATCTTGTCTTAACCAGGGGTTTGACCAAGATATAGTTGACATCAGGAATATGAGGATATGATGATTAGGATATCTCTTTGGAAGGTACGCCATTACCTCTTGCTTAGCTTATTATACATTATGCTTGTGTTATATGGTAGTAAAGACTTGGCATATGGTATTGATTGAAATGATTGTCTTGTATGATATGTTGTTGGAATTTCCATATTTATGGCTATGAACACCTGTAAACATAATATAGATGTTCCATCATAATATAGCTCATAAACCACTTGGTGGTAGAGCGCATGCATAATGATCACAAACCACTTGGTGGTAGATCATATGATGTTTGTATAATGATCATGAACCACTTGGTGGTAGATCATAAGGCCTGAAGATGTCAAAGCCACTTGGTGGCAGATGCATGAAATATATGATGGAAATGTGCTTAAAATATATGTGTTCTCTTTTGCTAATGAATATCTTTGTGCAAGTATATGCTTTTCTTATATTCTTTTGTTACTACCAAGTATTAGTTTTATCTTATTGCCAAGATATGATGAGAGGTATATAAAAGACACGTAGGCGTACTCAGTAAAATATTCTTGAATATTGTGCTGACGTGTACCGCATGTAATCTTTTGTTTAGGTTGTGGTTATGCTCTTGAAGATCCAGGATAGTTGAGAGTTGTGTAGCGAGCTGATGTACAGGTGGACCTGTTGTCTTAAGATCATGTTGTTTAGATTTAGTACATGTATATGTTAAAGTTTGTTGTTCAATATGTAATATCAAATGGTGTAACAATTCATGTTGTAATTATATGTTTAATGGTGAACATGTGTGTATGGTTTTATTATTGTTCATGTACATGTTCTACTGATTGTTACCTTATGACTCCCTCGATTTTCTCTTTCTTAGCCTAGTGTTGGTGTTTAAATTGGGATTCTCACTGAGGTGAGGTTTCAATTTGGACGTTTCACATTAGATTAAGTTTTAGAAAATCCGGTGACGTCACACTAAATGTCCCAACTTTTTGGAAGAGATGGCACACATGAAAGATTACATATGCCTCAAAAATTGCATATATAATGTATGCAATGATATCTACACGCTTATATGTCTCTTACACTATGAGAATAATGAGGTATAATTCAAATCTAGGTGATGGTCACTATATAGAAGTAAAGAATATCCTTAAGTACTTGAGAAGAAGTAAGAATAAATTCCTAATTATGGTGGTGAGGAAAAGTTATTCGTAAAAGGTTATCATAATGAAACCTTCCAAACCAACAAGCATGACTGTTGATCACAATGAGGATTTGTGTTTTGTCTAAATGGTGGAGATGTAAGCTAGAAAAGTTCCAAGCAAGAGAAAGTGGTTGATTATACTATAGAGGCCAAGTACATTGCTGCCTCCAGTGCAACAAAGGAAGCAGTATGGCTCAAGAAGTTCATTGGTGAACTTGGAGTGGTTCCAACCATAAAACATGTAGTAGAGATCTACCACGACAATAATGGAGATATTGTATAAGCTAAGGAATGAAGAGGGCATCAACATTCCAAGAACATACTCGAGCATTACTATCTCATATGTGAGATCGTACAACAAAGAAATATGAATATTTGTAGAGTACCAACTAAAAGCATTGTTGTTGATCCTATAACTAAAGAACGTTCACATCTTAAATGTGATAACAATGTTAGATCGATTAGACTTAGGTTCATGACCGATTGGTTCTAGTGCAAGTGGGATGTTGTTGGTTATATGACCTGAGAGCCATCATGTGATGATTGTAAAAGGGATATTTGTACTTGATTTCATCATAAAAATAACAATTTCACTTATTATGTTTGATTTAGTATTGAGATAATGAGTAAACTTAATAATATCCCAAAAATATTTTGACTCAATGACATCCAATGTAACATCCCAGGATTTGAGGCCTCGGATAAGTTGATCTTAAAAGGAATGATTGGACTACCCTTATCACCCAGGTGCACCTCCTTTTCCGGGAGCCCATCACTAAAGAACTCCATAGTTAAGTGTGCTCAGCTTGGAGTAGTACTAGGATGGGTGACCAGTCGGGAAGTTGACCCCGGCTTGCACGTGCATGAGGATAAAGCACGCAGTTAAGGCTAGTGGTTGTCTGTGGGGCCAGTCGTCATTCCTGAAACTCTACTAGAGCCTTGGGAAGTGGGCCCGGACGTTACAAATGGTATCAGAGCCATAACCCCTCCAGTAGGTGGGGCCCACATGGGCATGTGGCATGCCAGTCTTGAGCCGTGCGGTCCAATCAAGTTGGAAAGGGCTATCCGTAGAGACGAGATACAGCCTCCCTTGCGCTGGTAGCCGTGGACGGGAGTTGGATGTCCATGGGCCATTGTGGGTCTACACTGAAATGGGGTCGGATTATGAGGCCATATATTTAAGACTTGACGAGGACGTCAAGAGTCTAAGTGGGGGAGATTGTAACATCCCAAGATTTGAGGCATCGGATAAGTTGATCTTAAAAGGAATGATTGGACTACCCATATCACCAAGGTGCACCTCCTTTTCCGGGAGCCCATCACTAAAGAACTCCATAGTTAAGCGTGCTCAGCTTGGAGTAGTACTAGGATGGGTGACCAGTCGGGAAGTTGACCCCGGCTTGCACGTGCATGAGGATAAAGCACGCAGTTAAGGCTAGTGGTTGTCTGTGGGGCCAGTCGTCATTCCTGAAACTCTACTAGAGCCTTGGGTAGTGGGCCCGGACGTTACACTTGAGGTCTCCTAGTAGATTTTCCATGTGTCTGTAGCCTATGTCTGTCACAGCCATGAAAGAAGCAGATCCATAGGTTGTGGAGACCTGATAAGAAATAGTTTGTTGGCTATCTAGGCCAACCATCGATTTCCATGCATGGTAGCCACTGGTTCTTGAAACCCTATCTCACTAAGTGGCGAACCATCATTTGATCACTTCTTTCCAATGAACCATCGGTCCAAGGGAACCAAGAAAGAAAATCATATAAATAACACCTCTAGAGATGAAAATAAGTTGTAAACACCTTATGATGACCATAGGATGTCAACCAAATAGGGGGACCATCGATTGATGACCTCTACAGGTATCTCATCCATTAAGGGGTAAACCCTAACTCACCCTAGAAGAGTAGCACCACCAAACCAAGGTACAACTAGGAGCCCCATGGCCCAAAAAGATCAAGCATGATATGAAAACATATAAGGAACATAAATCATTTAACAAATTGCAAAAAACCCTCAAATATGGGTAACTTATAGAAAAATCCAAAATGTGTAGAAAATTGCATAACTTGCATTAATAGTGTCCAAACTTAACCAAATTTGAAACTTAAGCTTGCCACATGATATCAAAACACCCCAAAATGTTTTATTAAGGTTTAAAGAACTTAATTATGACAATTAAGCATGTTCAACACTTTTAGCAAGGTCAGGGGTCTTACAAATTGATAGTTCCCCAATAATGTTATTGATAGGACGATAATGTTACTTATGAGACTATTCACACTGCAAATATGTCCTTGGAAAAAAGACTAAGAATAAGAGATTTTATGCATAAATAAAAAATAAATGGCTTTATGAATTGTTGAATTATAAAATTATGGAATATTGGACAAGTTTCCAAAAGAAAATAAGGTACACGGTGTTTTGGATAATTAAAAGAGTAATTATCTAGCCAGTTTGGCTACACACATCTTGAGAAATCAATTAGTACTATTTTGATATAACATTTAGTATACCCAAAAATAATTATGGAAAGAAGAGAAGTCTAGAATCTGGGAGGAAAAGGATATGCCATGGGATAATGGTATTGTTTTAAACAATGTTTAAAAGGAGCAAGTTTTATAAGGGAAATATATATCATTAGATCCCAATTAATATAACTTGTAAAGGATATTAGTGAGTTTCCTAGAAATAGAAATAATTGAGTTTAGAGGAGACAAAGAATGATTTAGATCCCAAGTCATAAAGAGTTTTCAATAATCAAGTCATCCAATAAAATGTAACCTTTTTACATGCTTTCCTTGATGGCTTTTGATGTGTCAACCAAGTATTATGGATAATTGATTTGAGAAATACTTTAAAGATAGAGAGAGATAAAGGGGTTAGGAGTGGTTGTGTCTCATGGTCATCGTATCTTGACTCATTTCTTTAACTAAACAACATGTTAACATTATTAATATCATGACGTGAAAAAGAAGATTTGGCAAGTCTTTATGGGAATCAACCTAAAAAATTTGTGTACCATGGAAGGCTTTTGCGAGGTTAGAATATAGATTTGGGTTCCTTTCTTCTGGTAGAATCATTTTCCCCATCATAGGGTTTCACCTAGGATCTTTACAAGGACCCCAAGGATCCTCGCATCGATCGCGGGCATAACCCCCAGACCTTGGTGCCCTGGTGAATGGAAGAACCGGCATGCCATGCATAGGGATTGTGAGACAACTCTCCATGTCATCCTCCTCCTTTCTTCACTGCAACACAATGAAAAACTATGGGCTGCATGTAGGTAAAGACCAGACACATAAGGTTTTCCCCTTGGCACTCCTGGACCTGCAGATCTACACCTCAACCTTCCCGAATGACGAGCATGAACCATGGCGTTATGATCCTGAAAAGGGTCCTAGACCTACAACCCCTTCCATCCCAAACTTGGCCTCTCCCCTCCCCACCACCTAGGCTCGACCTCACAACTTTACAACTCTAGAAAGAGTGCACAGAGCTTGCATACCAAGTGCCAACCTCACAGATGGGGAAGAGTAGTAGCAATTATAGATGGCAGACTAGTAGCTTGTAGAAGCGTTGTGTGAGGGAGGATTGTGGAGGAAATGGTGGTGCGATGGAGAGAGAGGGTTCTAAGGTGATTCTTAGGTTCCACGATGGCCAGGGAACACAACCCTAGGGGAAGAACCATTGGTTGCTGACCGAAGGAGTGCTAATGTTGATTGTCTACTCCACATGATTCGTTTGTGACGATGAGGGCGAATGACGGATAGTAAGGATTCAGTTGGCCCAGACTGGTCGGTCTAGAGAGGGACCAAGAGTTGGACCACATTTCAACTTAACTACATGGAAATAGGTCCCTATGGAGCGAACCAATGAATGCTCACCACACAACCATATGTTTGATGTATAAAGTATCATTTCATTTAAATCATTGAAATATCTAAGAATACCCTAATATAGTAACATTATATATCATTTTTATCAAAAGAATAAGAGGATCACAAATGAAATATAATTGAGAATAAATTATGCTTCCTATTCTAAAAGTAAGTCGAATATGCGATTAAGTGAGGAATAATGCATGGAAACCCTAGATTCTGATATTAAAATGTTGGAAACATTAAAACGTTATTCTTTGGTGTTATTATTTGATATTGTGGAACATTATGATGATTTAACATATCCATAATCATAATGATGTAGAATTAGGGTTTCTACTGTGAATAATCATGCATATGACTAATTAGGGTTAAACACCATATTTTTCTATGTTGTCAATCACCTTAAGGTGATCTAAGTGTTCCTAATGGAAGGGTATGATAGATCTTATGATTAGGGTTTTAAAACCAAGGTTATAACATGCAATGTTGTTACCGAATGTAATTTGATCTAAGAGATCATAACGAAGGGATATGTTGGGTATAATAATTAAGGTTACACATGATGTCTAATGTGGAGTAATAACTTTAATAAAGAATCGTGCAATATAATTAGGGTTTGTACCCTTATTCCTTATCCAAACGCAAAACCCTAGATTGAGACCCAAGTAGGGTTTAATTTGTTTAATGTGATGGTGACACTTTAGAATTTACATACATGTAGATTAAAGTTGATTGCTTGATTGGATAATATGCTTAATGACTACGAGATCTGCATGGTTCTAAAAAAGGTATGTGGTTAAACTTTTGACTACCCACATTAGTTTTTCAGTGTTTGTTGAGTGTTTCTTGAGTATTTAACAAATAAACCGTTGGATGTTTGTTTACATTTTTTTCAATTATAATACCACTATGAGTATCACATAAATAAAGATTATGTGAAGAAAATGTTGTTCTTATTTTCAAGTTGTTGATTGAATACATGTTGCTATGTACTTGCACACTTTTGCATGCACCCCACGTACACTGTAAATTTTGATATGTTGATTTTTGCTTTTGTTTCATGACGTTTTAGGTAGATGCTAGAATAAAATGATATCAATATATGATGAACAAATGAAATTACTTGAAGACATTAAAGTTAACTTGTAAGGAGGATTAGATAGATACTTCTTCTCATATAGTTCTCATATGTATAGTTATTGTGTAAGAAATTTATGTAACTCTTTTGAGGAGCATATTGTAAACAATATTTGAATTAATGGAAATTATTTGCTATTATTTGTTAGTTTGGGATCTTGGGAATTTTTAGGTAATGGCTCTCAACTTTTTTGGTCTTCCCTTAATAAGTGGATACTGAAAAGTGAGGTCGTTACCATTTTTCACGGTGAAGGGGTCTGGTAGGTGACTAGAGAGGTTTGTTTGTTCATATTTGCTTTATAAGTTGTAGGCACTGATGATTGAGTTCATGTCAATTGGTTTCAAGCATAGGCTGATTGCGAGGAGGAAATCAAGTATGGTGCTTATGTTTAAATCACAATGTGAATGCTACAATATCAATTTTAAACTTTTGAGGACCATCCATGTCGCTGTACTGTGATGAAGCAGTCAGTGCTACTGAAGGCTGGATGAGGTTGCAACCATTTATGTCAAGTTGTATTGGTGTCGAGTGTTAAGGGAGGTTTTTGGGCACTATCATTAAGCACTAGGGTAATTTCCATCAGAGAAAGACAACTGTGGAGTTTAGGAATGCATGTGATCATCCACAATAGGTGGTGGAGGCCATGTTATTGCATGTCTATTGTAGATGGATCAGATGATAGAGGAGGAGGATATGAGATTGAATTTGTCACTATATGATCCAACACAGACAGGAAGGAAGACATAGTGTGGTACAACACGAAGGGGTTCCAACGGTGGTTGGAGATTTCTTTAGGTCTGCTAGCTGTCATGGTTTTCTAGGTATTGTGTTTCCTCAATGTCAATGATCTGAATCTACAACTGACGGGGTAGGGAACTTCTTAGGATTCCTTGAAGGGTAGGGTAACACACTCGTATTGGTATTGTGGTTGGTTGTGTGAGGACAGTGGTGACTTGTAAAATAAATCCTTCCATTTCCCGGAGAGAAGGATGATGACATTCAGTGATGCTTCCATGTTTGTAGATCTAGGTTACATCAGTTTATAGGGTCATGGAAGTGAGAGGGAAAAAGTGGCTAGGGTTTTCTTCAGTTAAGGGATCATTGGAAGGGATGGAATAGGTAAGAGGAGAGGAAGAAAAGATAGGGGTAGAGGAGAGAACGGACGATGCCATTAGGATGGTTATTTCCTTACACAAGGAGCAAGATCCAGTCACATCTAGGTAACACATGGGATGGGTATTGGTTTAGTTTAGGTGATTAAATGATGATATAAATGTAAATAATGTTACAATTTCTACTCATTTAATTGGAGGATAATATAAAGCTTAAATGTGATGAAATTTGGACTAGATGTATATTAATTAGAGGACTAACTAAATAAAGTGCTAATTCTCCATTTGATGGCTCTATCTTGGTCTATTAACTTTTCTATCCTAATTTACTCATATCGAATATTACCATTCATATTTTAAATTGATTTCAAAGCTATTTGTTCCAATATCGAGGGTATGTGATCCATTGAAGGTCCACTCAATATTTTTAGGCTAAAGCATATTTATTTTCATTAAATGATACCATAATTGTTCATGAAGGTATGTTGAGGATGTAAATGTTTCTTCAAAAAAAGAGCAATACCGTATTTGGGCACAAAGAATTTAAAAAAGGGACCAAATGGTGTCAAGATACATGATGGTTAAATGAGAAAACAAATAAACTCGAAATGAGGGATAAATCAGTAAATATTTTTCAAGTAAGGAGAATAAATACATTTAGACAAAGGAATCTGAGTTAAAGACTAATCTCTATCAGAGATCATGATAATTAAATTAAATAAATGATTGGATTTGGAAATGCAAGTCAACATTGTAAATAAATTCAAGTTAGGGGAAAATATCACAAAATATATTTAATACCAAAATTCCAATATGTTATAGTAAAACTATGTTTTAACCTTTTATCTTCTTCCCCTTAGCTCGGATTTCCATTTTTAAAGCAAAGAAGACCAGATTAGTTGTCTTTTGTCAATCTTCACCAAAAATGAGTTCTTGGATGGATCTCTTGCTCAAAGCTTTCCAAACTATGATTTTACTTAGTCTCCTTATTTGAGGTGAGACATGAACATATGAAGTTGCATGTATATTTTTCCTACTACTAAACTTTCTACATGCCCTATAATTTGTTTTATAAACTTTTTAGCATAAATGTTTCACCTTTATGTCTCAAGTCATACCTTAAAGAGCTTGTTCTTTCCTACTATTTCTAATATTATGTATTTAAAAACTTAAGATATATTTTCATTTTATATAGATGTTTGCTTATTGTGAAATAAACTCAGACCATGTAAAAAAGGCTGAATTTTACTTGTTGCTGAAGAAATAAGATCTAAAGGTGACTCCCTATACTTGCTACAACCATTCTTTTTTGCTATTAACTTCCATACATGATGTAAATAGTTGGATTTATTTTTATAAATTTTCTAGTTCTTATATAGTAAAAGAGCTTTTTTTAAGAGAAAAGAAGGGAGGAAAGTTGTATTTCATCCATACTATAGATCTTTGAGGTCCGTGTGATATTATATAAGGGGAAGATGATGTGATATTGACCTTCAATGGAAATATATCAACTTCACAACATATTGAGAAAACTAAAATGTGAAATTTCTATTTTCAAGATAGAAGGCTAAAAAGGGGACTATCCCAATCATGATCTGAATTTAAGAAATACTATGATTATCAATAGGACAAAACACTAAGATATATTGATTTCGTATGACAAGTTTCACATCTATTAAAGCATATGTTATGGGTTAAAAATATGATATGGCCTTGTTCATAAGGTTGAACATAACTAATTATGAAAACCATGCACCTTTTGGCACTCTAATGGGAACTATTTTTCATGACAATTCACTTTGTCAGGTTTATGCTTTACATCACTCTTTTATCTTGAATGTTTCACTTGAATAGTAGTAAACCATGTGATAAGATCTTACGATGAGTTAAGACATGTAATAAGAATAAGAAAACTTAACGAAATTAGTAGGCACCCCAAACACCATAAGCTATTTTCCAATGTCTATATTGGGATGACAAAATGGGCATATCTATCTTAGGGTGAATCCCATTTGATGAAGACCTAGTGTATTAGACCTCGGGGGATAATCTATGGGAGGTTAGGGGAATTTCCACAAAGGTGTAATAGGGACCAAAACCTTCCTGTTGTGTATTATGGATGAATCCCCCATCTAATATGTTATACAAAAATGAATTGAGGAATGCCTCCTATGTGACATCATATGTGTTAAACCTCAACCATGTACTCCATTGAGAAAGAGGCAGAGAGGCTTTAGGCCCAACCTACCTAGAGGAGAGCATGAGCTTGTTGTTTGTGTTCAGGTGGTTAGCTAAACCCTAAGGCATGGTCAGTGACTAGCATGTGAGAACACCATCACAACATCTACTTAAAATGGTAATGTTAAGTAGATTCAAGGCAAAAATTAAATTAAATAAAATCCAATTGTAAAGAATTATTAATAGATTATTTATTATAATCTTTTTTTCTCCCTCGATTTTATTTTTTAATGAATAGAAGAGTTTACTTATATTGATTTGTGTAAGATGTCATATTTATCTAATTAAGCATTTGTTTATGACTTTTATAACTAGGTAATGCCTTTTAGTCTTAGATATTAAATCCATATTGTTTAATTGGTATGTAAGTTATTAAGTATGAGTTATATCTATAAATGTCAACCAAAACTCAAATGCATGTTGGATCTTGGTTTCATCGAGCATCGTTGAACTTCACCACTGTTTTAGTTTCAAGGAAGGGAAACATGATATATTTTAGCAACCCATGTGTTGACACCCCTTTTTGATACTTAAATGAACATTCATTATAAAGCTATCATCCTAGTGTGTGTCATGATATTTCATATTTTACACTCTTTCTCACATAAATCTATATTATTTTTTGCCTATAAGATCCATCCATTGAATCACTTCTTTGCATTTTTATGGCTTGTGTGGAAAGGATAAATATACTCCATATTGAAGCATAATATTGGACTCTAGTTGAGCCTTCTAGAAATACTTAAAAATATTCAATTGAATCTTCTTGGAATGAAATGTTTTATAGTTCTAGATAGAAAAAAAATGAATTGTCTCTTACAAAAATTTTGTCATTGACCAAAAAGAGAGGATAACGACAAAAATGGAAACTCTGGTTCCAAGTGTGTAAGTATTTCTTATATATTCCTCTCTAATTCCAAGTGTGTAAGTATTTCTTATATATTCCTCCTTATTCTACTTGCCTAACCCAAGTACAATCACTCATGATTAATCACACACTTAAAAGAACCCTTTAGAGACCATATCAATCCAAAATAGTTCAAAATTGCAAGCTCATACTAGGATAAGGTCAACCTACCTTAGGAAGAGCCTATGGTAGAATCATCCAATCTACTAAGCCTACCACATATAAAATTAGCAAAATACCCAAATCTAGTGACTCTTTGATTGTAGTCAGTGGTAGTCAAGCACACTACCTCCCTATCAGATTTACAAATGAGACTTTCTAAAAACCCTAAATTTCATTACTTGTCCTTGAAAACCCCTACTTCAGAAACAACTATAAATACCCCCATATCTAATATTAAACCTTATTGGAGGTCCAAATGGATCGAGGATGCTCCCCTTTCCTAGAAGTAATAATTGATTATGATTGTCATGATCTTGAGGTGTATTGATAGTATTACAACTATGAAAACCCCAAGTTTCCTTAAAAATTATACCATTAACCATAACAACACTAAAGAGTCTCTACCTATGGAGTATCCCAATTTACCCTACAAAAATGCTACAATTAACCATAGAAACAACAAAGACTCTCTACCGATAGAGATTTTGCGCTTGAATGAGGATGTCAAATTATTTGTTATTATGAAAAACGCTCATATATCTAAATCAGAATTACTACAAAGATGAATAGTATCCCATCTACCACTTACTCAAGACAAGAGGTATAGTTAATAGTTATACATGTAGTAATTTTATGGCCTACCCCACATTGGTAAGTTGATGAAAATTCCTCTACAATGTGCAAACAAATTTATCAATTTTTTCATAGCACGTACCATGTTGGGAGGATGTCAAAAAATATTCATGATCATCAACACAAAAAGTCCTTCAAAGTCCCTATTTTTCATTAATCATATGTGAATTAGAAGGTTTCCAAAAATTTGACTTTATCTTCCAAGTACCCTCTAACTAAGGACCTTATAATGTTCTTTTGACTAAGCTCATGTCAAAAGACTATTTGAACTTGGTGTCTTCCTCAAGCCCTTCAAATCACACAAATCTAATACTTTGAACCAAAATTCACCTTTTATGTTGACTAAATTCTTGGGAACATTCATTACTTCACAAAATGGTTGTCAAAATCCACTCATATCTAAGATCCTTTCAAGACCACAACTTACAAATCCTTCTTGAAGCTATAGTTATGCCATAATGCTAGACAAAATGGAAAAAAATTGTATGCATGTCTCTTGATCTTACCTTTACCAAAAGAGAGAGTGAAAGGCTATTGAAACTCAATCAAACTAGAAATTCTCAAAAGCTAAAATTTATTTTTTAGATGTCAGTAAAATTCTATCAAATACATGCAACATCATTTTACACATCCCCTATTTTAGTTCACCCTACTTTGAAAACTATAGATGCATCAAAGGGCCATGAATTCAATATAACTTCTTGAAGAAACCTACTACCTTTCTTAAAAATCTATTATCCAATGAATGGTTGTACAAATGATCAATTTTCTTATATATTCATGCCAATTTCAAATTGTCTCATGACCCTACGGAAGGGTTTCTTACATACACTCAATACCTCCCTTGACATTCCTCTTCTAGGTTCACTATAGTTTGATCATATAGGGTACACATAAAGGATTTTTGGTTTGAGATAACAACTTAAATTTTTTTATTTTCTTAGGCTTATATTTCAACATATCAACATTGTGCTAGAGATACCCAATGCAAACCAGTCTATTCATACCTAGAACACTCCCTATTCAAAATAATCATAATAATGACAAGATGTGTTTGACGTAATTATCTATACCTTAAAATATGCAAATCCATCCTCCAGCCATGATTTTCCAGCATAAGGCTATCCAATTCTACAATCTAAATTCTTCCACATATATGCAACATCCAACGTTGGCCATGTGCGCCATTTAGCCCAATCATTGAATCATATACCTCAACTCTAAGTTGTGTGCATACAATTTTACAAACCTCTATCAGCTTGATCCCATCTTACTAACTCTAAATCATGCATCCATGTTGTACACCCATAGTCACAAACTCTAGTTAGCTCTCAAATCAACAAGTCAACTTGAGATGGCTTATACAATGATGATTGCAATCCCCCTTGATATTCAAACCTAACTTACTAGTCACATATTGCAACAAAAATGTGTCTAATCACACCATAAATAAATTAAACTCTAAGTTACTTATGAAAATATAAATTACTCAAACTGGAAGTCATGATTAATGCATGTCAAATACATCCCCATTCAAGGGGGTTCTCCAAGTAATAAAAATTTAATCCAACAATGTGTTAGCATACCTTTTCCATATACCACAAATTTCCATGGTCTCAGAAAATGACCTAAAACTAGATCACCATGGCATGGTATTACTTTAGAACATTTGGGACTTGTAATATAAACTTAAAATAGTATAAACCATTACATCCTTCACTTCAGTCATGTACCATGAATATAAACTTTTCACACCAAAATTTTCCACCTTCATACCGCTCATAAAAATTGTGGCATAATACTTTATACCCATACAACTAGGATTGGATAATGACTTGGTTACACATGTATTTGAGAAGACAACATCAGAAGGACGTAACTTACCCTGATAAACAACCAACACCCTAGGGGAAGGACTGAGGGAAGGAACAATATTAAAAAGTCCCATCCTTACCTTTTCGCTATCAACTTCCAACCAAATCCATATGGGGATAATAAACATTGGGAGTCACTCCCAATGAGAGAGGATCCAATACGTGCCACTCCACCTAGGACATAATATACTAGAGTTTTATGATATCTAAAGTGAAATCATCATAAGAACCCTCCTTTATTTTCCCTCACTACACAAGTTGTTCTACATGCAAGGGGAGAACTTCTGTGTCCTACATAAGATATACCCCTTTACATGCAAGGGGAAGGGTTTGTACTCTCCATATTAGAAATTCATCTCGATCAACAAGGAATGATTCTAATATCTCCTTTGCCTCTGACACCCTTTCCATACAAGGGGAAATATAACATTTCATTATCTTTCAGGATGATGGCTGGGCCCAAACCATTATGTATTGCATATTTGTGTTGAATATAATGTTTGGAATACACTTATCTATTTTATTGGTCAGTATGGGGTCCTCTAGAATCCATGCCCACACCAATCTATGAATCACTTTCTTAACAAGGCCAACACAAACTAGATTCAGAAGTAAGATGATGTAGGATTTTTCAAAAAGGGGCACATCAGAACAATAATAAGAATCATCCCTTTATATCCCATTTGTTGAATCCATTGTAGCTATAAAACGTCAATGAATAAAAGACTTAAGAGGGGACAAATGGTATACCTTTGTGCACACTAGTTGTCCAACAACTAGACACGTCTTTTTCTATGAAGAACACATTCTTTTAGATCTAGATCTAGAACAACCACCAAGAAATCTGAATGGATCAAGAAATGATCTAGACTGGCCACTGAGACATTGCATGGTTGTATTCCTTACAACATCTTGTTGCTGTCTTGTGGAACAACTTCTCCATGCCTTCACATGTGTGCCTCAACCTCTACTTCATCCATGCATATGAGTGATAACATGATGCACCACATTGGTCACCAAGTCAAAGAGGAACATGAGTTGTCGATGTGCTAGTCATCCAAGAACTCCCTTTCTTCTCTTATCTCGGGCATCAATGCTAAGGGTAGCTTCCTCTCTCCAAGAGACAAGTTTGATAGATGACTTATCTCATAAGTTGTCTCAAAGACATTATAATGATTGAGTCAAAATATTTTGGATGTGCCCCGTTTATATATGAGATTCATGGGTTTGGATAACTCTAATTACAATCCATTTGCTAATCACACACAAAAAATAGTCCAATGTTGAAAAACTTAGACTGGAATTTTGGCGATTGATTAAGTTACCTAATCGATAGATCAACGTCTAAAAAGCATTCTAATCGATTGATCATGTCAATGTAGATAAAAATATGAATTGATTTCTAGCTTGAGACTTTCCCTATTGCATTCTAATTGATTGATCAAGTTGGCTGATCGACCAGTCAGGTCAGTCCAATGGAAAACCAGTTGAAGAATTGATAATCAATTGATCCATTGATGTAACCAATCCAATTGTTGACATTATGGAAATCAGAGGGTTATCATCGTGTACATTATTCAAAACCATTATAATTATATGTTAGATTGTGAACTTCTATTTTGGTATGCATTCGTATGTGTGTGACCCAGTATGTTCCCAGTTATGTTAGTAGTGATGTTCAAAGAAAAGATTAATGTCTAGCCACACATCATTTCCATCCAAGTAATTGGAATGAATAAGAGATATGTAAAGTGACCAATGTTGCCATGACCCTATAGTCCCCTTGTCACATACATCCATACTGAAACTTAGGCATGGAATTTCATTCTCTTAACATTCCATCTATGTTACTTGTACTAGGGTAGACTATTTGAGATATTGGGAGCTCATTATCATATATTGAATCACATGGTCATGCATTTCATTGTCTTTCTTATCAAGTGGTTGGGAATATCACTCCAAAGGAGGGACAAATTCCACCTACATCACTCATAATATTCTCCTTGTGTCATAGTGTACCCAATCACCACCTTTTTCGAAAGTCATACATCAAAGCACATTGGGCTAGTGTCAAAGTACACAAAATAAGATGTGTTACTATTGTGACTTTAGGTCTAAGGATCACAATCAATACCATCACATTAAGATATGACTGTGACATGTAATTACATGACTTCCAAGTGTCAATCTCAAGATGGGTCTATCAAGTATAACATGTATAAGCACCAATGTATTTGAGTTGATGTTCAATATCATGGGTAAAGAGACAAGTCCATCCCTCACTATACATGGTAGTGTTGTGTATTCTTGTTGTCCTATAGTATTTACAATAGTAACCTACTAGGGAAAAAATAAAATGAATAATCTTATTATACATATGATCTCATGTCTAGGTCCTTAACCCAAATTGGATGATACACCCCGCCTCCCGGTAACCCCCAATTAAGGGAGACCCGAAGGTCGGAATCATTAATCAATTTACAGGATCAAAGGTTCGACAAATAATCTGTAATAATTAATAAATTTTACCAACTAAACTGAAAATGGGTATAAAATAAAACTTTTCTTACCTTGGAAAAACTAGGATTTCTAAACTTCTATCCATGAAGATGTTATTCTAACTAATCCTCCTGTGCATGCTATCTCTCATTTAATTCCACATATGTCGCTTTACTGGTTGTTCTTTTCATTTGTACCTAAAACGTCGACAAACAAAACGTCGGTCAGCCGAAGCTGGTATGTGGGGGAAACAATAATTGTGCAACTATGTTAACAATGTAATCAACCAAATATCATTTAACAACCAAGATTACATTTTAAGCGTTACTACTCAATCCTTGCCTATCCCCTTTTCTATAACGTCCCTGCAGTGGACATGGATACCACCTTTCTCATGTGGTAGATCCTCACCCCCATGGCCCTACCACACAGGTAGCCAATACCTAGGGTTATAGAGTCGCATGGTCCTACCCAAAGGTAGACCAATCCCTGACTCATGATGACTTGATGGACCTACCCCATTGGTAGCCATTTACTAAGTCATTTAATGACCTGATGGACCTACCCTCATTGGTAGCCATTTACTAGGTCAATCTATAAAGCTACAGAGGGGACTGGGATCTGAGCTAGTAGGCATATTTCTTATGTGATAGTCATATTCACATTATACTTTGCATGAATTAAATACATCCAACAGTTTAATTCAAGCCACGATGGAAACATCGATAAAATCCCGGAAAACTAATTCGGGTAGTCATAAGTGTAACCACATACATGTACATGTAGATTCAGGTGCAAGAACAGTCCAAACAACAATGAGCAAGCAAGCATTCGATAAGATCCTGAAACAAAATATTATTACTCGTGTCATTAAGATCTATTAAATCTAGCTCGCTTCTTAGGGTTTCTAGTCCACTTTTAGGGTTTCATTTGCAATTAGGGTTTCCCTTCATGTTTTATTATTTTAAACCCTAATTTAACACAATTGATCACAAACCCTAATTATTTCCACATCTATTCCTCAATTCTGGATTAAAAGCATATTTAACCATTAATTAAGCTCATTAATTCTCTTTTTATTAAAGCTACTATTTTTATCCTTTTAATCCATGATAAGATCATTATATGCATTTATCATCAATTCATAGTTCATTTCAGTCCAAATCACCTTTTTATTCATTAATCCACCTAATTTGCCATTAATCCACCTTTTTATTCATGAGAAAACCCTAATTACTTCATTTAGGGTATTTATCTATCAATTAAGAACTTTAATGATAGAAATAACTTAAACTTAGCATATTCCAATTTTAATCATGAAATTAATCAATTACAGCCATTAATAGTCGAATTAGTCAACATTAGGGTTTCAAGGCCCATTAAAACATAGTTATGCACAAGAAACTCTAAATTAAACTAATTACATGCAAATTCATCCTTTTTCAATCTTAATGATCCTTTTTATCATTAACAGGCTAAGATCAACTTTAATCATCTATTAAACCCTTCTAATCACCTTAATCATACCAAAATAGGGTTCTTTAACCATTAACACATTAAAGTTAATAACTTCCATTACTTTTCGAATTTCAATAAGAATCAGGCTTTAATTATATTTTTAATGAATTCCTTGTGTTCTTCTGAGCAAAATTCATATATTATGCGTATCCATCCGAGCTACGGTTAATTAATTATGAATTTTGCAAGAATCTACTTACTTGACCAATTAGAAGATGCCACGTCACTCTATTCTCATGCAAGGCGCTTCGCATAGAAATATAACTGAATTACGGTTATAGCCCTGGTTAAGTTGTTCGTTGCTTTTGCTCGTGGAGGGCAGATTCGTCCAACGTGCCTTCCCCTTTCTTCAACCTCGAGCAACCTGCTGGTTGCCACCCTAGCCGCCGAGCGCAGCCCTAGGGGCGGCTCTTGCTCCCATCCCCAGACGCGAAAGTCACCAGAAATCCCTCCTTTACCTCCGTCCGGCCTCTGTGCTCCTCAGAGTGCCTTCATCCCGCAACCATGGCGGCCGGTTTGGGCTGGCCAAGCCTGCACTATGCGGCTGTCCGAAGCAGCCGTTCTGCGACCACTGTGCATGGCTGAGAGGCGCGGAAAGACCACTGCTTCAACCGTGGTTGTCGAGGGTACTTCGGCTCTCCATTGTGACAACTCCACCGCTCCCATGACTCCAGGGATAGACCCTACTTCTCTTGGTGAGGGTTAGAATGAAGAAGAAGAGGGAGAAGGGAAAACCTTGCTTGAGATTACCTTAAACTCGGCCCAAAACTCTACCCCTTTTATAGGGGAGGGTATCCACACCCCACCGTGCTCATCCATGAGTTAAAAAAAGCACTTTCCTAATAAGGATGCAATTCCTTTATTAAGAAGCTAACTCTCTCTCTCTCTCTCTCACTTTCTTTTATTATTCCTTCTTCTTTGGATATTGGGATTTCGAAAATCCTTTCCTTCATCTTCTTATTACTTGCCTTTTAATTATTTATCACAAAATCATGTTTTCTTTTAATGGAGAATACTTCCTTTTCTCAATATGACAAAATTCATCAATAATATATCACATTATGCTCTTATTTTATAATTATGGTATTTTCTCTTTCTTCTCCTTTATTGCGGCTCCTTGGCAACTAAGAAACTTTAAGAATTCGAAATTCCTTTTAAAGGAATACTCATCATCCTTAAATGCATCAATATGCATTATTCTCATTATCTTGTTTTATTTCTTATTAAAATATTTCCTTTTGTGGATTTCTCTTTATTTCTCTCTTATTTTCCTCATTAGTATTCCTTTTATTATCAGGAATCATTGGGATATGAAATCCCACTAAGGATAACTCAAATATACCTCCTTTTCAATATGTTTGAGAAATGGTTTGTCATTGTCAAAAAGGGGGAGAATGCTGACCTAGAGGTTATAAATTGACCATATTTTGAAAATGACTTAACCATTCCATTCATATGTATCTAATATGTGTATTCAAGATTGATTTCAGGTTTTAGGTACATGAAAAAGTTCAAAACACTTAAGCCCTAATTTTGCTCAAGTTCAAGTTAAAAGCTATACAAGTGTGTAAATTTGGAAATCCATGTAATTGACCTTCGAATATTTTTATAATCACTTGTATTGATGATATGGCTTGTAACTAATATGAGAAAATTGATTGAGACACTTTGCACCAAGTTTTAATCACTCTTAATGCACTTTTGAAAATTGATCACAGGCAGTCAACCAGTTGAGTTACAATCTCGACCGATCCACTGGATCAATTCTCTAAAGAGTGCATCGGTTGAGTTGTGCATTCAGAAAACCCGACCAATGGAGTTACTGACCAAACACAACTTTCAGTAGTCGGTTGAGTTTCCTCAGGACAAACTTGACCGATGGTTTAAATTTGGGTTTGTCTTTTACCCAATCGATTGAGTTACCTTTATTGAAACTCGACCGAATGCACTGTACGGAAATTGCAGAAAAAGTGATTATGACCATTGGTGACTTGTTTTGGAAAAAATATATTCGTTTCCATGGGGAAAAATGGCTATAATTTGACCCTAAGTGTTTCCCAACTCAAAGGGGCTCCCTTAGCTATAAATAGGACCACTTGGAGTTCATTCCAAGGTTTCTCATTCCATATATGCTTTGTTCTTGATTAGTTGAGAGCGCTACACACCGTTGAGCCACCTTCTCTCTCTACCTTCAAGTCAAATCTGTGAGTATGAGTGAGTTAGGATTTGTTGTAAGAGAGCTACCTCTTGTATCCATGTCTATCTGTGAAAGAATAGATCAATCCATAAGGAATTTTATCTAGAATGGGAGTACCAACATACGTCTCAACTTAGTCGCTTGTAAACAAGTAACAAAACCCAAAAATTATGGTGGCCTCAGTATCAAATGAATGAAGGGCTTTAATACAGCCCTACTGATGAAGATGGCATGGACTTTTCTACAAAGATAGTTTATTCCTTGGGTGGAACTCATGGCGGGAAAGTACCTAAGTAGAGGACACCCAAACTCTAATGGCTCCCACCTATGGAAAAGCATTAAGAGTTTCACTCCTATTCTCATCAATAACTCAAGACACATAGCTATTTTTGGACATGACACCCTGGTATGGATGGATGAATGGGTGGGGAATGGTCATACACCCTCTATCAAAGTAGGTCTAACTATACCGGAGGATCTGCTTAACCTCAAGGTCTCCATCCTATTGAAGGAAGATGGTATGTGGGATGTCGACTTCCTTAACTACTGGTTTAATATGGACATTGTCAACTCCATTATGCACATGACAACACCTAACGACTCCTACAGTGAGGATACTCGCATATAGAAGCCAACATCTTATGGGAAGTTTACGGCCAACTCAGCATATATCGCCATAAGCCATTTGGTCGAGGAGGACCAGCCTCTCTTCAATGCCATATGGGCCATTCATATACCACACAGAATCAAAACACATCTATGGCTTCTTCTCCACAATTAGTTGCTCACAAACTTCCTTAGAACTCATAAGAAAATGAATGAATATCCCAAATGCCCCAGATGCAATACTACAAATGAAGATTGTCTCCATGCCTTACGTGATTGCAATGATGCGAGAATGATGTAGGCCAATCTTATACCACCTGAAGCCACTCTTTTCTTCTCAAGACCCAATGTTCGCTCCTGGATTGAGTATAACCTCAAAGGACTTCAGTAGGTCCCTAATTGGGACACAAAATTCTCAGTAGCTTGCTGGAGAATTTGGAAGAACCGCAACTCATATATCTTCAAACATAAGTTTGTCCCACCCATGGTGCTTGCGGTTAACTGCAAAGCCAAAGTGGCCTCCATTATCCATGCAATGTCCCAATCCCTTACTTCTGCAAACTACAATCTAGACAACCAAAGAACATCTTTACCTCTGTCAATCCAGACCTCAACAACTATCATCCATGTTGATGCTGCCATTTCAACCAACACACAAACAATATGCACATGTGCCATTGCCAGGAATGCTTCAAGAGCTTGGCTGAAAGGCTCAGCCCAACTATGTCCCGGTTCAGATGCCATGGAAGGAGAACTTAAATCAATCCTACATGGAGCGGAGCTAGCCATCCTTAATAACCTCACTTAAGGCATGATCATCTCTGATTCATGGAATGTTGTTCAATGGGTCTCATACTTGAAGGAACCACCAGATAAATACTTGACTCTCACTCGTAAGATTAGAGACTATCTGAGACAGGCTGGGGTCGACAAATTGGTGCACCAAAAAAGAAATCAAAATAGACTCACTGATGTGCTAGCAAAGTTATGCTTAAAGCAACCATCCTTATTGATGCACTGGAATGATTGTCCCCCAAACAGCCTGGATGTTTATCTTTCTGACCTACATTTATTTCCCAATCTGTTTTCAACCTAGGCTTCTGATGTAACTGGCTCTCCAGTATAGCAAAAAAAAAAGAGTAACATGATTTTCTTACACAAGAAATATACATATGAGAAATATATGAGAATAAGTATCTATCTAATCCTCCTTACAAGTTAACTTTAATGTCTTCAAGTAATTTCATATGTTCATCATATCTTGATATCATCTTATCTAGCATGTACCTAAAACATCATGAAACAAAAGAGCATATTAGTATATCAAAATATATTTTGTACGTAGAGTGCATGCAAAAGTGTGCAAGTACATAACAACATATATTCAATCAAAAAGTTGCAACTAAGAATTGGAATCTTCTTCACATAATATTTCTTTATGTGATACTCGTAATGGCAATATGATTGAACCATATGTAATGTTCAATCCTCAAGAAATGGTCGGAAAACATCGGCAAACTAATGCGGGTAGACATAAGCATAACCATGTACCTTTTGCAGAACCATGCAAATCTTGCAGTCATTAAGCATGTTATCCAATCAAGCAAGCAAATCAAGCAATCAACTTTAATGTGCATGTATGTAAATCCTAAAGTGTCACCATCACATTAAATGAATTAAACTATATTCATATCTAATCTAGGGTTTAGGGTTTGGGTAAGGAATAAGGGTACAAACCCTAATTCCATCGCATGATTCTTAATTAAAGTTATTAATCCACATTAGACATCATGTGTAACCTTAATTATTATATCCAACATATCCCTTCATTATGATCACTTAGATCTAACTATGTTCATTAACACCATTGCATGTTATAACGTTGGTTTCAAAACCCTAATCATTAGGTCTATCATACCCTTCCATTAGGAACACTTAGCTCACCTTAAGTTCATTGACAACATAGCAAAATATGACCTTTAACCCTAGTTAGCCATATGCATGGTTATTCACATTAGAAACCCTAATTCTATATCATTATGATCATGGACATGTTAAATCATCATTATGTTCCACAATATCATATAATAACACCAAAGAATAGCTTTTCAATATTTCCAACATTTTAATATCAAAATATAGGGTTTTCGTGCTTTATTCCTTAATCACATAATAGGCTTACTTTTGTAATAGGAACCATAATTGATTCTTAATTACATTTTATTTTCATTCCTCTCATTCTTCTAACCAAAATGATATATGTTTTTACTATATTCAGGTATTCCTAGCTATTTCCATGATTTAAATGAAATAATACATTATACCTCAAGCATATGGCCATGTGGCGAGCATCCATTAGTTCACACTATAGGTACCTGTTACCATGCGGCTAAGTTGAAAATGTGGTCCAACTCTTAGTTCCTCTCTGGACCGATTGGTCTAGGCCAAATAGAGGTTGGCTCCCGAATCTCCCTCTTTCGCCCTCGTCTTCGTAGACGAATCGCGTGGAGTAGACGCCTAACATTGCCACTCCTCCGGTCACTAGCTAATGGTTCTACCCCCAGGGTTGCGTTCCTTTTCTATTTCAGTGCATGAGAATCACCTCTAAACCTCCCTCTCTCCATGGAACCACCATGTTCTCCACAATCCTCCCTTACACAATGCTTCCACGAGCTGCTAGTCTTTCGCCTGGTGCTGCTACTACTATTCCCTATATGTGAGGTCGGCACCTGGTCTAGAAGCTTTGCGCACTCTTGCCATAGTTGGAAAGTTATGAGTTCGAGCCTAGGTGGTGGGGAGGGGAGATTCCAAGATTGGAATGGAGAGAGTTTCAAGTCTAGGACCCTTTCCAGGATCAGAAGGCCATGGATCATGCTCGTCGTTCGGGAAAGTGGTGAGATTTATTTGTAGGTCTAGAATTTCTAAGGGGAAAACCTTATATGCCTAGCATTTGCCTAGGTGTAGCCTATAGTTCACCATTGCATTGCGGTTAAGCAAGGAGGAGGATAGAATGGAGAGTCATCTCACTATCCCTATGCATGGCCTGTTGGTTCTACCATTCATCAGGGCACCAAGGTCCAGGGGTTATGCCAGTGATCTATGCATGGATCCTTGGGGTCCTTGTAAAGATCCTACGTAAAACCCTATGATGGGGAAAAGAATTCGATGAGAAGAAAGGGAACCAACATCTATATATGCTAACATCACGAAAGCCTTCCATGGTACTTGACTTTTCGGGGCTGATTTCCATAAAGACTTGCCAAATCTTCTTCTTTCCCTCACAATATTAGTAATTTTAACTTGTTGATTAATTAAGGAAAGGAGTCAAGACATGATGTCCATAAGATACAACCACTACCCATCCCTTTATCTCTCTCTCTATTATTAAAGTATTTCCTGAATCAATTATCCATAATAATTGGTTAACACGTCAAAAGCCATCAAGCAAAGCATGTAAAAAGCTGACATTTTATTTGATGACTTGATTATTGAAAACTCTTTATGACTTGGGATCTAGATCATTCTTTGTCTCCTCTTAACTCAATTATTCCTATTTGTAGGAAACTCACTAATATCCTTTCCAAGTTATATTAATTGGGATCTAATGGGATATCTTTACCTTATAAAACTTGCTCCTTTTAAACATTTAATTAAAGCAATACCATTATCTGGTAGTATATCCTTTTCCTCCCAATTTCTAGAATTCTCTTTTTTCCATATTGTTTTTGAGTATACTAAAGGTTAGATAACAATAATACTAATTGATGTCTCAAGACATATGTTGACAAATTGGCTAGATAACACCATGTACCTTATTTTCTTTTGGAAACTTGTCCAATATTCTATAATTCTATTATTCAACAATTTGTTAAGCCGTTGCTATTTTATTTATTCATAAAATATGTTATTCTTTTTGTTGTGTCCCAAGGACATGTTTGCAATGCAAATAGCCTTATAAGTAACATTATTGTTCTATCCATAACATTATTGAGGAACTATCAATTCATGGCTTATATTTATATAATTCAATTTTAGCAAAATTGAGGATTTAGCACAAATCCTTGTAAAGGATGTTATGGTAAAGTCATGAGGATGGATACCACTCATTCACCTTCAACAATAAGAGGGTCGACCAGTTTGAGGCAAATTGGAAAGGAGACTCTGGGATCATCTTCATTCATCGGGCTCGGCTGAACTGATAGGAATAAATAAATATTGACATCAACCACCAGTAAGTTTGTGATATATTTTCAATGGTCTGAAAAACAATAGTCAAATGATAATTAGGGTATCCGTGGGATTTCCAATACTAATATTTAATATACTACATCATATTTGTAGATGAGTTAAGCACAAAACTCCAAAAAGGTTTGTGTGTGTGTGTGTGTGTGTGTGTGTGTGTGTGTGTGTGTGTGTGTGTGTGTGTGTGTGTGTGTGTGTGTGTGTGTGTGTGTGTGTGTGTGTATATAACACTATAGATCTATGATTTCAGTAATTTATGGTAGTTCTAAATCCCACATACTATGTAATAATAACATTTAAACATATCAAACATCGATATCATACACTAATCATATTAAATGACTAATCACATATGGTTTGTGTTTATGAATAAACATTTTAGTATATTAATATTGGCAGTTTAGTAGTCAATAAGAACTAAGTCCTTAACACTCGTTAGCCTTATTACGAATGCAAACCCTAGATTCCTTGAATAATAATAGTTTACTAAATCATACTTTATGTAATAGAAGTGTTTGACTTATATGATCAATGGAATAAGAATATACTTGAGAAATAGAATAGAAGACCTAAGTTGGAAAGTATATGTATTGTTAGGTACATGGGTAACATGGACATATTATATCTATGTGGCCAGATATGTAATTTATAGAGAATGTTGATAAAAAAATCTTAATTCGAATCATAAGTAATTGGAGTACTAATATCTGATGTTATTTATGACCTTAAATGGATAAAAATGTGTACATTAGTTCACCTATGAATTAGTAATTGAATCAATGGATGGCATTGTATTACCAACTAACATTCATTACCTTAGTACAGACTGCAATATTATATGGAAAATAGTAAGTATATTACTATTCATATGTCCCCATGATAAGTCTAGGAATCGTAAAAAGAAGATAATAGCAAAATATTGAATATGAATCATAAATAGAAAATCTAAGTCTAAAAAAAGTAAATAACCTTGATACCAAGCCAATAGCAACTATATTGTTCTAAATTGTAGATATCTTTGTTCGTCAACTCTTGGAGATGTTTGAATCTTGACCATGAAAACTTTTGAACTCTTTATTTGGGATATATGGATTTTATTCAAGGCATGATATTACTATTCCTAATTGGAAAGATATTTCCCTTGTTGATTACATGCATGATTAGATACGTTGGTTTGCTTAAAATTGTTGAAAACATTAGCCCTCCTCTTTGAAAGCCACCGACAAATTCTTGGAAATAGTAGCACAATTAAATGTTGAAAAAGCATAGGTTAGTGCCCTAGTTTAATGGAATTATACTTTCACACCTCTGCATAGAGTTAAAGGACATAGATTCCCTCTATATATTGGGAATCTTAGTTGGTGTGTTATCATTCTCCGTAGGAGAGACACATGGTTTCCCCAAAAACTTTACACTGACACTTGCTATCTATTTAAAAAAATTGAACTAATAGTCTCAAATATGGATATTGAATCTTATTGAGTTGAAACCCCATTGTTATCATTTGATACTTACCTATTTTATTTATTTCTTTGATTTTTGTCATGAAAATCCTTTGTAGATAGTTTCATACTTATACTATCAAATTATCAATTTTGTATCGATCATCCAACCTTCTTGGGGTCCATGCGTAGTTTTGTTCTCTCTGGGAACTCATGGGAAAGTGATCAAGGAAGACCTAGAAGAGACATGCAAGAGCTATCCCCTATGGAAGAGTAGATAGGAATCAATACTTACATTAAATTTTGAATCCTATGTATAAGCTTCCATGACTCTCCGATCATGATTGTAAAAAGAATTGTTTCTGATACAATTTTGTAAATATATGGTCATCGGGATCAGGTCTTTACATTAACTTTAAGGTTAGGCTAAATGAGAGGGGATGTAGGACCTAAACAAAAGGAAACACATCATATTATATGAATCAAACCTTAGATCATCAAAGAGGAGAAGAAATCATTTGTTTCCATCCCTAAATCTGCAAGAAAAGACTGGACTTTGACCTTAGCCATTAAAAATCTTCAAAATTACCCCTCTGAAGCTCTAATAGAAAGAACATATAAGAATAGAGTAAAGAATGACAAACATGACTAGGAACATCTCAGCTATATACTCATCTGAAAAAATAACCCGCAAAGGTTTGTGACCCTCAACATGCATAGGCTCACAGCCTGATTCACCCACTAAGTCAAAGCCAAGGCAATGTTGGTAAATTTTTGGATCATGAACCCATCTAGGTTCATACCTGATCAACCTACATTCATGAACCCAACTTAAATGATCAACAAACAGTACCTCACAACCTTTAGAAAAGGAATAAATTTCTTATGATTAGGCCCAGAGGAATTCATACATGATCAACTGGGTTCATGACCTAACTTTAAAATATCATCAAACCTTACTTACCTTTCGAAAATGAATAGTTTTCTAGGCCTTGTGACCTATCCTAGATTCAACTACATAGCTTGGTTAACCTTTATATGTAGATAAAAAGGTGAATGTTCATTCAAGTAACCACAACTAGCCTATCCCGCTTCACCCGACCTAGTTTTATCTAACTTGACCGGTTTTACAGCTTTCAACAGCCCAAATGATTCAAGAAAGAACCTTCTCTAGTTGCTAGAACTTGGCCTAGTTCAAGGCAGTCATGCCCATTTTCCAACACATTCCAACTCAAACACAAGGCACAAGTCTTACTAAAATTTTAAGCATTTATCTTAACGAATAAGTATAGATAATTCATCCTAACCTTTCATGAATTAAAGTACAACAAAGATACTACCTAATCAAGAAAAAACTTTAGAACTTCATAAAGCAATTTAAATATACTCTAATCTATCTCATTGTCTCTTCTTAGAATAAAAAACATGTTTGTCTTAGGTCAAGCATGTTTTAGAAGCATGTGGTCAATACATAAGTTCAAGGTAATTTCAATTTGATGATATTGTACTTATTCAAAACATGAAACATCTATATCTAAGGTTTATTATTAGTTAACAAGAATTCTTGGAAACATCATCCAAACCATGGTTATATATTATTTGTAGCATTTCCATAATCATTCAATTATGGTTAAGCATTTTTTATTGATCATATATGTAACATCCCTGACCTGGGTTATGCTTTAACCCTATATGTTTTTCTTAATAAAGTTAATTATATTCTTGCTCTTATTTCTTGAAAAGTAATTAAGGCCCATGAGGAACTAATGTTTCAATTTTAGTCCTTTTTGAATAATGTTGAAACACTATTTTGCTTGTTTTGGACTAAAGTTCAAATTACCCAAGTTGAGGGGTTAACTTGCAAATGTTACATGGTAAACTGTTCCTCAGATGTTGAAGCATCATAAGAATGATAATGATGCAGAGGTATGGCTTGTGGTAGCCTGAGCACCAAGAAAGAGCTTATTAAGCAATGTTTGTGCATTAAAACCTAGTTTTGGTGTAATGTGCAATTTACCCAAAACCTAGGGTTCAATATGCCAAATACCACTTCTAGAGAGTCCCTAATATTTCTTGGTATCAATTAGATACAATAAAATCAGAGTGGCATCTCATTTGAATCACTTTGGAGGAGAGAGAATCTTGGTATTAAAATAATCAAGATTTAAGTATAATTGAAACCCTAATTCAATTTAATGCAAAAATAAATATAACAATGGAAGTGCCCTTCAACCAAAAATGATATGGTTGAATTTTTATAAGTGTGAACGTCCTTTTTCCTTTCAAAGGCCACGAAATATCTAAAGTGAGTGGAGAGCCCACTCACATTAGTTAACTAAAAAGTAATATCCACTCAATTTTGGATATTATTATTATAATGGTTAAGGTGATTAATTTGTTTTCTTTAATTCATGGATAATGAAGAATAATTACAAGGTGGGGGAGATGGATTCGTATTCAAGGGATTGAGGGGAGTATGTGGCGCCAATTTTGGGAAGTTGAAGGAATTAATTATCACTTTCTCTCTCATTGAAATTTCCTTATATACATCCCATTTTCAACCCACATGAAAGGCTTTTTCGATTCCTTTTTCTTTCCTTGCTTTGGCCGTGCAAAAAGGAGCTTAGGAGAAACAGGAGGACGTGCCCCAACCTTTAGGTAAGCTCCATAGTCATCTTCAACCTTGATTTCATGGTGGAAATCGAAATTCAATGCTGAATTTCTTCTTTTCTTCATTAAATCTTCAACCTTAGCCATTCATTTCACTCAAAGACTTGAGAACGGGCCTTGGATAGTTGAGAGAACTTCATTCACCATTAAGGATGTGAAGCTTGAAGCTTGGATTCAGATTTGAAGGCGGGTTATATAACTTGAACCCTTAAATGTCATTATTACTTGCAATTTATTCATCATGTGTTGAACCTTTCTTCTTTCTCGATTTCCTTTTGATTAGTTGTTGAAATCACCATAAGAATCACAACTGATTTCAAAGGTTTGAAGCTTGAAGATGATGATGTCATCTTAAGCACACACCTCAACAAAGGAAGGGGCAATCGGTTTTTAAAACCGATTGAATTGATTTGGTTTCAAGACCGATTGAATTGATTTGGTTTCAAGACCGAATGGGAAATTGAGTTCAAGACTGAATGGGTAGTTGAACCCAAGACTGAATGGGTAGTTGAACCCAAGACAAAATGGGTAATTTACTTCAAACCGAATGGGTAATTAAGTATAAGACCGAATGGGTAATTAACTACAAGATCGAATGGGTAATTGAGTTCAAAACCGAATGGGTAATGGATCTCAAGATCGAATGGATAAATTGAACTTCAAAACCGTTTGAGGTTATTTGCTGATGTGAAAGATGAAGATACAATATCTCAAATTGATTTAATTATAATGAATTCTAGAATTAATGATCCATGTATTGCAAACCCTAATCGATTGATTGAAGAATTCCTAATTGAATTGGATCAATTTCTTGGTTGATGGTCCAAACGGTCTCAAGACTATTTGGAGGCAAATGGTCTCAAGACCGTTTGGAGTTCAAAGGCTGTGATGGATGGTTGGAGATCCAAGGGCTATAATTTGATGTACTCTCAATGGTTCAATTGATGATCAATTCAATAAAGCAAACCCTAAAATCAATCGATTGGTTAGAGGAAACCCTAGTTGATCCAATCAGTTTCAAGATGTTTTGGACCAAACGGTCTTGAGACCATTTGAGTCCAAACGTTCTTGAGACCATTTGGGATCAAACGGTCCTCAGACCATTTGGAGGGCAAGCGGTCTCAAACCGTTTGATGTTCAATTGGTTTCAATGATAAGTTGCTAATTCGGTTTCAAAACCGTTTGGGGTTAATTATATTTTATTCAAACGGTCTCAAATCATTTAGGGACTTTGAGATCAAGACCGTTTGATGGTCTAACAGTCTTTAGACCGAATGAAGGTGTGTTTCAGGACCATTTAAAGATAAAAGAATATCAAGACCGATTGAAGGTAAATATACTTCAAGACCGTTTGAAGGTCTAATACCTCAAAACTGTTTGAAGGTTTAATTGATTCAAATCTTGTAAGTACAATCAACCCCATGATTGTAGATGATGTTTATCAAAGGTAATTACAATGGTTGTACCTTCAAGGTACTTAAGTGATTATTACCTTTTGAGTGGTTAATCTTTGATGCTTATGAAAGCAATGCCTCAATACACTATGCTAACCCTAAATGTATACACTTGAATGAAGGGTTAACCTAATTTAATCAAGTTTGAAGTAATTAATATACTAGAGAGGATGAGAGAGAGATAAATCCATACATGTATACTAATCATGTAATGGTTAAACTTCAACACTCTCAACATGAATAAAATATGTAATTAGGGTATGATTCTTGATAAAAAGGTCATGAGACCCTGATTGAAAAGGTTGATGAGTCCTAACCCTAATTTAGGGCAATGCTACATGAAACCCTAATCTAGGGTAATGATGTAACCCTAATTAAGGATGATGACATGTGAAACCCTAATATATGGTGAAGGTATGTGAAACCCTAATTAAGGGTGATGTCATGTGAAACCCTAATTAAGGGTGATGTCATGTGAAACCTTAATTAATGGTGATGTCATGTGAAACCCTAATTAAGGGTGATGTCATGTGAAACCCTAATTAAGGATGATGTCAAGTGAAACCCTAATACAGAGATGTGATGTGAACTCTAATCCCAGGGTGATGCTATATAATGCTATATGAAACCCTAATATGAAATCCTAACCCTGATATAGAGTAAAGGTATGTGAAGCCCTAATCTTGGGTTATAGTGCATGAAACCCTAATGTTAGGCTATATGATGATAAACCATAACCCTAATTTGGGTAATGGGATGAGTATTCATAATTGACATGAATTGGGAAATCCTAACTCTAATGAGGGAATAGTGATGCTACTCTTACATGTGTAGTCCTAATATGTAATTGATATAACTGTTATCATGTGCAATAATCATGCAGGTATCATGAGATGTTGGACATAGCCAGGTATGAGCTATGATGTTTTATTATTGAAATTGTTTTATGGGCCGTGTGATTCATATTATGCTTTGTTGCCTAATAAGAGGTAACAAAAGATTAATGGGCTTTAAGAGCCATGTGAAATGCATGTATTGCAAGTATCATGTTTACCTTGGTCAGATGACCTGAAGGTGTTAGTTACCTGATGAGTGGTAACAAGTGTTCTCGATGAATTGAGGGTTTGAATACCCATATTCCATAATCATGATGATAAGATGTTAAGGGATGAGAATGCCCCTGATGTGACAAGGGATTAAGATCCCAATGTTTAATAAAGCTTTGAAAAGTACTTGATAGAAGCATTACACATTCTTTGTAGCATTTGTTATAATGAATTGTATTTGAAAACAAGACTGATGCTAAAAGAGTATGGTAATGTACTTAATTAATCAAGTGAAATCTTATCATGTAGAGCCCTGACCATAGATCCATCATCGTGAGTAGTTGGTGACGGTGAAACAGGTTTTCCTACGGGAACTCCTAGAGGGCATACTATTGAGTATGTGGGGGTTATGGGCGCGAATAACCTTACGCCCTAATGGAGGAATTGATGTGAGATAAACATTAAATCTCTCAATCCTTCATTATATATGCTGGGTGGATGTATCACTAATCTCCCAAATGTCGGGATGGATGTATCACTAATCTCCCGAATGTCGGGATGGATGTATCACTAATCTCCCGATGATGTTAATGTTGGATCGATGTGAGATAAACATGAAATCTCTCGATTGCGAAGAGAGTACAGCTGCCACTATAACTCTATAGCGAAGTTGCCAGTATACCCTGGAAAGCTATTTAGCAGAAACACAAGATGTCCTGCATTTTGTCCTCACACTGATTGAGGAAGATGAGGTCATGGGAATCCAGCTCTTCCATTGACCTATGTATGGTATCGATTTTTATTTCACAATGGTCGGTTGGAGAATGAGCGGTATACCTCATCTCCTCAGGGCTTAAGTATGATTGTAAAATGTAATTAGCTATGTAGTGTATTTGCTTAAGGTTGAAATATGAGAATCACTGGTTGATGTTACCTTGCTTAGTATGTTTTAAATGGATGAATGTTATACATGTTCGTCATATTCCTTATTGGATAAATGACATACTGTGTTATCAAGTTATAAGTTGAAATGCCTTGAATAAGAACATTGTTCTAATATGCTGAAACAACTGATTTATCTGCTATTGAATACTTATGATTCTTCTGCTCAGTTTTATTCCATTAATTTGCAATAATAATATTTCTGGCAGAGAGTTATATCTCTCGTTGGGGCAATTTCAATTGTCTCACCCCCATGGGATCCAACTTTTTAGGTAGACGTAGAAGAAGAGGCAGAAACCCAACTACAGGGGAAGAGCAGCAGCAGCAACAACAACGGGGACAGTAGTGATATTCCAGGTGGAGACACTGGTTGTAATGTTTTGTATAGAGAGTCATATGTGTCGTCTTTGTACTCTCAGGTCCTCTGAGTTATTAGTTAGTATTTTGAATGAATCAATCTGAGATTTTGGCTTGATGCCTCGAGGTTCTTATGCTTCTTGTGTATAGTTTTAAAAGAGCAGTTGATGTTTGTAATCCTCGAGAAGGAATGGTACAAGATATGTACTTATGAACCAGGATGTAAATGAAATATAGTGGTTCTTGATAAAAGAGTTTTCCTATGTTTAGATCTCTTTGAAAAAGGTTTTAATTTTTAGTGATTTTCAGTAATTTGATGTTAATGATCGCTTTCGCTTAGTTAATAATGTTTTGTTCGAACAGTGTGTCACAATTTAGTGGTATCAGAGCTCTAGGTTCGCTGAGTCTACAAAGACATAGGATTCAGGTTGTTGAGTCTGTGCTAGTGTCTTCCAGTTATCTGATAGTGTCTTCCGCTCATATAGGAAGATAAGAAGAACTTGAAGATGTCTGGATCACATGAAGAACATGCTGCTAAGAGCAGTGTTGCTGCACCTGGAAGAGGTGCAAGGGATCAGGATAGGGAGGAACCAGAACCTGAACATCCCCAGCTTAACCAAGTTGCACTGGAAAACCCAGCCTTCCATGATCTATTTGGGCAGTTCATGGAAACCATGATGCATATGGCGGATAGGATGCCACCACCTGCACCTAGGGCACCAACTCACCATGAAGGAAAGGGAACCGGCAAGACTTTTGAACGACTTCGCCGGGTTGGAGCCACAGATTATGCTGGTACAGCTGACCCAGCAGATGTGGACATGTGACTGACTGAGTTGGAGGAGGCCTTCAGAATCCTTAATATCCCAGAAGCTGAGACGGTTAGACATGCAGTGTACCTTCTTAAGGGGAGTGATGGCCACTGGTGGACAATAGAAGAGGGCAAGAGGCCAGGTGTTGAGATCGTATGGGAAGTATTCTGATGAGAATTCGTCAATAGATACTTCCCTAAGACGTTTCTAGATGAGAAGATCTCTCAGTTTGAGAGGTTGAGGCAAGGACCAATGAACATTGGCGAGTATGAAGCTAAGTTCATGGAGCTTTTATGATTTTGTCTGCATATGGCAGCTACTGATGAAGAGAGAATTCGGAATTTTGAGAAGGGGTTGAACGCTAATTTGACCACTCCTGTGTCTGCCTTAGAAAATAGGGAGAGGTTCTCCACCTTTGTGGAGTCCGTGAGACGGATAGAAAGGTCAGTGATTGAGAAACTTTAGACCAAGAGTAAGAATGTGTATACTCAGTTTTAAGGACAAGGGTCCAAAAGTTTCAAGAAACTGAGATTTTCTGCACCAATAGCACCACCAAGATTCAATACCCAGATGCAATGGATGTCGAATAGGGGTAGAGGCTGTAGTTTACCACTAGAAGGAGCCCACAACTCAGCATCAGTGTCGGTAACAGGACCACCCAGGCCATAGTCAGGGAACAGAGGTTGTTTTATATGTGGAAAGATGGGGCATTTGATGAAAGATTGTCGAGCTAGAGAAGCAAGTGTGACTCAACCTCAAAGGAAGAGTCAGAAAGGCTCTCAGAGGCGATAGTTTTCGAGTGGTGCTAGAGGACGTGGACAAGCATCCCAAGCTGGATCGTCGGCACCCAACAATCGAGCATAGGGTCAACAGCAAGCAACGGTGAGATTCTATGCTATGAATCAACCTAAAGCAGTAGTCAACCCTCGAGTTGTGACAGGTCAGATGGAACTATTTCATTCTAATTTGTCTTCATCCTGCTTCGTATCTATTTTAATTGATCTGGGTGTTACGCACTCCTTTATCACTCAAAGAGTGATTCATGACCGCAACATAACTGTCAGTCATAGAGCAGATAGTCTGTTATTAGAAACCCCTTTGTTGGGATCTGCAGTGCTGTGGGAGGTGTGTTCTCCCTGCATTCTTTCCTTTTCTGAACATCGCATTCAGGTGGATCTTATACCACTTGAGATGCACGGGTTCGATATAATCCTTGGGATGGACACCCTAGAAAAGTATAATGTTGTCTTGGATTGTGATTCCAAGCAAGATGTGTTCAATAATGATGGTGACACATGGATCTTTCAGGGAGATAGAAAGATTCTTCCAACCTATCTTGTGTCAGTTATGGTAGATGAGAAGCTGATGAGACAAGGATGCTTTGCATTCTTAGCACATGTGGTAGATACCACAATGGAGAGCCCTAATCTTTCTGAAGTTCCGATAGTTAGGGAGTTTGAAGATGTGTTCCCTGAGGAACTTCTAGGTGTACCTCTGTCCCGAGAGATTGATTTTGAGATTAATCTAATCCCGGGAACGCAACCAATAGCACAAACACCGTATAGAATGGCATCTGCTGAGATGGCATAGCTCAATAAACAACTACAAGAGTTGCTTGAGAAAGGTTTTATCTGACCGAGTACTTCACCATGGGGTGCTCCGGTTCTCTTTGTTAAGAAGAAGGACGGATCGATGCGGTTATGCATTGATTATAGACAGTTTAATAAAGTAACCATAAAGAACAAGTATCCTTTTCCAAGGATCGATGACTTGTTTGTTCAGTTGTGTGGTGCAACTATCTTTTCTAAGATAGATCTAAGGTCAGGATATCATCCGTTGCGTATCAAGGAGAGTGACATACTTAAGTCTGCCTTTAGGACAAGGTATGGTCACTATGAGTTCATAGTTATGTCATTTGGACTAAATAATGCACCAGCTGCATTCATGGAACTCATGAATAGAATCTTTCGACCTTTTCTTGATCAGTTTATAGTAGTCTTTATAGATGACATCATGGTATATAGTAGAGATGCTCAACAGCATGAGAAGCACCTCCGTCAGGCTTTAACTTTGTTAAGAGAGCATAAGCTGTATGCTAAGTTTAGCAAATGTGAGTTCTGGTTACCAGAAGTTTCTTTTCTCGGACACGTAATATCTGCCCCAAGTATCCGTGTTGATCCTAAGAAGGTAGAATATGTCCTGCAATGGGAACAGCCAAAGACACCAACAGAGATACGCAGTTTCCTAGGGCTGGCAGGATATTATAGGAGGTTCATTAAGAACTTCAGTTCTATAGCTTTACCCCTAACCAAGTTGACCAGGAATGAGGTTCCTTTTTTTTGGAATGACAAGTGTCAACATTCTTTCCAGTTGTTGAAAGAAAGGTTAACAAGTGCACATGTGCTGGTGTTACCTAAGCAAAGGAAGGGGTACATAGTTTTCTGTGATGCATCTAAGAGTGGTCTAGGATGTGTGTTGATCCAGGATAATTAAGTGATTTCTTTTGCCTCTCGACAGCTTAAGAAACACGAGGAGAATTATCCAACACATGATCTAGAACTAGCTGCTATGATCCATGCTTTGAAAATCTGGAGACATTATCTTTATGGAGAAATATTCCAGATTTTCACAGACCATAAGAATCTAAAATATATCTTTTCACAACATGAGTTGAACATGAGACAATGTCGTTCGATGGAGTTAATCAAGGACTACGATTGTACAATTGATTATCATCCAGGGAAGGCTAATGTAGTGGTTGATGCACTAAGTAGGAAATCATCATCACCATCCTTAGATAAAGCACAGTTGAACTCCTTAGTGTGCTTTAAAAGAGACATGCTCATCTCCTTGAGGCACAACAATATACAGCTTAAGGTATCGTTGTTAGCCGGGCTGTTAGCTGAGATGCACATAAAACCTACTCTGAGATAGCAGATTAAAGAAGCACGGCAAGTTGATATTGTGGTTCAGCAGATCAGGTCAGAGTATGGTAGTGAGAAACGGGATGGCTTTCATGAGTTATAGGATGAGGTAGTATGTTACCATGGTAGGATGGTAGTACCTAATGCCAATGACTTAAGGAAGTTAGTCTTGGAGGAAGCTCATTCTTCGATGTATGTGATGCATCCAGGGAGTACCAAAATTTATCGTAACTTGAAGGATATGTATTGGTGGCCAGGATTGAAGAAAGATGTTGTTGAGTTTGTTATGCGGAGTCTGGTGTGTCAGCAGGTTAAAGCTGAAAATCAGAAGCCCGCTGAAACAATGCAACCTTTTCCTATACTGCAGTGGAAATGGGGTCATGTGACCATGGACTTTGTGGTTTGTTTGCCTAGAACAACCAAAGGTCATGATTCCATATGGGTGATAGTTGATAGGTTGACTAAAATAGCACATTTCCTTCCTGTCAAAACAACCTACACTGCTGAGAAGTTGGCACAAATATATGTAGATGAGATAGTGTGGTTGCACGGGGTTCCAGCTACTATTGTTTCTGATAGAGGTCCCCAGTTCACGAGTCGTTTTTGGGAATGACTACATATAGCTTTGGGTACACATTTAAGGTTTAGTACTGCCTTTCACCCACAGATAGATGGGAAGTCTGAAAGGACCATACAAACCTTGGAGGATTTGCTTAGGGAATGTGTCCTTAAGTTTGTAGGGAGTTGGGATCTACAGCTGAGATTGATAGAATTTGCTTACAATAATAGCTATCAGCACAGTATTGATATGGCACCATATGAAGCATTATATGGTAGACGTTGTAGATCTCCTTTATGTTGGTACGAAATAGGAGAATATCAACTTTTGGGTCATGAGCTTGTGCAGCTGACAACTGAGAAGATTAAAGTAATACAACAACAATTAAAGACTACACAGGATAGACAGAAGTCGTACGCCAACAAATGGTAAAGACCTTTAGAATTCCAAGTTGGAGACAGAGTATATCTCAAGGTCTCACCTTGGAAAGGTGTTCTTAGATTTGGAAAGAAGGGAAAGTTAGCTCCTAGATTTATGGGGCCTTATCCAATCATTGAACGGATTGGAAAGGTATCCTATAAGCTGGAGTTTCCACCTGAGCTGCATAAGTTGCATCCAGTGTTCCATATCTCCATGCTGAGAAAGTGTCATCCTGACACAGAGTTAGTTTTGCAACCTGTGGAGGTAGAATTAAATGATGATATATCATATGTTGAAGGACCTGTGATGATCCTTGATAAAAGAATTACAATTTTGAAAAAGAAAGACACATGTCTTGTGAAAATTCTCTAGCATCATCGTGGCATTGAAGAAGCTACATGGGAGCTAGAGGAAGAGATGAGGAGGAAGTACCCTTCTCTTTTCTCTAGATGATTTTGGGGACGAAATCCTTGTTAGGGGTGGATAAATTTGTAACATCCCTGGCCTGGGTTATGCTTTAACCCTAGATGTTTTGCTTAATAAACTTAATTATATGCTTTCTCTTATTTCTTAAAAAGTAATTAAGGCCCATGAGGAACTAATGTTTCAATTTTAGTCCTTTTTGAATAATGTTGAAACATTGCTTTGCTTATTTTGGACTAAAGTGCAAATTACCCAAGTTGAGGGGTTAACTTGCAAATGTTACATGGTAAAATGTTCCTCAGATGTTGAAGCATCATAAGAATGAGAATGATGCATAGGTATCTCTTGTGGTAGCCTGAGCACCAAGAAAGAGCTTATTAAGCAATGTTTGTGCATTAAAACCTAGTTTTGGTGTAATGTGCAATTTACCCAAAACCTAGGGTTCAATATGCAAAATACCACTTCTAGAGAGTCCCTAATATTTCTTGGTATCAATTAGATACAATAAATCAGAGGTGCGTCTCATTTGAATCACTTTGGAAGAGAGAGAATCTTGGTATTAAAATAATCAAGATTTAAGTATAATTGAAACCCTAATTCAATTTAATGCAAAAATAAATATAACAATGGAAGTTCCCTTCAACCAAAAATGAGATGGTTGAATTTGTATAAGTGTGAACGTCCTTGTGCCTTGCAAAGGCCACGAAATATCTAAAGTGAGTGGAGAGCCCACTCACATTAGTTAACTAAAAAGTAATATCCACTCAATTTTGGATATTATTATTATAATGGTTAAGGTGCTTAATTTGTTTTCTTTAATTCATGGATAATGAAGAATAATTACAAGTTGGGGAGATGGATTTGTATGCAAGGGATTGAGGGGAGTATGTGGCGCCAATTTTGGGAAGTTGAAGGAATTAATTATCACTTTCTCTCTCATTGAAATTTCCTTATATACATCCCATTTTCAACCCACATGAAAGGCTTTTTCGATTCCTTTTTCTTTCCTTGTTTTGGCCATGCACAAAGGAGCTTAGGAGCAACAGGAGGACGTGCCCCAACCTTTAGGTAAGCTCCATAATCATCTTCAACCTTGATTTCATGGTGGAAATCGAAATTCAATGCTGAATTTCTTCTTTTCTTCATTCAGTCTTCAACCTTAGCCATTCATTTCACTCAAAGACTTGAGAACAGGCCTTGGACAGTTGAGGGAACTTCATTCACCATTGAGGACGTTAAGCTTGGATTCATCTTTGAAGGTGGGTTATATAACTTGAACCCTTAAATGTCATTATTGCTTGCAATTCATTCATCATGTGTTGAACCTTTCTTCTTTCTCGATTTCCTTTTGATTAGTTGTTGAACTCACCATAAGAATCACAACTGATTTCGAAGGTTTGAAGCTTGAAGATGGTGATGTCATCTTAAGCACACACCTCAACAAAGGAAGGGGCAATCGGTTTTCAAAGCTAATTGAGCTAATTCGGTTTCAAAACCGATTGAATTGATTCGGTTTCAAGACTGAATGGGCAATTGAGTTCAAGACCAAATGGGTAGTTGAACCCAAGACTGAATGGGTAGTTGAACCCAAGATCGAATGGGTAATTTACTTCAAACTGAATGGGTAATTAAGTACAATACTGAATGGGTAATTAATTATAAGATCGAGTGGGTAATTGAGTTCAAAACCGAATGGGTAATGGATCTCAAGATCGAATGGATAAATTGAACTTTAAAACCTTTTGAGGTTATTTTCTGGTGTGAAAGATGAAGATCCAATGGCTCAAATTGATTTAATTATAATGAATTCTATAATGAATGATCCATGGATTGCAAACCCTAATCGATTGATTGAAGAATTCCTAATTGAATTGGATCAATTTCTTGGTTGATGGTCCAAACGGTCTCAAGACCGTTTGGAGGCAAACGGTCTCAAGACCATTTGAGACCAAATGGTCTCAAGACTATTTGGAGTTCAAAAGCTGTGATGTATGGTTGGAGATCCAAGGGCTGTAATTTGATGTACTCTCAATGGTTCAATTGATGATCGATTCAATAAAGCAACCCCTAAAATCAATCGATTGGTTGGAGGAAACCCTAGTTGATCCAATCGGTTTCAAGATGTTTTGGGCCAAATGGTCTTGAGACTGTTTGAGTCCAAACGGTCCATAGACCGTTTGGAGGGCAAACGGTATCAAACCATTTGATGTTCAATTGGTTTCAATGATAAGTTGCTAATTCAGTTTCAAAACCGTTTGGGATTAATTATATTTTATTCAAACAGTCTCAAACCATTTAGGGACTTTGAGATCAAGACTGTTTGATGGTCTAACGGTCTTAGACCGATTGAAGGTGTGGTTCAGGACTGTTTAAAGATCAAATAATATCAAGACCGATTGAAGGTTAAAATACTTCAAGATCGTTTGAAGGTCTAATACCTCAAAACTATTTGAAGGTTTAATTGATTCAAATCTTGTAAGTACAATCAACCCCATGATTGTTGATGATGTTTATCAAAGGTAATTACAATGGTTGTACCTTCAAGGTACTTAAGTGATTAGTACCATTTGAGTGGTTAATCTTTGATGCTTATGAAAGTAATGCCTCAATACACTATGCTAACCCTAAATGTATACACTTGAATGAAGGGTTAACCTAATTTAATCAAGTTTGAAGTAATTAATATCCTAGAGAGGATGAGAGAGAGATAAATCCATACATTATAATAATCATGTAATGGTTAAACCTTAACACTCTCAACATGAATAAAATATGTAATTAGGGTATGATTCTTGATAAAGAGATCATGAGACCCTAATTGAAAAGGTTGATGAGTCCTAACCCTAATTTAGGGCAATGCTACATGAAACCCTAATCTAGGGTAATGATGTAACCCTAATTAAGGATGATGACATGTGAAACCCTAATATAGGGTGAAGGTATGTGAAACCCTAATTAAGGGTGATGTCATGTGAAACCCTAATTAAGGGTGATGTCATGTGAAACCCTAATTAAGGATGATGTCATGTGAAACCCTAATTAAGGGTGATGTCATGTGAAACCCTAGATAAGGATGATGTCAAGTGAAACCCTAATACAGAGATGTGATGTGAACTCTAATCCCAGTGTGATGCTATATAATGCTATATGAAACCCTAATATGAAATCCTAACCCTGATATAGGGTAAAGGTATGTGAAGCCCTAATCTTGGGTTATAGTGCATGAAACCCTAATGTTGGGCAATATGATGATAAACCATAACCCTAATTTGGGTAATGTGATGAGTATTCCTAATTGACATGAATTGGGAAATCCTAACTATAATGAGGGAATAGTTATGCTACTCTTACATGTGTAGTCCTAATATGTAATTGATATAATTGTTATCATGTTCAATAATCATGCAGGTATCATGAGATGTTGGACATAGCCAGGTATGAGCTATGATGTTTTATTATTGAAATTGTTTTATGGGCCTTGTGAGCCATATTATGCTTTGTTGCCTAATAAGAGGTAACAAAAGATTAATGGGATTTAAGAGCCATGTGAAATGCATGTATTGCAAGTATCATGTTTACCTTGGCCAGATGACATGAAGGTGTTACTTACTTGATAAGTGGTAACAAGTGTTCTCAATGAATTGAGGGTTTGAATACCCATATTCCATAATCATGATGATAAGATGTTAAAGGGATGAGAATGCCCCTGATGTGACAAGGGATTAAGATCCCAATGTTTAGTAAAGCTTTGAAAAGTACTTGATAGAAGCATTACACATTCTTTGTAGCATTTGTTATAATGAATTATATTTGAAAACATGACTGATGCTAAAAGAGTATGGTAATGTACTTAATTAATCAAGTGAAATCTTATCATGTAGAGCCCTGACCATAGATCCATCATCGTCAGTAGTTGGTGATGGTGAAACAGGTTTTCCTACGGGAACTCCTGGAGGGCATACTATTGAGTATGTGGGGGTTATGGGTATGAATATCCTTACGCCCTAATGGAGGAATTGATGTGAGATAAACATTAAATCTCTCAATCCTTCATTGTATATGTTGGGATGGATGTATCACTAATCTCCCGAATGTCGGGATGGATGTATCACTAATCTCCCGATGATGTTAATGTTGGATCGATGTGAGATAAACATGAAATCTCTCGATTGCGAAGAGAGTACAGCTGCCACTATAACTCTATAGCGAAGTTGCCAGTATACCCTGGAAAGCTATTTAGCAGAAACACAAGATGTCCTGCATTTTGTCCTCACACTGATTGAGGAAGATGAGGTCATGGGAATCCAGCTCTTCCATTGACCTATGTATGGTATCGATTTTTATTTCACAATGGTCGGTTGGAGAATGAGCGGTATACCTCATCTCCTCAGGGCTTAAGTATGATTGTAAAATGTAATTAGCTATGTAGTGTATTTGCTTAAGGTTGAAATATGAGAATCACTGGTTGATGTTACCTTGCTTAGTATGTTTTAAATGGATGAATGTTATACATGTTCGTCATATTCCTTATTGGATAAATGACATACTGTGTTATCAAGTTATAAGTTGAAATGCCTTGAATAAGAACATTGTTCTAATATGCTGAAACAACTGATTTATCTGCTATTGAATACTTATGATTCTTCTGCTCAGTTTTATTCCATTAATTTGCAATAATAATATTTCTGGCAGAGAGTTATATCTCTCGTTGGGGCAATTTCAATTGTCTCACCCCCATGGGATCCAACTTTTTAGGTAGACGCAGAAGAAGAAATAGAAACCCAACTGTAGGGGAAGAGCAACAGCAGCAGCAACAGGGACAGCAGTGATATTCCAGGTGGAGACATTGGTTGTCATGTTTTCTATAGAGAGTCCTATGTGTAGTCTATGTACTCTCAGGTCCTCAGAGTTATTAGTTAGTATTTTGAATGAATCAATCTGAGATTTTGGCTTGATGCCTCGAGGTTCTTATGATGCTTGTGTATAGTTTTAAAAGAACAGTTGATGTTTGTAATCCTCGAGAAGGAATGGTATAAGATATGTACTTATGAACCAGGATGTAAATGAAATATAGTGGTTCTTGGTAAAAGATTTTTCCTGTGTTTGGATCTCTTTGAAAAAGGTTTAAATTTTTAGTGATTTTTAGTAATCTGCTATTAATGATCGCTTTTGCTTAGTTAATAATGTTTTGTTCGAACAGTGTGTCACAATATCATCAGAACAAGGTTTCATATTAGCTTGGTTGATAAGGAATAAGACTAGGTATAATAAAAAAATGTAGGATTTGGGGATAACATAGGTTTGGGTCATTAAAAATCCTACGTCCCTGGGAAATTCTTTTCCCAAAACTTAAAAGAACTCAAAATGAGTTATTCTCATCTCATCCTCAAGTTCTTAATTTGCCTCTTTGACATAGTGGTGTCTCCACAATAGTTTGACCATAGGTACCTAACAATTTGTTAGTTTTTAGATATTTTGTCTATAATTGTTCCTTCCTATTACGTGACATCATCTGCCAAATGTACCTTTGTTGACGAATGATTTTGACTCATCTCTGAATAGAATTTATTTAACATTGATACATGGAACACACCATGCAACTACTGTAGTTCCAGTGGCAATTTCAATATGTAAATAACCTTCCAAACCATCTCTATGATAGGATGAGTATGTACATACCTAGAGGATCAACTTACCCTTCTTTCTAAACCTAAAAATACATCTCCATGTTGCAACTGTCATAAAGACTTTGTCACCTACCTTAAAACTCTAGAAGCATTTGCCTCTTATAAACTTAGCTCTTTTGTATGTCCTAAGTAGCCCTCAATTTATACCTAACCACTTCAATATTTTCTTTTATATACTTAAATATCTTCATCCTATCAGTTGTTTCTCTCCCTCCTTGTACTATCATATTGAATATCTACATGTTTTCCCATCGAGCACCTCATAGGGTGCCATCCCTATGCTGGAATGATAGATGTTGTTGTAGGCGAACTTGATCGAGGTTACATGTACATACTAGTTGCGCGGAAACTATAAAACACATGCATTGATCATATCTTAGTGTCTATATGATAATTTATAACTATCCATCAATGTAGCGGTGGAAATTTGTTATTGAAATTAAGCATAGTCCATACAACATTCAACAACTTATCTCAAAATCTAGAGCTAAACTATAGCCCATGATCTGAAACAATTGTTAAAGGCACACCATACAGTTTGAATATCTCATCTATATAAATATGCATTAAACAATCGACCATGTAAGTTGTATTTACTAGCAAAAAATTAGACGAATTTAGAATCTGTCAACAAAAACCCATATGTCAGATCTTCTAGGCATTTGTGGAAGTCCAATTATAAAATCCACAGTCACATGGTCCCAATTTTGTTGTTGAATGTGCAAGGGTTGAAACATCCATATTGGTTTCTGATGTTCTACTTTAACCTATTGACACACTCCATAATGTGCCATGAACTCAACACATTGCATTTCATGGATGGACACCAATACAATTTCCTTAAATTCACATACCTCTTTGTGTTATCAGATGAATATCATACATAGCATAGAATATTTTCATCTAATAAGTGAAAGCCTTACAACTCAATGCACCTACAAGCACACTGGTCTTACCAGGGGAATAATCAATCATACAATCATAATGTTTAATCAACTCAAGCCACCTATATTGTCTTTGATTTAAACCCTTTTAGGTGAAAATGTACTTGAAAATCCCATATTATGTACATACTTGGAACGATTCTCCATAGAGATAATGTTGACATCCCTTTAGGGTTAACAAGCCTAAAACACATCATATGATTCTTTTCATGATTCTTTGTAGGCAATTACCTTACCATATAATATGAGCACACTTCCCAAACCTTTCCCAAAAGCATTGTAATAAAATGCAAAGATTTTATTATTCTCAATTAAATACAAAATCAGAGTTGTAGTCAACCTCTCCTTCAACATCTAGAAACTATAATCACATTGCTTTGTATATATGAATGGTGACTCCTTCCTCATTAACCTTGTTAAAAAAATAGATATAACACTAAAGTCCTATAAGAAATGCATGTAATATTCTGCTACCCAAGGAACTATTGACTTAGTGTTTTGGGTTGTTCCCACTGCAATACATAGTTTACATTTTTGAAATCTATGCAAATCCCATGACAAAAATAGCATGATCTACAAATGCAGCTTTTTATATCTTGTACTTGTATTTAATGAACTTGGCATACAAGAAATTTTGACAAAGAAACAATGTTATACACATATAGTGGTGAAGGACATTGTCTATAAACACATCCAAAAATTGATCCAAGAGCTACCTAAACAATATGCTCATCATATCCATAAATTTTGTAGGAGCATCAGTTATTACAAATGACATAACAAAAACTCATAATGATGGTGCCTCATATGAAAATTATCTTTGGCTCATTTTCATGTTTAATGGACAACCAAAAATAGATTGACCTTAGGTCTATTTTTGAAAATATCACCACTCATATGAGTCGGTCAAACAAATGATCAATCCTAGGTAAGGGAAAAATATTCTTGATTGTGACTTTCTTCAGATGCATATAGTCACTGCACAACCTCAATGTGGCATACATCTTGTATACAAACAAAACGGGCGCTCCTCCAAGCAAAGTAATTAGTTGTATAAATTGTTTATATAATAGATCTTGCAACTATAGTTGTATCTCTAAGATATGTTGGTGCCATACTGTAAGGTGGTAACATATTGGTGAGGTATTGGGTTCTAGGTTCATGATGAAAATCTTATTGCACCACAAATCTCACTAGGGTTGAAAACCTCTAGATTTTAACTAATATAGTTGCACGATAATATCACCCACAAGTGGATTGATATTATCATAGTATAGTTTACAATCAAACCCAAATGAACATATTTTTAAGATTTAAATTATCAAGTTAACTAAGAAAGAGCTAGTATTTAACACAAAAAGTTGATTTGTTTATTAAGCTATGATTCAAGAATAAAAAAGACTTGTTAAAAGTCTTAACTTATCAATGGATGGGAACACAATTGGGAGTGGGTTCCACCACCTCTAGTTATGTCTCCTCTCTCACTACATTATACAAGTGTGAACGAATAAGAGTTGAGATGTTATGTTTCCAATACTTTTAGAATGATGATTTGACCCTAAAAAATATCACTCTAGGCTCGTTGTCACATTACATAGAGGTCATGTACCCATCCCCTCAGAAAATGCCTATACAATGTCCTCATGAAGGTTTTAACAAGAAACATTCAATATATTAGATACTAGGTTGGAATTTCTCTAATTGCAAGATCTGATAATCTTGCAAAATTTCTCACCAAACAAGATTGCAAGTATAGAAATGATTGATTCAAAATATAATAGGGTTAATATAATCTTAGATGCACATAAAAGAATAAAAAAAGTAGTGGGGCTTCTCCCAACAACCTAAAGAAGGGACTACTCACTCTTCATGGCAATCAAAATATCAAAAGTGAAAAGGAAGAGACAATTGTCATCACTGTAGGTGCAAGATGTGTAGCCTCGGTGTGTTAAAACAACCTTTGAGCTTGATGATGAGGCAGGTCTGACATGGAAGCAAGAGTAAACCCAAGACATTTGTCAGGGTGGCCTTGTGGTCATCGTTCTTTCCTCTTCAGTGACATGGTTTAAGCCTATGAGTGAGAAACATCGGGGTTGATGGATGGCCACACCGAGCTTGCATCTCTTGAGGTTAGGCTAGGTTGGATACATAAATGGTGGTTTATGACTTCATTGTTGGACTTGGAGGCAGATCTTGAGGATTGAGTGTGGTAGTGCAATAGAATGGAGAGGATATACCCTAGTAAGGAGGCTACCGTTGGCATTTATATGCACAATAATTTGCAATCAATCATTGACTATCATTTTGGTGGAGAGGAAGATGAGAAGAAACTATGTTCATTTACATGCAATAGTGCTTGCATCGGGCATGCGGCCTCACTGGGAAGTGATTACACCAGTCAGAATGCCACTTCAGGACAAAGCCTTCATCGATCTAGAGTCAAGTCAGCTTGTTTATTAGTCATGCCAAATTCCTCATCGGGTGACGTAAATCCATGAAGGTTGGGTCCTCATAAATCAGTGTCTTGTTAGGAGTGATGGGCATAAATGGAGGCCTAATTATGAGGTGCACTTGGGTTTAGAAGTGGGCTTGTAGAGACGGGTCATACTTTTCAGGCAATGGCGATGTTGGGAATCATTCTCGTACCTAGGGAAGCCATCGATGTGAGGTGCGTCAAGGGGTGGTCATTGATGTGAAGTGCATTGATGTGAGGATGGTTGCATGGAGGGATTGGAATGTGGAGTTGAGGCTGAGTTGGTTGACTATGTCCATTGGTCAATGTGTGAATGGGTCAATGTAAATTTTGGAGCTTGGTTAAAATTTTCTTTGGGTTTGCATATTGGTTACCGAAGCTACCGTCCCAAATTGTTGTGTAGAGATAACAAGCTTTCCATGAGAATGATCAATGACATCAAATCATAGAAAATTGCAAAAACCTAAGGTACCCTAAATGAAACTAATTATAAAGAAGAATGTGAAACCTAAATTCTAAACTAATATGAAAATGCAAATAAAACTAGGATGAATATGCATTCATCAATTAATCTCAAAACCAACCTCCTTATGAGGTGGTATTCTTGGTAAATCCTATGAAAATACATTAGGTAACTCCTAAAGTATTGGCACATTCGAAAAACTAAGTACCTCTACATGAGTATCATTAATGTGTTAAATACTTTGACATCCTGTTCTCAGCATCCTTTCAGTTGTCGTCACAAAAAACATACATGTAGGAAAGATCTTTCTATCTTTCAAAAAGGTCAAATTCCTATCACCGCCATGAGACTTTACTTCCTCAATAGAGAAATATAGCCTTTCTTTTTACTAATGTAATCATTACATGCCTAGGATTACATCAAATCCATGCATACCAAGTGGTGACTTAAGTACTTGAATGATATGGCTCCCATCAGCTAAAACATCAAGGGAACAATATATATATATAGAGAGAGAGAGTCAGGCTAGAATACACTCGAGTGTATTCAGAGCAGAATACACTCAAGTAGTTTTTCATGATGCAATATTTTTTATAAAAATCTAATCTATTGATCTTTTTAAACATGTTGTGAATAGCTCATACGCAAAATTTGAGCACATTTGGACATTTATAGGTCATGTTATAAAGACTGCAAAAATATGCATTTCAAATTAGTTTCATGCGTCGATTTTGTTGCCCTTGGATGAGTGACTTACACTCATCCAAATAGGCTCAAAATTTGTATGTAGCCTAGCTATAGTATGACGGTGAAGATTAATGGTTTACATTTTGCAAAAAAGTAGTCTGGATATGCAAATACACTTGAGTGTATTCTAGCCTGACTCTCTCTCTCTCTCTATATATATATATATATAAATATAATGTGTGTGTGTTCTAATGTAGGAATTTACTACACAAAATTATAAGGTCAAGGTGTCACTAATAGATGACTCTTTGCTACCACAACCTTAGTCACAAAAGAGTGTATAATTACACGATATATTAAAAATAATATACAATGACATTAGTAAATAATTACATTAGACCTATCAGTATTCGTAGAGACACCACTCCTCTTGCTAACTCATCACAGAAGCCCAAACACTCGCAGATGCTTTACCATTGCACATTCTAGCACCAATCCTTAGTGAAGTGACTTATGCACTATAGCCTACATAAGATGATGTTTCCCTATTCCACTTTTTGTTGTGTCTGCAAGGTCTTTTGATATTAATCCATTGGCCTTTGTCATGGTTGCTATTTTTGTCCTCCCTATGGGCATTGTTTGGCATAATCCCCAAGTCTTTAACATGTAGGAACGTCGGGAACCAAGCATTACACCCTATAAATCTACATGTGTATCACACACTAATGCATTATTGAAGAATAATTAGGTTCTGTAGATTCTTGTAAACTCATAATCATTTATGACTCTACATTGTTTGTCCTCTAAAGATAGTATCCTATACAAATGCCTTCGTTGCCTCTACCTCTATTTTTTTGGTGCCTCCATGGAGAAATACACAATGAAGGTTCTTTTCTATATGAAGGTGGTGTATTTGTACTTGGCTTATCATTAGGACCATGTTTGGACAAATCTATCAGAGCTCTCTTATGTCCCTAAGCTTCTCTTTTGCCTTGACTCCTTTTTTCTATATAACAACATCCACAATTATGTTAAGTCTAAAAGATTCTTTGTAATATCCACTCCCTCTTGCATCCATGGATTCAATCCATTCTTTTTCATTATAAACTAATGTTCAACAATCACACACAACTATGGGAAGAACCTCATCAGATCTAAAAAATAAAAATTTGTATTAACTTACTGATATGTTCCTATCTTACAATATCAAATTTCCTAGTCTTGTAATGTATGTACAAATCTAGATAATAACATAACTCAAATGCCTTTTAAATTCTACCCAAGTGATGGCATCATCTAACCCTTACATTTGTTCTAGCCATTGGGAAATACGGGCACAGAGTATAGTAGCAGAAACAAAAAAATTATCTATTTGTATCCCCTACTAGCAAGATTGAGTCAACTACTATGAAATAGGAAAGATGGTTTAACAAGTTAAACCTGGTCCTAGAGCAATTCTAGTGACAATAACTTGCTTCAATGCAATTTTCTACTAGTTGCTCTTAGACGGTGGTTGTGCAGCTCCTGGTCTTCACCACAAACTAGACAGCTTCTATAGCGACTCCTATGGTCTCGCCACAGACTGTAGGCTGAATTTACTCTCCTAGCAACAGCCAAAGGAATCCTACCTCTAGAGTAGTCCATGTGGACCAACTAGAACTCCTTTCGTTCAACAAGAATAGATAGGAAGGAGTTGTCCCTCCCATTGGCGTACTAGTCACCAACTTGCTCTCCCACAAAAAATGATCCTCGGTTGTTCTCTCCCATAGCTATCCCTCCCAATTCGGTGAGGACTTGTTTGGGATCTCTTGGTTACCACAACCAGAGAGGACAACAATTGTCAGAGCAACTAATTCTCAATTTTCTGTGTTATTGTTGTGCTCTGAGAAGCCCCCAATGCCCCTCTATTTATAGATGAGGTTAGGGATAGGGTTCCCAGTCCATTCAAGATCTGTGCGGGAGTGGAAGGGATCGTAAGATCTTGAATTTTTGCAACTTGTGAGACATGAAACAATTGTGAGATGCTCGTCTCGTACTTCCAAATGGTCCTCTAGTAGTTTCCCACTCGCATACAAATTTGGAAATTCATTTACCAGTATTATTAAACATTAATTCCTTGCACCACAAGTATTGTGTAATTGAAATGATTTAGGAAAGTCTCTAGAACCTTCCTCCAACCTAACTAAGCAATCTCGCACATGCGAGACAGTTTTCTCACTCACACAGGCGGCCATCTGGTGAGCCGAGCTAAACTTGTTGGTTCAATAGATTGAATCGGTTGGTTCACACCTCAGTTTGAGTAGAAATTAGCTAATTTGATATCTGGCCAGCCTAACAACCCAAACAGATGTCTCAACACTTGAGATGATTGTCTGGTGCACCAAACAACCATCTAACCTTGTGAGACAATTGGCTGGGGTGCAAACAACTAATATGTTGCATGAATTGAGTACCTATACACTTTAATAATCAATCCAATCACCATTCAAGATTAAACTCCTCTTCTATATGAGTTCCTATGTGTGTAACCCTATAGGTCCCATATCATGTTGGCAATGAATGTCCATAACTAGCTTATGACATCACAAGCATTGAATGATGCCTAGTTGCACATCAGTGCTACCCAAGTGAATGGAAAGTTGGAGAACAACTTCAACCTACAATCTATGTAAGGTGATGCATTGATTGTATGATTACTTTGTCTCTGATATTTGGAGTGAACTCGAGGTATGGAGTTGTCATCCTATCAAATTTCATCTCATGTTTCTTGAACTAAGAGCAGACTGTTTGAGATAATGTGACCTCAATATCATATATTGATTCACATGTGCATGCGCATGCATTTCTCAGTCTCGCTTATCAAGTGGACACGATATCATACTATAGTAGTAGGGACAAATCCCATCTCTATCACTCATATTCCATCCCCATGTGTCAAAGTCACCCAATCATCATTGTTATAACAAGCCATGTTTCAGGACTGTGTTTGATGATGTCAAAGCGTACCCAACAACATGTGACGAGTGTAGTGATTTCAGGTCTAAGAATCATAATCACCACCTTCACTATGAGAGATGACTATGACTACCAATGATGGTTTCCATGTGTCACTCTCAAGGTGGGTTTGTCCGGTACATTATTCCTGACATGTATCTATGTGCTTGGTTTGATATTTCCATATCATGACTAATGAGACTCAACCATAAACCAACCCACACTCCAGTCTTATGTGTTACTGGTGTCTATCTACATTCCATAGTAATAACAAGATTGTACATACTCTTAGCATTCGTATGATCTCATTCTCCAAGTCACATACTTGAAGACATACGTCATTGAGTATTGTTATTTTTTAGACATTCATATTGTTTTCTTATTATCTGATAACTGAATGAAACTTAATGAGTTGGAAGCTTGTCTTTATGAGTATTAATCAAATCCTTTATGATATATGTCATGTCAATCATCACATGATTGGCTCTATGGGAATATCTTACCAATAGACTCCAACTTGCACTTAGAGCCAATCACCCATTATTCATATTCTTAGTGATCTAAACATGTCCACCATGTTAACATTGTTCTAGTGCTAATCCAATAGGTTAGCAACATTTGTTGTTAGTCGGTATATTGCATGTTTCTTATATCTTCATTCTGAGATGAAACCACTATAATATGGTATTTTATATTCCTTACCTAACAAGTAGCTTCAATGATGTCACAGTATCACTACTAAGTCGGCAATGGTTGGAACATCAATGAGTTCATCATATGAACCTTTAGATCCATATAGTATCACTCTGTGTTCATCACACAAGTATACACAAGTTCTATTGTAGAATAGAATAATTCTTATTAGTTTGGAACCCTTCCAACTAACAACATTTCTCCTTTTAAATCAAACATATTTTAATTTGTGATCACCTTTGTCATTATGGAAGCTTGCATCAATGTAACCCTTTACATCCAACTCTTCCTCTTTTTCTATCTTTAATTACTAGCAATCTATCCTTAGGTACTTCTAAAGTACTAATGGATATCTTTTAATGACATTCCAATAACCCTTATTGAATTTTATATCATCTTGTCATGTCCAATACATACAAGACTATCCATTGTTATAGCCAATGGCATCTTAATCATGTCATTTCCAATCTTCACAATAATTGGAACTTATGGTTCATGAGAGACTAATCTAGATTCTCTCTCATTGAATCCTTCCATGTTGAACTCATTCAACACTTTGCTATTATATATGCTCAAAACTTCCATTATAAACATTCAAGAACTATCTCATAGGTCTTGATTCTTATCTCATAAAATGTTTCCTCTTATCCTTCATTGTTGAAGGTGTTTTCCATGCCAGATCTCAATATTAATATATTGAGATGTTATTCCTCATTATATGTGGAATATTCATATATGCTCTAACTAAATCTTTTATAATCACATATTTCATCTTTTATCTTGATTCAAGTCAAACTTTTTGACTATCTCGTCAATTCAAAAGATCCCATTTTTAAGATGCTTGTTTCAATCCCAGATTGAACCTTGTAGTTTATAGACTTTATTTGCATTCTTGAAGTTATAAAACCTTTTAGGTTGTTGATGTGTTGAGCCAGCGTTGCACACACTAACCAATTAAGTTTGATGAGATGTGTCCCACGGGACTCGGACACACTTGGGATCTTTTGATATTTGTAAAAACCCTAAAAAGACTTTATCACAATACTAAACAGGATGCTCGCAAGCCCACGGGGTGCTACTGTAGTAAAGATAATAGGCAAGTTTAGGGGTCGATCCTTAGGGGGAGAGGGCGAACTAGAGCTTAGTTAGCGTTTGCTACATTCCTAAAGCGGAGATTAGGGTTCAAGGGTTTAAAAGTGGGTTTGATTTTATTATACTAAGCAAGCAGGCAAGTAAAGGCAATATGAAAACTAGATTACCAAAAACTAGATTATCCTAGGCAAGTTAGGTCTAAGGGACTAGATTAAACAATCAACTAAATAAGAGCAAGATGATCTACACTAATCTAGCAAGGCAATTAACAACTAATAACTAAGCTAAACACTAAAGCAAGCAAGAATCTAGATTAACCCTAATTATCAAGACTAAGCAATGACTATAGGCAATAAAGGCAATTAAACTAAACTAGCATTAACAAGCTAAGATGACAAGTTAGTTTTAAGCAATGGATTGGATAGGTGGGCCATTTGGGAATATGATTTGATATTTAGTTGGGGGAGGGTCAACATAGCATGCAAATCTCACATTTCAATCTATATTGCCAAACCAAACAACAAGGCAAGTGCAAGTAGAATATACCCTATACTACTAGTTGGAGAAGTAGGGTTAGGTGTAATTCTAGTAGGACTTGGCAAGTCTGGGTTTCTAGGGTAAGTGGTATTATGGCAATTGAGAGACAAGGGTAGTAATGGGAGAAGAGATGAGGGTATTTCACCTCATGTTACTTGCCATCTAGCCTTTAGGAAGCTCTAGGTAATTGCACTAATCACACTTACACTAGCTACTTAGATCTCACACTCACTTGTAGAAGAAGGGATATGTATGTAGTAACAAAGGGGATAGCTAGGGATCCACTAATTGGATCTAGGAGCCATTCCTAAGATTGCCACATGCATTCCAATTTCTCCTAGAAGCTAAGTGTCATCAAGCATCACAAAACAAGCAATTTATATTTAAAAGCACAAACCACCTGCAATATAATGGGAAATGAGATAGAAGTAAGAGGCAATCATAATAGAATGAAATTATGTTCATTACAAATTATTTCCCCCCAACATGGTATCAAAGTCACATTTTAGCCCCAAACAGCCCACCACTAGGGGCTTAGCTAGACATGCTCAAAGAAAAGATTAAAGAAATGAGAAGAAGAGGATAGGACTCCATGGAGCTTGAAGTAGATCCTCCTTCTTCACTTCCTAGCTATTGTAGAGCAACCTCCCTCTTCCAAGGTGGATGATGGGCATGGAAATGAAGGGGATTATGGTAGAAAACCTAGAAAATTAGGTTTCTATGGTGGAAATGAGGTGGAATGGTGGATGGAGAGCATAAATGCAAGGGGAGTGCAATGAATGCTCAAGAGTGGGTGGAGAGGAGTAATGGCAACTAAGGAAGCCAACCTTCGATCTCCAACCACCTCCAAGACTTACATAGATGTCTAGGGGGTCTAGGGTTAAGTGGGGGGGAGCAAAATAGGGACATCAAGTGATAAAATTGGTGGGGCTCAATGATAGCACGGCCGTTTTGACCACCTCCCAGCACAGTCATTCTGCCCAAAATGGCCGTTTTGGCCATAAAAATCAATTTCTGCAAGTTTTGTGAAGAGTCTATGATTGGGACATGTCCCAGAACGGTCGTTCCTTGGTAGAACGACCGTGCTAGGGTCCTTCCCATGCATTTGGGTCTTGAACTTTGCCATCCATGAAGTTTATTTCTTCAATACATTCTTTGATCACTTGGGGTATGTTGGGACTGGTTTTGGCCTCATTTTGGGCTCCTCCAAGCCTGGGGAAACCCTAGATTAGGCCATATTCTTTCTTTGCCATCAAGTAGTGGCCAAAGTACCTATATAACATGCAAAAAGCCTCCATAAGTACATTTTATAATAATATGCATATTGAGGGAAGTAATGTGCATTCTAACATGTCTAGGTGTGAATAAAGAACAAATTGGCACAAGATGAAGCCCTAAAATAGGGTTGCATCACCACCCCAAACTTAAACAAGTATGCTCCAACTTAATCTCTCTCTTCAGTTTTCTTTCAATAAACAAGAATGATAAATGCATTGCAAAAGATGATTATTGACTAAATGGTCTTAAAAGTGACTAAGTGCATGTGTTCCACCTCTATCCTCTCCACTTTCACAAACCAATCATGAAAAGAGTAATGAACATACAAACTTCAAATATAGAGCATCGAACACACAATCTTTCTATATGTCTTTCATATAATCCGGGTAAATTGTTTCATGATGGTGTTAATCAATGATGACTAGGAGTGTTGTTTCACTTTCATGTATTCAATCTTATGCTTCAAACCGCACCAAATGACCCACATGGCTGTAGAAAAGGGGTGAAGTGATCTAGGTTTGATGTTTCCTAGCTCAATGGGTATGAAAATCGAAGAAAGCGGTAAGAGATTGGAGTGCTTTTACACACTCATCTTTTCTTTATCTATATGCTCTTAAATAGGAGCATATGTTATTTTCTTTTTGCTTTTTTTCCTTTTCTTTTCTTTTCTTTTGCCCTTGGTGTAGATAGGGCATATGGTGGAGAGAGTGAAGTGGGGAGATGTAGATATGGCCACCCCAAACTTTTGGAGGTGGACAAGGCTAAATATGTGCAATAAGACATCCTTTCATGAGGCAGAGAGGTATGAAGATGGTGAAAGAAGAGTCGGGTCAAACAGGGGTCATTAGTGTAGTCCTCAACATAAAATCTCCTGCATGAAAACTAATCCAACACTTCATCAAACGATATCACACCACATGAGTAAACAACATGAGATTCACATTTATATCATGTGATTCCATAGGCTCTAAGTGTTCATAGCTTGCTCAATTCTCAATTCAGCCAAAACATTCACAAACTTGAGAGAGGTTATGAACATGTAAAAGTTAGCAATCAAGACCGTATAGCAATAAACTCTAAAAATGTGGCATGCATTTGTCAAAGATCAACAGTTTCAGTTCAAAAAGTGGAGATTAAGTTAAAACATACTTTTAGGCAAGAACGTTCAAATTTGGGAAAAATTGGCCAAAATGGTGCCAATTTGCATTCAATCACATCTAAACCTACATTTAGGGAAATTAAAACATAAAGCAGCAAATCCTAGTTAAAACACACAAAAATTACTAAAATTTACATGGAAATGCAATGCATGATATGGAAGAGCAAAATTTTTGAAAAATTAGGCAAAAATGCATGAAATTAAACTACATGTATGCATGAATGCTAGCAGACACACAAGGTTAGGATAGACAAGTATAAAAGTTAGTCAAATTGTTTTATCATCTTGCAAAAATTTAGCACAAGGTACATAGATGAAAATGCGATGAAAGAAGGGCTTACCACCCTACAATCCCAAACTTTTAAATCTTGTTGTCCTCAACATGAAATAGAAGTTTAGAGTAGTAGGGTAAAGGGCATGGAGTCACGGAAGACAGTCACTAAGAGATTGAGTGATCAATGTAGAACTAGGTGAGCAGGGTAGGACCACCATGATCGTGCTAAGCAACACAGTCATTCTGTCTTGCCAGTCACACGGCTGTGCTAAGCAACACAACCATTCTATCTTGTCGGTCACACGGCCGTGCTGTTTGGCATGGTCGTTGTGAACTCCTTCCTGTAGCTTTTCTACTATTTTGCAATGTTATCTTCAACTTTGATCTTCTCCTTGGATAGAACCTATGTGCATCACGTTTTCTTCCTTGTACCTGTACTAACATGATTCACACACAGAAAAACTATCAAGTATAGTGTGTGTGTGTGTGTGCGTTTCTTGGAAAAAATGAAAGTGTAATCAAGAAAAAAGAAGATTTTTGAGAGAAAGAGCCTCAAACCAACATGGATTGCCTCACACTAGTCCTAAGTTTAGAGCCTTCAGCTAGGTTTGTTGTTCCTCCATCAAGCAATCATTATCTAAAAGCAAAATGTTTTCATCCTCATCATACACAGTCCTCTCAAATGCCTTCATTGTTTGATCTTCCCCCCACGGGTTATGCGAGTTTCTCAAGTGTCTTTCTTCATTTGTCTCTCCTCTGGGGTCATCATCATAGGTCTCAAAGTAAGAATCCTCATCAACAAAACTTTTTAGCTCATTTAAGATGACCTCCTTAGTCATCTTCCCTCTCATCTTATTCTTGAAGGTGAAAACACCCTTATGGAACCTTACATAAGTTGGGCATTACTTGATGATGGCAAGCAATGAGGTGTTTGCCTTATTCAATCTTAAGACCTTCGGAATTTTCATGCCATAGTTTTGCCTTCCCTTGAGTAATGGGTCTTCATAGCCATCAAAGAGATGGGTTTCCATCTTGTTGGACACTTGCAAACCTAAAAATATCACATTGGGATGTCTTGGATCAGCAATGGGGGAACTTGGTGGTGTCATCTCAAAGGAAGGTGGGACACAAGATATTATCTTCTCAAAATCTGGTAGGACTGAAGAATTTTTGGTGCACTTAGCACTCTCACAAGGACTTTGCGGCAGGGGTTCTCCATCATGATCTTTGTCTAATTGCTTCCCTCCCTTGTTGAGCTCCTCTGCAACCTTGTCACACCTCAAAACTGAAACCTTCTTCACTTGCTCATAGGGAGGAGGGGGAGCATGTGATGGTTGTGGTGGTGGTGGTGGTTTTGGTGTAGTGGATTTGGATTTTGATGGATGTAGGTTGGTTTTTCTGGGGGTGGTTGGCATGGGGGTGATTTTTGTAGTTGATATTGTGGTGGTGGTTGTGAGGTGTGTTGGAAGTTGAATGGTGGTTGTGGTGGTGGAGGAGCATAGGGGTTAAGGGGCCCTTGGTATTGTTGGAGAGTGGGTTGTTGGCCATGTGTTTAGACATCAGCACCTTGAGGAGAACCCATGGTTCCACTAGCATTGTTGGGGTTGGACATGGGTTGGGAAAGGAGTCTTCCCTCCTCACAAAGGGCAAGTGAAAGGGAAATCTCATCCAAACTTTGCTCAAGCCACTCAATTGTTTGTCCATGATAGGACACATCTCTCTTCACTTCATCAACGCTTCTTAACCTTGCAAGAACTTCTTCTTCAAACATGGAGTTGTCTCCTTGCTCTTAGTCTCCTTGTTGCTCCCATGAAAGGTTTGGATGATTTCTCCATTCTGGAGTGTAAGAGCTTGACATGGAGCCTTGGTTGTTCCGAATGCCACATGATTGTAGAACATGCACATCTTCACAAAGAGCCTCCATGGAGTTGGCGGAGTGATTAGAAGAACCTACCACATGAATATTCATGAGATTTACCATGTCTTCCAACATCTTCATCATGTAGGTTTGTTGAGGGATTGAAGGGGTTCGTGCATCTCAGTCTACCATCTTGAATTCAAAGGGTTGCTTGTCACATGCACAAGGAACAACCAAACAAAAGAGGACAAGTAAGCAAACCAAGATGCAAAAGTAACACAAAGAATAAAGTATAGAAATGGTGAGGGCAGTAGGAAAAGCAAAGCTACACTAACTAGCTAGGCCAAGCGCCTCTATCCCCGGCAACAGTACCAAAAAGCTTGGTGCGTTGAGCCAGATGTGCACACACTAACCAATTAAGTTTGATTAGATGTGTCCCATGGGACTCAGACACACTTGGGATCTTTCGATAGTTGTAAAAACCCTAAAAAGACTCGATCACAATACTAAACAGGATACCTGCAAGCGCACGGGGTACTATTGTAGTAAAGATAAGAGGCAAGTTTAGGGATCGATCCTCAGGGGGAGAGGGGGCACTAGAGCTTAGTTAGCATTTTCTACGTTCCTAAAGTGGAGATTAGGGTTGAAGGGTTTAAAAGTGGGTTTGATTTGATTATACTAAGCAGGCATGCAAGTAAAGGCAATATGAAAACTAGATTACCAAAAACTAGATTATCCTAGGCAAGTTAGGTCTAAGGGACTATATTAAACAATCAACTAAATAAGAGCAAGATGATCTACACTACTCTAGCAAGGCAATTAGCAACTAAGAACTAAGATAAACACTAAAGCAAGCAAGAATCTAGATTAACCCTAATTATCAAGACTAAGCAATGATTATAGGCAATAAAGGCAATTAAACTAAACTAGCATTAACAAGCTAAGATGACAAGTTAGGTTTTAAGCAATGGATTTGATAGGTGGGCTGTTTGTGAATGTGATTAGTTGGGGGAAGCTCAACATAGCATGCAAACCTTACAATTCAAACTAGATTACCAAACCAAACAACAAGGCAAGTGCTATTAGAATATACCCTATACTACTAGTTAGAGAACTAGGGTTAGGTGCAATTCTAGTAGGACTTCACAAGTCTATGTTTCTAGGATAAGTGGTATTAGGATAATTAAGAGCCAAGGGTAGTAATGGGAGAAGAGATGAGGGTTTTTCACCTCATGTTACTTGCCATCTAGCCTTTAGGAAGCTCTAGGCGATTACACTAATCACACTTACACTAGATACTAGGATCTCACACTCACTTGTAGAAGAAGGGATATGTATGTAGGAAAAAAGGGGGCTAGCTAGGGATCCAATGATTGGACCTAAGATTTGTTCCTAAGATTTCCACATACATTCCAATTTCTCCAAGAAGCCAAGTGTCATCATGCATCACAAAGCAAGAAATTTATGTGTAAAAGCACAAACCACATGAAATATAATGGAAAATGAGATAGAAGCAAGAGGTAATCATCATATAATGAAATTATGTTCATTACAAATTATTTGCCCCCAACATGGTATCAAAGTCACATTTTCACCCCAAGCAGCCCACCACTAAAGGCTTAGCTAGACATGCTCAAAGAAAAGATAAAAGAAATGAGAAGAAGGGGATAGGACTCCATGGAGCTTGAAGTAGATCCTTCTCCTTCACCTCCTAGTTGTTGTAGGGTGACATCCCTCCTCCAAGGTGGATGATGGGCATGGAAATGAAGGGGGTTATGGTAGAAAACCTAGAAAACTAGGTTTCTATGGTGGAAATGATGTAGAAATGGTGGATGGAGAGCATAAATGCAAGCGGAGTGCAATGAATGCTCAAGAGTGGGTGGAGAGGAGTAATGGCAGCTAGAGGGGGAGCTAACCTTCGACCTCCAGCTACCTCCAAGGCTTATATAGATGTATAGGGTGTCTAGGATTAAGTGGGGGGAATAGGGACATCAAGTGATAAAATTGGTGTGGCTCAATGGTAGCAAGGTCGTGCTGGCCAGAACGACCGTTCTGGCCACCTCCTGGCACGGCCATTCTGCCCAAAACGGTCATTTTGGCCATAAAAACAATTTTTGCAAGTTCTGTGAAGAGTCTGTGATTGGGGCATGTCCCAGAACGGACGTCCCTTGATAGCACAGAAGTGCTAGGGTCCTTCCCATGCATTTGGGTCTTGAAATTGGTCATCCATGAAGGTTATTGCTTCAATACATTCTTTGACCACTTGGGGTATGTTGGTAGTGGTTTTGGCCTCATTTGTTTCTCCTCCAAGCCTGGGTAAACCCTAGATTAGGCCATCTTCTTTCCGTGCCATTAAGTAGTGGACAAAGTACCTATATAGCATGCAAAAAGCCTCCATCAGTACATTTTATAATAATATGCATATTGAGGGAAGTAATGTGCATTCTAACATGTCTAGGTGTGAATAAAGAACAAACGGGCACAAGATGCAGCCCTAAAATAGGGTTGCGTCAGTTGTTTCATGTACACATCCTCTAATTTATTCCTTTAAGGAATCTGATTTTATCTCCATATGCTAAATCTCTTAGTCTATTTTAACTACAACAACAAGTTTGACAATTGGTGAAGGAATTTCTATCATGTTCAACAACTTGAACTGACTTGAAAAACCATTCAACCAATTCGTCTGTTTATGTTATCCATGTAGGTCTTTGCCACAAGACCCTATTGCATCCTTTAGGTATTACCCCTTTAGGTGACGCTATCAAGGTCCTACCTTGTTAGCTTACATGGATCCCATAATGGCCTTGAGTCTTTACTAAGATTTTGGTACTTAATATCTTCTATTGGATTAGTTGGCTCATCTTATCATGACCAACCTATCTGAATTGTTGGATTCACAGTCCTCCAATCTCATACGTGTTCTACTAGAAATAGTTTATTTTGTGTCACATGACAAACTTGAGGCTCCACAACAACTTTTAATTCTCTTAGTTCTCATTGTACCTCTTTGTTGTACTTGAACATTTCGGTTCTACTTCTACTCCTACCGATTCTTTAGGAACTATGTTATCCTATCAATAAACATTTTTTTATTGGATTGGGATTAATAGTAACATTCAATTGTCATGGCTTGTGGCTTGTGGACAAACCTTCTTCAAGAAACTACTTTCTCAATGTAGGTTTCAATCCTTTAGACATATCGGGACATTCACAAATCATATCATATATGATGTATTATAAACCATTCAGATGGTACATTATTTAGTGATTGGTATATATTTATTAGGATAGAAGAAGATTAGATTAATTTATAATTACATCATGACTCATAATGGTATAATTCACTCACTCTAAAACATCATCATGTTCAGATGGATTTGATTTGTGATACATTATCATAGTTCTTTCCTGAAGGTTCTCAAGATATTGATGCAAAGTATTTCAACATTTGATCTCATCAAAGTTTCTTAATACTTTTATCAAAGGTATACTTCATTTATAATCTCCTTGGACATTTTAAGATATTTATGTTTCTATTTTACTGAGTACATATCATCATACTACCAATAAATGAAATGAAGTATAAATGATTGTATATAGAGTTCATTCCATAAGATCTTCATGCATCCTATTTATGAGATCTGATGGAAAACTTATCCTCCCACTACATCTAGTGAAGTATGTTATGTCATGTTGTGTGTAAATAAGGCTTTGCATGTTTCCTTAGGTTCAATAACCAAAGGGAATCTAGATTAACATCAATATATATTCTATATATGCATTTCTTATATATTCATCCAAGGTGACTATTGCTAATGATAATTCTTGACTTATCAATTACAATCCTTCGGTATTAACGTTATAAAATTTATCCAAGATATTTTCAAAGTAAAGATCATTTCAAAGTAAAGATCATTAGATATTTGGGCATTTCCATGCAAGATCATATCTTTTGAAATAGAAACATTAATATATTACTTTATTGATTCATCAATCTTGTCATATAAGATGCTCAAAGTAAATGTTTCTATTTTCTTGGCATAATGAAATAGCAGTTCTAGTAACTCTATTACATGCCCATTGGGCTAAGATAAATTTAAATGTACACTAAAGCTTCTGGAACTCTTGCTCTGCCTTGTCCATCTTTGTCTTCCATGAGGGCTTTTTA